>CAWUFW010001834.1:0-638333 GCA_963921515.1 Calotriton arnoldi | reverse complement strand
GCACTTTAGCACTGGTTCGCAGGGGTAAAATGCTCATAGTCTTAAGGCCAATAAAAACAAGGTTAGAATAAGTGGAACAGGAAGGCAAAAGTGTGGGGGTGACCCTGCAGAAGGGCCATTTTCCAACAGTCTTCATTATTCCAAAACATAGATGAGAGATTAGGAGTACTGTCTCTGATCACCACACCTTACTTTTCACCCTATCCACTATTTCAAAATAGTGCCATCTCAACACTGTCTTTAAAAGATGTAGAAGGGACAAAACCAGCTTAGGGTGCTGGAAAGACATAGCATGAATATTATTTAAAAGAATGTATCCAAACAGTAAGGAAAAATACTTTGATAGATCACTATTGTAAAATTATTATCAAGAATATTTAATTTTGTAATTCTTATTGTTCCCTTGGTTTACTACAGTAGTCTCTATTTTTACATAGATCCCGTTACACAGCTGTGCTTGATCTGTTGTTTTTTTGTTTTTGTTTTGCTAAAGGATGATACAAAAAATAATTATAAATACCACACAAGTAGCAGAATTTTAAATTATCCAAAATTCATGATGTGAAGCACAAGGGTTGGATCAATGACACAATATTGTGGTAAACAATATAATTCCTAAAAATATTGTGTTAAAAATATCATTTACCATAGTATAGTGTTCCTATATTTATAATGGTAAGTGTCAAAATATCGGAAAACAAATATTATTATTGACACTAATATCGTCCCAAAAAATTGATAAAAATATTGATATTTTAAGATATAAATGTAATATAATGTATATCAAATAAATTCAACCAATATCTAATACCATATATACTTACATAAAAACATACGTACAGATGTGTTCTATATATATAGTCAAAATAAATAAATTATCAAAAAACAACCATTAAGAATTAAAAATATAAACAATTCAATCACAACAAAATATTAATTAATATAGGCAGGCAATAAATAATATATAAAAGTTTAAAATCCCAAAAAGACATTTACTAAAAATACTACAGCCTCACAAGTCTTCCTTGCCGGTACCCTGGCGATAGTGGTGCGCATAAAGGGTGAGGGGCCCCATACATACATAATCCTTCTCCGATTGCCACCCCGTTGAGGAAACGCGCACTTCGGGGTCAAAGGATAACTCCAATCCAATTACAGATGTATCATTAGTTTATTTGTAAACGGATGCCAAATCCAAACCCAACGCATTTCGGCGTAACCACGCCTTGCTCACGGGTGGGTGAGTTCTGTTACAGGCAGCATTATAAAGTGCAAGTACAACAACATTAAAGGTGGGTGTAATGAGTTCCAAACTGCCGGAAAGAAGTTGGCCATCTTATAACAGGTAGTAAACACATATTCCAGTTACACATACACATAATGTTATCATTCACATGAATACTCATCGTGTATCATAAATGCATCATTGGTGACCTCATTCATATTCTTGGGGAAGTACCCATATCAATCAATTAAAGTGCTGCTTCTGGTTAGTCTGATCAGATGTAAAACCATGTCCACCATCCCCCGTTAGGTGAGTTCTAGATAAGCAATATGCGTTGTCTAGTGTATCCAGAGTAATACCAGATCCACATTTTCCCAAGCAGAAAT
Source organism: Calotriton arnoldi (assembly GCA_963921515.1). Classification (NCBI taxonomy): domain Eukaryota; kingdom Metazoa; phylum Chordata; class Amphibia; order Caudata; family Salamandridae; genus Calotriton; species Calotriton arnoldi. The sequence goes on along the minus strand of CAWUFW010001834.1, from coordinate 636,722 downwards.
TACAGGCATATATTTGTGATTCCCAGGTAGCCTCATAATGGTAATTCCAAACACTCTGGGAACTAAAATCGTCCCGAAGATCTTGGTAAATGCCCTACTACCAATAGAGCCCCAGTGGACATGCAAAACACTACTTATTGGAGTCTAAGTGTAAAATCGATATACGCATACATGGACATTTCTTCAATCTCAATTCAGCTCTAGTGGGCAGATCCCTAGGCCCATGACCATTGCACTAGGACAAATGGTCACCTATGGAGATTCTAAAATTCTGGGAACTAAAATCATCCCAAAGACTTTAATATATACCATAATACCAATAGAGCCCCAGTGGGCAAGCAACATGTAACCATAAGTGGACAAACAGTTCTCTTGGAGAAATGTTATGTGTCCCCTAATCTGAGTTGACACCGTAATGCAACCCCAGTGGGTGGATCCTCACCTTCTAACTGCAAATAATGTCTCCTACTAATCAAAGAATCAAATAAACAGTAATAGACAATCCATTACTAAGGATAATGGATATCCCTACATATTAAACCATAATATTCTCAACATATCCTTGTAATCAGGTCAAAAAGAAGAGCGGAGGTGAAAGATCAGTAGAATAGAAAAGATTATAGACTATTGTAGAAAAATTATGTAGAAAAGGGAGCTATCTCAGTTGCTCACTACAGCTCAGATGTGACTGGTCAGACAGCTTCAGGAGGAAGGCCCCACCATGTATAAGCGCAAACATAAAACAAAACATACCTATTAAAATCAGTTACTATTATCAATTGTGGATATCAATCAAAAGTACAGGCAATCCTAAATAAGAACACCCCTTTGGCAGCTCAAACCAGTGACTTCACCTTCTGTCTAGAAGGGCGGCTTTATTTGCCCAGGTTGATATGTAATTCCTGGTCATAATTCAGACCTTTGGGAGTTCTAGTATCCAAGTTCAGGATATATCTAGATTCCAATTGTCTGAATTTGCGTGTTGTTTACCTCCCTTACTGACTTGCGAATTCTATCCAAGGCAAAAAAACTGAGTAAGTTCCTATTGCTCTTGAATTTAGCTCAAAATGTTCAACTACAGGGTACTTTTTGACTCTGTTCTGGAGAGCCCTCATGTGCTCAAGCACACTTTTGTTTACTGGAAATGTCGTGCTATCACAAGGACATACCAGCGCATATGCACAGAAGTCCGAGAGACAGGTCAGATGTTTATCGATCTTTCTATAAGTGTTGGTGACTGGGGAAAAGTATTGTTTCACATTTGAGCTATATTTGCATGCTCATGCAAGTAACAAAACCCACTCCCATAGTACTTTTCACGATCGGGTTGTCAGTGATTTAATTTTTGTGCAGTTTGACTTTAAGAGAAGACCCCTTCCTAAATGTCACATTCTGGTGGTCCCCTATGTAGTCAGAGAAAGTACTCTCTGCCTTTAAAGTGTCCCAATGTCTGTGAAGATTCTTTCTAATGTACTTAGCTTTTAATGTTATACGTGGTAATAAACTTTGTAATTGTGGAGGTATCTGGGCTTCAAATAGATTTGGTAGCTAGAATATCATCTCTGCACACCTGCTGTCCTTTTCTAGGGCATTTCTTAGTATGGACTCTCTGTATCCTCTTTCTCTGAATCTTTTGGTCATGACCATGCACTCATCCGGAAAGGTCTCTTCTGAGCTATAATTCTTACGGGCCCAAAAGAATTCCCCATACGGAATGTGGTATATGAGGCTCTGGGGGTGGCAACTTAGAGCATGTAACAGGTGTTCCCTGCCGTACTTTTCCTGTGGAGGTTGGATGTCAAGCTGTTACCTTCAACTGTTATCATTACCTCCAAAATCTCCACACATGACTTATTGATGTTCCCCTCAAATTTCAGATTATATGTATCGTCATTCAGGGCAGCAATGAAATTAATTGCCTGTTTGTTCTCACCTCTCCAAATTATTAACAGTTCGTCAGTATAGCGTGACCACAACAACACATGTGCGCTGTATTCCTCCAAGGCTTCGGACACCTGCTGCCCCCACCACCCCATCATGAGGTTGGCATAGCTTGGAACAAAGCAGGTGCTCATCGCCGTGCCCCGAGTCTGTACAGCTTGTTATTAAATACAAAAAGTTATTTTCTAGACAGACCTCAATCATGGTTATCAGCATGTCTGTGTGAAACAACAAAGAAATAGAGTGTGCTCTTAAAAATACTATAAACATCAAAATAAATGTAAGAATAAAAATAAAATATATTAATATAAAAACAAACAATAATATTATAAAATCTATTTGACCACTATTCGGAAAACTATTGCAGTCTAAGAAGATAAAACGACTATTTCCACTCCAGTTTATGCATTAGTAGGGAAAGTGTTGGACTTCGAAGGTGTTAGATTTGCTATTCCTATTTCAGTCAGAGCAACATGAGGGAAAGTGTTTGACCTTGGAGGGGTAAAATGTACTATTCCCACTCCACTCAAAGCAACAGTAGGGAAAGAGTTGGACTTTGGGGGAGTTACATTTATTATTCACACTCCATTCTAAGACATAGTAGGAAAAGCGTTGGACTTGAGCGCAACAGTGGGGAAAGTGTTGGAATTCAGAAGGGTTAAATGTACTATTCCAACTCAATATAAGCAACTGTAGGAAAAGTGTTGGACTTCGGAGAGATTACATTTACTATTCCCACTCCAATCTAAGCAACAGTAAGGAAAGTGTTGGACATTGGAGGGGTGAAATTTACTATTCCCACTCTAGTCTAAGCAACAGTAGGGAAAGAGTTGGACTTCAAGGGGTTAAATGTACTATTCCTACTTCACTCAGCGCAACAGTAGGGAAAGTGGTGGACTTTGGAGGAGTTAAATTTACTATACCAACTCCAATCTAAGCAACCTTAGGAAAAACGTTGGACTTCGGAGGGGTTAGATTTACTATTCCAGTCAGTGCAACAATAGGAAAGTGCTGGACTTCAGAGGAGTTAAATATTAAATTAGAGTATGCCAAAAAATTATATTTATTTATAAAAAAATGTTAACATATAACTACCTATAAAAAATAACTCAATCAGTCAATCACACTTTATTTGGGCAATTTTAGCCATAAAAGCACATTAATAAAACATGAGTTTTCGAATATAAATAAGTATAAAAACATCAGCATAGAACAAAGATAAGAAACATCACCTTGAAGCAGTCATTCTCTAAGAAATAGTATTGCGCAATTGGATATACAAAAAATAAATGCAACCAGCACACTGTGTAGCCTGGGCGCCTCCCTCAATGTTAACCTTATAACTGAAAATCTCAAAAAGGGTCCGCGCTGTTATAAGGAAAAGGTAGGGGCTCCACCTTGGTTAAGTTAGTGATACATCGAGTACCTTAAGACCTAGTTAGGATGAGCCAGACATCCTCCTGATCTTTAAGTCCCAACGAATATAGCTGATCACCAAGTAACAGGTTGATTCCATGTCTAAGCACTGTAAACAATTTAAATCATCTTTATAGGATACAAAACCTTGTAATCACAAAATTGGGTGCAGGAAGCATATTCTTGGGGTACCATAAAGTTTACAAAAGAGAAAGGAATGAACGGTTGATTGTAATGAAGTCAAGCCATATGGGCAACAGGGCAGAGAGGAAGACCAGGAACCTGCTAATGAAAAGGCAAGTTGAAAGTGCAGTGTGCACAATATCAGACGTGTGAGGTAAAAGGTAAAATCTATGTTCAGGGTGTACAATCCATAATAAATAGGGTCCACCGAATCAGTAGTCGAAATCGGTAGATATCAGAGGGCAGAATCCATGGCACGCAATCTAGCCATTCTGGCTTCCTCTCAGGGTTGGTAAAATTGCAACTTTAATACCCCTTTGGTGTTGGTATCAATATTGGGGAGTGAATTAAAATAACCAGGCCTACCAATGTCTTGAAAGGCCTGCTTAGCATAAGTAAGCCAGTGTAGTATTTAACTCCAGGTAGCCGTGATGTACTTCAAGTAGATTTATTGGTAGTAGTTACAGGTTATTGAGTTCATGTGATGCAGCCCCACCAGGAGCAGTCTGCCTGCTGCTCAGCCTATACTCCAACTGTCACACTCAAGTATCCAGGCATCCAAACATTCCATTCAAGACCATCACACCAACATTCCATGCATCACATTCACACTGGCTGAGCAGATAGGGAGAAAGTAACAAGATAAATAGGATACAGGTTACTACATATCCTCCCTCCTTCCACAACACAAAATTGAAACCACAAATTAGAAAAAGGTTCAAACAAGAAAAACCCAAGAAAACGAAGTGTGTAACCATAGAGAAAAAGCAAGAAGAAAATGAACCCAAAAGTGAAAGAAACACAGCATAGATTCCAAGAAAAACCACAGAGAGCATGAAAGAAAATAAACAGAAAATACGCAAGAATAATTACAAGAGAAAATGAAATGGATGGTATAGAAGGAAGTACAAGAGAAGGAAAATGCAAAGAAAAATATACATGAGATATACATGAAGAATAGAAAAGCATAGAGGAGATGCGTAGACAAATATACAGAATAATATATCACCCATCCTCCTTTATAAAAATTAATAAAGAACAGTAAAAATGGGTGAAGTACACCCGAAAGAACCTCCCCAACAACACAGGTGAATGAATGAACCTGAAACAACTGGGGACACCCACACCCAACAACATCCTATATATAAAAGTTAGGGGAAAGTAAGAAAAGAAGATTGACTGCTATCCATACAGCCACTATGACCTAGGAGCAGACAACAACGGGTGTGGCACATGGCGAAAAAATACACCGTACAGCAAACGTGCAGCACCGGGTAACTTACACACCGTTAAACAAACAAAAGTATACGTGTGCCACAGGGTTACATACACCATAAATATCCCTCAATGCAGGGTATGCAAAAAACAATTTGCATACATGGGACTCGTACCCATTGGACACCCCTATGTGTAGGTTGGTAGCGTGAACAAGAAATTTGCAAACATGGGCTCATACCCGTTGGACACCCCTATGTAGAGGTTAGTAGCGTGAACAAACAACTTGCATACATGGGGCTCGAACCCATCAGACACCCCTATGTAGAGGTAGGGAGTGTGAACTCGTAGAAATGGGACTAACACCCAATAAGTCATATGGGTTCTAACCCATATGACTGTGTAAATGGGACTAACACCCATTTAGTCACCCTTCTTGTAAAAGTAAAACTGTGTAAGGGGATAGACCCCACAAAGCCACTCTCCTGTAAGAGAAATTACTAACTGCGTTGAATGGGACTACAACCCATTAACCGTGAAAAAAGGGAAGACACCCCTTAAGCCACCCCTCGTGTAAGGGATAAGTGGCCACAGCGTGGAAGTGGGACTAAAACCCATTCCCATCCCTTAAAGGAGGGATACCACCTAAAACAACTAAAGATTGTGGTATAACAAACCACGAGAATGAGTAAACAACATCCATATAACAATAAGAGCACCCTCATGTAAGGGTCAGTGCAAACACACAACGTAAGAGGACAGTGCAGACACCACCCAAGAACAATCCCATGTAGGATAAACAAAATCCCAAGTAGAGACGTATAGCCAGAACAAATAAAGAATGTTGTGAGAACGTCAACACAGCCATAGATAATAAAATAATGCATTAATAAACTATAGGACATGGCCAGAAATAATACTAAAGTACAATGAAACATGCACCGATGAGCGACCTCTCACCCGAGTCATGCGACAGTGGCCCATCTTTGAATTAAGTTATTCTTTATTATTTTCCTAGAAATGTAGTGCCACCAAAAAAAAACATGTACTTGAGGAATGTCAGCATTACGCAGCTGTGAGCAAGATTAAAGTCATCTGACGAACGCACAGGAAATAAAAGTGGCAAACCTTGGTGATATCCTCAAGTGAGTTAAACAGAGCTGTCAGATTCCAATATAAAATCCACAGTCAAACATTTGAAAAAGAGTGGCCACAAGACACAGCTACATTACCAAAAGGTTACTCCTCCTCAGAATGAAAAGCGGAGCAGCAGTGGACCTGGATCTTGCGGTGTTGCGGGTCGAAACTGCTATCTGTACCTCCTTACCCTTACTGCTTGCAGTTGTCCAAACAAGATTCAACACATCCTGGGAAAACCCGTAACACGTTAGACCCTGAACTTGTGTGCTGCCTCCAAACACAAGATGGCGGCACACAGTATTGACGCACGCAGGGGGGCTCGAGGCACATGGATGCTTCAAAGCGTCATACAGCAGCTTGCCGGGGAATGAAAACGTCACAAGAAAGTCTCCGTGTGACTGCCAGATGACGGTAGGTGTGCGTGTGCTACACTCGTGCCTCCATTTTCAAACTGCAGCGCAGCGGTTCAACTGCCATTAATCTAGGGGGGGCGCAAGTGAAGGAAAAAATAAATAAAAGACCAAAATTGCCTCACCGCAAATGTCCCACTCCGGTAGCCGGTTATAGGGCTGAATTTCAGACGTGTCAAAGCACTTCCATGTTGCTGTAACTTGCGTTAAACCCACGCTGGCAGTCACTTTATTCAGGACGATGGCAAAGTGTGGAGCAAAACTCCTTCATGTGCACACAGAATCGATGTTTGTTTAGCATGTAAAATGCCATGGTTAAATAAACACGCCCATGAACCATTGAAGGCAGAAAGCAAACAATTAGTAGCTCCGTTTCTGGAACTATGAGCTGACATGAACATTAAACCTGTACCAAGGTGTGCAGCCATTCGCCCTTCCAGACCTCAGGCATAGATGAGAATCCACCAATTCCTGTTTACAGCAACTTGCAGGCAAATTATGCTGTGAAGGTGAATGTTAATAATGTAGATTGCTGGAAGTGCTCTGGATCACACAAGTTGTCATAGTAGCAGCAATTCCAATCTTTTAAGACAATGAAGTAAGCAGAGGCTGGGGCTGTCCGGTGAAAAGGACACTGGTGGGGCTGGCATGCCTGTACTTCAAACTAGAGGCTTTCTCTTAGTTTCTGTAGGTTTCCTTTAAAGATGTCTTCTTTCAGTAAGTCCTTTTGTAGCACGCAGAGTTTCATTTTCCATGAATCGTCGCCAAAAATCTGTAGTGATGAAGTCCGTAGCCAGAGTGCAGTTTCAGGTAGATTTATTAAGATCAGTTACAAGTAGTTGAGTTGTAGAGATGCAGCCCCACCAGGAGCAGTCTGCTTGCTGCTCAGCCCATACTCCAACTGTCACACTCAAGCATCCAGGCACCCAAACATTCCATTCAAGACCATCACACCAACATTCCATGCATCACATTCACACTGGCTGAGCAGCTAGGGAGAAAGTAACCAGATAAATACAATACAGATTACAACAGCCAGGTTATTAGGGCCATATGATCTAGCCTCATGTAGCCCTCCAAGACCAAACAAGAGAAGCTTGTCTCAGAAGAGGACCATATTTTGATGCACAAGAGCAAGGGAGCGATTTTTCACAAGATCCTCCAGCTAGGGAATTCCCAATTCTGCATGTACGACTTGGCCTGCTGTGGGTTTGGGAACAACTAAGAGCCTACACAAGAATGTATTTTCTTGGGATTGCAGCCTTCTTAAATTAACACAACCCCCAGACTCTAGCCCCCTATGTCCCCACTGGGAGACATCTGCTTTTATACAGCGAAATCAACAGTTTAATGGGCTTGTGGCCTAATTTCCCTGCAGATCCAAAAACTGACTCACAGGCCCTTGTGAGCTTCTGTACTCTTTGAATGAATAAATTATCCCATTTTAGATTAGCCTCGAGTAAAATACCTAAATAATTAAAATTGGGAACCTTGGCAACTGGAATCCCCCTCTAAAGAATTTTCAAATATGGGTATTCTTAGGGCCGCAGGTCATGATATACGATTTTTGGTTATTCACCTTGAGGTCAAGGTTACCCATAAAATCATTAAAAGAATCAAGCAAGGACTGAAGCCCATTGCTATGTGTGCTAGTAAATCCACATGATCGGCATATAAAAGGACAGGGAAGGGACGACACCCAACCTTAAGTAAATCTTTACCTGTCTTTACAAGCACTGAATCCAGAGTGTGAATGTAAAATAAAAAGGGAGCTAAAATGAATCCTGTTTTAGACTTTGACTTGATCTAGTTGCTTTGATGCAGTCTCCATTATGATTGAAGCGTACTCTAATGGTGGGATCCCAGTGAAGCCACTCAACTAGGTTTATCAGGGATAATTCGATTCCTGCCTTTTCCATCAAATCCCAAAGCTTTGCCCTATTCACCAGTTCAAAAGCACAGGAGAGGTCATGAAAGCCAGGTGTAAGGAACCTCTTCTGGCTTTGACGTATTTACCCGTTATAAAGAGTAAATTTAAAGATTGTTCCACTGTACCCAGGCCTGGTCGGAATCTGTATTGGACAACAGAGAATAAAGAGTTAGCCTCGGCCCAATCTGCCAATTTCTCAAGAGTAACTCATTCCAAAATCTTAACAGATGCGTCCAACAGTGAGATGGGGCGATAACAGGCCAAGAGATTTCTTCCCCTTATTTGAAGATAGGCACAATTATTGCCTCCCCATGGTTTCTTTGGGGATCCCTTGATTCCAGCACGGAATGCAATTGTTAGTAAAGGGGCCCAAAAGGTGGGATTGAGCCTAAATAGATCAATGGGGACACTGTTGGGACTCAGAGCTTTCCCTGCCAGAGATCTTATAATGGCCCTGGTAACGTCAGAAACGTCGATGGAGCCACTTAATTGGGATGCTTCTGGCTGGCTAGGAGGCAGAGGATCTAAGATGTTCAGATTTACACTTGTGTGGTTACTTGGGTCAATAATGTTAGTAAAGTGGGATGTCCAATCTTTCGCCAGAATATGACAAACCAGTCTCAGTTGGAGACCTACGGAGAAAAAGGGATGACTTACGACTTCCCAAAATAATCTATTGTCTCTGATTTGCGAGGTCAGTTCCAAATCAGCCCAGGCCTTAAATCTAATTTCTTCTCTTCCTCTGTGTAAAACTGTATTGTAGTCCTGTCTAGCTGCTCCAATAGCTAATGTGTCAGGTGGTAAGGTATTGGTAACCTGCTTTAGGTGTTTTAGAGCGGCAGTACAAGTGGAATCGTACCATTTCTGGGCTGGTGGTTCCTTGGGGGGTTTCTTAGCAGTTAGCATACACGATGTATTATGGCAAACCGCCGTGAAGCCATCCATAATCTTATCAGGCTCAGTCTCTTCAGACAGGAAACACATAAAGTCTTCAAGGTTTCCTATGATAAGATCTTTAAAGAACTGGTTAGGGTTGATGCAGTTCCATCACACACGGGCTTCCTTGTTAGGGTGTTAATAAATGGGGGGCCTACTCTCATTCTTAATAAACCTGGGGGAGTAGAGTAGAAAAACAACTTCAATGGAGTTATGATCACTCATATTGCTCGGTCTGACTTTATGGTTAATGGTTTTAGCTACTAGATCAGAAGATAATAGTATAAAATCTATGATACTAGCACTACCCCTCCCAGTAAAAGTTAGAGGACAGGTAACACCCCACTTCATGTCACATCAAATGAAAAGAGAGATTGTGTGTCACAACAATCGGTTTAGGGCTTCCCCATAGGGGGTATGTGAGAAGTGGGTAATATTATCTTCCTGTGAATCCATTACTCCACAGGCACGTTCGCCGCTAAAGTGGTACCGACCGATATTAAAATCCCCTGACCAGATAAGGGACACTTGTTTCCCTACACTTTGCACAAGGTCTGAGATAGAGTACTCTAAGTCTTCGATTAAATTAACCGGCTGTCCGTTAAAACAGTTAAAACAAAAAGTAACTAAAACAACATTGGCATAAGCAGGCAAAGACAATTCTAAAATTTGATAGCAAATCAGCACATCGAAGGGAACTAAAACCGCTAGCCCTCGTTTCACTCTGCCTGAGGTGGTTGAAGTGACATGTGCACAAAAGGCTTCGAAGCCATGTGTAAAAGTTGTCTACAGCCCAGGTTACTTGGCAACATACAACATCAGAACTTTTAGTGTATCAAAGCCAGTCATCGTTTAACAATTTCTGTCGGACCCCCGCAATGTTTCAAGAAAGTAATTTCAAGGTGGCAGGTCCTTCCACTGAAGCTTGAGCTAACTCTGGTTCACATAAGGGGGCGGAGCTTGCTCGCGACCAAGATGGCCGCTTGAGTCTTGTGCTCCGTATTGCTGACGCATAATCCTTAACATATCTGACAGACTCCACCACCATACTTGCTCTCTGGTTGCTGTCCTGTCACCGGAGCCTACCGACGACGCGGGGGGCGACTCCCGACCCTCCTGCTGCGCTCCGTTCCGGAGATATTGCTGTGGACGGCGAATTACCCGCTGGGCCTGGGGTCCCCGGCCGGGAGTGAAGCGAGAGGCGGAGCTGCGTAGGCGTACGTGCCGCGGACCTCTGGAGGCTTAGATCGGCACACGCGACCTTCACCGCCCAGCGCCTGCTGCCCCGGGCATCGGGCTTAGCGGGCTGCGGGAGTGCTGGGGGGATTGCAGCACACACAGGCTGGACACACAGTGAAACGACGGCGGTAGGAACAGATATACAGCGGGAAAACACAGCGACCTCTGGCTGATTAAAGGGGGCCGGCGCTGAAGAATTTGCGGCTGTGAGGACGGAGACACACGCGACTGCAGGCACGGGGAGTCCGCGCTGAGCGGTGCTGGGGACTCCGGAGCAGCAGTGATCAGCGGGGGGCTCATGGTGTGGCTGGGCAGCCTGGGCCCCCGCCGCTGCCCGGAGCGGTGTCGGCTTCGTGACCCCTTCGTCAGGGGGACACCAAATCCTGGACGGCAGCGCATGGGGCCAGACATCAAACCACATAGAGAGCAACGCTTTGCATCGCGCAAGCCTGCGCACCGGTGAGTGGCCCACAGCTGACTACCCCAGGGAATACCGCAGAGGACGCACAATAGGCTGCAGCTTCAGGTCTAAGCGCAAGGACCCTCACTTGGCAACCATCCTTAATCACTGCGATTGGTGATAGGTCCAGTCGCAACAACAAACTGACCCAGAGGCGCCTGAGGAACAATTGCGGAGCGCGACCCGGGAGGGGTGCCGCAGGGGCACGCCGGGAGCCGGTGAGGGGGCAAGCAGCAACTCAGACGGATGTGAACCGGAGAACAGGGGGATTGGCACTGGACGCGGGCGAGGTTCCTGGATATTAGCCTGGGCGCTAAAATCGACCCCCGAGCATAACGTGCGTGCTTACAGCCGAGCATAAAGCGGTGGGAGTCTGGGGTGTGCGGGCCCCGCCTGGCCCAAGCTGGTGTATGCCCGGGAGGGGCAAAACGCGATCCCTGGCAGAAGAGCCTCGCACGGAAGAGACCATGGGCAGAACAGATAGGACACAGCCGAAGATCTCCTTCGAACAGAAACGCTCTAAATCACATGACGATACGTCTGTAGAGGCCTCCAGGATGCCAACAACTGCGGAAGGCGACCCAGACATCCGGAGCATGCTTATCTCAATGTAAAAAAGTTTGCAGACTGGTATCACCTCCTTAGGCACCAAAATGGATGCCCTCTCATACCGGATGGACAGAATGGGGGAACGCCTGGATAAACACGCGGAGAGGCTGGATATGTCAGACCGGAGACTCACGGAGGTGGAGGAGGCGCAGACTACGTTGGACTCGGACCATAAACAACTTGGGAGAGTCATGCGTGTCCTGCAAGACAAGACGGAAGATTTGGAGGCACGCTCGAGACGATGCAACCTAAGAATTACTGGCCTTCCAGAGACCACCCCTACAGGAAACATGGAACTCTTCGTTGAGAAGCTATTAGTGAGCCTTCTGGGGGAAAGCGCCTTCTCGGCTATGTTTGTAGTGGAGAGAGCGCACCGATCCCTGGGACCGCGCCCGCCTCCAGGTGCACCTCCGCGCCCCATCATAGCAAAATTGCTCAACTACCGGGACAGAGATGCAACCTTACGGAAGGCACGGGAAAAACAAGAATTTGCATTTGAGGGTTCCAAGATATCAATATTCCCGGATTTCACCGCCCGAGTGCAGGAAGCACGCAGACAGTTCGGCCCCATGAAAAAACAGCTGCGTGATCTGGGCCTAGACCACGCCATGCTGTACCCGGCAAAACTCAGGGTGAATAAGCAAGGCCGCTCACACATCTTCACGGACCCGAAAGTGCTACAGAAGGCGCTGAAAGGCTGGGACAAGGAGAAGCACCAGAGCCCGGAGCGGCATCTTCTGGACGAAGCGGCAGGGGGACCACTTGACGACCAGGACTGAGGGCACGGCACGCCCTTCCAGCTGATAAGTATTAGGGGAGCAAGCGGACGCAGTGGGTCGGGGGGCGGCAATGGGGATAATGCATTGGTGATTTACCGGTTTCCAGACTGGCACACACTGGGAGGTCAATCCTGGAGGTACTATTTTAGTAGGGCCGGGACTACACAGGAAGCCCAAGTGGGCTAGTCATTTTAGAATGGATACCAGTACAATTGCATGGCCAGAGTGTTGGAGTGGAGGCTGTGAAAATACAGTCGGCGAGCGGAGGCAGGGACGAGAGATTATAGCCATTTGATAGTATATAGCTAGCAGAGCGACCTCCGCCCACGTGTGATACACACCTGTACTGTGAACTTGACACAGGGGGAGGCAGGGAGGTGAGGGTGGGCACTTTGGGGGGATGCCGCGCGACCGAGTTGTGGGTGGTCTGCTGTGGGAGGGGGGAGGGGGAAGTAGGGTTAAGGTTATGTTGTTTTTTGTTTTAATGAAGTTAGTGTGGTATATGTTAGATACATGCAACACGCGCACGCTACATAGGTTAGGAAGCATCCTCAGACTCGAAAAGCAAGATGGCGACACCTAGCGGGGCGGCAGCTCCGAGGGCAATAGACTCCCTTCGCGCGCTGACGTGGAATGTCAGAGGGCTCAACGACTATCGCAAACTACGGAAAGTACTGAATTTTCTAACAAGACATAATATAGATGTGGCCCTACTACAGGAGACGCATCTCCCACTACATAGCGCGATGCTGCGTAGCAGAGGACTGTTGGGTAATGTTAACGCCTCGGGCTTCACTTCGCATGCACGTGGGGTACTGACCTGGGTTAACCCTAGATCTGACTACACGATAGACTTGCTGTCAGCGGATAGAGATGGCCGATATGTGATATCTAGATGCCGGGGCAGGGGATTGGATCTGTTGATTGTGAATGCCTATGGCCCGAACTACGATAGCCCGGAGTTCTTTGCGGAGCTGGCAAATAGGATAGGGGACAGTGAGGGAGCACATGTCATATGGGGCGGGGACTTTAATCTGGTCAGAAACCCAGAACTGGATAGATCAGGTGGCCCGACGAGGAAACCGGCTGCGGCGGCTAGAACCCTAGAAAGCATCATGATTAGTACAGACATGGGGGATGTATGGAGAGAACGTCACCCAGAACAGGGAGGCTTCACACATTATTCAGCTTACTATAACCTACACACACGCATAGATTACTGGCTAGCCTCCACGTCCCTCATGGGCGCGATCCGCGCTTGCCAAATACTACCGCGCACCCTGTCCGACCACTCACCACTCTTGCTGATTTTAGCCACACCCAAGAAAACTATACCACCTTTTACATGGCGCTTTCCCCCTTACTCACTGCTTGACCCCCTCCTTTAAGGCGGAGCTAGCGGAGGCAATAGACACCTTCTTCGACACCAACATAGGTTCGGTGGACAGCCCACAAACGTTATGGGAGGCTTTTAAAGTGTACATTCGGGGAGTAGCCATGGCTAAACACTCTGGGGTTCTCCGCTCCTTACGTCGGAGGCTAGCGGCTCTAGAGCAACAGCTTGGGGAGCTGGAGAAGCAACAGATGACTGAAAGGACTGAAGACGTCACAGGAGCAATTAAGGGACTGTTAGCTGAATATCAGGAAGCGGCAGATTGCGAAGTGAAACACTTGGGCAAATATGCCACAGCGCGTACCTACGGGGAGGGCGATAGACCTGGATCAGTACTCGCACACTTGTTGAAATCTAAACGTAACAAGACCCTAATTACTGAACTCCGATCTGAAGAGGGCGAACTATTGACCGAAGAGGCAGACATTGCGGAGGGGTTTCAGAAATATTACGCAAAACTATACGCATCCCGCTCCTCGAACATGGACGACGAAATCCTAGCATATTTAGAGCATATCAAACTGCCGTGTCTAGCCGACAACCATAGAGAGTTCCTTATGCATCCCATTGAAAAAGACGAAATTCTGGAGGCATTGGCAGGAATGAGAGCATCCAGCGCTCCAGGGACGGATGGCCTAACTGTAGGCTTCTATAAGGCCTTTATGGATATGCTGCTTCCACACATCTCAGCATTGTTCGATGATCTATGTGTAACGGGCAAGATGCCTCTAACTATGAGGGAAGCTATCATAGTCCCGATCCCCAAGCACGGAAAACCCCCAGAGGCATGCGGCTCCTACCGGCCGCTCTCACTGTTAAACGTGGACACTAAGCTGTTCGCCAAAATTCTGACTAATCGCCTGACACTGCTGACCCCGGAGCTGGTAGCCCCGGAGCAGGCAGGATTTATACCAGATAGGAACCTCACCTACAACCTGAGAACAGTTTTGGAGCAATGCAACACGTTAAACAAGATGTTAAGGCTATAGCGGTTTTCCTAGACATGGAAAAGGCCTTCGATTCGGTAGAATGGCCCTTTATGCGGCAAGTATTGACTAGGATGGGTCTTGGCACAGCCCTGCTACAGCTAATTGGAGTGTTGTATAATGCCCCCACAGCGCGCATACGACTGGGGAACCTAGTTACGGAACCCATAGCGATCGCCAGGGGAACCAGGCAGGGATGCCCTCTGTCTCCAACGCTATATGCCTTAGTCGCTGAGCCACTGGCATGCGCACTTCGTGAATACCACGGACACAGAGGTGTCCGTTTCCCAACCTATGATATAGTGGTGTCTACGTACGCTGACGACACGTTGTTGTACGTAAGAGAACCCGAACACAACCTATCCCCGGTACTTAGAGAGGTGGTCCACTTCGGAGCACTATCTGGCCTGAAAGTCAATTGGGCGAAATCAATTGCATTCCCGCTTACTCCGGTCACGACACAGTTCGAGATGGATTTCCCCCTGCTGTGGTCTGTGGACTCGGTTCGTTACCTTGGTGTCAGACTACACACGGACTCGGAGATTGTCTTCCTAGAAAACTACGGCACGGCAGTCGCTAAATTGGAGGACGATATTGAAACCTGGATCAAACTGCCATTATCTTTAATAGGCAGAGTCTCCATAATGAAAATGGTGATACTCCCTAGGCTCTTGTTCTTGTTTGCTAATATCCCCATAGTTCTGCCACGATCCTTCTTTGCCAGAGTAAATTCTTTACTGATACGATTGGCGTGGGTGGGCAAGCAGGCGCGAGTGCAGTGGCGGGTACTCACTTTGCCATATCACATGGGGGGACTGGGCGCACCAGACCTGGAGTTGTATTATAGAGCGGCGCAAGGAGCACCCGCTCATAGCTGGATCCACGGAGCGGCGGACATTCCGTTTCTCCGTATTGAAAAGCTAATTGCTGACCCTCTTCCTCTTCCTGCTACGATTTTTTAATCGGTAGACCGCAGAACGGGTATACTGGACTCCCTCAACTCCACACGGCACGCTTGGCACTGCATGTTACAACTGCAGGCCGGGGCGCTGCTATACTCCCCGGAGATGCCACTCGAGTGGACGATGTGGTTGACCCCCTGCAGGGACAAAGGGGTTATACGAGCGCTACACGCGTTGAATATTATGAAAGCGGGGGACTTGTTTACCGGAGGAGTCGCAAAGTCGTGGGAGGAGATCAAGGACAAAGCAGATGCAGTCACACCACTGCAGAGATTCCAGTTCCACAGAGTGCGCAGGGCGCTAAACCAGCAACTGGGGGAAGATATGACCGAACCACCTGAGGTGCAAGAGCTGTCGTACATTATTAAGGCCAAATCCCCCCGAAAGATGGTTTCAAATATATACAAGTTGGCGCTGTCTCACAGAGCAAACCAGTACACTAAGGCAAGGCTGGCCTGGCAAAGAGACTTAGAAATGACCATTGACGACACGATGTGGTACTACTGCTGCGCCAACACAAGACATATATCACTGCATGGCAAACATAGGCTTATTCACTTTAAATACATCAATAGAGTGTACTACACACCGGAAAGATTACACAGATATGGGCTGAGGGAGGACGCAACCTGCGACAGGTGCCATGAGCAGACAGCAGATTTCATGCATTTGGCGTGGAGATGCCAGGGGGTAGCTAACTTTTGGGAAAAGATATTTCGTGAGTTGAGCACCGTAGTGGGCATGGAGATATCCCCAGACCCTGCGCTGGCGCTACTGGGATATTCCAGGCCACTGCCAAAGGTGACACGCAGGCTTGCGGACATGGGGCTTTTATTGGCAAAGCGCAGAGTAGCAATACGCTGGATGAGGGGTCCCCTCCCGACGATCAAACAGTGGTCACATGATATGCTATACTGCTGCACGCAATCGGAGAATTTCAGTGAGTTGCTCACTCCCCGGAGTCGGCCGAAGAATTTCTGGGGGCTATACACCACATATCTACTCAACAAAGGGGAGGACCCGCCCAACGGGACGGCGATAGGGGCAGGCGACAACGAGAACACTTCAGTTCCTTAGAGAGCAGCTAGGGCAACACAAGCGCGGATGCACAGATACTTTCAGGATTAGGGAAGCTCTCAGATTTACACTCAGACAGTTAAGCCCAAGAGGAGGTAACGACCGACAAGGCGACAGCTAGCAGGAGGGGAAAAGCATAAAAAAGCGTCGCGATATGGATAGAAGAAGAATGTTAGCCTAACTGACAGTAGCAAACTACGTTTAAGAATATCATGTTTGTTTGTTTTTTATATTTACCTATGTATACTGATGCACATGAGACATATTTATCGAACACCAAGAATGCAGATCATTAGCGCACGACGCTGCCTTCCCAATGGGTTGTTGGCACTCAAGCTGTGTAAAAAAAAAACCTTCTTTCACCAAGCCGCCGGCCCCAGGGTTATAGGCGTCTGGATGTGTATTTCAGTGTCAAATCGTTGCAATAAAACTGTTTAAAAAAAAAAAAAAAAAAAAACTCTGGTTCACATAAATCACTCCGAGGGTTGGTTGGCTCAGGTGCTGGCATCAATCAGAAAGTGAATTGATGACAAATAGAGGAGGGGGGTCAGTCAGTCGTTGTCTGATAAGCCTGATAGGCATGCAAAATGATTACTGGTGGACAGCTGAGTTTTAGGGGGCAGCGAGACAGTGGGGCCAACCCTAGAACTAACTGAGTTTTCCACCAGAGGAATGTTTGGACAATAAAAGAAGCCCAACGAAAGGACACGAATACTGTTTCGGTTATGTGCAGAATGATTCAAGAGGGATAGCACCAAGCCTGGATCTTTGAAGTTGATCACAACACAGTCTCCCTGGGAGGCTTTTGGGGAAATGCCTAACCAGTCCACTCTACGGGCCATTATGATGTTGTCCACTAAGTCTGTTAACCAATTCAAATTCTTCTTACACAAGTGGGCTGCCTTAAATTACAGACTATTACAGTAGTCCTCTGAGGTGATTTCATCCAGTGGAGGGACTCCCTCCAGAATGATAACATATGGTGTGCACTCAGGAGGGATATGTAAGTGCTTAGGTTGGCCTCCGTGTGGGAAATCTTTCATCAAAGGGCAGCTGCCACGTGGGGAGGGCGGGGGTGAACATGGCCCATTGTGTTGACTGTGCTGGCCAGAGGCATATTGCCAGCTAGGTCAAAGGAGGTTGACTCTGTCCTAGTTGCCTGGTCTTTTAGAAGTAAGGTTGCGGGCCTGGATTCCATCGTAGGCCTTGCAGGGTACTGCTTAGTGGGAGGGGCATTTTATCTCCGCTTTGATGGAGGCCAGGCAATTATAGATAGGTTCCAATTTGCCCACCTCAGCTTCTATAAGGCTGTTACATAAGTCCCTGATGGACTCCAAAAGTAAATCCTTGAGCCACGGTTTAAGGCCCCCCTTCAATAGGACTTGGAACCCACAGCTTCTTAGACCTAGTAGCAGGCTTAGCCCTCCCCCTTTTCGCTGTAGGGCCTCTTGCTACCCTGCTACTGGCCTGCGGTTGCAGACGGGAATGGACAGTCTCCTCCTCCGGTGCCACACTAGGGATATGCTCTGTTGGAGAATAGCACGTTCAGCCAGGCTCCAGCATATCACCATAGCACTAGTATGTGGGAGGTAATGGTGGATCCAGACTCATGTACTGCAAAAAAAGGGCAGAGGCAGCAATAGAGGAGGGGGCAAAGAGAGCGACAAACAACACTCAGCCAATCCAATTTCTTTACTGATTACACCAATGGCCCTCTGTAGGAATCTATCAAGGTCCTAAGACCCCCTTCTCTACTGGATCGGACTTTGGTCCAACTCTGAATTGGACCCGAACAAAAAGGAAGTCCTTGAAATTAGGAGCCTAGATTTAGGTAATAAGATCAAGTGGCTCACCCATCTCAAGGATTGGTTTACAAAACTAGCTCTGAGGCCATTCTACAACCCTTCTGGATGTATCACTCCTAATACCAAGACCATCCTAAAGGAAGCTTACTGACATTTTTTAGTGGCCCAATGGCATCAGTCTTCTAATCCAGGTCACTTAACACTGCAATTCTTGCTTTGCAAACCTGCTCCTAAATTTGAGGGTTACCTTGATGAGATCACCCCTCCTTTGGCGAAAAATTCAGCTTCAGCATTTTGCCATTAAGGGCCCTTATAGCAAATGGTCTCAAGACTCTCTCTTGATGCTGGAATGCAAACTATGTGGGCAGAAACACGAGGATATTTATCACTTATTTATCACCATCCTACTTGCGACCTACACGCAAATGGATCAGCCCTTTGTGCCTTCTTTTGGGCATTGATATATTCATGGTGGCTCGAAAGATCTTGACAACAAATCCCTCTAGGATCATAGCATTCACCATCAGTAGATATCTGTTTGTGGCTTGGTCCATACGTTCCAAACTTCTCCCATCAATTCCTTGAACTCATGTTACATTTTTGAATTTCATTTAATTTCTGTACTCCTCATCACATATACATAGCGCTAGAAACTCTGTCAGATCATGTGTTTTACTTTTATGAACTCTATTCGATTGCTAAAGGATACATCAGTGCACACAGGTTTTCTTATATCCCACTTAACCCCCTACCTATGACATCATTAGTTCTCCAGTGCTTAGAGGCCCCTAATAATATTGTCTAGATGAGTCTAGTGAGCTTTATCCTTCTGTTGCCACTGAAGGGGGCTAGCCTGGCAATAGACCTTGGTTGTGTGGTCTTTTATATTTAAGGGCCTGAAGGCACTGTCCCCCAGTTTGTCGTTACGATGGTTTCAATGGGTTTATTGGCCTCTCTCTAAGTGTTGTTTAATAATCTAGATTTAACCATCATAATTGTAGGAGCACGTAGCAGACCTTTAATTGAGGTTTTTGTCCTACTCCTATTTAGTCTCGATGTTTTGGCCCTTATGTGTGTTCATTTACAACAGTGCTTTTTACTTGTTCCTTTACCCCTATGCAATGCTTCAAATATATCTGGACAGTATCTGTATTTTTATGCCTAGTGGGTATTTAGTTATAGTATGTTTTTATCTTATTGAGTACTGTATAAATACATGGTGCTATGCCACTATGCACTTTATTTGGATGTTAATTTCTCTTAATGCATTTTTACACCTGCAACTTGTGACCTTCAATCATCATGACATTCTGTGATTTATGTCTGCTGCTAAGTTTGTGTATTTTGTTTTTACTCTGTACTTTTATGGCCTTTTCGCAGGAATAAAGTTGTACTAGTACTACTACCAGGGGTTGTTTTTGATCCCCACACCAAAGGCATCCGTTTCCCCTTTTAGCCAACACTAGTTAACAAGCAATAAAAACAAACATAGTGTAGTCCCAGTTCCTGCAACGAGCCAGATGAAAGCGACGTGGCCCAGCCCAGCCTCTTCTGGCCTCTGATGGCTTTGCCCATGCTGTGGGGTTTAGAAGCGCTTTTGTAGCGCTGGGCCCTTCTGGTTCCTGGCCCCTCCTTTCACCTGGGCAAACTAGCACACATAGTCCTGCAAGTTCGATGTCCCACGCTGCGGGGTGTAGAAGTGCTTTTGTAGCTCTGGGCCCTTCTGGCCTCTCCTTTCATCTTAGCAAAATGGGACACGTAGTCCCACAAGTTCGATGTCCCGTGTTGGGGGGTGTAGAAGCACTTTTGTAGTGCTGGGCCCTCCTGGTTACTGGCCCCTCCTTTCACCTGGGCAAACTGGGACATATAGTCCTGCAAGTTCGATGTCTCGTGCTGTGGGGTGTAGATGCACTTTTGTAGAGTAGGGCCTTCCTCATTCCTGGTGACGATGGGACCGCCACCGTCCGGCCGTCGGGGGCGGTCCACCTCCATCGGACCCTGCAGGTCCGCACACCACATTATGAAGGCCGGCGGATGGTGGACGGTCGGAGACACCGACTGCCACGGATCCGACGGGCTCAAGGAGCCCATTGGAGGCACTGCAATCCCTACAATGGTGGCGGTGCCTGCTCAGGCACCGCCGTAGGGAGTGCAATGTCCCTTTCTGCCGGCCCTTTCATGTTGGTTAACCCGCCATGAAAAGGCAGGCGGAAAGGAACTTGGCAGCCCTTAGCGGGCCCCCCTTCCCCCCCTGTACATCCGATATGGGCCCTGGGGGGCACCTACATATCCCTGCCACATAGTAACAATGGATTAAACCCAGATCTGTGACTGGGGGTGAATGTTTGCCAATGTGCAGCATTCCGTCCCTCATCCTGTGTGTTTTGCATTTCGCCCTAAGTGGGAAGGGTATGCCCAGACGTGGGTCCCGTGCTCACTACGCCACTGGAGTCAAGCTATCCTGGCTGATGAGGGCTGAAAGCCCGAAACCGGTCCTAGGATGCTTGATTCCGGTCCAGGGAAGACATGGCTTGGCAGTTCGGTCTGGACTGTTCCCATGAGGCACAGGGTCAAGACTAATTTGCATATGGCTATGTCTGAACTGGGGTGGCGTGGTGAAGCAAAATAACGATGGATTAAACCCAGATCTGTGACTGGGGGTGAATGTTTGCCAATGTGCAGCATTCCGTCCATCATCTTGTGTGTTTTGCATTTTGCCCTAAGTGGGAAGGGTATGCCCAGACGTGGGTCCCGTGCTCACTACGCCACTGGAGTCAAGCTATCCTGGCTGATGAGGGCTGAAAGCCCGAAACCGGTCCTAGGATGCTTGATTCCGGTCCAGGGAAGACATGGCTTGGCAGTTCGGTCTGGACTGTTCCCATGAGGCACAGGGTCAAGACTAATTTGCATATGGCTATGTCTGAACTGGGGTGGCGTGGTGAAGCAAAATAACGATGGATTAAACCCAGATCTGTGACTGGGGGTGAATGTTTGCCAATGTGCAGCATTCCGTCCATCATCTTGTGTGTTTTGCATTTCGCTCTAAGTGGGAAGGGTATGCCCAGACGTGGGTCCCGTGCTCACTACGCCACTGGAGTCAAGCTATCCTGGCTGATGAGGGCTGAAAGCCCGAAACCGGTCCTAGGATGCTTGATTCCGGTCCAGGGAAGACATGGCTTGGCAGTTCGGTCTGGACTGTTCCCATGAGGCACAGGGTCAAGACTAATTTGCATATGGCTATGTCTGAACTTGGGTGGCGTGGTGAAGCAAAATAACGATGGATTAAACCCAGATCTGTGATTGGGGGTGAATGTTTGCCAATGTGCAGCATTCCGTCCATCATCTTGTGTGTTTTGCATTTCACCCTAAGTGGGAAGGGTATGCCCAGACGTGGGTCCCGTGCTCACTACGCCACTGGAGTCAAGCTATCCTGGCTGATGAGGGCTGAAAGCCCGAAACCGGTCCTAGGATGCTTGATTCCGGTCCAGGGAAGACATGGCTTGGCAGTTCGGTCTGGACTGTTCCCATGAGGCACAGGGTCAAGACTAATTTGCATATGGCTATGTCTGAACTGGGGTGGCGTGGTGAAGCAAAATAACGATGGATTAAACCCAGATCTGTGACTGGGGGTGAATGTTTGCCAATGTGCAGCATTCCGTCCATCATCTTGTGTGTTTTGCATTTTGCCCTAAGTGGGAAGGGTATGCCCAGGCGTGGGTCCCGTGCTCACTACGCCACTGGAGTCAAGCTATCCTGGCTGATGAGGGCTGAAAGCCCGAAACCGGTCCTAGGATGCTTGATTCCGGTCCAGGGAAGACATGGCTTGGCAGTTCGGTCTGGACTGTTCCCATGAGGCACAGGGTCAAGACTAATTTGCATATGGCTATGTCTGAACTGGGGTGGCGTGGTGAAGCAAAATAACGATGGATTAAACCCAGATCTGTGACTGGGGGTGAATGTTTGCCAATGTGCAGCATTCCGTCCATCATCTTGTGTGTTTTGCATATGTCAGATGTGTCTATTTTGGACTGCGGCATGTGCTGCAGCCCGCAGCACACGCCACAATCCAAAATATATAGATTGCGACCGCCTTGAAGGCGCTCGCATCCTAATCCCGATGGTTGGACCGCCGCCAGCTAGTCGTTGGTCCCGTTCCCGACAGGATGGCGGTCGGACGCTCGTCCGACCGCCATCATAATCAGGCCCTATATTACTGAAAATAAAATTTCAAAAACTATATTATTAAAACCGATATTATTTACCAAAAATAGATATTCTTTACAACAATATTTTATTCCACGATATTTTTGCATCAAGATATTTTTTTTCTGATATTTTTGAGTTTTGATATTTTAAACTTGATATTTTGTCCCCCAAACGCCCCAAGGCTTTGCCCATAAAAAAGTAATCAATTCACCTAATCAAAGAATTAGGGCATATCAAGTTTTTCATTCCTTCTCCATATTGGTGATCATATTTGTTTCAAATGTCATTGCTTCGGATTGTTATTTATGATTGATATTTTCATCCCCCAAATATGAACAAATTTTGCCTACTATTCCTGAAAAAATGGTAAATGCTATCATACTATCCAGCAATACCCGTGCAATGCAGTGCCTCGCTGTGATAATAACAAAATACACAGTCCCTGAATATTCATATGTGATCTCCAATGAAAACCAAAAGATTATAAGTTTAGACGAAAGGGTAATATAATATCAAAGCAGCTTACTGGCTTTTCTTACAACTTTAAAAATCCTGAACCTGACTGACATATATGAGCTGTGTAGGCATGCAGTCGGGATCATCAAAACATATAGAAGTGGGACGACATCCCCATGAATGTAACATCTTTGGCGTACAATATGAGTCTTGAATGACATTATAATGTTGAAGCTTGAGTCTAGAAACATTCAATATCTACTTTGAAGCTCTTTTGCACATTCCTTATGGAAGTAGATGTCTTAAGGCTGTCATCCCAGTGGTTGGCTAAGTGTTGACAGTTGTCCCATTACACATCTAATATCACTGAATAACCATGGCCTAGCAGGTCATTTTGAGAGTTGGAGTATAATAAATATAAGAGAGGGCTAGAAGTCAAACTCATTCCATCGGACAGAAGTATCCCAAAACTATATCTCATCCGTAAATACTTAAAGAAATCTTACCTTGTGACTTCAATTGAGTTAATCAATTTTTCAAAAGACTGGAAGGGAGACCTCCTGAAAGAGTTGTCCTACAGTCTGTAATTTAGAATTTGCTCAATTACAGGCATACATATCATGAGCAAAACTGAAAAGTCTAGGATTAAACTGTAAAGTTGTGTATTGTTTCTGTGAGAGATGATAAATCTACAGCTTAGGACCTGTCATAAATAGCCATACACCACCAGAGTCCTGAATGATGTTTTTACAGTATTAGTACTCAAAATGTCCTTAATAGCCACGTAGCTCTGGGTGTACCCAGGACCAGAATAAGCTTAGAAACAAATGCGGCACAATAATCATTTTAAGACATGGAAGAGGACATCCTCCCTTTCTGGGGGATAGTTGTAAAAGTCTGATTCCCTTTCATGATGGTCTTTTATACAGTCAACAAAAACAATTCCATGATGTTTCCATTTTTTTAGAACAGTGTGTCAGGTAAGATCAAGTGAAAAACGTATAAGAATCATGGTAAGATTATCATCTTACTAAGGTTGTAGCGCCCCACAATACCAATAGGAAGCCTGTCACACTTGTAAAACATAAGATAGAAGATTAAATGTATGGTTTATAATTAAGTTTATGTATCTGAAAGAGACACGTTAGTGACAGATTCCTTACCTTAGAATATCCCCAGGCGTCAGGCTGGATCCGGAAAGTTTTTTGCGTAGCAGTACCCTTGCGCGTCGGTAGGCGGCGTCGTGCGGCTCCGCGTCCGTCGTCGGCGTCTTGATCGCCGGGATGACGTCGCGGGCAGTACTTAGGCGCCGCCCTGCGCGCTGATGTCAGTTCTTCTTTTTCCGCGCCAGCAAGCGCAGATCCGGGAAGAGCAGTGCCCTGGTCATTTTTTGACCATACTTTTTGGTGAATTTTTCACTGTTTTTCTATCAAGGTGTCGTAGGGATGCCCGGTTTCAAACGTTGCGGCGCCTGTGCACGGATGATGTCCGTCACCGACCCGCATTGGGAGTGTCTCTTCTGCCTCGGCCGAGGCCACGACACGGAGTCTTGTACCGACTGCCAGGCCCTCAACCCGAAAGCTTTGCGAGAGCGGTCTCGAAAGCTCCTCGAGGCCCGGCATTCGGCTCCGCGGAAGCCCCGGTCGCGTGAGAGGTCCAGGGGTCGATCGCGGAGTCCACACCGGTCGTCGGCATCGAAGTCTTCTTCGTCCGGTAAGTCAAAACACAAGAAGTCCAAAAAGCATCATCGCTCTAGGACTTCGCCTCGCCGGTCTCGCGACTCGGCTGAGGCCCCTCCCGGCACCGTCCCCGCGGCCCCGGACATGCCTGTGGAGTCGCCCCCGCCATACCCGCCCTTCCCGGGTTTGGGGGCGGATCCGGCCAAAGTGCAGGAATTCCTGTCAGCCATGGCCCGCCTCTTCGGGCCTCCAGGCCCCTCCGGTGCGCCTTCGGGCCCCGCGGGCCCTGATGGGGTTGCTCTGGCGTCGCCGACGGCTCCGGCCCCGGCGTCGCCCGTGCCTCCAGCCTCGATCCCGGCTCCGGCTTCGGCCCCGGCCTCGATCCCGGCTCCACAACCCCCATCGACGCCGGTCGACCTAACGACACCTCCGCCGGCGCCGATGTCTCCGGTGCCGTTCTCGACGCCGCCTGGGGCTCCGAGCGGCATCGTTCCCCAGTTCCTTCCGGCTCCGGACATGGACCCGGACCGATGTCGCTCGACGCCGGTTCCGGCGCCGATGAGACCTTGGGTCCCAAATGTCCCTCCTCCCCCTTATTTTGAACCTGAGGAGGACCAGGAGGACTGGGAGGGGTCTGATGACCCTCTGACACAACAGTGTCAGTACGATGAGGACTGGACAGAGGGTCTAGGGGATGCTAGTGGTCTAGATACTTCCCCTGACACTGGCATGCTGTCTCCTCCCGTGGCTACGGAGGAGGGAGCCAATTTTGCAACGGTGTTGCGTAGGGCAGCTGGAGCCTTACATCTCCAACTCCCTGCTGTGGCGGTCAAGGTTAATCTCTTGACAGAGGTGCTTCAGCCGGCAGCCTCCTCTTCGGAGACTGTGCTGCCGTTTAACGACGCCCTCACTGACGTTCTTTTGGGCGCCTGGTCCAAGCCCAACACAGGGGCTCCTGTGGATAGGAACGTGTCCCGACGCCATCGCCCAGCTCCGGGCGACCCCCTGTTTCTCTCTGTCCACCCCACCCCTGAGAGCTTGGTTGTCCAAGCCTCCGCTTCCCAAACCGCCTTCCCTACCGCCCCTCCGGATAGGGAATCCAAACGCCTGGATCAATTTGGGAAGAAGGGTTTTCTTCCTCCAGTGCTGGCTTGCGGTCCGTCAACACCGCTTGCCTTTTGGGCCGATATACCCACTCCTTGTGGGATTCGGTGGCGGATGTTTTGCCCCAGTGTTCTGAGGAGGTCCAGACACTGCTTTCCCGCGCCATTGCGGAAGGAAGGGATGCAGCCAAATATACAATTCGATGTGGCCTTGATACCGCCGACTCGCTGGGCAGGTCTATTGCAACGACGGTGGCGCTACGATGCCACGCCTGGCTGAGAACCACTGGTTTTTCAGGGGATGTCCAGAATACTCTCATGGACATGCCCTTTGATGGAGTCGGTCTTTTTGGGTCCAAAGCAGACCATGCGTTGGAGCGCTTTAAGGACTCACGGGCTACTGCAAAGTCCCTGGGCCTTTCTGCTACACGCCCTCCGCTGACTTCTGCTTTTCGCCCCTATCGTGGCCACGGTAGGGGCGCCCCTTCACGTCAGCAGCCCAGCCACCGGCCCGCGCAGCAGGCGTCTTCGCGTGGCCGAGGACGTGGATTCCGCCGTGGCGGATCGGGCAACCAGCGTGCGGGTCAGGCCACCACCTCCAACCCGTCCGCGGCCTCCAAACCCTCCTAGTCCCTCCTTTCAGGTGCACAGCACGCCAGTAGGGGCAGGGTCCGCCATCACCTTCCCCACTGGCGTACCATCACCTCGGACAGGTGGGTCTTGGACATTGTCCGAAGGGGCTACTCCCTCCCCTTCGAGTCCACCCCTCAGCCATGCCACCTCAATTCCACCGCATGTCAGGGGATCACTTGGTACTTCTGCAGAAGGAAGTCACGGCCCTCTTGGCCAAGAGGGCCATCGAGCATGTTCCGACCCCAGAAGTAGGGCGTGGTTGCTACTCCCACTACTTCCTGGTGCCCAAAAAGGACAAGGAGGACATGCGTCCTATCTTGGACCTCCGGAACGTCAATCGCTTCCTCCGGAAGGAGAAGTTCAAGATGCTCACCCTAGCTCAGGTCTTGACTGCCCTCGACCCTGGAGACTGGTTGGTAGCGTTGGACTTGCAGGACGCATATTTCCACATCCCCGTCCTGCCGGCCCACCGGCGTTACCTTCGGTTCACGGTAGGCCCGAGCATTTTCAGTTCACCGTGCTCCCCTTTGGCCTTACCAGTGCCCCTCGGGTGTTCACGAAAGTGTTGGCGGTGGTCGCAGCTCATCTGCGCCGGGCAGGGGTTTCAGTCTTCCCCTACCTCGACGACTGGCTGCTGAAGGCGGGCTCGTCCCAGGCAGTCGTCTCCCACCTCCAGACTACGGCCGAACTCCTGCACTCGCTGGGGTTCTCCATCAATGTGCCGAGATTCCTTCTCCACAGCTCCTTTTCATCGGAGCAGTTCTGGACACGACGCAGTTTCGGGCCTATCCTCCCGAACGGCGAGTCCGGGATATTCAGGCTATGATTCCGATCTTTCAGCCTTTATCCTGGGTTTCGGTACGGATGACCCTGAGGCTGCTGGGCCTCATGGCCTCCTGCATCCTGCTGGTCAATCATGCCAGATGGCATATGCGGGCTCTGCAGTGGGACCTGAAGTTCCAGTGGGCGCAGCACCAGGGCAACCTGTCCGATCACGTCCAGATCTCGGAGGGACTGCAAAACAGTTGCAGTGGTGGCTCTCGAACCGGCAATGGGTCATGGGCAGATCCCTCTCCCTTCCCCAGCCAGAGCACACAGTTGTGACGGACGCGTCCCTTCTGGGATGGGGCGGTCACATGGGAGAGGCGGAGATCAGAGGCCTCTGGTCTCCGGCGGAGTCCCGGCTCCATATCAACATTCTGGAGCTCCGGGCGATCCGACTTGCACTCAAGGCATTCCTTCCCTCTGTCAAAGGGAAGGTAGTGCAGGTGTTCACGAGACAACACCACCGCCATGTGGTACTGCAACAAACAAGGCGGGGTGGGGTCGTGGACCCTTTGTCAGGAGGCTCTGCGCCTCTGGACATGGCTGGAACATCAGGGCATGTTCCTGATGGTTCAACACCTGGCAGGTTCGCTGAACGCCAGGGCGGAAGAACTCAGCCGCAGGTGCATGATGGATCACGAATGGCGTCTTCACTCGGAAGTGGCGCAAGGACTCTTTCTACAGTGGGGAGAGCCTTGGTTAGATCTATTCGCCACCGAAGAGAACGCGCAATGTCATCAGTTCTGCGCGTTGGAATTTCCAAGGCGGCACTCGCTCGGCGGCGCTTTTCGTCACGAGTGGAGTTGCGGTCTGTTGTACGCCTTTCCGCCTATACCACTTCTACCCAGAGTGTTGAAGAAGATTCGGCACGACCGGGCCCAAGTCATTCTTGTGGCTCCGGACTGGGCTCGAAGAGTTTGGTATCCCGAGCTACTCAATATGAGCGTAGATCCCCCGATCCGTCTGCCTCTTCGGGAGGATCTTCTGTCGCAGCAGCAGGGGACGGTCCTCCACCCGAACCTGTCCAGTCTACACCTGCTTGCGTGGAGATTGAGCGGCGGCAGTTGATTCCTTTCGACTTGCCTCCCGAAGTTTGTGATGTGATTCTGGCAGCCAGGCGTCCCTCCACTAAGGTGGTATACGCTTGCAGGTGGAACAAATTTGTGGCATGGTGCACAGCAAAGGCTGTGAATCCCCTTTCTGCCCCTCTTTCTGAGGTCCTTCTGTTCTTTCTCTCTCTGGCCCAACAGGGTTCTGCCCTGGGTACCATCAAGGGTTATCTTTGTGCTATCTCGGCCTTCCTCAGGCTCCCTGATCAGCCCTCCCTTTTCAAGTCCCCTGTTGTTAACAGGTTCTTAAAAGGCATTACACACCTCTTCCCTCCTGTTCCGTTTGTGATGCCTCAGTGGGACTTGAACTTGGTTCTTACCTTTTTAATGTGCGCTCCCTTTGAGCCTCTACATAACTGTCCTCTTCGTCTTCTGACTCTGAAGACAGCCTTTCTGGTGGCCATCACCTCCGCTCGGCGGCTGAGTGAGCTCCAGGCTCTATCTTGCAAACCTCCCTTTCTGTCTGTTCATCCAGACAAGGTTGTTCTTCGGACGCGTCCGTCCTTCTTGCCAAAGGTGGTTACTGCTTTCCACATTGGGCAGACCATCACTTTGCCCACCTTCTTTCCGCCTCCGCATCCTTCCAGAGAGGAAGAGAGGCTCCACCGTCTGGACCCAAAACGTGCGCTCTCCTTCTATATTGACCGCACAAAACACTTCCGGGTGGATGACCAGCTCTTTGTTGGCTACGTGGGTGCCAAAAAGGTCGGGCGGTGCACAAGAGGACCATCTCCCGCTGGGTTACCTTGTGCATCAAGACCTGCTATTCTTTGGCTAAGAAGGAGCCTCCTGTTGGGCTGCGTGCCCATTCCACCAGGGCAACGGCTGCTACCACGGCCTTGGGCCGCGGTGTTCCGCTGCCGGTTATCTGTCAGGCAGCTACGTGGGCCTCGCTGCACACGTTTACAAAGCATTACTGCCTTGACAGTCAGGTCCGGAGGGACGGCTTCTTTGGCCGTTCTGTCCTCCAGGACTTCCTTGTCTGATCTTTGTTCGCAGACCCACCACCGGGGTTGGTATTGCTGGGGTATCTATTCTAAGGTAAGGAATTTGTCACTAACGTGTCTCTTTCAGATGCACAAGTTACTAACTTGTGTAACGATATATCTGTAAGAGACAGTAGTTAGTGACAGATTCCTACCGCCCACCCATCCTCCCCATTCTGCGAACTGATTTCTAGGGTTAAGGACATCCCTTTCAGGGCCCTAGTATTTTTCAGACACCTGTGTCAGCTTCTTGCATGGCTCTGCGTTCCTGGCGCGGAAAGTCGTGTACAGAACTGACGTCAGCGCGCAGGGGCGGCGCCTAAGTACTGCCCGCGACGTCATCCCGGCGATCACGACGCCCGGCGACGGACGCGGAGCCGCACGACGCCGCCTACCGACGCGCAAGGGTACTGCTACGCAAAAAACTTTCCGGATCCATCCTGACGCCTGGGGATATTCTAAGGTAAGGAATCTGTCACTAACTACTGTCTCTTACAGATATATCGTTACACAAGTTAGTAACTTGTGCATCATGTCCACTTTTGATGTGATCTTTATTCCCCAACTGGTAGCCTTTGTAACATACCATAAATCTAAACATGTGCTATAGCTTTTGTGCAAGATTTGAGTTTTTTCGCTGAAAATGTTCCCCAAATTTTATGGATTCCCTTTCCATGAATGGAATTGAAGTGTCTTTTAGTGCTGTAAAAATGACAATATCAACTACATAGGCTACAATATTTACCTCTATACTACTCGAGATTAGAGGGAGGATATCAAAGAAGGCTTTGTTATGCCCTATAAAAGGCTCCAAATAAAGAGCATATAGTTGTGGAAAAGTGTATAGCCCGGTCTTAGTCCACCCGTATTTAGAATTTGGTCATAAATATCACCTATGCAAACACTGCAGGTAGAGAGTGCCTGATAGAGGTTTTGTGCTCGACTTATGAATTTGATCAAAACTTGCCAGTGCAAGCTAATTCTAGGAGACCTTGCTGAGTGGCTTTTTGGTGTCTAACAGGTTGGTCTTGGCCATCTCTCCATGTTGGGCTTCCAGATCAAAAACTGCAGTTGCCATGTTTGTATGGCCAGTCGGATCTCCTCTAGGCATAAGAGAAAGTTGCACTGGGTTGACAAGTTTTGCTATCTGGTCTGTTAATCTATTGGGCAAAATCTTAGAATATATTTTAGTATCGCTATTAATAAGTGAGATAGGACAATGGGAGGCACGTTGTTTTGGATCTTTAGTTTTTAAAAAATATATTAGTGTATATGTCTCTTTCCATGATGGCTGTAAGCTAACCCAATAATTCATTGAATTAATAACTACAAGCAAGATTTGGATAAGAATAGTATTAAACTTTTTTATAAAATTATGAAGGAAAGGAGTTGGGCACTGCTGCCTTACATGATATTACCCTGATATAACCTTTGCCAGCTCACTCTACCTAACTGAGGATCCTAATTGTTCTGACTGGACTTATGAGATTTGGGACATACACAATGGATCTAAGTTCGATTTGACCTGCTCTGTAGACGCTATTCAGTTGTCTTTATAAAAAATTGCATAATATGACTAGAAGGCATTCCAAATTTGTTTAGGGCCCTCAACTGTATTCATCGATGAGTCCATGATAACAAGTATTGCACTTTGGTTGATTTGTTCCCCTGCATAAAGATCCATAATTTGGCCCACATTTCATTGCTTTCCAAACACCCTAGGTGCTGCTTACCAGATGTTCTTTTAGACTTATCCCTCATTTTTCTTAAGCAGCATGCCAGTCATTACTAGTTGTTGATATAGTGAATATATATTATTTGGCATGACCCCTTATCTTAATAAAGTGGCATGTGCAGTTTCTAAATGTATTAGAGAATCTCATAATAGGGGCCATGGCGGACTACCACAACCAAATCAGAACCACCAAGAGGACCTTGATCCACACCAAAATCCTCGCCAACTCCACCAACTCCAAGGAACTCTTCACGGTCATCCAGGAATTCACCAACCCTCTCAGCGAAGCCACAGACATCACCCCGTCCCAAGACCTCTGCGACAAGCTTGGAACCTACTTCCTCCTCAAGATCAAAAACCTCTACGACAACTTCGTCGACCTTCCACCTGATGCCACAGCCGGCCCGCCCCCCAGGCGCACCAGCCAGCCCACCATCTCCACCTGGACGCCGATCACAGCTGAAGACACCACCTCAACCATGAAAGACATCCACTCAGGGGCCCCCACCGACCCCTGCCCCCCACACATCTACCACAGAGCCGCCACCGCCATCGCACCCGAACTAAAAAGCACCATCAACACCACCCTCGAAATCGGCACCTTCCCAGATGACTGGAAACGCTCAGAAGTTAGGCCCCTGCTCAAGAAGCCGACAGCTGACCCCACCGACCTCAAGAACTACCGGCCCATCTCGCTCCTCCCCTTCGCGGCCAAAGTTGCAGAGAAAACAGTCAACAGGGAACTGACACGATTCATCGAAGACAATGCCATCCTCGACCCATCCCAATCCGGATTCTGAAGCAACCACAGCACAGAGACCGCCCTACTCGCCGCCACAGATGACATCCGTACCCTCCTGGACCAAGGCCACTCCGCAGCCCTCATCCTACTCGACCTATCAGCAGCCTTCGACACCGTCTCCCACCGCACACTCATCGCCAGACTACACAACGGCGGCATACAAAGAACAGCCCTAGACTGGATCCGATCATTCCTCACCGGAAGAAGCCAAAGAATCAGACTGCCGCCCTTCCTCTCCAATCCCACGGAAATCACCTGCGGAGTTCCACAGGGATCATCGCTGAGCCCGACCCTTTTCAACATCTACATGGCCCCCCTCGCCGCCATCGTCCGACAACACGGCCTCAACATCGTCTCCTACGCTGACGACACCCAGCTCATCCTCACCCTCACAAAGACCCCACCACCGCCAGACTCAACTTCCAGAAAGGAATGCAGGAGGTCACAGTCTGGATGACCAACAGCTGCCTTAAGCTCAACGTCGAGAAGACAGAAGTCCTCGTCCTCGGACCCACCCCTTCAGCATGGGATAACACCTGGTGGCCGACAGCCCTCGGAAGCCCACCGACCCCCTCGAACCACGCCAAAAACCTCAGCATCGTACTCGACTCATCCCTCACCATGAACCGACAGATCAACGCCGTCACCTCCAGCTACTTCAACACCCTCTGCATCCTCCGCAAGACCTTCAAATGGATCCCCCCAGAGTCAAGGAAGACAGTCACCCATGCACTCATCACCAGCAGACTGGACTATGGAAACGCACTATACACCGGCATAAACAAGTCCCTACTCTGAAAACTCCAGACGATACAGAATACCGCCGCCCGACTCGTCCTCGGCATCCCCCAGCACGAACACATCAGCCAACACCTTCGAAGGCTCCACTGGCTCCCCGTGGAGAAAAGAGTCACCTTCAAAATCCTCACCCACGCCTACAAATGCCTACACAACACCGGACCCGAATACCTCAACGACAGAATCAACTTCCACGTACTCAAAAGAAACCTCCGATCTTCCAACATCGCACTGGCTGAAACCCCGCGCATCCGCAGAGCCAGAGCAGGTGGAAGATCCTTCTCTCACATTGCGGCCAAAACCTGGAACGAGCTCCCGGCAGACATCAGATTCGCCCCCCTCCCTGAACACCTTCAGGAAGGCCCTCAAGACCTGGCTCTTCAGCTAACGGATCTGCGAACCCCTCCCCCCCTCAGCGCCTTGAGACCCTCACGGGTGAGTAGCGTGCTTAATAAAACCCTGATTGATTGATAATCATTCTATCTCCTCCCTAGCATTTTTATCTAAATTATTGTGTAGCTAAGTGGAGCCCCCTTATGACTACCTTCATTGAATCCCATTCAAGACTAATTGATGCTGTTCCACATTCTAATAAAATCTAACCGTACATCTGACATGTACATTACATATTCTTCATTATTCAAGAGTGATTGATTATATTTCCACCAGCTTACATTTCTCTTTGGAGAAAAATATTTCTCTGATATATTTACTACCAGAGGATTATGGTCCAGGACAATTTTTGGTTGAATACTGGCAGCAATAAAAAGACGATGCTTTGAAAAAACATATTGCCATTGATTCAATCCAATCCAATGCAATAAACTTTATTCAATCTAATTAATGAGTATAGATCATAAAAGTGTACATATAAAAGAAAATGAACATTCTTTTAAAAATTTGTAAAAATTGACGATTTAAAGGACCCATAAAAGCCCCTTTGCAATGAACTTCAATTTATACATTGCACTGGGATTCACAATTTAATCTTGGTGCTATATAATATAAATGCATTAATCAGTCCTGCGACAATTTTTTTCCACCCAGCTAACAGTTAATTAATAAAATAGATAAAAATTAGTTAAAAGTGATATGACTACATTATTAAATAACATCGCTTATGCATATAATTTGCCGTAGCAAATCCCAAGCACATGAATATTTTCCACATTGCCATTAAAAACTCATATGAGCAAATGGCTAAGGTTTACACATTTCTCCCTTATAATAACCGTCTCCTACGCAAACAGGCCCACAAAAAAGATGCTACGCAGAGGCAGACATAAGGATCATGGAGCTTCTTCAAGAATAACAAGGCAACACGACATTGGTTAAAATTGTACCGCCTTAAATTTGGTAAAAGATATCTAAATCTCTGTTTTTTTATAAAAGTTACAGAAGAAAAAAAGGTGAAGATCACATTGCACTGATAACTTGTCGCATGGACATGGTGTCAGCTCACTTAGGGAGTACTTTTTGCTGGGAAACCCAGCATCAAAGGGATTAAATTAGTGCGAAATCTTAAAAGGAGAAACCTGTGCTGTAAGTTTCTTACACCCTCCAAATACGAATATTCACCTTCCATTAAGGGGGGGATCTGATAGTAAAATTTCACAACTGTTTTTGCACAATGGATTTCTTCCCTTGCATTAGCTGCCTTAGCTAGAAATAATGCCTTAAGTTTCTTTTTAGGAACTTGGTGCAAGAACTCAGATTTATATACAGTTCAGGTACGCCTAGCGACTCCAACGTGGATTTAACATATTGTAACCAAGCAATTTTATGTGCCTTGTCTAATGACAAACAATTTTGTATTATGGCCTGGTTAAGATCCATTGTACCTTTTCCAAATTGAATGCCACAGCATTATCGGGGCAAGTCTCACTATGTCCGTTATATAGGGCAAACCTAGGGGTCTTTTACGATGGCGGTTGGAGGTCCACCGCCGGGCTGGAGGTGGCGCCCGCCGGACCGGCGGTGCACATCCGCCCGCGATCGCAACCAAGAAAACCGCCGGTCAAATTAGGATGGCTGTGGTGACCGCGGCGGTGGGAAATTCCGACCGCCGCTTTTCCGCCGGTTGCCATTCGCACTCCTGCCTGGCGGATGGAGCAGGTCCGGGATAATGGTGGCGGTGCAGAGCAGGCTCCGCCGGCAGGATTATGATGCCGGCGGTAGCCAGCCTTTCCTCAGCGGTCAAACCGCCATGGAAAGGCATGCGGAGATTGTCTTCCGGGGGCCTGTTGCGGGCCCCCAATGTTTTGGGGGGGTGTGGGTGCACTGGGGGGGTACCCATGGTCCCCCCCTACATTTCCCTGTACCAGGTGGCAGGCACTGTGCAGTGCCTGCCACGCAGTGCAGGAAAATGCAGGACATGCTCTTTTGGACATCGCGGCGGTGCTGTGGGCAGCAGCAACCGCCGCAATGTTAAGGCCTGCGATCCGACCGCCGAGGTCGGATTTCGACCGTGCGTCATCGTAATTCGACCGGCGGTGATGTCGCGGTCCATGCGGGCGGTCTTTTCCTGCTACCATGGCGGTCGGGGAGGTTTTCCGACCGCCATCGTAATAGGCCCCCTAGTTCTAGGTGACAGACATAATTGGGAAACGATACAGGGAGAGAGGCGATCCTCTTCAAAAAGCCGTTCTCTATCTTCTGGAAGGAATCTATTGGTACCATTCCCCACAACCCTGCCCCATATGTTGTGGCCGAAATCGTTTTTGCGTTATGAATCTTTTTTATCGTCACTATAGGCTTGGTTCCAAATTTCTTAATGAAACTAGAAATTACAAACAAAGTACTTTCCATTATTAGTGCTCTACACCCACCATGTGCGACCAAGTTTGTTTACAATCAAATAAAACTCCCAAATAGGAGGTCTCCACTACTGCCAGTTTCGTTGTCCCAATATAAAAAGATGGAATCCTTTTGGGAGGGAGTGCTCCTGACACCATGACAAAAGATTTGGACTCGTTTACCTTTAGGTCCAAGGATGACATATAACCAAATAAAAGCATTTATTAGGCGTTGGAGCGCCACTCCCGTCCTGGCAATTAGGACTGCATCGTCCACATAGGCCAGGATTGGTAGTGGTGCTGGGGGGAAAGATGGCGTATCTACTGTTGATCCTCTTAAGGCAGCTTCCACTCCATTTGTGTATAGCGAAAACAGAAATGGAGCGAGGACACAGCCTTGTCTAACTCCTCTCAAGATTTTAAAGGGTCTCGTACATTCTCCATCCCTTCCATAACGGACACACGCTGTTGCCTATGAGTATATTTCGCAAATTAAATTGATCAACTGAGGATCATTGCCCATCTCCAACATTATAGACCATAACCTCACATGGCTTACGCAGTTGAAAGCTGCCGTTAAGTCCATAAAAGCCATGTAGATGTGCCCTCCCTTAGCTACAGTATACTTGGCGCTGGTCAGGCTTAGGTTCAAACATTGATCAATAGTGCCTCTGCCCTTCTGAAAGCCATACTGGGTTGGCTTCAAGATATTTTTTCCCTCGCCCAGTCCTCTAGCCTGTTCAGTAGGACACGGCCCAACAATTTACCAGTACAGTCCAGAAGGTAGATTGGGCGATAATTTTGAGGGTTAGATTTGTCACCCTTTTTATGTATGGGGACAATGATACTTGTTTTCCATGATGGCGGTGGTCCCTTCTTAGAAATTTCATTAAATATAATATTAAGCAATGGGGCCCACAGCCCTTGGTGTTCCAGAAAAAAGTCAATAGGGACCCCGTCTGGGCCCGGAGCTTTAGCACGACTACACTTGGCCAATGCAATTCTCACCTCATCCAAAGTAAAAACAAAAAGTAGAGGGTTGCTCGAAAGTTCCATAAGGTCAAATGAGTCATCCCTCAAAACAATCTTACTCCCAAAGATGCCTTCAAAATGCACCACCCAGGTCTCTTCATCTACGTGGTTATCCAAAGTTTTCTCTGTATTATTCCTAAAGTAAGGGGCATTTACATCTTAGCAAAATTCCCTGCTATTATTGCAAGATGCTGCCTTATCCAAATCTTCCCAGGCCACCTCAATCATCTCTGCCTCCCTATCCTTCCTAGTTTTCATATATTTTTTACGTAAGCCCTTAATCAGGTGCTGGTCTCTGGGGGATGCTTTGAGGGCACTATGAAAATCTTTTAAAGCCCGGGTGCAAGCCTCGTCAAACCAGCAAATTTCCCGCCTCTCCTTGGTAGAATTAGGCCGATTCAGAGACAGTTAAATTTCCTTAAGTAATTCTAGGAAGTTTGGATCAGGGTATCTGGTACCGCATTAGGATCTAAACAGTTCATAACCAGACCCAACTTATTGGCTACGACCTGCTGGATAGTTCTCTTCTTATCTATCTGGTCCCATTTCAACTGGTACCCATTCTGTTTTGCTAGAATTGGTTTTGGTACCTTTTCTGTCTGCCGGAGATAAACTCCGACTCCAGATAGTTCAAAGAACAGTATTGCGTGGTCGCTAAAGTTGGAAGGTGTGGTATCAGTGTGGAGAATGTTTCCATGAGAATGGGTGAAGGCAACTATAAAGTCAGGTCCGCCCCGCCGCTGCACTGCCAAAGCCGTGGTCAGCCCACCCGCCAATTTAGGAGTTTTCTCCTGTCTGGCGGGATTTGTTTTTGATGTTCCCACAGTGGTGCCCTGAAATGGGCACTGCAATGGGAATGCCAAAAACAGTTCCTGCATGGC
The DNA here is from genome assembly GCA_963921515.1 of Calotriton arnoldi. Taxonomy (NCBI): domain Eukaryota; kingdom Metazoa; phylum Chordata; class Amphibia; order Caudata; family Salamandridae; genus Calotriton; species Calotriton arnoldi. The sequence goes on along the minus strand of CAWUFW010001834.1, from coordinate 599,201 downwards.
ATGGATTGAAAAGTCCATACCGTGCAGGAAATGGTGTGCATGCACACAGGGGGGGTACATATTGTGCTCCCCTGTGTGCATCCAAAGGGCGTGTGGCACCAGGGGGCCCTATAGGGCCCCCTTTGTTTCCTCTATGCCACAGTTTTCATGGCAGTGGGACCGCCATGAAAACCGTGGTGGAGAGGAAACTTGTAATATGACTGTGGCAGGCCATGGCAATCCCGGAAAGCATATTACTGCCTCCTGACTGCTGCAACACTGCCAAGGAAAGGTGGTCCCTGGTGGCTGCGGTGGGCTGTGACGGTCCCACCGCCCATTTTGTAATAAGGTGGTCAGGAAACCGCCACCACCGCGCCCTCACGAGTCTTGCAGTCTTTGGACCGCCAGACTCATAATCTGGGCCTTAGTAGGTTCATGCATATCATTATCAACTTTGGCCAATACTCTGGCTACACTATAAATTGGAAAAAAACTCTTATTTATCTCCCGCGAGGCCAAGGACCACAAATGCCTTAGTACTGCGAGGCGACAATAGTCACGGAAGGGTTTTGTTATCTGGGCATATATATCACCACAGATCCCAAGCTATTCAAAAACAAAAATCTCTTACCGCCGTTGATAGATTGAGGCGAGATGTCACCCACTGGAAGTCCCTACCCTTGTCTCTTTTTGGCAGAGGCGCTCTTTTTAAAATTATGTCCCTACCCCGTTTTCTTTATGCTCTACAAAACACACCTTACCTGGTGCAAACCTCCTATTTTAAAGACATCGAAAGGAAACTTAGGATGTTGCTCTGGGATGGTGGCCCAGCCAGAATTGCATTACATAAACTCACCAGGGGGTGGTATGATGGGGGATAGCCCTGCCTGATATCCAGAAGTCCTACTGGGCGGCGCAACTTACTACCATAAATAGTTGAGTTTTTCTCCTCCCAGACGCACCTGCATTCCTGATAGACAGACTCATTATGCAGCTGTCGGGTTACCTCAGGGCTATCTGTGGCACACCTAGGGATACTTCCCTCTTTGGCTCAATGGCAACTGTGGTTACTCTCTGGTACACAGCTTTAAAGGCCCTCGGATGGAGGGGTAAAATCACACAATCTACTGCGTTATGGGATTCTGCAGAATTAGGCACCCTGGGAGCGCAATAAGGATTTGATAACTGGGACTTAATTGGCCTATCCCAAGTACGGGACCTCTGGGCTCATGGAAATGTCCTCCCCTGGATGGACATCCAGTGCGACTATCAACTAGCCCCTACCAGGGCCTACTGCTACTTCCAGGCACAACACGCACTTAGGGCTGTGTTGCTGAAAGGAGACTAATACACGCCAAGGAAAGCAGCATCCCTGACATATAGAAACTTGCTCAGCAACACACATGATGCCTTGCAGCACTTGAGGGAGTAATGGGTTCAAGACCTCGAGGAGCTAAAAGATGATGAGTGGGCGGAAGCTCTGGCATCCCCGAGAGAGGTGGCCATACAGGCGGGTTTCTGATTGGTTCAATTAAAACTACTACATCAATCCTACTATGCCCAGACTACACTGGGTAAGATGAGTAGAGCAAGAATGGAGAGTTGTCGAGGTACTGCTTGTTGAAGGACTGAATGTGGAGTCCCAGTCAAATCTTTGCCTTGAATCACTGAAAGCCAAAGACTTCTATGGCGTACAAAGGAAGCTGAACCTCTTCCTAAAAGAGGTTTCAGGTAATTCCAGACAAAGCCTGTCTGTTGCAGAACCCCTTTCCCTGTCACTCAGAAAACAGAAGACCCAAGGTTAGAGGGACTACCTGTCTGGGTGAAAGCTAGGTCTGTACGAGATTTTGGGTATGTGGGCATATTCTTACATAATTTCGAATTTTGCCTTATGTAAAATGCACCGAAACGTCATCATTTCACTTAGCATAATTGTTTTTTCATGACTTTTGCCAGTGAGATGCTGGTTGGAGTAGAAATTTCTTACTGAAAAAATATTTTCTCTTTGAACAAGACATTTTCTCCTCATACCAGTCTACTACCGCAATGTGGAAAGTTGCTAAAGATACTAATGCAATGTGTTTTATGTAATATGCATAATTTCACAGAAGTACATGCTTTTTGCAGACAAAAAACTTTGCACAATTCGCACTTCCATTATTGGAAGTGGGAAATTAGAAATGTTATATACCTACACGAATCCTTGTCCCACTGCTTAGAAAGACTTCCTTGAAAGCTGGAGAATTTTTCAAGCACCAGAAAACACATTGGAGAACCATTATTGAAGATCAGAATATTTTTTCAGAAACTTTTTAAGCAAGGGCATTTGCATCAAGTGAGTAAAACTGTTTTTAAGGTACAGCTTTATTTTAGAACCCAGTGCCTGGTCAGAGTTGTTTTGTGTCAGTGACAAACACCAATGTATTTCTGCCGCCTGGTGGCCGTTTTTGAGAATGAAAACGAGCTGATAGGTGTGTTTTGATTTTTATTTCAAAAATTGCTTTGGATTTAAAAAGCATCCCAATTTATACTTTTTAATAACTCGTAATCCCTACATCAGATTTACTTCAGTGCCATGTCTTTTAAGTTTTTTAAGTTTGTTCTGTTTAGTTAGATTCGTTTGAGTACTTTATACAGTTTGTGTTTTATGTGTAATGCTGTTTCGAAGTTTCTGTTCATATACAATATGCAACTCTCTCTGAGGAATGTTTAGTGCTTGTACCAAGTTACCCACGGTACGCTTGGGGTTTCACACAGACACTTGTGTACGCAATAGGAACTATGGAGCATATTAGCAAGAAGAGGCGATAATCATCGCTAACCCTGCTTAGCGTGATTTTTTTTATCGCCGGCTATCGCTGGAATATATCGCCACGCTAACGCTGTATTAGCAACGATTAGCGCTATGGCGATGAATATTCCAGCGATAGCGAGGGAAATGGGCCAACATCGCTGAAAAACCAGCGATGTTGCATGGAGAAGTGAGAACACCTTGCTGATACGACCCTGTGGTCATATCAGCATAATCCACCCCCCATGTTAGGTATGGCTAACACCTGCTAATTGCAGGTGTTAAATAAATGACGATGACCCGGTTAGCGCGACTTTTCACGTCGCTAACTGGGGCCATGGCCACCTTGCTAATAGGCGATAGGCCTGTTAGCGGGTGTTTCCCAGGTTTGTTCGTCGGGAACGCCCACTTTGCATGTCATTAGCGATAAATATCGCTGACATGCAAAGCGGTAAAAACGGGCGCTAATGCCCGCAAACTGTCTCTAACTGCTGTTAGAGACAGTTTGCTGATAGGGCGATATGAATATCGCCGCTTTAGCGGCAAAAAGTGCCGCTAAAGCGGCGATAGTGCCCTTGCTAATATGCCCCAAAGGGGCATATTAGCAAGAAGAGGCGATAATCATTGCTAACCCTGCTTAGCGTGATTTTTTTTATTGCCGGCTATCACTGGAATATATCGCCACGCTAACGCTGTATTAGCAACGATTAGCGCTATGGCGATGAATATTCCAGCGATAGCGGGGGAAATGGGCCAACATCGCTGAAAAACCAGCGATGTTGCATGGAGAAGGGAGAACACCTTGCTGATACGACCCTGTGGTCGTATCAGCATAATCCACCCCCCCATGTTAGGTATGGCTAACACCAGCTAATTGCAGGTGTTAAATAAATGGCGATGACCCCGGTTAGCGCGACTTTTCACGTCGCTAACTGGGGCCATGGCCACCTTGCTAATAGGCGATAGGCCTGTTAGCGAGTGTTTCCCAGGTTTGTTCGTCGGGAACGCCCACTTTGCATGTCATTAGCGATAAATATCGCTAACATGCAAAGCGGTAAAAAAAACGGGCGCTAATGCCCGCAAACTGTCGCTAACTGCTGTTAGAGACAGTTTGCTGATAGGGCGATATAAATATCGCCGCTTTAGCGGCAAAAAGTGCCGCTAAAGCGGCGATAGTGCCCTTGCTAATATGCCCCTATATTGTTTTGTCTTTGTAGGACTGCAGAGCCAATCAAGACTTTGACCAGTCTCTCGCCTAGTTCACACATCTGGTTTCCAACAGCGATCCACTGAGGTACTTGCTTTTTTATCTTCCTAATGTGCTTTTAGGGCCTCGCATCTAGCCACAAGCATCGATGGGAACAGTGGAGTAGTCAGTGTGTCATGGGCCCTAGTGCAAGCAAGGAAATGGGCCCTCTGGCTGCTGTTTGAATTGTAAAATACAACAATAATCACGATTTGGTGAGCTCCTCGAGCCTTTGGGCCCCAGTGCCACTGCACCTGCTGCACCAATGGAAGCTACATCCCTGGATGTGAACTTCACAGTGAGATGCCGTCTTCTGACCAGAGTTTATAGTAGCTAGCAAACTTTATGTTGTCTTTCAGATATAGGTGGATGGCCCCTGCCTCTGCAGTCATTTCCCTCTCTTCCCTGATACTGCCAGTTTTGTGACCCAAGCCATGCTGGAACACAATGTATGCCCTTATGCACAGACCAAAGCAGTATGTTTGGGGTAGAAACGGCTCACCGATACTCGGCCCTTCCATGAATGTCATCCATCTTTTTGTACCACTATGCTATCCCCCTTGCAAAACACTTTGGGGCTTATTTACAAGGCCCTTGCGCCACTTTTGCGTCATTTTTAACATGGAAAAAATGACGTAAAAGTGGAGCAAGGGGCTTGTAAATCGGCCCCTATAAGGTAAACCATCCTGAAAGGTTACAGCAATAACGTTTTTTTTGTGATCCAAGTGATGTGTACTGAAATCAGGCTGAGAAGGAGGGGATGGGAAGATGTAATAGAAACTGCACTTTGTAATATCACACCTGTATACATATTACAATACATTTATCATACTGACTGTTTTTGAGCATTTCGTTTCTTGTTCCCTATAGTTTTCTAAATGAGATTAAGCAACATTGCACTTTATAGAGAAGTAGATTCATTGTTTTCTTTTCTTATTCAGGCTGCCTACTGTTTGCTACCTTCGACTCCACCTAGTTGATTACATGATATATTATCATGTTTGTCACATACTGCTACTGAGGTTAGGTATTTGTTTTAATTGATTCCTTACGTGAGAGATCTGGCACCGGAGGTGAGATTGCCACTGCGTGTTGGGACCGGGTTTTCTCTTGATTTCTTCTTTGTTTCTACTGGATATTTGTTTCAAAATTACACTTTGGTCTGAATGACAATAATTCCTATCATCTCTGACGCCCTCTGTGGCACATAGACATCCTTTCTACACTATATACCTTTACACTACATATTTTCGGGGACAGACACCACTAATGGGTGAAGGCTAGCATCTTATCGAACTCTTGTCCTACTTGGGTTTGATTGTTTTTGTTCGTGGAATTTTCAACCCTGATGAAGTCAAGTTTTCAAACACCTGTTGACGAAACACGTGTTGGCTGATTTCTCAGAGACGGATGTACAACTTCGTTATTGTTGGAAACTATTTCATTGGATGTATGAATATCGACATTCTGATGTGATCATCCTTCCGGATTATTTTGGGTTGCTCATTTGGTTATTAATAAATGGATTAAAATAGACTTTCATATATCTACTTTGAATGGACATTGGTAAATTCTTAATACTGTTTGATTGCTCGGATTGTATTGTAAATATTAATTGCCCCTCGGCTGAGGAGCTAAGTAGGGGCGACTGGTAACCGACCCCTATTCCTTGAGCACCGAGTGAAATATACATATTGTGTTACTCACCCCACACTTATTGCAGAGCGCCTATTGGTTTGGACCTGGTTACCACTTTTTGTAAGAACTACATTTATCATGTCAGTGTTATGAATTTAAATACTTGCAGATCCAACTCAATATGTATGTATGTATATATTATGTAAAACGCAAAAAAGTTAGCAAGGAACTCTGGGTAGTTCTTAAGTTTTCAAGGAGAGCAGCTCCGATATAGAGCAGCTCTGATATAGAGCACCCTACAACACCAGCGACACTTTGAATCTGCTCACCTCAAATGTTTGCTTTTGTTGCAAAGTTTTCAGGCATAGGATTAATGCAATGTCATCCGCTTTGAGCTAGATAGTGACAAAGTATTTTGCCATTTTTACAGCAAGATGTTTAAGCATAGGATTAACTAGTGCCATGCATGCCAAAATGAAAAATGACAAAAGCCTTTTACCACTCTACACACAGTATTACAGCCTTGGATTGGAATAATACCATCCAAGCCAAACTGGAATGAATAAAAGCAACCTGGGAAACGTGTTTTGATCTTGTTATGAGCTCTTCAGAAAGATATAACTTTGCCCAGACACAAGGGAGCATCCAGTATAGGACAAAACAATACCCTTTAAGGCTTAGAGTGCTACATAAAGTATTCAAAAAGGAAGCTAGGAACTCTTGGTAGTTTCCAAGTTTAGGTAGAGAGGAGCTCCTATATAGAGCACCCTACAACGCCAGCGACTCACTGAATCTGCTCACATAAATGTTTTTCTAGCAAAGTTTTTAGGCATAGGATTAGACAGTGCCATCCACGCTGCCATTTTTACAGCAAAATCTTTAAGCATAGTATTATCTATTGTATATATCCACTTAAAAAACCACAGGGTAAAGGTTACTTAAGTGAAAATTTCAGTGTCAACATAATGTTTGAAACGTACAAAACCACTGAAATTCACCAGTCATAGTTATCTCAAGTAACTATAATTCATGTTCTAAAGTAACTAGAACTCGCACACCCAACATGCACAGCTTTCTCATCAAGCAAATGTTGCAGTGATATTATCAATGACGTCATAGAAGATGTCATGAGTTATGTAATATGTAAAGCCAACTCCATGCTGCGCACAGCCTTTGGTCGTGAGCGGCATCCTGCCCCATGCTGCACATGGCGTTCGCCTGTGTATGGCATGAGGTTGGCTGCAGGGCCTGTTCTGCAGCCAGGCCCTGCGTCCAACTTCTGCGGGGAGCCAACTCCATGTTGTGCATGGCCTTTGGTGCAGCCCCCCTCCTCAAGCAACTTCAGGGCCTGGGGACCACATCTCCTGAGGCTTTGTTTTTAAGGGGGGCATGCAGCCCCGCCTCCCCAAGTCACTTTGAACCCAGGGGACCCTATTGTCTCGGGCTTTGATTTTTTTTAAGGGGAAGGGGTGCAGGGTCTTCCTCTCAAAGCCACTTTGGGACCCTTAGGGCCTTTCTTTTAAATAATGGGAGGGGTGCTTGCCACCCCTCCCCGAGCCAATAGTGGCCCCGGGGAACCCATCTCCCAGGACAAAACATATTTAATTAGGGAAGAGGCACACAGCCCCCCTCTCTGAGCCACAAGGGGCCCATCCCAGAGGCCTTAAACAGGAGGCGGGTGTGCGTGCCCCCCTCCCTGAGCCAATTCTGGCCCTCGGAGCTTCATCCCCTGGGGCCTCACTTGGTGTGCATGGGTGCCCTGGAGCCCACTCAGGGCACCCACCTAACCAGATGTTGGAAGCAGCAGGGGGAGCCCCAAGACCAAAACAACCCTGCCGGCTCACCACCTGCATCTATCCAGGGTGTGTTGGGAGCTACGTTGCTCTCGCCTGTTGGGATCAGCCGCTTTTGTTTGCTCCCACTGGGCAAGAGCAATGTGAGGCTCCCTACCAGAAAATTCACAGGCAGGGAAACTAAAGTCTGCTCCCACCAGAAGCATTTTTAAAGCTCTCACTGAGTTGGGAGCAGACATGCCTTCCCTGCCATGCCTCCCCAATTATGCCTTCCCCGCTTGCGTTCTTGAGAGCAGGGAAGACATGTTTGCTTCCATTAGGTGGAGGCTTTAAAAATGCTCCGGCCAAGTGGGATCACACATATTTTTCCCTGCCTGTGCTTTTGCAGGTAGGGAAAGTACTATGTCCTATAGGTAGGCCCAAGACACAGTAATTGAGCTGACCCCAGGGGGATGGGATGCCTAGGGCATTTACAAGCTTGGGGAGGGGCTGTGCATGCCCCCTCAACTTTAATTTTAAATCGAATCTGGGGGATGGGGTTCACAGGCCTACTGAGGCTCAGGGAGGGGGGCCACCCACTTCCTCACCTTTTAATTGATAACTTAACGTTGGTGAGCACGAGTGGATCAGAGTTTTTCTGAACTCTGCTTGCTCCCCACAGAATGGCAAACTCCGCAAACGGAGCGGAGTTCACAGCTCAGGCCTAATATATATTAATATATATATATATATAGCATCCCGTACGGGGAACTCCTCAGAGCCAGGAGAAACTGCAGTTCCTTGGAAAACTACGAGCTGGAAGAAGGGAAGATGATTGATAGATTCCTCCAATGGGGGTATTATCGCAAAGTCCTCAATGATGCCAAACACAAGGTCAGGATGGCGGACAGAAAGGCCCTACTCAAACCTAAACCACACACACATACCAAACCCGAGATTAGACTGATAACAACATACAACTCTAGTTGCACTGAGGTCCAAGCCATAGCGAAGAGACATTGGCATCTGGTCCGGCTGGACCAGGTCATAGGCAAAGTGGTCAGCACCAACCCACATATCACGTACCGCAGGAGTCGGTCCCTGAAAGACATCTTAGTACACACTGTGATGGAACCAGGTAAATTACAAGGTAACACTTGGCTCAGAGAACTTCCGGGTTTCCACAAATGCGGCAAGTGCAAGGCCTACACGCACAGTTCCAACATCAGATCTGTCCCTTTGCCCAGTGGTAGCGAACACAAAATCAAGCCTTTTATTACTTGTAACAGTGACTTTGTGGTTTATGTGATTGTATGTGTATGCGGAAAAAGATACGTGGGGAGCACCATTTTCCCCGTTAAGAAGCGCATTCTTGAACACCTGAGGGCCATTCGGAACAATGATAGAACATATCCCATGGCCAGACACTGTAACACCTCACATAGCTCCATTGAATTTGAAAATCTGAGAATCTCATTTTTTGGAATTGACAGGGTTCCAACTAACATCAGAGGTGGTGACAGGGAACGGGCCCTCAGAAGGATGGAATCCCGGTATATATTCTACCTATGCAGCAAAACCCCAGGAGGCCTCAACCAGGATGAGGAGCTTCATGTACATTTGGGATAGTTCTGGACTAGATTGGAATCAACTGGCGATCTGATATCCTTTGCTTGCTAGATATCCTTGTTTTGCTTCTGTCTCCCACTCGTAACAATTTTGCACTCAGCAATTCTGTACTCCCTTGATGTCATCTTAACCGCCCCCTTTTCCCTCCCTATTTCCTCTGTTTTCCCCCTCCCCCGCTTTTCCCTTTTTTTTCTTCCTTCTTATTCTCCCCCCCACCCCTCTCTACCACAACCAATCTTCCGGGTCTTCCTCCCCGAATCCCATCCTATGCACCCATATTGTCTCGAGTGTATGTGAGACTGCACCTCCACAGAACCCCATGTGGTGGTTCCTGTGTGTTCACTCGGTCACTGGACCTGTATTTCCGTTCTGGCACACCCGATTGAGGGCCCATATTGGGGTCACTGTTGCACATGCACTGGCATTAATTTTTTAAAACCAAGTTGATAAACATAGTCACTCCTGGTCTTCGTTAGATCAATGTCATATATACACTTTGTTTTCACTTTTATTTTAATTTTAATTCATTTTACATGATATACAATGTCTCTGTTTAATTTAGGGGGAGAAACATTTCATTTTGTTTTCTGTACTTTTGTTGACTTTTGAGTCTGTTTTCTTATGAACTGTGTGGCACTTCACTTGTGTAACAGTGCCTTAAGTCTTTTCCCTGTGTTCATTAATTATGTAACAGTGTCTCTCTGACTATATAGAGAGCACTGCCACAATGTATCCACAGCTTTGAAGAAGACCGTCAGATCGAAAAGCGTCAGCGAAAATAAACTTTCCTTGGATTGTATACCTGGTGTGCGGGCTTCCTTTCAGCCGCGGCGGCCTCAACAAGGGATATGAGAATATATATATATATATATATATGGTACCAGTCCTGGCAACTTCAAACACAGGCACTGACTCCGTGGGATTGTGGCACAGTAAGTTTATTACAACGATAACCTAGAAGCGTACTGCCTTGATCACTACGTATATATATGTATATGTACCTGCCTCATATGAATTTCTAGATCTTTCTCCCCCACATTTTAGGGAAGTGCAAAATCTGTGTTCCCTTTCAAAGAAATATTGAGATTTACTTGTGCCTTGCTCATGGTTATACCCTCTATTAGTATCCAAATAGTGTAGTGATACTAGATCCGTGATGTCATTAATGCAACAGTTTTCCGGACCAGTATCTGACTGGGGAATATCCTCACCCATTGGTACCATGCGTGTTTTATGTAGTTTCATCAATTTGAGTTTAGGTCAAAATAGAAATAAATCAGTTCTAGATTTCATATAGTCTAAATTTTCTGTGGGACAGTAGGTAAGTCCCAAATCTAGTACAATCCGTCAGAGATCTACTAGATAGATTAATGATAGTTTGCTCACCATTTGGCTGTTGTGGCTTCTTCCCCATGGTGCCGGTCTGGGGACCACCTCTGCCTCTTTACCTCAACCTCTGCCAGCGCCTCTTCCGCAGTGTCTTGCGTGTCCTCTGGGTTGGCCCCTCATGGGTAATTCCGGGTTTTGGTTGAGTAATCTGAGTAATCTGAACTCCTCCAATAAAAGTATTTATATCGTTGATGTTGCCTGGTTCGGCTGTCAGGGAATATCATCACGAATATATGGATATTGCAATGCGAGTGATCATACAACAGCGAGATGAATCACTGAGGTGCATTGTGGGACAATGTGGCCTGTCCTTACAAAATACAATGACCTATGTCGTCCCATATGGCCAATACCATTACAAAGATAATGATTAAATGCTAAATGCTTAAAGATGATTCACAAATGTATTTACATATGTATAGGCTATCCAGTTTTAGGTTTAATCCTATAATAACTGATAAAATCCCACCAAAAGGAAAATAGACCTTCCCAGTGTAAACATATATACACTGAAAAAACACCTTCACAACCACAAACTAAATGTCATTCAAAGAAAGGTAAAGGTGAGTGAAAGATTCATTTTTATTTCTTCCTGAAGGGGCCAGTACAATGTAACTTTGTTAAACAAGGCAGCAGCAATAAATACTTGCTAACATTAGTCTGCATGAGTTTTGTTGTTTAGGGATGTCACTAAAATGTTGTTTATTCTTCCTTTTGCTTTTTTCAGTTTTGTGGTCTTTGGTCTAAAGATGCAGGGTTTAAAAGCATGTTTTAGGTCTTGTTTAAATATTTTATAAACTGTAGAGAATCAGGAAATATCAAAATCGTATTTGATATTTTGGCTACGTTTTATTCTTTCACTGATATGTAAAATGTCTGGTTTCATAAGAATCTTTCCCAATATATTCCATCACATTTACCCACAAACAGAGAATGGGTGAAACCCTTTGATACATCAGCCCCCTTTTCGTGCAAGTCAGTATTGATAGCAGGTGAATTGCCAAACACCCCAGGCTATAAACAATTAATGGAAGGTGTAGTGACAGGTATATGTGAAAAGAGTGCTGCCACCAAGCATCTGGGGTACTGGTGAAACATGACACCAGATGTTTGGAAAACATGGGAAAGTGTCACTTAGAATGCTGATGCAAAACGTTCTTACCAAGTTCAACAAAGATTGGAGTGATATTGTTTGTATTTGCAGTAATTTAGCTAGGTATATGAAAAAGTTATGTGATGACCTGTCAAAATCGGTACCTGAGCTGAAGTGCTTCCTTGGAAGAGATCCTTGCCACTTGCTAGATGATATGCTGAAAGCATCTTTACAATCTTCAGAATTAATGAAGAATTCTATTAACTTTGGAGTCCATTCTGGTGCACTGTTTCATTATGCGTGGGAACTAAAACGCAAATATTTCTCATTTTGTTCTTTGTGTGGCATCAAAGAAAGAGAGTCACCCCAACAGTGTTATTTAGCTGGTGGTTCTCAGTCCTAGAGGCCCTGAATGCTATATTATCCATGTGGCGACCATTTACAGAATTTATGTTTAGTGATGATGCCAAAGGCAAGAATTGTGAGGATATTGATAGTGATGTGAAAAAAGTACACTCTACTGCATTGTTAGATTTTTGCAGGAAAACAGGACTGCTGTAGTGGACATAATAAAAATAACAGAGTCTGAAAACACCCTTGTCTACCAAGTGTTCAGCGTAATTGGAGTAGATGTGAAACATCTCCTTGAGAGTAGGCTGAGCGATACTTTTAGTGACTTTGGCACTGCAAAATGTTACATGTTGGAATTCTTGCCACTTGGTAAGCAAAGAAATGTTGAGGAGCAATTCAGGAAATGTTATTTTACAGTGCATGAGAAATGGCTTGCAATGATGCATAGAAATGTCCCTTCACCAACCATGGCATTTGCAGTCAATGAAGCCTCACTGAGGTACTCTGCACAAGTTCTAGATTCCTTCCGCAAAGAGGAATTTTCTCTGGACTTTGAAAAGTACTGCTTCATTTTTAATCGCTTCAATAACTGAGGGCATATGCGCCCAGTTCAACACATATGTTGCAGAACCTGTCCCAGAGAATTGCAGAATTACAGGCTTCAGGTGCACCAGTATTGGCATGGAAAGCTATGTCAGTGGCCAGAGTTAGCAAATTGTGTACTGGCTGTTTTGACGTTGCCCGTCTCAAGTGCCAATTTTGAGAGGACCTTTTCACAGATAAATGTGTACATTCGAAGGAAAGAGTGAGCGCACATGATCAAAGACTCACTAAAGAAGTATTGTATGGTGTACTACAATAAGTTTGATTTGTAAAAATATATTTGGACTTTATTTACCCTATACACACACTGTCTATACACATGCACTATCAGTGCAGAAAGCAAGCAATAATAAAAGCAAAACGTTCCATAAACACCAGAAAAACACTGTTTCTGTTATTTTTAGTGGCGTGAAAATGTGTAACCACTGATAACCACTTTTTTTAAGGTATTGGAATCACTGGAAAACATTGAAAAAACCTCACCAGAATTTACCAAAGATAGAAACGGAAAACGGGGAAGCATAGCTGCACCATGCACTGAGACTTTTTCAATACAATCAATGTCATTGTTGAGCTTATTGTAAGATAATACACTTACTATGTCTTTTAAAATAGTGTTTGGGTTGTTCTATATATTTTCTATGGGAAATGAGCACTTCACTTGAGAAAGGCTGCAAAGCCGGAACATGTTGTCCTTGACATAGTGGTAATAAATAATATGTAAACCATGAGGAGTGCTTTGGATTTAATGGTCCTGGTGGCTAGTATATATATATATATATATATATATATATATATATATATATATATATATATATATATATATATATATATATCTACTGGCGGTCGCCAGTAGATAGTTATAGTTGCAACCTATTCTCCATAGGAAATCCGCGACATTCTATTTGAAATAACTCTCTTGCCGGTTGACGTATCTTCGCAAAATTTTCAAACTTTGTGGGGCGCTCCGGTCCGCTCCTACCCTGAAAGTCTCGGGGGATTCGTCAAGCGGGGCCGAGAAAAAGGGGGGTCCCAAAACACGTTTTCCCCATGCAATTTTCCATAGGAAACTTTAGACACGGCTACAGCCCGAACTGCTGAATGGAATTACACCAAATTTGGCAAAGAGGTAGTTCTTGGTTCAGAAAGAACCCTTTTTGTTAAATGGTGTAAATCCGTTCAGTAGTTGCTGAGAAAATCAAAAGTAAAAAGATAGATATATCTGGGCGGAGCCTAACCACACATGTCATCGTGAGATCTGATTGGCTGTCAGCACTTCATCCTGGAATTGCTGGCAGCCATCTTGGGACCAATATAAATGATAGTACTCCATTGAAATGCATTGTAGTGAATCAAAGATTTTGAGGGTTACCAAAAGGAGAACTATAAAGGGTGATAACAGACTCTAGTTACATTAGAATTCATTTGTTGATGGTACCATACTAATTTCAGGAATTGTGGTGTGTTCTAAGGTGATTTTACCCTGTGAAAAACCTTCTGCTGGGATATCATGAATCATGTTTGAGAGAAAACTATTTTCACATGCTTGTCCCATAGAGTTTTGGAAGGTGCTCCAGAAGGTAAAATGAGAGCATATTTTCTGTAAATTCACATTATCTTTCTCAGTCATGTGAGAATGAAGTCTGACATTCTCAGTAAAACATGTACATCCAACAAGGGCAGAGACTGTCAGTTGATTCCTTTGTGTTCTACTGCAGCTTCCCAGAGTGTTCTAAAGAACAACTAGAGTGCTAACAGCCTTACTTATGACAAAAGTATGGCACACCTGAAGCCATCTTGATTGGAATAAACTGGTAACACTTAAAACATTTAATTTAAAAAGGAACAAAATGATGGGGTTCATTTTGTCATAGAAATTATGGGTAGTGCTGTAGAAAGAAAAATTAGGACATGTTTCAAGTGTGATCTCAAATATCTTCCTGTTATATTTCAACAGGAGCAGCCTGCCAGTTGATGCCTTTGTGTTCTACAGCAGCTTCCCAGAGAGTTCTAAAGAACAACTAGAGCGCTAACAGCCTTACTTATGACAAAAGTATGGCACACCTGAAGCCATCTTGATTGGAATAAACCTTTAATACTTAAAACATTTAATTTAAAAAGGAACAAAATGAGGGGGTTCTTTTTGAAATAGAAATTATGGTTAGTGCTGCAGAAAGAAAAATGAGGGCATGTTTTAAGTGAGATCTCAAATCCTCTTCTACTTCATTAGAAAATTCTGACATGCAGACTGAAACAATCACTTTCAATACCAGCAGCAGACTTCCAGTTAACTCCCTAGTGAGCAGTAGCTTTACTACAGTGATCTAATGAGCAACTAGAGTGCTAACATTCTGAATTTATGGCAAATGTGAGACACATCTGAATGCCTTCTTGATGGAATCAAAGTAAAAAACTGAAAGCATTTCCTACTGAGGAGACTGCAGTAAATGAGGAAATTAGGAAACTTCATAACAAAGGTCTTCCAAGATGGCCACCAGAGAAAAAAGAGCCCAAATGTAGCACAAATATTACCCAGATGTAGCCCACATATAGCCCAATGACAAAAGTGTGCAAAACACTTTTTATTTTTAGTTTTTTTGCAGTTTTATGTAGTGCAGACTGGTCAGGTATTGGAGTGTTGCATCTTAAAACATGACCTCCTACACTACAAAAACACCACTGCACTACCCTAAACGCTAAAACACTACCCCCAGCACGACCCCCTACACTACACAAGCACCACTGCACTATCCTAAACACTAAAACACTACCCCCAGCATGACCCCCTACACTACACAAACACCACTGCACTACCCTAAACCCTAAAACACTACCCCCAGCACGACCCCCTACACTACCCAAACACCACTGCACTAACCTAAATCCTAAAAACCTACCCCCAGCACGACCCCCTACATTACCCAAACATCACTGCACTACCCTAAAACATGACCCACTACACTACACAAACACCACTGCACTACCCTAAACCCTAAAACACTACCCCCAACACGACCCCCTACACTACACAAGCACCACTGCACTACCCTAAACCCTAAAACACTACCCCCAGCACGACCCCCTACACTACACAAACACCACTGCACTACCCTAAACCCTAAAACACTACCCCCAGCACGATCCCCTACACTAACCAAACACCACTGCACTAACCTAAATCCTAAAACAATACCCCCAGCACGACCCCCTACACTACCCAAACACCACTGCACTAACCTAAAACATGACCCCCTACACTGCACAAACACCACTGCACTACCCTAAACCCTAAAACACTACCCCCAGCACGACCCCCTACACTACACAAGCACCAATGCACTACCCTAAACCCTAAAACACTACCCCCAGCACAACCCCCTACACTGCCCGAACACCACTGCACTGCCCTAAACCTTGAAACACCAGCCCCTGCACGACCCCCTACACTGTTCGAACACCACTGCAGTGCCCTAAACCCTGAAACACCACCCCCAGCACGACCCCCTACACTGCCCGAACACCACTGCACTGCCCTAAACCCTGAAACATCACCCCCAGCAAGACCCCCTACACTGCCCGAACACCACTGCCCTAAACCCTGAAACACCACCCCTAGCACGACCCCCTACACTGCCCGAGCACCACTGCACTGCCCTAAACCCTGAAACACCAGCCCCAGCATGACCCCTACACTGCCCGAACACCACTGCACTACCCTAAACCCAGAAACACCACCCCAGCACGACCCCCTACACTGCCCGAGCACCACTGCACTGCCCTAAACCCTGAAACACCAGCCCCAGCACGACCCCCTACAATGCCCGAACACCACTGCACTGCCCTAAACCCTGAAACACCAGCCCCAGCACGACCACCTACACTGCCCGAACACCACTGCACTGCCCTAAACCCTGAAACACCAGCCCCAGCACGACCCCCTACACTGCCCAAACACCACTGCACTGCCCTAAACCATGAAACACCAGCCCCAGCACGACCCCCTACACTGCCCGAACACAACTGCACTGCCCTAAACCCTGAAACACCAGCCCCAGCACGACCCCCTACACTGCCCGAACACCACCGCACTGCCCTAAACCCTGAAACACCAGCCCCAGCACGACCCACTACACTGCCTGAACACCACTGCACTGCCCTAAACCCTGAAACACCACCCTGTGCACAACCCCCTACACTGCCCGAACACCCCTGCACTGCCCTAAACCCTGAAACACCACCCCCAGCACGACACCCTACACTGCCCGAACACCACTGCACTGCCCTAAACCCTGAAACACCACCCCCTGCACGACCCCCAACACTGCCCCAAACTACTGCACTGCCCTAAACCCTGAAACACCATCCCCAGCACGACCCCTACATTGCACGAACACCACTGCACTGCCCTAAACCCTGAAACACTACCCCCAGCAAGACCCCCTACACTGCCCAAACACCACTGCACTGCCCTAAACCCTGAAACTTCACCCCCAGCAAGACCCCCTACACTGCCTGAAAACCACTGCACTGCCCTAAACCCTGAAACACCAGCCCCAGCATGACCCCCTACACTGCCCGAACACCACTGCACTGCCCTAAACCCTGAAACACCACCCCCAGCACGACACCCTACACTGCCCGAACACCACTGCACTGCCCTAAACCCTGAAACACCACCCCCTGCACGACCCCCTGCACTGCCCGACACTACTACACTGCCCTAAACCCTGAAACACCATCCCCAGCACGACCCCCTACATTGCACAAACACCACTGCACTGCCCTAAACCCTGAAACACTACCCCCAGCAAGACCCCCTACACTGCCCAAACACCACTGCACTGCCCTAAACCCTGAAACACCACCCCCAGCACGACGGCCTACACTGCCTGAAAACCACTGCACTGCCCTAAACCTTGAAACACCAGCCCCAGCATGACCCCCTACACTGCCCGAACACCACTGCACTGCCCTAAACCCTGAAACTCAACCCCCAGCACGACCCCCTACACTACCCGAACACCACTGCACTACCCTAAACCCTAAAATACTCCCCCAGCACGACCCCCTACACTACCCGAACACAACTGCACTGCCCTAAACCCTCAAACACTCCCCCCAGCATGACCCCCTACACTACCCAAACACTACTGCACTGCCCTAAACCCTGAAACACTACCCCCGGATGACCCCCTACACTGCCCGAACACCACTGCACTGCCCTAAACCCTGAAACATCACCCCCAGCAAGACCCCTTACACTGCCCGAACACCACTGCCCTAAACCCTGAAACACCACCCCCAGCACGACCCCCTACACTGCCCGAGCACCACTGCACTGCCCTAAACCCTGAAACACCAGCCCCAGCATGACCCCCTACACTGCCCGAACACCACTGCACTACCCTAAACCCAGAAGCACCACCCCAGCACGACCCCCTACACTGCCCGAGCACCACTGCACTGCCCTAAACCCTGAAACACCAGCCCCAGCACGACCCCCTACACTGCCCGAACACCACTGCACTGCCCTTACCCATGAAACACCAGCCCCAGCACGACCCCCTACACTGCCCGAACACAACTGCACTGCCCTAAACCCTGAAACACCAGCCCCAGCACGACCCCCTACACTGCCCGAACACCACCGCACTGCCCTAAACCCTGAAACACCAGCCCCAGCACGACCCACTACACTGCCTGAACACCACTGCACTGCCCTAAACCCTGAAACACCACCCTGTGCACAACCCCCTACACTGCCCGAACACCCCTGCACTGCCCTAAACCCTGAAACACCACCCCCAGCACGACACCCTACACTGCCCGAACACCACTGCACTGCCCTAAACCCTGAAACACCACCCCCTGCATGACCCCCAACACTGCCCCAAACTACTGCACTGCCCTAAACCCCGAAACACCATCCCCAGCACGACCCCCTACATTGCACGAACACCACTGCACTGCCCTAAACCCTGAAACACTACCCCCAGCAAGACCCCCTACACTGCCCAAACACCACTGCACTGCCCTAAACCCTGAAACTTCACCCCCAGCAAGACCCCCTACACTGCCTGAAAACCACTGCACTGCCCTAAACCCTGAAACACCAGCCCCAGCATGACCCCCTACACTGCCCGAACACCACTGCACTGCCCTAAACCCTGAAACACCACCCCCAGCACGACACCCTACACTGCCCGAAGACCACTGCACTGCCCTAAACCCTGAAACACCACCCCCTGCACGACCCCCTACACTGCCCGAAACTACTACACTGCCCTAAACCCTGAAACACCATCCCCAGCACGACCCCCTACATTGCACGAACACCACTGCACTGCCCTAAACCCTGAAACACTACCCCAAGCAAGAGCCCCTACACTGCCCAAACACCACTGCACTGCCCTAAACCCTGAAACACCACCCCCAGCACGACCGCCTACACTGCCTGAAAACCACTGCACTGCCCTAAACCTTGAAACACCAGCCCCAGCATGACCCCCTACACTGCCCGAACACCACTGCACTGCCCTAAACCCTGAAACTCAACCCCCAGCACGACCCTCTACACTACCCGAACACCACTGCACTACCCTAAACCCTAAAATACTCCCCCAGCACGACCCCCTACACTACCCGAACACAACTGCACTGCCCTAAACCCTCAAACACTCCCCCAGCATGACCCCCTACACTACCCAAACACTACTGCACTGCCCTAAACCCTGAAACACTACCCCCGGATGACCCCCTTCACTACCCGAACACCACTGCCCTAAACCCTGAAACACCACCCCCAGCAAGACCCCCTACACTGCCCGAACACCACTGCACTGCCCTAAACCCTGAAACACCATCCCCAGCATGACCCCCTACACTGCCCGAACACCACTGCACTACCCTAAACCCTAAAACACGACCTCCTACACTACACAAACACCACTGCACTACCCTAAACCCTAAAACACTACCCCCAGCACGACCCCCTACACTACACAAACACCACTGCACTACCCTAAACCCTAAAACACTACCCCCTACACTACACAAACACCACTGCACTACCCTAAACCCTAAAACAATACCCCCAGCAGTACCCCCTACACTACCCAAACACCACTGCACTACCCTAAACCCTAAAACACTACCCCCAGCAGTACCCCCTACACTATCCAAACACCATTGCACTACCCTAAACCCTAAAACACTACCCCCAGCAGTACCCCCTACACTACCCAAACACCACTGCACTACCCTAAACCCTAAACCACTACCCCTAGCACGACCCCCTACACTACCCAAACACCACTGCACTACCCTAAACCCTAAAACACTATCCCCAGCACAACCCCCTACACTACCCAAACACCACTGCACTACCCTAAACCCTAAAACACTCCCCCAGCACGACTCCCTACACTACCTAAACACAACTGCACAATTTGTTACAGGCGTTGCAACGCAGGCCTGTGGTGCTTACTGGAAGTACCTGGTGGGCTAGTTGGGCCCCAGGGACCCTCAGGATTCAAGGTGACCTAATCCCCCAACTTAAAACGCGCCACGGGGCGCGTTTGCACAGTGGTGAAAGGAGGGGCGGGGCCTCAGGTGACAGGAGGCAACTCAGTTACTGATGAGTAACCAACAGTCGCGGCTCGCCGAGGGAGTGCTGCGGGGCGGTGGGGCGGGGGAGGGGCAGGGTGGGGGTAGTAAACTCCGGCATACGGAGTTAAGGAAATAAATAAATAAATAAAACAATTTACATTGCGCGCGCTGCAACGCCAACTATTAGTATTGCATTGTGGGACATGTAGTATTTCCCCTTTATTTTGAAGCCTTACTCTGTTCTGCGCAGTTGCTCCCAAAGTGTAATTTATTGTTCTCTGCCCTCCAGTGGGCCTCTGCATGTCACCGCCAGTCCACAATTATTTCCTGCCCATCTGCTGCTCCGACAAAGAGGCTCGGAAGGTTCCATGCCCCTGCAGCTCTTCACATGTTAATGGGATGGTGCTGTCTTCACGGCAGGACGGCCGTGTCATTTATTTTCAACCAAAGATGCCCAAAGCATTAAGACGCACTCTGCAGCAGATCACAATTTATTGGCAAAACCGGCATAGTCACACAGCTTAATTTGTCATGCCTTACGTGTTTCAGACCTCCTGGACCTTGGCCACAGGCAGGGATTCAACTTTGCAGTGCCACGTGATTAGCTAAGAACAATAAATTACACTTTGGGAGCAACTGCGCAGAACAGAGTAAGGCTTCAAAATAAAGGGGAAATACTACATGTCCCACAATGCAATGCTAATTGTACTCACCTGTGAGGCCCCACTGGGAGGTAACAAAAAGAAGCTAATCACGTGGCACTGCAAAGTTGAATCCCAGCCTGTGACCAAGGACCAGGAGGTCTGAAACGCATAAGGCATGACAAATTAAGCTGTGTGACTATGCCGGTTTTGCCAATAAATTACGATCTGCTGCAGAGTGTGTCTTAATGCTTTGGGCATCTTTGGTTGAATATATATATATATATATATATATATATATATATATATATATATATATATATATATATATATATATATATATATATATATATATATATATATATATAATCTACTGGCGGTCGCCAGTAGATAGTTATAGTTACAACCTATTATCCATAGGAAATCCGCGACATTCTATTTGAAATAACTCTCTTGCCGGTTGACGTATCTTCGCAAAATTTTCAAACTTTGTGGGGCGCTCCGGTCCGCTCCTACCCTGAAAGTCTCGGGGGATTCGTCAAGCGGGGGCCGAGAAAAAAGGGGGTCCCAAAACGCGTTTTCCCCATGCAATTTTCCATAGGAAACTTTAGACACGGCTACAGCCCGAACTGCTGAATGGAATTACACCAAATTTGGCAAAGAGGTAGTTCTTGGTTCAGAAAGAACCCTTTTTGTTAAATGGTGTAAATCCGTTCAGTAGTTGCTGAGAAAATCAAAAGTAAAAAGATAGATATATCTGGGCGGAGCCTAACCACACATGTCATCGTGAGATCTGATTGGCTGTCAGCACTTCATCCTGGAATTGCTGGCAGCCATCTTGGGACCAATATAAATGATAGTACTCCATTGAAATGCATTGTAGTGAATCAAAGATTTTGAGGGTTACCAAAAGGAGAACTATAAAGGGTGATAACAGACTCTAGTTACATTAGAATTCATTTGTTGATGGTACCATACTAATTTCAGGAATTGTGGTGTGTTCTAAGGTGATTTTACCCTGTGAAAAACCTTCTGCTGGGATATCATGAATCATGTTTGAGAGAAAACTATTTTCACATGCTTGTCCCATAGAGTTTTGGAAGGTGCTCCAGAAGGTAAAATGAGAGCATATTTTCTGTAAATTCACATTATCTTTCTCAGTCATGTGAGAATGAAGTCTGACATTCTCAGTAAAACATGTACATCCAACAAGGGCAGAGACTGTCAGTTGATTCCTTTGTGTTCTACTGCAGCTTCCCAGAGTGTTCTAAAGAACAACTAGAGTGCTAACAGCCTTACTTATGACAAAAGTATGGCACACCTGAAGCCATCTTGATTGGAATAAACTGGTAACACTTAAAACATTTAATTTAAAAAGGAACAAAATGATGGGGTTCATTTTGTCATAGAAATTATGGTTAGTGCTATAGAAAGAAAAATTAGGACATGTTTCAAGTGAGATCTCAAATATCTTCCTGTTATATTTCAACAGGAGCAGCCTGTCAGTTGATGCCTTTGTGTTCTACTGCAGCTTCCCAGAGTGTTCTAAAGAACAACTAGAGTGCTAACAGCCTTACTTATGACAAAAGTATGGCACACCTGAAGCCATCTTGATTGGAATAAACTGGTAACACTTAAAACATTTAATTTAAAAAGGAACAAAATGATGGGGTTCATTTTGTCATAGAAATTATGGGTAGTGCTGTAGAAAGAAAAATTAGGACATGTTTCAAGTGTGATCTCAAATATCTTCCTGTTATATTTCAACAGGAGCAGCCTGCCAGTTGATGCCTTTGTGTTCTACAGCAGCTTCCCAGAGAGTTCTAAAGAACAACTAGAGCGCTAACAGCCTTACTTATGACAAAAGTATGGCACACCTGAAGCCATCTTGATTGGAATAAACCGTTAATACTTAAAACATTTAATTTAAAAAGGAACAAAATGAGGGGGTTCTTTTTGAAATAGAAATTATGGTTAGTGCTGCAGAAAGAAAAATGAGGGCATGTTTTAAGTGAGATCTCAAATCCTCTTCTACTTCATTAGAAAATTCTGACATGCAGACTGAAACAATCACTTTCAATACCAGCAGCAGACTTCCAGTTAACTCCCTAGTGAGCAGTAGCTTTACTACAGTGATCTAATGAGCAACTAGAGTGCTAACATTCTGAATTTATGGCAAATGTGAGACACATCTGAATGCCTTCTTGATGGAATCAAAGTAAAAAACTGAAAGCATTTCCTACTGAGGAGACTGCAGTAAATGAGGAAATTAGGAAACTTCATAACAAAGGTCTTCCAAGATGGCCACCAGAGAAAAAAGAGCCCAAATGTAGCACAAATATTACCCAGATGTAGCCCACATATAGCCCAATGACAAAAGTGTGCAAAACACTTTTTATTTTTAGTTTTTTTGCAGTTTTATGTAGTGCAGACTGGTCAGGTATTGGAGTGTTGCATCTTAAAACATGACCTCCTACACTACAAAAACACCACTGCACTACCCTAAACGCTAAAACACTACCCCCAGCACGACCCCCTACACTACACAAGCACCACTGCACTATCCTAAACACTAAAACACTACCCCCAGCATGACCCCCTACACTACACAAACACCACTGCACTACCCTAAACCCTAAAACACTACCCCCAGCACGACCCCCTACACTACCCAAACACCACTGCACTAACCTAAATCCTAAAACACTACCCCCAGCACGACCCCCTACATTACCCAAACATCACTGCACTACCCTAAAACATGACCCACTACACTACACAAACACCACTGCACTACCCTAAACCCTAAAACACTACCCCCAACACGACCCCCTACACTACACAAGCACCACTGCACTACCCTAAACCCTAAAACACTACCCCCAGCACGACCCCCTACACTACACAAACACCACTGCACTACCCTAAACCCTAAAACACTACCCCCAGCACGATCCCCTACACTAACCAAACACCACTGCACTAACCTAAATCCTAAAACAATACCCCCAGCACGACCCCCTACACTACCCAAACACCACTGCACTAACCTAAAACATGACCCCCTACACTGCACAAACACCACTGCACTACCCTAAACCCTAAAACACTACCCCCAGCACGACCCCCTACACTACACAAGCACCAATGCACTACCCTAAACCCTAAAACACTACCCCCAGCACAACCCCCTACACTGCCCGAACACCACTGCACTGCCCTAAACCTTGAAACACCAGCCCCTGCACGACCCCCTACACTGTTCGAACACCACTGCAGTGCCCTAAACCCTGAAACACCACCCCCAGCACGACCCCCTACACTGCCCGAACACCACTGCACTGCCCTAAACCCTGAAACATCACCCCCAGCAAGACCCCCTACACTGCCCGAACACCACTGCCCTAAACCCTGAAACACCACCCCTAGCACGACCCCCTACACTGCCCGAGCACCACTGCACTGCCCTAAACCCTGAAACACCAGCCCCAGCATGACCCCCTACACTGCCCGAACACCACTGCACTACCCTAAACCCAGAAACACCACCCCAGCACGACCCCCTACACTGCCCGAGCACCACTGCACTGCCCTAAACCCTGAAACACCAGCCCCAGCACGACCCCCTACAATGCCCGAACACCACTGCACTGCCCTAAACCCTGAAACACCAGCCCCAGCACGACCACCTACACTGCCCGAACACCACTGCACTGCCCTAAACCCTGAAACACCAGCCCCAGCACGACCCCCTACACTGCCCGAACACCACTGCACTGCCCTAAACCATGAAACACCAGCCCCAGCACGACCCCCTACACTGCCCGAACACAACTGCACTGCCCTAAACCCTGAAACACCAGCCCCAGCACGACCCCCTACACTGCCCGAACACCACCGCACTGCCCTAAACCCTGAAACACCAGCCCCAGCACGACCCACTACACTGCCTGAACACCACTGCACTGCCCTAAACCCTGAAACACCACCCTGTGCACAACCCCTACACTGCCCGAACACCCCTGCACTGCCCTAAACCCTGAAACACCACCCCCAGCACGACACCCTACACTGCCCGAACACCACTGCACTGCCCTAAACCCTGAAACACCACCCCCTGCACGACCCCCAACACTGCCCCAAACTACTGCACTGCCCTAAACCCTGAAACACCATCCCCAGCACGACCCCCTACATTGCACGAACACCACTGCACTGCCCTAAACCCTGAAACACTACCCCCAGCAAGACCCCCTACACTGCCCAAACACCACTGCACTGCCCTAAACCCTGAAACTTCACCCCCAGCAAGACCCCCTACACTGCCTGAAAACCACTGCACTGCCCTAAACCCTGAAACACCAGCCCCAGCATGACCCCCTACACTGCCCGAACACCACTGCACTGCCCTAAACCCTGAAACACCACCCCCAGCACGACACCCTACACTGCCCGAACACCACTGCACTGCCCTAAACCCTGAAACACCACCCCCTGCACGACCCCCTACACTGCCCGAAACTACTACACTGCCCTAAACCCTGAAACACCATCCCCAGCACGACCCCCTACATTGCACGAACACCACTGCACTGCCCTAAACCCTGAAACACTACCCCCAGCAAGACCCCCTACACTGCCCAAACACCACTGCACTGCCCTAAACCCTGAAACACCACCCCCAGCACGACGGCCTACACTGCCTGAAAACCACTGCACTGCCCTAAACCTTGAAACACCAGCCCCAGCATGACCCCCTACACTGCCCGAACACCACTGCACTGCCCTAAACCCTGAAACTCAACCCCCAGCACGACCCCCTACACTACCCGAACACCACTGCACTACCCTAAACCCTAAAATACTCCCCCAGCACGACCCCCTACACTACCCGAACACAACTGCACTGCCCTAAACCCTCAAACACTCCCCCAGCATGACCCCCTACACTACCCAAACACTACTGCACTGCCCTAAACCCTGAAACACTACCCCCGGATGACCCCCTTCACTACCCGAACACCACTGCCCTAAACCCTGAAACACCACCCCCAGCAAGACCCCCTACACTGCCCGAACACCACTGCACTGCCCTAAACCCTGAAACACCATCCCCAGCATGACCCCCTACACTGCCCGAACACCACTGCACTATCCTAAACCCTAAAACACGACCTCCTACACTACACAAACACCACTGCACTACCCTAAACCCTAAAACACTACCCCCAGCACGACCCCCTACACTACACAAACACCACTGCACTACCATAAACCCTAAAACACTACCCCCTACACTACACAAACACCACTGCACTACCCTAAACCCTAAAACAATACCCCCAGCAGTACCCCCTACACTACCCAAACACCACTGCACTACCCTAAACCCTAAAACACTACCCCCAGCAGTACCCCCTGCACTATCCAAACACCATTGCACTACCCTAAACCCTAAAACACTACCCCCAGCAGTACCCCCTACACTACCCAAACACCACTGCACTACCCTAAACCCTAAAACACTACCCTCAGCATGACCCCCTACACTACACAAACACCACTGCACTACCCTAAACCCTAAAACACTACCCCCAGCACGACCCCCTACACTATCTAAACACAACTGCACAATTTGTTACAGGCATTGCAACGCAGGCCTGTGGTGCTTACTGGAAGTACCTGGTGGGCTAGTTGGGCCCCAGGGACCCTCAGGATTCAAGGTGACCTAATCCCCCAACTTAAAACGCGCCACGGGGCGCGTTTGCACAGTGGTGAAAGGAGGGGCGGGGCCTCAGGTGACATGTGCGCAAACAAGTGTGGAGTTTTGGAACTTTAAAATATTCCTCTAAAATCAGCCGAAATACGAATTCCGATTTACTCACCTGTTATCAGGAGAGACCTCAGTGCTGCATCTTTCAGCCCAGTACTGATCCTCAAAAGTAATTTTAACTGTACTTACCGGTAACTTGAATTTCCTTCCATAGGATATCATTGCCTGCTTTTTGCTGAAAAAGTTTCTAAGTGTTGATTTTTGAAACATACAAATATTCCTCTAAAATCAGCCGAAATCCGAATTCTGATTTACTCACCTGTTATCAGGAGAGACCTCAGTGCTGCATCTTTCAGCCCAGTACTGGTCCTGAAAAGTAATTTTAACCGTACTTACCAGTAACTTGAATTTCCTTCCATAGGCTAACATTGACTGGTTTCACTTGGAAATTCTTCTAAGTGTGGAGTTTTGGAACTTTAAAATATTCCTCTAAAATCAGCCGAAATACGAATTCCGATTTACTCACCTGTTATCAGGAGAGACCTCAGTGCTGCATCTTTCAGCCCAGTACTGATCCTTAAAAGTAATTTTAACCGTACTTACCAGTAACTTGAATTTCCTTCATAGGCTAACATTGACTGGTTTCACTTGGAAATTCTTCTAAGTGTGGAGTTTTGGAACTTTATAATATTCCTCTAAAATCAACCAAAGTACGAATTCCACTTTACTCACCTGTTATCAGGAGAGAACCCAGTGCTGCATCTTTTAGCCCAGCACTGACCCTGAAAAGTAATTTTAACCGTACTTACCAGTAACTTATATTTTCTTCCATAGGAATCCATTGTCTGGTTTTCAGCAGAAAACTTTGTGTCGATTTTCACAAACTACAAATATTCCTTAAAAATCGCCTGTATGACTTAAACGCATTCTTTCAACTGTTTACAGGAGATGCACCAGTGCTGGATCCAGGATCCAACACTGAGTAAGAAAAAGTAACGATAACAGTTTTTACCTGCTAAGTGAATTTCCTTCCATAGGATAACATTGGTGATTCTATGAGAAAAAGTTTCTAAGTGTCAACTTTTAAAATACAATAATATTCCTTAAAAATCACTACTGTAACCAAAACGCTTTTACTCAACTGTTTACAGGAGATGTCCCAGGACTGAATCTAGGATCCAGTCCTGTGGTTAGAAAAGTAATCCATAAAGTAACTAATTGCATTTAACTAGAAATTCACATTAAGCTGAATGTTGTATTGTGTTTGAAAATGTGTTGCCCATTGCAACAACTGTAACTACTGTACTTAAAAGTCTATTGCCTATGTGAAAAGTATTTAAACTAAAGTAATTCATTCTGAGAAAGTATTTTTTGTAATGTAATGTATAATGTAATTACAATGTAATTTAAAAAATAAAATATGTAAAAAAAAATTGTTTCTAAAAAATTTGGAAATCAGTATGAAAAAAATGTATATAACAATTAATACATTTAAAAATTGTCATTTACAAAACCTTTGAAATTCACTGAAAAAACTGTAGGTTTCAGACATGTTATAGTTACAAATTAGCATTTAAAAAACCTTTGAAATTCACTGAAAAAACCATAGGTTTCAGGGACGTTATAGTTACAAATTAGCATTTAAAAAACCTTTGAAATTCACTGAAAAAACCATAGGTTTTAGGGACAGTTATAGTTAGTTGGACATTGCACTCGTACAAAACCCGTAAAATTCCCCCGTTATAGTTAGTTCAGCTAACTATAACTCGCGCCCCGCAATGCACTGCTGATGACGTCACATATTACATCACTCATGACATGGTCAGTGACATCACTGATGACATCACTGATGACATCTCAAATGACATCACTGATGACATCATCCATGTGATAATTTCATGCATCTTCTCACACCCTAATATAACTTTTGATACACCCACTCTAAATTACAGACTGCCATTCTCAAAACCATAGACACTCCAACACCAAAAACTACATACCCACTCACTGATTCTTAGGTCTACACACACATCCACTCACTCACCCGTACAGTCACTCATACTTAGTCACTCAGTACAGGACTATCATATGCACTCATACACCTATATAAACACTCACACACCGCCACTCATCCATAGAGGTACTCACACACCTAGTCAGTCATGCAAAAAACTTAATCAATCACCCATTTACTCACCTATACAGTTATACACACACCAGCTCACTTACTCATACAAATACTAGCACATTCTTACGCTCTTATACAATCACTGATACAACTACACACTCATCCATACAGCCACTCTCACAATCACACACTCTCACTTATAGCCATTTATATACTCCAACACACATATATACTGCCTTTCACATATGTAGTTACTCACACATGTACCACTGAGATATACATTCAATCACTAACACACCCATACACACACTCAGCCACCCATACAGTCCATCACAGATGCACTCTTGAAACCATGCACCCAGTGAATCACCAACTCACACATCTATGCACAGCCACACACACCCCACCCACACAAACACTGAGGCACCCATACAGATACTCAGACAACCAATCAATAACCCATGTAGACACTCATGTAGCTATTCAGAAAGCCATGCAGCCGCTTACAAACCAACAGACAGACGGATACAGACATTCACACAGTTTAGTCACTAACCCATGCATTCAGTAAGATACATTTAATCACTCACTTGTAGAGTCAGTCACTCACGTACTAAATCATCCATTCAGACACTTATACACCCACTCATTCTTCAATATGCCTTTCCCTATATATATTAAACATATTCAAACTTTACAGAAACACACAGTCACTGGATGATGTCATGAGTGATGTCATCAGTGATGTCATTTGAGATGTCATCAGTGATGTCATCAGTGATGTCACTGACCATGTCATGAGTGATGTAATATGTGACGTCATCAGCAGTGCATTGCGGGGCGCGAGTTATAGTTAGCTGAACTAACTATAACGGGGGAATTTTACGGGTTTTGTACGAGTGCAATGTCCAACTAACTATAACTGTCCCTAAAACCTATGGTTTTTTCAGTGAATATATATATATATATATATATATTCACTGAAAAAAACCATAGGTTTCAGACATGTTATAGTTAGGAATTAGCATTTAAAAAACCTTAGAAATTCACTGAAAAAACCATAGGTTTTAGGGACAGTTATAGTTAGTTGGACATTGCACTCGTACAAAACCCGTGAAATTCCCCCGTTATAGTTAGTTCAGGTAACTATAACTCGCGCCCCCGCAATGCACTGCTGATGACGTCACATATTACATCACTCATGACATGGTCAGTGACATCACTGATGACATCACTGATGACATCTCAAATGACATCACTGATGACATCACTGATGACATCATCCATAAGATAATTTGATGCATCTTCTCACACCCTAATATAACTTTTGATACACCCACTGTAAATTACAGACTGCCATTGTCAAAACCATAGACACTCCAACACCAATTACTATATACACACTCACTGATTCTTAGGTCTACACACACACATACCCGTACAATCACTCATACTTATAGTCACTCAGTACAGGACTATTATATGCACTCATACACCTATATAAACACTCACACACCGCGACTCATCCATATAGGTACTCACACACCTAGTCAGTCATGCAAAAAATTAAGCACACACCCATTTACTCACCTATACAGTTATACACACACCAGCTCACTTACTCATACAAATACTAGCACATTCTTACGCTCTTATACAATCTCTGATACAAGCACACACTCATCCATACAGTCACTCTCACAATCACACACTCTCGCTTGTAGCTATTTATATACTCCAACACACATATATACTGCCTTTCACATATGTAGTTACTCACACATGTACCACTGGGACATACATTCACTCACTAACACACTCTTACACACACTTACCCACCCATACAGTCTATCACAGATGCACTCTTGAAACCATCCACCCAGTGAATCACCCACTCACACATCTATGCACAGAGTCGCACACACCCCACCCACACAAACACTCAGGCACACATACAGATACTCAGACAACCAATCAATAACTCATATAGACACTCATGTAGCTATTCACAAACCCATGCAGCCACTTACACAGCAACAGACAGACGGATACAGACATTCACCCAGTTTAGTCACTAACCCATGCATTCAGTAAGATACGTTTAATCACTCACTTATAGAGTTAGTCACGCACCTACTAAATCATCCTTTCAGACACTTATACACCCACTCATTCTTCAATACGCCTTTCCCTATATATATTAAACATATTTAAACTTTACAGAAACACACAGTCACTGGATGATGTCATCAGTGATGTCATTTGAGATGTCATCAGTGATGTCATCAGTGATGTCACTGACCATGTCATGAGTGATGTAATATGTGACGTCATCAGCAGTGCATTGCGGGGCGCGAGTTATAGTTACCTGAACTAACTATAACGGGGGAATTTTACGGGTTTTGTACGAGTGCAATGTCCAACTAACTATAACTGTCCCTAAAACCTATGGTTTTTTCAGTGAATTTCTAAGGTTTTTTAAATGCTAATTCCTAACTATAACATGTCTGAAACCTATGGTTTTTTCAGAGAATTTCAAAGGTTTTGTAAATGACAATTTTTAAATGTATTAATTGTTATATTTATTTTTTTGATACTGATTTACTACATTTTTTTAAACTATTTATTTTTACATATTTTATTTTTTAAATTACATTGTAATTACATTATACATTACATTACAAAATATACTTTCTCAGAATGAATTACTTTAGTTTAAATACTTTGCAAATAGGCAATAGACTTTGAAGTACAGTAGTTACAGTTGTTGCAATGGGCAACACAATTTCAAACACAATGCAACATTGAGCTCAATGTGAATTTCTAGTTAAATGCAATTAGTTACTTTATGGATTACTTTTCTAACCACAGGACTGGATCCTAGATTCAGTCCTGGGACATCTCCTGTAAACAGTTGAGTAAAAGCGTTTTGGTTACAGTAGTGATTTTTAAGGAATATTATTGTATTTTAAAAGTTGACACTTAGAAACTTTTTCACATAGAATCAGCAATGTTATCCTATGGGAGGAAATTCACTTAGCAGGTAAGTAGTGTTATCGTTACTTTTTCTTACTCAGTGGTGGATCCTGGATCCAGCACTGGTGCATCTCCTGTAAACAGTTGAAAGAATGTGTTTAAGTCATACAGGCGATTTTTAAGGAATATTTGTAGTTTGTGAAAATCGACACAAACTTTTCTGCTGAAAACCAGACAATGGATTCCTATGGAAGGAAATACAAGTTACTGGTAAATACGGTTAGAATTACTTTTCAGGGTCAGTGCTGGGCTAAAAGATGCAGCACTGGGTTCTCTCCTGATAACAGGTGAGTAAATCGGAATTCGTAGTTCGGCTGATTTTAGAGGAATATTATAAAGTTCCAAAACTCCACACTTAGAAGAATTTCCAAGTGAAACCAGTCAATGTTAGCCTATGGAAGGAAATTCAAGTTACTGGTAAGTACGGGTAGAATTACTTTTCAAGGTCAGTGCTGGGCTAAAAGATGCAGCACTGGGTTCTCTCCTGATAACAGGTGAGTAAATCGGAATTCGTAGTTCGGCTGATTTTAGAGGAATATTATAAAGTTCCAAAACTCCACACTTAGAAGAATTTCCAAGTGAAACCAGTCAATGTTAGCCTATGGAAGGAAATTCAAGTTACTGGTAAGTACGGTTAGAATTACTTTTCAAGGTCAGTGCTGGGCTAAAAGATGCAGCACTGGGTTCTCTCCTGATAACAGGTGAGTAAATCGGAATTCGTCTTTCGGCTGATTTTAGAGGAATATTTGCACAATGGTGAAGGGAGGGCGGGGCCTGAGGTGACATCTGTGCAAACGCGCCTGTGGCGCGTTTTAAGTTGGGGGATTAAGTCCCCTTGAATCATGAGGGTCCCAGTAGCCCACGCTGTACCTCCAGTATGCGCCAGGGAGCTGCGTTGCAGAGAGGTGTTCAGAGGCCACGCCCCTTTTTGCACCTCTCTGCAATGTAGCTCTGTGGCGCTTTCTGGACGTACCTGGTGGGCTAGTTGGCCCCCAGGGACCCTCAGGATTGAAGGGGATTTAATTCCCCATCTTAAAACGTCCACGGGGCCTGTTTGCACACGTCACCTGAAGCCCCGCCCCTCCCTTCACCACTGTGCAAACGCGCTCCGTTTTAATTGGAAGGGGGCCGCGTGGCCCCCTCCCCAGGCCTTAATCGGCCCCGGGGACCCCATCCCCCGGGGCATGGCCTTCTTTTTTTTTAAAAATAAAACTTATGGTGGGGGGTTGCGTTGCCCCCCTCCTCAGGCCACTTATGGCCCCGGGGACCCCATCCCCCGGGGCCGGTATTTGTTTTTTAAAAATAACATTTGGGGAGGGGGGCCACGTGGCCCCCCTCCCGGGCCACTACTTGCCCCGGGAACCCCATCCCCTGGGGCTGGCCCTATCCTTTGGGGTCCGTGGGGGGACCCCAACTCCCCCACAGACCCTGCCGGCTCCCCGCCTCCTGCGGGAGCCGGCATTGCTTTTCCACATGGGGAGCTGCTAACATGCAGCTCCCCGTGTGGAAAAGCAATGTGCTTTGAATTTTGGAAGAGAGAGCAGGTTTCCTGCTCTCTCTTCCAAAATTCAAAGCAGTTTGCAATGACAGGACGGGAGCCGCGAGGCTCCCGTCCTGTCATTGCAAACTACAGTGTCCCGAGGGTAGGCACCCCGGGACACTGCAGGAGCCGGCCCTGGGGGGTGGTGGTCCCCAGGGCCATGGAGGGCTCCAGGAGGGGGCCGCGCGGACCCCCTCCCACCATCTGCAAAGCCCCGGGGAGGTGGTGGTCCCCGGGGCTTCGGGGGTCCGAAACGGACCCCCACATTTATTTTCTAAGTGCCCCAGGGAGGTGGCAGTCCCCGGGGCGTGCCCCCCCACACATGTTATTAAAAATAAAAAAAAGAAGCCCCGGGGGGTGGTGGTTCCCGGGGCTGCGGGAGGGCAGAGTGCCCTCCCGCACCATTTTGTATTTAAAGCCCCGGGGGTGGCGGTCCCGGGGCTTGGGGGCCTTAGAGGCCCCCTATAAAATCTAAACCCACCCCGCATGCCCCCGGGACTTGGGCCACCCGGGGCAATTAACTATCGAAGCGCGGAGACCGCGCTTCGATTTTTTTTCGGTGGGATCCGCGCACCCTAAGCGCATCCTGCCGATTTAAAAAAAAAAAATGCTTTTCTGCCCAGGGGTCCTTGTGGGACCCCTGAGCAGACCTAGGGGGTCATGGTGTTTCTACCCTGCCCCCTTTGTGCGTTTTGCGCACTTGTTTCTTTTTAATCGGCGGGATCCGCGCACCCTAAGCGCATCCCGCTGATTTAAAAAAAATGCTTTCTGCCCAGGGGTCCTTGTGGGACCCCTGAGCAGACCTAGGGGTCAGGGTGTTTCTACCCTGCCCCCTTTTGCGCTTTGCGCACTTGTTCGAGGGACAAAATGGCTGCCAACACTTCCTGATTTGGAGTGTTGACAGCCAATTAGCATGCAGCTCGTGATCGGGAGAGTACGCGGACCCTACTCGGCCATAGATATATATGTGATTTTATTTGTGATTTTCTCAGAAACTACTGAACGGATTTACACCATTTAAGCAAAAGGCACGACACTGAACCAAGGGCTACCTCTTTGCCAAATTTGGTGTAATTGCGTTCAGCAGTTCGGGCTGTAGCTGCGACTAAAGGTTCCTATGGAAAAGTTAATGGGGAAAACGAGTTTTGGGACCCCCCTTTTTTCTCGGCCCCCGCTTGGCGAATCACCCCGAGACTTTCAGGATAGGAGCGGACCGGAGCGCCCCAACAAGTTGGAAACTTTCGCAAAGATTCGTCAACCGGCGCCAACGTTATTTCAAATAGAATGTTGTGGATTTCCTATGGAAAATAGGTCCTAACTATAACTATCTACTGGCGACCGCCAGTAGATAATATATATATATATATATATATATATATATATTTATTACCTTCTGGTGGTCGCCAGTAGGTAGTTTTAGTTAGAACTTAGTCTCCATAGGAAAAGCATTTTTTGTCTTGCCAATAACTTTGGCTCCCTTTGATGAATCTTTTCAGACTTTTCAAAATTAGTACAACAGTCGGTTCAGCTGCTATGCTGAAAGTTTCAAGGTGATTTGTGGAGTGGGGGCCGAGTAAAAGGGAGGTCCCACAACACTTTTTCCCCATGCAATTTCCTATGGGGATTTTCAACATGACAACAGCCAGAACCGCTGGATGGAATTGCACCAAGTTTGGCAGAAAGGTAGGTCTTGGTTCAGAAAGTGACCTTTTTGTTATTTGGTGTAAATCCATTCAGTAGTTTTTGAGATATTAAAGTAAAATAGATATCTAGGGACGCAGACCCTCCTTGTATGTGAACCAGCGGCTCCACGTGCCACAGCAAGGCCCAGATTGGCTGGCCACAACCTGAGAGAAAAGTTGCGGCTGCTATTTTACGTGTCGGAAAACAGTCCCTGGGGCTAAAAGATAGTGTGTAAAGCAGATGAAGGGGTCAGAGAACCCTACATATTTCTTTAAAAGAGGTAGCAAAAGTAGTTATGTTGGGCAAGAAATTGCCTAAAAGCATATTTTTTGCCTCCTCATAAGCAAAATACGAGAAGCCCTCATGGAGTTCAGCGAGGCATCTATGTAACTCCACAGTGGATCCACGAATCTCATCGTGAATTTAAAAAAGAAAAGAAAATATGCATATTCACATGTCCACTCTCAGACCCACAGAGACACTCACATACCCACACAGACACTGACAAACCCACTCACAGACCCACACAGAAACTCACATACCCACTCAGACACTCTCACGCCAACTCACAGGCCCAGAGACACTCACACACCCACTCACAGGCCCACAGAGACACTCACACACCCAGTCACACATCCACATAGCCACTCACACACCCACTCACAGATCCACACAGACACTCACACACCCACACAGAAACTCACACACCCACACACAGTCCCTCTCAGACACACTCATACCCACCCACAAGCCCAGAGAAAAGCACACAGACAGACCCACAGAGACACTCACACACCCAGACAGACACTCACACACCCACTCTCAAGCCCAGAGAGACACTCACACATCCACTCACAGACCCACAGAGATACTCACACATCCAGTCACACACCCACACACTCACTTACACATTCACTCAAAGACCTACAGATACACTCAGACCCACTCAGACCATATCACACCCACTCACAGACCCACACACACTCTCACACCCACTCACACACCCACTCACACACCCTCATAGATACTCTCTGACCCACTGACAGATACACACAGACATTCAAACACCCAAACACAGACCACAGAGACTCTCTCACACCAACATACAGACCCACACAAACACTGTCACACCCACTCACAGGCCCAGAGAGAAACTCACACACCCACTCACAGACCAACAGAGACACTCACACACCAACAGAGACAGTCACACACTAACTCACACACCCACTCACAGACCTACAGAGACACTCACATACCCACTGACAGACCCACACAGACACTCATACACCCACTCACAGACCAACACAGAAACTCGCACACCCAGTCACAGACATTCTTACAACCAGTGGCATGCCCACACAGCCACTCACACACTCCCTCACAGACCAATAGAGACACTCACACCCAGTCACAGACCGACAGAGAAACTCCCACACCCACTCACAGGCCAAGGTATACAATTACTCACAACCCCTTGCAAGTGAATCCTGAATGTGCTGGTTTGTATTGTATGTGTGCTTTTGGTTTGTGGAACCGTGACCAATCTGTGGAGCCTTGACATTTTTTTAAAAAGAGGTTTTAAAAAGAAGAAGACCCAGTGTTTGGGAGAGAAAGTGGCTCTATAAGAGCCTTTGTGTTTATGGTATGTAAATGATAACTACACATAAAACAGGATGCAGTCTTTCAAATTGTCAAGGAACATCCTGTTGCCTGAAATGGACTCTATCATTTGTATATATACCGTCTATATCAAAGTGTAAATTATTGTGGTATATGGAGCCCATGTTGTGGTCTCTGAAAAATGCAGAAAGAGTTTTATTCACGTGTTTCCTGGATTTGTCTATCTGTGGACAGAATTCCAAGGCAGTGTGAGGCAAATGGGCCATTAATTGACCAAAGGTACCCTTCATTAGGATTTACACTTCTACCCTAGTCAGTGTGCCTAGGTCATTGCCACCACAGTGCATAAACATGAGGTCTGGATGTTGGCAATCCGCAATGCTTTAAACCAAAGATAGCAATTTATGCCACTTTAACGCTCTCTAGCCAACCCAAGTAATTTCCACATTAGGAAGACCCTAGTCTCTGTCAATGCCACTTTTTCTAGCATACTCTCTGCTCAAAACACAAAGGTATGACCCACAATCCACACTCTAACCATTTTGAAGACAAGGAGGAGTAGCACACAAAAGAATGCTGGAACTGAATGAGGCAGTTTTCAAAATGAAAGGCAGTTAAAATGGAGGAGAGGCCCTATTTTAAAAAGAACATATTTAATTGGATTGTGTAAATATTCAGGTAGCTAAAAATTGGTTCTGGAAAACAAAAAAAAAAAAGAAATGCTATTTTGTATATGCTTATATTTCAAATCAGTCAATCACACCTGCTCCAGTTGAATTTGAAGCTAGTATGCTGCTTAGAGAAAATGTTGTGAACTTTTGACCTGCAGGTACTTGTGAGTGTTCCAAAGGTGGTTGCTATGGAAACTGACCTAACAGAGTGT
This sequence comes from Calotriton arnoldi, assembly GCA_963921515.1. NCBI lineage: Eukaryota > Metazoa > Chordata > Amphibia > Caudata > Salamandridae > Calotriton > Calotriton arnoldi. The sequence continues at coordinate 561,795 of CAWUFW010001834.1, read as the reverse complement.
AGGGGGGAGGGTTCGAAAGAGTCTGTAATTTGATTGTTAAAAGGAGAGGGGTTTAGACTCATTGCTTAATATGGAGTACTTATTTTCTAATGCAGTACTATCTTAGAATATAAAATGTAGATGCAAAGTAATAGCTGTACATTGTTAAATGCTTTCACGGACCTCCGTATAGAATCACGAATCCGTCGCGAAGTTACACGGGGGGCCACACTGAGTGTCGTGACGGATTTACGATTCCACCCTCAAACTCTACCAGATTGGGCTTCTTATCAGGAGTCGAAGACTGGGTTAATAAAGACTGACCATTGAGGAATGGAATAACAAAAAAAATGAAAGGACCGTTATGATTTGCTAAAGTACGTCAGTATCACTGAAAAAAGAGTGGGAAAGATTGCCATTACTGGTTCCTTTGTACTGAGAGTGGTATATCATTCTTTTACTTTAGCCCTGGCATTTTGCCTGCAGTGACAACGGGACGGGCCCAAGAGTGCAAACACCCCACTTCACAGAGAATATTGTTCAGTTTGTAAATATGAAGCAACAGCAGCAATAAATTCAGGTACATAACCATGGTACAGCAGGTTCAGTGACACCAGAGCAGGCCCAACAGTGCAAGCAGCTCACTTCGTGAAGATTACCATACAGCCTTCCACACAGCCACTCTCTCACCCATACAGCCACTCACACACCCACTTACTCACCCATACAGCTAATTACACACCATCTCACACACTCTTATAGCAACTCACACCCACTCAATGACACATAGAACTACTAACACACCCATTCTTTAAGATTACAGGTTACAGTTATATTAACAAAATTAAAAAAACATTATAAATTCACACAAAAAAAACCCAAAGGTTACAAGTACATTACAGTAAAGAAAAAAATATAAAAAATCTTACAAATTTACTAAGAAAATGAAAGGTTACAGGGACGTTAAAGTTAGGAAAAAACATTCAAAAACTGTAGAAATTCACTGAAAAAACCAAAGGTTACAGCGACATTATAGTTAGGCTCAGATTTCACATGCATAAACCATGGAAATTCAGCAGTTATAGTTACCTGAGCTAACTGTAACTTAAGTCCCCGCAATGCACTGCGTATGACCTCGCATATTACATCACTCATGACATGGTCAGTGACATCACTGATGACTGACAACTCAAATGGCATCACTGATGACATAATTGATGACATCATGCACAGAACCACTCACCCACCCACACAAGCACTCACACACCTACTTACACAACAACTCACACACCCACTCACACAACCACTCACACACCCACTCACGCATTTATACCACAACTCACACTCCCAGTCACACCATGATACAACCACACACACCCACATACAGACCCATACAACCATTCACACACCCACACACCCATAAAACCATCACTCACACCCAGTCACAGCCCCATACAAACACTGACCCACTCACCCACTCACACACCCATAGAACCACTCACATAACCATACAACCACTTACACACCCACACAGCTACTCAGACACCTACTCACATACCCATGCAACCGCTCACATACCCATACAACCACTCACACACCCACACAGCTATTCACACACCATGTTGTATTCCTCTTAGGGTGTCCATAAACGGGCTTTCCAGTATCATATAGGCACAATTCGCCCTGCCCTTATATAGGCATAAAATCCCAGCCCTTATTTAGGCATTAACCGTGCACTCCAAATACAGGCATGGTCTCTGACATCCGTCCACCCTAACGTCACAACGAGTTCTTGAAGAACAGAAACTTAGGCTGCAGGAGTTTCCCTAGTCCAGGACTATTGATTTCTTCAAGGACTCATATATTATGCATGAACCATTATTCCTTAGGGGTTCATTCATGACATCTTTCGCTGTCCGACTCACGTCAATATTAACATTCTTAGGTGCTTCTCAGGTATAAATATACCTTCCCTAGCCCCTGTAAATCAGAGGAGACCTCGACTTCAGAGGAGCCCGTATCCCGGCATGACGCACTGAGAAGACGCTGTTATTTATGTAACAGCATACGTACTAAAAGATAATGCTCTCGCAGTATTATTTATTTTTACTGCTCACACTGTACATTATTTATCTCGCATACTGTCTTGTGATCGTAACAGCACATTTTATTTACACCAGAAACAAGACTGTTCAATAAATCTTTTATTGAAATGCCCGTCTATTTCTTTCTGTGTAACTTGGAGAAAACTAAGCATGCACGACTGAGCTGAGTGAAATAGTTATCTATTGTTTCCACGACTCTGGGACACGTTCTGATTCTAAAGGGAAACACAGTGGTCATGTTTTGTGGCTGCCAGAAACTACTCCCTTCTTGTTGTCAAGGAGTTTCTAGTGGCCTCTGAGCTAGCTGGCACAAGTAATTAAGTTTAATATACTCGATAGGGACATACTGACCTTAGTCCTATGTCATACCTATAGGATATATTATTCCAATGCGCAGAGCCTATTAGGGAAATAGGAGGTACACTACATGGCGCCCAATGGTTTGGTAAGGCGGTAATTCAACATTAGATACTGAGTAACTCAGCCGTGCTTTTTCTCTCAAGAGACCCCTACCCATATACTCCAAAAGACGTCTGGAGTGGGCAGGGTTTAGTATCCACCACGGCTACATAGGGAAGTACCCTATATATTAGCTGTTTGGTTTGCTCAACGTTGAAGGATACAGTGTTCCAAAATATTGTGCACCTTATCTTTGTTTCCTTGAAACTTGTTCTACATTTTTCAAAAAACAAAATGAATGAAGACGCCGGAAACGGTGTAGCTGCGGCTGATCCAGCCCAAGCAGCAGCCTTTAACATTACAGGTTTAAATGAAACCGAGGAGGGTGTCATAGACATCCCTCAAAACTTAAGAAGAACCATTACTCTAAAACTTATAAAACATGGCTTACCGCCAAGAGGAGGTAGAGCAGTTTTCGTGATAGAGGCACATGAATCCTTTCAGACAGAGGTATTCTATTCATGGCTAATATCTCCTGAATCCAATCCAATAACACACATGTTTCACTTCTACAAAGAAGATGAACCACCAGAGGAATACATTCCTTTCGAGGATATTGAAATTCCATTAACATACCAGGAGCATCAGCTCTGGTTTAAAGGCGCCCTAAAACATCACAGAAACATTACCAGGCTCGGTCCACTAGGTAGACCAGGAGCAACATGGCCGATTCTAGCCGGCTACACTGGATATAATGTCAGATGAGGACTTACTTGTTCAAATACAAGAATTAATACAAATTTACAGACAATTGGTCCAATATGTCATGCGGACTTTTACAGTCCAGCAACCATTAACAATTCCAAATCAAACTCCTCAACAGGGGAATACACTAAAAATTACACCACAGACTCTATACGCAGTCATGGGTAAAATGCCCACAAAACGTGAGCAAATTCCCTTCTGGATAGCTCAAAACTTTACTCAAATCGAAGCAGTATTTCCAAATACTAGCCCGTATGAGAAACACAGAATACTGACAATCAGTTTACCAATGGGGATCACACCACAACTGGAAGACTGCACCACTTGGGGCTCAGTCTTTGCTGCCATCTATACCAAAACACATGGCATTCCGTCAATTGCGGTAATACCTGATGTCCTGAAACAAATTCAAAACGAATATGGGGCAGAGCCTGCTCTAAATTTAGGTATGAAATTACTGAAAAATTTCGACCAGGTCTCAACAATAATATTATCTAATATTAAAGGGGAGGCAGCAGCAGTTGCGATCCGCCAAAAATTAAGGGAATTTGATGTTACAGAACATCAAACAGAGCTACCCAGAATTATAGAACAATCTTATGCAGAATTAGGCAGAGATAGTTTAGGTGGAAGACCAGTGAAGCCGAAACTATCTGAAAGTCCTGAGAAGGACTCAATTAAACAAACTCCTACATCTTCTAAAAAGAAGTGGGAATCTACTAAACAAAAATCAAACGAGAAACGTTCTCAATCCCGAGGTAGGTCTCCTCAAAAGGAGCCCTCTGAAAGGAGATATAACCTCAGGAATAGGGATAATTTGAGAAAACCTGACAGGTATCAAGATACTGATACACGTTCCTCTCGTCCCTTTCAGATCTCATCACAGACTTCGGAAAGAAGAGGACGATTAGAACATAGAGAAGAACGCGTGAAATCGAAAGACGACAAACACGCTCCAAAAACTAAAGTAAAACCTCAATTCTCCAAAAAGAAAGTAGCAGGTCTAAAGATCATACATGCCGAGAATACTGAGAACACAACTCAAGAACGGAGAATGGGCTCAGACAATGCTGGACAGTGCAGCAGAAGTCACAATAGTTCGCCAGAACCTGAAGGAACTTCTGGAGATAGTGGACAGAATCAAATCAATCAATCACGGCATTTATGGCGGCGCTACTCACCCGGGAGGGTCTCAAGGCGCTGGGAAGGTAAGTGCTGCTCCCGAACAGCCCAGGTCTTGGGCGCACAACCTGAGCGAGATGGTCCTGGGTTCGCGAAGGTGGTAGAGAGAGTTCAGGTCTTGGCACGCCAGGTAGAGATCTTCCTCCGGCGGTGATTCTGCGGGATGCGTGGTGCGGTGGCGGCGTGGCTGGTTGATCGTAGCTGGCGTGTGGCGTGTAGAAGGACATGCGATGGGTGGTACTTTGGGCCCAGGTCGTGGAGGGCCCCTTGTGTGCGTGGTGAGGAGTCTGAACGTGATTCTCTTGCTGACGAGGGAGCCAGTGCAGGTGCCTGGAGTGTACGGTGATGTGGCTGTGTGAGGATGTCCAGGATGAGTCGTGCGGAGCGTTCTGGATGCGCTGGAGTCTCTTTTAAGTTTGGCTGTGGTTCCGGCGTGAGGGTGTTCCCATAGTCAGTCGGCTGGTGAAAAGCGAGTGCCTGGGTGACGGTCTTCTTCCTGGTTTCAGTGGGGATCCATCTATGAAGATCTTAGAACATGCCAAGTGTTGAAGCACGAAGATGAGACGAAAGATTGACTTGTCTGGAGTCTCCATCGATAGGGAGGTGAGATGAAGCCCAGGTTGCGTGCGTAGTCCGTTAACCAGTGGGTGCCCGGGCCGAGGGCCACCAGGAGTCGTCCCAGGCGGAGGGTGATGAGCCCAGGATGAGGACTTCAAATCTTGTCTGGTGGTAGTGGTGAGTGAGTACATTACAGTCGAGACTGTAGACACCAGGGTTAGTACTCCACAAAAGTTATATGAAATAACACTCCGGATGGAGGGAGACAAACCTAGACAGGTGAAAGCACTTTTTGGGAAAGGCTATCAAGGGGCTATGACATACTTCTAGCAGAAAAGGACTGGCCACCACAATTTGTCAGGGAGTGCCCACATGGCGAGGACATTATTATGCCTGCCTTCTCCAACCATATTCCAATTCACCTAAAATATACATATGCCAGGAAATGGGCAGTAGCCCAGGCCCCAGCATTATATAAAAATCATGTAGGATGGGATGAGGACTCACCTCACCATAAAATACATCGGAAACATGAACCAACTGCACAACGGCAGTACCCAATAAAGCAAGAAGCTAAAAAACAGGTCAGGGAGATCTTAGATCAACTTGAATATCAAGGGGTGATTGAAACATGCACCTCCTCAATGAACAATCCTTTGTTTCCTGTCTCCAAACCAGACAATACATATCGTCTAGTTTTGGACTACAGACACCTAAACACTTGTTCTAAAACTTTTGCAGTGCAAAATGCACATAGCACAGCATTAATGAATAACATTGTGCGTAAAAAATATAAAACAACATAAGACATCTCAAATGGTTTCTTTTGTCAAAACATAGCACCTGAAAGCAGGTACTTAACAGCATTCTCCATAATGGGGACCCAGCGTCACTTTTGTCGACTCCCACAAGGGTTCAAGAACAGCCCAGGTTTATTCTCAGCGAGGGTAACGGAGTTACTACAAATTTATGACAATGAGGCATTGTCCTATGTCGATGACATCTATCTGACAGACGATGACCTGGAAAAACACTTGAACAGGGTGAGCACCATTATACTGGGTTTTCCTCTGAGGGTTACAAGTTCAACTTTAAAAAGTCCAGAATTGCCCATCTCAATGTCCTATTTCTAGGATATGAGCTTTCAAGTGAAGGCAAGAGCTTGGCAGCTAACTTTTTAGAAAAGTGTGCGCTGCTCCAACCTCCAAAAACGCTAAAAACTTACAATCCATCCTGGGTTTCCTAAATTTTGGAAGAACATACATTCTAAATTACGCAGAAAGGGTTAAACCTCTCTACGCATTAATCAAACCTGATTTTTCGATCAGAAACTGGACACAGGAACACACAGAAATCTTGCGTTCACTCCAGGTTAACATGTTAGCAACAAATCACTTACAAACACGCGTAAGTCAACGCAATTTGGTAATCCGAATAATTTCGGGTCAATGTGGATTCACCTACTTAACCTTCAATGAGGGTGAGAAAATACCAATAGCATACAAATCTCATTTGTACACACAAGCGGAAATGCGCTTCAGTTCTACTGAAAAAATTCTAACAGCAGTTCAAACCGCTGTAGCAAAAGAAAGAGCCTTAGCCCAAGGGAAACGCATTATTGTCGTAACCCCAGTACCAGCTTTAGAAGTGGTCACAAAAGCAAGCATTCCAAATGCTAAAGCATTACATCCAAGATGGATACAATGGGTTAATTCTCTTGCTGCAACAGATGTTGAATATGTTTTTGATCCAGATTTAAAAACACAAGCATTCCTGCAATATGAACATGAATGTCCTCTGCCTACTGAAATTCTGCCTCTCGATCAGTACGAATTCATAATTTACACTGACGGATCCGCACAACCCGCAATAGGGAGTAAGCAAGCTTACAGTGCAGCGTGTGCAATCGTTAAAGGTCGCATGCGAAATGGCATCTTCAGACCTATGGTCACTAAAACCCAGTCTCTAGGAGATTGTACAGCTCAGCGAGCTGAACTACAAGCATTCAAACTGGCACTTGAAAGTACAGATCGAGAATTCCCCACACTGATAGTGTGCGATTCCTTTACTGTGTTCAGTCGTATAATGACTATATACAAAACTGGCTTGAAAATGGTTTCAAAGATGCGAAAGGTGGCACAATAAAGCACAAAATGCTTTGGGAACAAGTAGTTCAGTTGAAAAACGAACTACCAAAGGCTCACGTGATCCACACACTGAGTCATCAATGTGATGGCGTTCACGTTGCAGGAATTCATTGGCTGATGAAGCCGCAAAGGGGGCTGTGCAGACGGCTTCCGTAGCTGCGATCACTCGTTCAAAAACAAAAATAGACGGTGAGATAATGTTGGCTGTCAATGCTTCAAGCAAAGGCAGCAGTGCAGCGTTACCAAAAAAGTTTCCACTCAAGTACTCTTATGTAATTGATGCGAACAACGTTCCTTTTGCTCGAATCCCTGGAGTGGGGGATAGGGTAATTCCAAACAAGGAACGCAGATTAGGACTAATCCTAGCAGCACACGAAGGGATAGCTTCTGCCCATGCAGGTGTTTCAGCGACAGTATCTTTACTCAAGCAAAGATATTGGTGGCCCAGCATTCGGAAACAAACTAAAAACTATGGGGCATATTAGCAAGACCCACGTTAAAATTATCGCCGTTTTAGCGGCAGGAAACTGCCGCTAAAACGGCGATAATGGGCTTGATAATATGCGTTATGGAATTCAATAGAAGCCCAGGTTAGATGTCCTGCACATCTAACCTGGGCTTCTATTGGAATTCTATAACGCATATTAGCAAGCCCATTATCGCCGTTTTAGCGGCAGTTTCCTGCCGCTAAAGCGGCGATAATTTAAAGTGGGTCTTGCTAATATGCCCCTATGTTTTAGAATGTGATATTTGCCAACAGATGAAAGTCTCAACAGTGAAACATCCTGCGCAGACACCCCTGTTAATTTCAGACAAACCATTAGCTTGTGTTTACCTGGACCACTGAGGTCCCTTGCACAGGGACGGTAACTATAAATATATCATGGTTGCAGTGGATTCATGCTCTAGGTTCCTATGGTTATGGCCTCAGCGCTCGGCTGACGCTCGAACTGTTATAAAAGATTTGCGAGTCTTTATCGGCACATACGCAATAGGCACGCTACATTCTGACCAGGGTCCTGCGTTTAGCTCTAGGGCTTACAAAGAAGCCATGGCCAGTCTGGGCGTTGCATTGCGGTACTCCTCTCCATTCCATCCTGAGGGAAATTCTGTTGTGGAAAGGAAAAACCGGGACATAAAGCAGTCTATAACAGCTACGGTATTAGGTTCGGGTGATGGGTGGGTCAAACACCTTAGTGGGGTTCAACGCTCTTTGAATAATCTGCCAAGAAGTTCTCTAGGGGGGGTCACTCCGTATGAGGTCCTATTTGGGACAAGAATGTGGGTACCAGACCTTGAACACGTAGGCACAGTGGTGGAAAATAAACCCTTTGATATCAAAGATCGTTTGGCTGTTTTACAGGAACTAAACAAGTTAAAAACGAAACAAAGCAACGTATTCCTACAGCCAAACACCACTGGGGATCAATCGGCTGTCCCAGCAAGGCCTGTCTGGATTCCAAAAGTTGGGGATCTAGTCAGAGAAAAATTGCGGACAAGAAGGAATTTGGACCTTCTTACAGACAACCAGTACCTGTCCTAGCAGTTCAAGGAACAAGAACAGTACTTCTGCCGCCCCTTGCTGGAAGAAAGGAGAAAAGATTTGTGTCCATCGACCTGATCAAACCACAGTATGTGGCCAATACTAAATAGTAGGCCACGTGGACTCCGACCTAGTAGCAGACGCACTCCTCTCGCTACTATCCAAGAGGTTCAGACTGAAAGACTGATAACAATCGAGAATTCAGCTGTAACTGATGGTGGACTAAGCAACAACGCTATGGAACTCATCCCTCTTGACAACCAAGTAACAGTTCATCCAAATACACCTGTCTACACCAACGTGGCAAGTGATGAACTGGTTCCAGTGATTTCTACAAATCCTGATGCAATTCCAACAATTGACAGAACTGCTTCTGGCTATTTCATTAACTTTGATACGTTCTCAGAAGATCCGAGTGAACCTGAAACGACGCCAGCATCATTGAAATTCAAGCAGCAAGTACAAGACTTTCTTCACTTTCTGAAAAAGACTTATTTGGTTTCTCCATGGATTGAACTCTGGATTATATCTGGACTTTTTGTTTTCCTGCTCTGGCTAGCTTTGGTAACAACTGTGAGCGTGCTTATAAGTGGCAGATACATCCATGTGAACACTGAAGGAAAAGGCGTGAACATACTTTTGAAACCTCATAAATCTTCCCATCGTGAAGCAAGAGACTTGTCATCAGTGAACATCACAGCTGTTCCTATACAGGATGGTATAGTGTGGGCAAAACAGATTTTGAAATATTCGGTCCGACGGGAACAATTGCACATTCCACATTTGTTTAAAATCTCACTAAGTGATCTAATTACGTCCAGTACCTATTCAGATGATTGGGACTTTGAGACTATGAATGACATTATGTTTGACCTAGAAAAATCTGCTGCATTTTCTAAACATGAATATTTAGAGGGTTCATCAGACTATGAACAAATGTATTGTTATAACCACTATGGTCATCATTATTTGCATAAATCTGCATATCCAAGAAATGTGTTTATGTTTAACCAATGGGAACATTGTCCTACACCACCACACGGTAGTTCAAAAACATTTGCTAGTAAGTTTCCATATTTTTCAGGTTACAATACATCTGATCCAGAAATGTTTTACTATAAAAATGTAAACAAGACAGGACTGAAAATTATGTTAACAAATACAAAACAGATTTACTCTGCATTATTTAATGCCCAACTGTCTAGACAGGGTTTCGACTTTTGGAAAGACACAATAGACACCAAAACAGTCTGGGGTACTAAAGAATGGCAAGTGCAGGGGATAGAAGCTTTATTTAGAGCATGTATCATCCCTGAACAAATAATGTTTTTGAATGAAACCATCCAACAAACATCTTGTCTTGGATTAGCCAAGATCAAAGAGATGAACACACCTTCTGTACCAACACCTGCCAGAGATAACGATACACAGGCAGTGGTGACAGTTGACAATATACTACAACTCAACAGATCTAATCCTGATTGGAAAAAATGGTTGATCTGGCCCACAGACACGAATAACTGTCAGGAAAGATTCCTGAATAAAACTCAGGGCTTTACTATTCATAGGCCAGACCCAAGATACGTCCAAAGACAACATCCGGGGGTAGTAACAACATACAGTGTAGGAAAATTATGCCTCGATTGGCTGTATAAGTCTACACTACAGGATGTGAAACAACACTTAACCTTACTTAAAAAGGACGCAGACCTTAGGGAATTCTTGCTTGGACCAAGAAAACCGCGTCAAAAACGTTTCATATATGCCGGCATTTATGCTGTCTATAATGAAGCATGGAAAGTATCACAGATGGAGGCTGCAGAACGAATACGTGAACTTGATCGTATTAATTTAGAGAAAACACTCTCTGTGGTCGACAATGGGTTAACAACTTTGTCCTCCAGAATATATTCATTGGATGGCATTGTATCCTCTGCTATCGACATACTAGAACAAGATTTGGCGATGTTACAGCAAGGCCAGTCTCAATTACGTTCTATTATGTTATTAAGCTGGACGCTGCAATCTTTGCGAGCTGGCTATGTGCCTTGGCGTTTCATCAACACATCGGCTCTGTTTGCAGAATACAATCTAACTGATAAACAGATCGAACTGGCACAAAGAGGAGCAAGTATACAGTGCTGAGCATTGAAAAACTGGAAAAGTTACCATTCACAGTGGCAGAAAAACCAGCTACAGAATGGCTCATTCATGGCAAAATAACATTACCTGTGAGTACTTTTCAGTTTCAGTATTGCCTCAGACAAATGCAAGCAGGCAAATATGAAAGGTTGGGTAAGGAATACATTAAGACATCTTGGGATTTACCGTATACATATAGATGTTGGAGTGGGGATCGTGAAGTGTTTTTAAGCGGTACACACTGTAAACTTGCACTGAGCGGTTCACTTATATGTCAGGACATTTCTTTACACGGGGCTTGTAATGGTTCTGTGGCAAATTTGTCTTGCCATCAGCAGGGTACACCAGCTGCTGTGATTAATCCAACGTTTGGACAACTTTCTAATGGGAGTTACCTCATGTTGAATGATCAGAGTTGCTGCAGCATGCTGCCAGGCATCCCATATCTAGTAACGGTCAACTCCAGGGTCACTTGCTGTATGCAAGTATTGTTTGCCCCAGTAGACACAGTCAGGGAGTCACCTCTATGGCCTTCGCTGAACGTCTCTTTTATAAGATTTGATACTTTGAGCAGAATGAAAGCCATGCTTTTACAGCAAACAGTACCTTTGACCTCGGCCAAAGAAACCTATGATCTACAAGTAGCAAGGACTTCGGCTGAGATACAGACTTTAATACGTACAAACTGCCCTATACATTTCGTAGAAATGATAACACGTATCTTCAACATGTCTGATACAAGTGGAATTATACATGTATTTAAGAGCATCTGTACCGGTCTGTTAACACCTTTCCAGGCAATACTCGGAATCATCCCGAACTTTGCACATTCGGTGTTTTGTGGCATACCACTAATTTTAGCACTTGTTGCCGGAATTCTATTTCTCTTCCTGCTATTGCGCTATGGCCAGCCTATTCGCAGACATCACTCTGAGCGAAATGGAGAAAGCTCTCCTTGAACGAAAGTGCCGTGAGCGAATAGTACAGCTATTGGGCATGACTCGTCTACGGGACCTTAATACAACTTGGTTCCTGTCATTCAGACCAATCTGGCAAGATTGCATCTTACCTGTTCTACGATGCCTGCTATGCGGTGTAGAATGCGTGTTGGACACCTGTCTGACATATCCATCGGATACGCCAACGGATATCGATACTCTGCTGGTCCCGATAACGGCCCATGCTCTGTGTTGTCCCCAGAGGCTTCCTATCCTGATGTCAGCATTCATTGAGATCTCACAGACGCTTCCGGCTGCTGCTGAGGTACGAGAAAGATCTACAGGCACACAGGTAACAACGGACGCGAACATTGCTGCTGCGACCAATGCTGAAAGCAATGCTTCCCATCTCTGTGCAATTAATCTACTACACGAGGTGTTCCAACTGACACCAACTACAGTGGACGATGTTTTGTCTATAGAAATAGATGATCTCATGTTTACACCAGACCCGGAAACTGACTCTGATTCAGCATACAGTGTTCCAGAGATGCAGTAACAATTTGGCCTTCATTTTAAAAATAACTTGGAACTCTACCAAAATTGAACTTTTTTTCCCATTTTTCGAACGAAAATGGCACTTCAATCTGCTTAAAGTAGAACTAGCCTTATAATACAGACTTCAAGGTACTTCCACGGACACTTAGTCATCTTGTGTGTCTAAAACAGTTCATTAATTTTCATGACATGAAATGACTTTGATTTTTGAACAACTTATCGATCATTTTCTGTCACATGTAAATATTACTGCTTCTTTCATTCCAATTGCATTTATTTGAGAACTTTATGCCTGAAATGAAAAGCATTTGCTTCAAATGTACAGTACCTTTTGCATTTTTTACTATGTTTTTTAATGCTTTTAAGAAATATTTTTAAATATGCGGTACTCCATTTAATGTTTAGCATTTTAAATGTTTAGCATTTTAGTATTATCGTACACACGAAAGTGGAGTGGGTGTTGTATTCCTCTTAGGGTGTCCATAAACGGGCTTTCCTGTATCATGTCCTTATATAGGCACAATTCGCCCTGCCTTTATATAGGCATAAAATCCCAGCCCTTATTTAGGCATTAACCGTGCACTCCAAATACAGGCATGGTCTCTGACATTCGTCCACCCTAACGTCACAACGAGTTCTTGAAGAACAGACTCTTAGGCTGCGGGAGTTTCCCTAGTCCAGGACTATTGATTTCTTCAAGGACTCATATATTATGCATGAACCATTATTCCTTAGGGGTTCATTCATGACGTCTTTCGCTGTCCGACTCACGTCAATACTAACATTCTTAGGTGCTTCTCAGGTATAAATATACCTTCCCTAGCCCCTGTAAATCAGAGGAGACCTCGACTTCAGAGGAGCCCGTATCCCGGCCTGACGCACTGAGAAGACGCTGTCATCCCTGCACACAGAGAGTCCAGCTTCCAGTGATCTGACTTCCCTTGCGGGGTGTTGGAGTTCGAGTCTGGCAAAGAGATTCCAACCTCTCTCATTCTTCAGGTATGGAGCAGACTAGAACCTAGAGGGACTCTTGGCATACTAGGCATACTGGGGTTAGCGTACTCTTAGTATACCATAGTAAGGAATACTTCACCTACTTCATACCTCGTCCTATACCTAGGTTAGGTTAGGTACATTGGGGTAGAACTAGATTAGAAACGCATCGTATGAGTACTCGCATTTTTAGTCTGTGTTATTTATGTAACAGCATACGTACTAAAAGAAAAAGCTCTCGCAGTATTATTTATTTTTACTGCTCACACTGTACATTATTTATCTTGCATACTGTCTTGTGATCGTAACAGCACATTTTACTTACTCCAGAAACAAGACTGTTCAATAAATCTTTTATTGAAACGCCCGTCTATTTCTTTCTGTGTAACTTGGAGAAAACTAAGCATGCACGACTGAGCTGAGTGAAATAGTTATCTATTGTTTCCACGACTCTGGGACACGTTCTGATTCTAAAGGGAAACACAGTGGTCATGTTTTGCGGCTGCCAGAAACTACTCCCTTCTTGTTGTCAAGGAGTTTCTAGTGGCCTCTGAGCTAGCTGGCACAAGTAATTAAGTTTAATATACTCGATAGGGACATACTGACCTTAGTCCTATGTCAAACCTATAGGATACATTATTCCAATGCGCAGAGCCTATTAGGGAAATAGGAGCTACACTACAACGCACTTACAGACCCATATAACCACCCACTCACACACCTACCCACATACCCACACAACCACTCACACACACACACCCAAACACCCACAAACCACTCACACACCTACTCACAGAACCATACAAACACTCACACACCCACTTACAATCCCATATAACCTCTCACACACCCATAAAACCACTCACACAGCCATTAAACCACTGACACACCCACACAGCTACTCAGACACCTATTCACACACCCATACCTCTCATACACCCTTACAACCACTCACACACCCATACACCACTCACACACCCAATCACACACTAATGCAACCACTCACACAGCCACTCACACACCCAAAAAACCACTCACAATTCCATTTTCAGACACACCCACTGACCCACCCATACAGCCATTTAGACACCCACTCACACACTGATACAGACAGTCACATTGCCACTCAGATCACATATGTTATAAATAGTATCACTCAGTAGTAGTACAGAAAGAGATAGTAATGTAACTTATATATTCACTGGATGATGTCATAAGTGATGTCATCAGTGATGTCATTTGAGAAGTCATGAGTGATGTCACTGACCATGTCATGAGTGATGTAATATGTGAGGTCATAAGCAGTGCATTGGGGGGGGCACAAGTTATAGTTAGCTCTGCTAACTATAAATGGTGAATTTCTGTGGTCTTTTGAGTTCAAAATGTTAATGTAGTCACTGTCATATTCACCTAACTATAACGTTCTAGGGCTTTACTAAAGTAAAGTAATATTTTATTACCATACGTAAAGTCAATCCCCGGCCAGGTTGGCGGCAGGGCCAAGCCTGCAGCGAGGCCTTTTGCAAAACGCCTCACAGGCAGCCAACCCCATGCAGCACATGGCCTCTGGGTGTGTGCAGCAGGGAGTTGGCAACAGGGTCTGGCCTGAGGCCAGGCCCTGTGGCGAACCCACTTGGAGGCAGCCAGTCCCCTTTGCATGGATCCAAACCCACGCCGCGCACAGCAATTCGTTGCACGAAGCATGGGGTTAGCTGCAGGGCCTGGCTTATAGGCAGGCCAGGTCTCTAACTCCCGCAGGGCTTGGGTTGCCGGCAGGCCCTGCGTCCAACTCCCTGCAGCCAGCCCCATGCTGCGCACAGCCATTGGTCGTGCATGGCCTGGGGTTAGCCGCAGGGCCTGTCTTGCAGCCAGGCCCTGCTTCCAACTCCTCGCAGGCAGCCAACCCCAAGCTGTGCACAGCCTTTGGCCATGTGTAGCAGGGGATTGGCCACAGGGCTTGACCTGCCACCAGGACCTGTGGTCAAACCCCCAGCAGGCTGCCAAGCCCACACTGCAACAGCCTTTGACGTGTTCAGCAAAGGGTTGAACTTCGGGCCCAGGGGACCACATCTCCTGGGGCCAAAGCATATATATATATATATATATATATATATATATATATATTATCTACTGGCGGTCGCCAGTAGATAGTTATAGTTACAACCTATTATCCATAGGAAATCCGCGACATTCTATTTGAAATAACTCTCTTGCCGGTTGACGTATCTTCGCAAAATTTTCAAACTTTATGGCCCGCTCCGGTCCGCTCCTACCCTGAAAGTCTCGGGGGGATTCGTCAAGCGGGGGACGAGAAAAAAGGGGGTCCCAAAACGCGTTTTCCCCATGCAATTTTCCATAGGAAACTTTAGACACGGCTACAGCCCGAACTGCTGAACGGAATTACACCAAATTTGGCAAAGAGGTAGTTCTTGGTTCAGAAAGAACCCTTTTGTTAAATGGTGTAAATCCGTTCAGTAGTTGCTGAGACAATCAAAAGTAAAAAGATAGTGATATCTATGGCCGAGTAGGGTCCGCGTACCCTCCCGATCACGAGCTGCATGTTAATTGGCTGTCAGCTGGCTGTCAACATTCCGATTCAGGAAATGTTGGCAGCCATTTTGTCCTCGGTAGAACCGAGGGACAGAAACAAGTGCGCAAAGCGCACAAAGGGGGCAGGGTAGAAACACCCTGACCCCTAGGTTTGCTCAGGGGTCCCACAAGGACCCCTGGGCAAAAAAAATAAAAAAATTTTAAAAATCGGCAGGATGCGCTCAGGGTGCGCGAATCCTGCCGAAAAAAATCGAAGCGCGGTCTCCCGCGCTCGATTGTATTTGCCCCGGGTGGCCCAAGTCCCGGGGGCATGGTGAGGGGTTAATTTTATGTGTGGGGGCCTCAAAGGGCCCCCAAGCCCCGGGGACCGCCACCCTCGGGGCTTTATTGCAAAAATAGTGCGGGAGGGCTCTTCTGCCCTCCCGCAGCCCCGAGGACCGCCACCCCCGGGGCTTCTTTTTAATTTGAATAAGGTGTGGGGGCTCCAGCCCCCCACACGCCTCGGGACCACCACCTCCCGGGGCACTTATAAAATAAATGTGGGGGTCCACTACGGACCCCCAGAGCCCCGGGACCACCACCTCCCGGGGCTGTGCAATTTAAGGGAGGGGGGCTGCGCGGCCCCCTCCTGGAGCCCTTGATGGCCCTGGGGACCGCCACCCCCAGGGCCGGCTCCTGCAGTGTCCCGGGGTGCCTACCCCGGGACACTGTAGTTTGCTATGGCAGGACGGGAGCCTCGCGGCTCCTGTCCTGCCATAGCAAACTGCTTTGGATATTGGAAGAGAGAGCAGGGAAACCTGCTCTCTCTTCCAATATCCAAAGCACATTGCTTTCCACATGGGGAGCAGCATGTTAGCTGCTCCCCATGTGTAAAAGCAGTGCCGGCTCCCGTAGGACACGGGGAGCCGGCGGGACTGTGGGGGGTTTGGGGACCCCCCCACAGTCCCCAACGAGAGGCCAGCCCGGGGGATGGGGTCCCCGGGGCAAGTAGTGGCCCGGGAGGGGGGCAACGCGGCCCCCCTCCCAAAAAAATTAAAAAACGGAAAGGCCGGCCCCGGGGGATGGGGTCCCCGGGGCCATAAATGGCCTGAGGAGGGGGGCCACGCAGCCCCCTTCCAAAGAAAAAAAAAAAACGAGGCCATGCCCCGGGGATGGGGTCCCCGGGGCCAATACAGGCCCAGGGAAGGGGGCCACGCGGCCCCCTTCCCGTTTTTTTTAATATTTAATTTAAAAAAGGGGTAAGGCCCTGGGGGATGGGGTCCCCAGGGCATAAAAACTGGAAAAAGGAAGGGGGCCACAGAGCCCCCTTCAGGAGACAAAATGTTTTTTTTTTTTTTAAACGATCGGGCCCGCAGGCCCCGCCCCCTTCCTTCACCACTCTGCAAACGCGCCCCTGGCGCGTTTGCAGATGGGAAGTAATTCCCGTTCAATACTGGGGGTCCCTGGGGGCCAACTAGCCCACCAGGAACCTCCAGTATGCGCCAGAGCTGCCTTGCATAGAGGTGTACAGAGGCCACGCCCCTTTTACACCTCTCTGCAACGCAGCTCTGTGGCGCTTAATGGAGGTAGCTGGTGGGCTAGTTGCACCCCAGGGACCCTCAGGATTTTAGGGGACTTAATCCCCGACTTAAAACGCGCCACGGGGCGCGTTTGCACAGTGGTGAAGGGAGGGGCGGGGCTTCAGGTGACATGTGTGCAAACAGGCCCCGTGGCGCGTTTAAGATGGGGAATTAAATCCCCTTCAATCCTGAGGGTCTCTGGGGGCCAACTAGCCCAACAGGTACATCCAGAAAGCGCCACAGAGCTGCGTTGCAGAGAGGTGTAAAAGGGGTGTGGCCTCTCTACACGTCTCTGCAACGCAGCCCCTGGCGCATACTGGAGGTTCCTGGTGGGCTAGTTGGCCCGTAGGGACCCACATGATTCAAGGGGACTTAATCCCCCAACTTAAAACGCGCCACGGGCGCGTTTGCACAGATGTCACCTCAGGCCCCGCCCCCTCCCTTCACCATTGTGCAAATATTCTTCTAAAATCATCCAAAATACGAATTCCGATTTACTCACCTGTTATCAGGAGAGACCTCAGTGCTGCATCTTTCAGCCCAGTACTAATCCTGAAAAGTAATTTTAACCGTACTTACCAGTAACTTGAATTTCCTTCCATAGGATATCATTGCCTGCTTTTTGCTGAAAAAGTTTCTAAGTGTTGATTTTTGAAACATACAAATATTCCTCTAAAATCAGCCGAAATCCGAATTCTGATTTACTCACCTGTTATCAGGAGAGACCTCAGTGCTGCATCTTTCAGCCCAGTACTAATCCTGAAAAGTAATTTTAACCGTACTTACCAGTAACTTGAATTTCCTTCCATAGGATATCATTGCCTGCTTTTTGCTGAAAAAGTTTCTAAGTGTTGATTTTTGAAACATACAAATATTCCTCTAAAATCAGCCAAAATCCGAATTCTGATTTACTCACCTGTTATCAGGAGAGACCTCAGTGCTGCATCTTTCAGCCCAGTACTAATCCTGAAAAGTAATTTTAACCGTACTTACCAGTAACTTGAATTTCCTTCCATAGGATATCATTGCCTGCTTTTTGCTGAAAAAGTTTCTAAGTGTTGATTTTTGAAACATACAAATATTCCTCTAAAATCAGCCAAAATCCGAATTCTGATTTACTCACCTGTTATCAGGAGAGACCTCAGTGCTGCATCTTTCAGCCCAGTACTGGTCCTGAAAAGTAATTTTAACCGTACTTACCAGTAACTTGAATTTCCTTCCATAGGCTAACATTGACTGGTTTCACTTGGAAATTCTTCTAAGTGTGGAGTTTTGGAACTTTAAATTATTCTTCTAAAATCAGCCGAAATACGAATTCCGATTTACTCACCTGTTATCAGGAGAGAACCCAGTGCTGCATCTTTTAGCCCAGCACTGACCCTGAAAAGTAATTTTAACCGTACTTACCAGTAACTTATCTTTTCTTCCATAGGAATCCATTGTCTGGTTTTCAGCAGAAAAGTTTCAAAGTGTCGATTTTCACAAACTACAAATATTCCGTAAAAATCGCCTGTATGACTTAAACGCATTTTTTCAACTGTTTACAGGAGATGCACCAGTGCTGGATCCAGGATCCAACACTGAGTAAGAAAAAGTAACGATAACAGTTTTTACCTGCTAAGTGAATTTCCTTCCATAGGATAACATTGGTGATTCTATGAGGAAAAGTTTCTAAGTGTCAACTTTTAAAATACAATAATATTCCTTAAAAATCACGACTGTAACCAAAACGCTTTTACTCAACTGTTTACAGGAGATGTCCCAGGACTGAATCTAGGATCCAGTCCTGTGGTTAGAAAAGTAATCCATAAAGTAACTAATTGCATTTAACTAGAAATTCACATTGAGCTGAATGTTGCATTGTGTTTGAAAATGTGTTGCCCATTGCAACAACTGTAACTACTGTACTTAAAAGTCTATTGCCTATGTGCTAAGTATTTAAATTAAAGTAATTCATTCTGAGAAAGTATTTTTTGTAATGTAATGTATAATGTAATTACAATGTAATTTAAAAAATAAAATATGTAAAAGAAATTGTTTCTAAAAATGTAGTAAATCAGTATGAAAAAAATTAATATAAAAATTAATACATTTAAAAAATGTCATTTAAAAAACCTTTGAAATTCACTGAAAAAACCGTAGGTTTCAGGCACGTTATAGTTACAAATTAGCATTTAAAAACCTTTGAAATTCACTGAAAAAACCATAGGTTTCAGATATGTTATAGTTACAAATTAGCATTTAAAAAACCTTTGAAATTCACTGAAAAAACCATAGGTTTTAGGGACAGTTATAGTTAGTTGGACATTTCACTCGTACAAAACCCATGAAATTCCCCTGTTATAGTTAGTTCAGCTAACTATAACTCGCGCCCCGCAATGCACTGCTGATGACGTCACATATTACATCACTCATGACATGGTCAGTGACATCACTGATGACATCACTGATGACATCTCAAATGACATCACTGATGACATCATCCACGTGATAATCTGATGCAGCTCCTCACACCCTAATATAACCTTTGATACACCCAATCTAAATTACAGACTGCCATTCGCAAAACTATAGACACTCCAACACCAATAACTACATACCCACTCACTGATTCTTAGGTCTACACACACACATCCACTCACTCACCCGTACAGTCACTCATACTTATGGTCACTCAGTACAGGACTATCATATGCACTCTTACTCCTATATAGACACTCAAACACCGCCACTCATCCATAGAGGTGCTCACACACCTAGTCAGTCATGCAAATAATTAAACACACTGCCATTTACTCACCTATACAGTTATACACACACCAGCTCACTTAATCATACAAATACTAGCACATTGTTACGCTCTTATACAATCACTGATACAAGCACACACTCATCCATACAGCCACTATCACAATCACTCACTCTCGCTTATAGCTATTTATATACTCCAACACACATATATACTGCCTTTCACATATGTAGTTACTCACACATGTACCACTGGGACATACATTCACTCACTAACACACTCTTACACACACTTACCCACCCATACAGTCTATCACAGATGCACTCTTGAAACCATCCACCCAGTGAATCACCCACTCACACATCTATGCACAGAGTCGCACACACCCCACCCACACAAACACTCAGGCACCCATACAGATACTCAGACAACCAATCAATAACTCATATAGACACTCATGTAGCTATTCACAAACCCATGCAGCCACTTACACAGCAACAGACAGACGGATACAGACATTCACCCAGTTTAGTCACTAACCCATGCATTCAGTAAGATACGTTAAATCACTCACTTATAGTCAGTCACGCACCTACTAAATCATCCATACAGACACTTACACACCCACTCATTCTTCAATACGTCTTTTCCTATATATATTAAAAATATTTAAACTTTACAGAAACACACAGTCACTGGATGATGTCATCAGTGATGTCATTTGAGATGTCATCAGTGATGTCATCAGTGATGTCACTGACCATGTCATGAGTGATGTAATATGTGACGTCATCAGCAGTGCATTGCGGGGCGCGAGTTATAGTTAGCTGAACTAACTATAACGGGGAATTTCACGGGTTTTGTACGAGTGAAATGTCCAACTAACTATAACTGTCCCTAAAACCTATGGTTTTTTCAGTGAATATATATATATATATATATATATATATATATATATATATATATATATATATATATATATATATATATATATCTAGAAAAAACATAGGTTTCAGGGACGTTATAATCAGAAATTAGCATTTAAAAAACCTTGGGAATTCACTGAAAAAACCACAGGTTTCGGGGACGTTATAGTTAGAAATTAGCATTTAAAAACCTTTGATATTCTCTGAAAGAACCACAGGTTTCAGGGACGTTATAGTTAGTTGGACATTTCACTCGTACAAAACCAGAGAAATTCGGCTGTTATAGTTAGTTGAGCTAACTATAACTCACGCCCCGCAATGCACTGCTGATGACGCCACATATTACATCACTCATGACATGGTCAGTGACATCACTGATGACATCTCAAATTACATCACTGATGACATAACTGATGCACCTCCTCACACCCTAATATAACCTTTCATACACCCACTCTAAAATACAGACTACCATTCACGAAACCATAGACACACCAATACCAGTTAGTACATGCGGCCCCCTCCTGTAAATAAAAAAACAAACCAAAAAACGAGGCCAGGCCCTGGGGGATGGGGTCCCCAGGGCCCACAAAATATTAAGAGAAGGGGGCCACACAGCCCCCTTCTAACAAAAAAAGAAAAGCCAGCATGTTGCCGGAGGCCCGCCCCCTCCCTGCACCACTCTTCAAACGCACCTCCTGGCACGTTCTAAGTTGGAAGATTAAGTCCCCTTGAATCCTGAGGGTCCCTGGGGGCCAACTAGCCCACCAGGTACCGCCAGTAAGCCCCACACAGTGGGATTGCTGAGAGGTGGTCTGAGGCCATGCCCTTTTTTACACCACTCAGCAGTGCGCCAGGAGGCGCGTTTGCAGAGTGGTGTAAAAGGGGGCATGGCCTAGGACCACTCTCAGCAATCCAGCTGTGTGGGGCTTACTGGAGGTACCTGGTGGGTTAGTTGGCCCCCAGGTACCCTCAGGATTCAAGGGAACCTAATCCCCCAACCCAGAACGCACCAGGAGGCACGTTTGCAGAGTGGTGGAGAAAGGGGCGTGACCTGTGTCCACCTGTCAGCAATCCCACTATCTGGGACATACTGGAGGTATCAGGTAGGCTAGTTGGCTCCTAAAGACCCACAGCAGCGAAGGGGACTTTAATCCCCATCCAAGAGCGTGCCTGCCAGGAAGTGCGTTTGCAAAGTGGTGAAGAAAGGGGGCATGGCCTGCTATGAGAACTTAGCAATCCTGCTGTGTGGGACTTACTGGAGGTAATAGGAGGGGTAGTTGGCCCCCAAGGTTGACCTTGGGAGCCAACTACCCATCCTCTAACCTCCAGTAAGTCCCACACAGTGGGATTGCTAAGAGGTCTTCGTAGGCCATGCTCACCTTTCTCCACCACTCTGCAAACGAGCCTCCTGGCACAATACTGGTTGGGGGATGAAGTCCACTTTACTCCTGAGGGACTTTGGCAGCAAAGTAGCCCTCCTGGTACCTCCTGTAAGTCCTACGCAGCGGAATTCCTGAGCGCTGGTCAGAGTCCCAGGTCCCTTTCTGCCCCACTCTGCAAACGCGACTACTACCTTATAGTTAGAAATTAGCATTTAAAAAACCTTTGAAATTCGTTGAAAAAAACCATAGGTTTCACGGACGTTATAGTTAGTAATTAGCATTTAAAAAACCTTAGAAATTCACTGAAAAAACCATAGGTTTCAGGAACGTTATAGTTAGAAATTAGCATTTAAAAACCTTGGAATTTCTCAGAAAAAAACATAGGTTTCAGGGATGTTATAGTTAGAAATTAGCATTTAAAAAAACCATTGTTTAAAAAAAAAAAAAATTAAAACGGGAAGGGGGCCATGCAGGCCCCTCCCGTGGCCGATTCGGCCCCGGGGACCCCATCCTCGGGGCAATGCCTCGTTTTTAATTTTTAAATTATTTATAAGAGAGGGGGCCGCGTGGCCCCCTTCCCTGGGACACTTTTGACCCCGGGGACCCCATCACTGATGACATCTCAAATTACATCACTGATGACATAACTGATGCACCTCCTCACACCCTAATATAACCTTTCATACACCCACTCTAAAATACAGACTACCATTCACGAAACCATAGACACACCAATACCAGTTAGTACATGCGGCCCCCCTCCTGTAAATAAAAAAACAAACCAAAAAAACGAGGCCAGGCCCTGGGGGATGGGGTCCCCAGGGCCCACAAAATATTAAGAGAAGGGGGGCCACACAGCCCCCCTTCTAACAAAAAAAAGAAAAGCCGGCATGTTGCCGGAGGCCCGCCCCCTCCCTGCACCACTCTTCAAACGCACCTCCTGGCACGTTCTAAGTTGGAAGATTAAGTCCCCTTGAATCCTGAGGGTCCCTGGGGGCCAACTAGCCCACCAGGTACCGCCAGTAAGCCCCACACAGTGGGATTGCTGAGAGGTGGTCTGAGGCCATGCCCTTTTTACACCACTCAGCAGTGCGCCAGGAGGCGCGTTTGCAGAGTGGTGTAAAAGGGGCATGGCCTAGGACCACTCTCAGCAATCCAGCTGTGTGGGGCTTACTGAGGTACCTGGTGGGTTAGTTGGCCCCCAGGTACCCTCAGGATTCAAGGGAACCTAATCCCCCAACCCAGAACGCACCAGGAGGCACGTTTGCAGAGTGGTGGAGAAAGAGGCGTGACCTGTGTCCACCTGTCAGCAATCCCACTATCTGGGACATACTGGAGGTATCAGGTAGGCTAGTTGGCTCCTAAAGACCCACAGCAGCGAAGGGGACTTTAATCCCCATCCAAGAGCGTGCCTGCCAGGAAGTGCGTTTGCAAAGTGGTGAAGAAAGGGGCATGGCCTGCTATGAGAACTTAGCAATCCTGCTGTGTGGGACTTACTGGAGGTAATAGGAGGGTATTTGGCCCCCAAGGTTGACCTTGGGAGCCAACTACCCATCCTGTTACCTTCAGTAAGTCCCACACAGTGGGATTGCTAAGAGGTCTTCGTAGGCCATGCTCACCTTTCTCCACCACTCTGCAAACGAGCCTCCTGGCACAATACTGGTTGGGGGATGAAGTCCACTTTACTCCTGAGGGACTTTGGCAGCAAAGTAGCCCTCCTGGTACCTCCTGTAAGTCCTACGCAGCGGAATTCCTGAGCGCTGGTCAGAGTCCCAGGTCCCTTTCTGCCCCACTCTGCAAACGCGACTACTACCTTATAGTTAGAAATTAGCATTTAAAAAACCTTTGAAATTCGTTGAAAAAAACCATAGGTTTCACGGACGTTATAGGTAGTAATTAGCATTTAAAAAACCTTAGAAATTCACTGAAAAAACCATAGGTTTCAGGAACGTTATAGTTAGAAATTAGCATTTAAAAAACCTTGGAATTTCTCAGAAAAAAACATAGGTTTCAGGGATGTTATAGTTAGAAATTAGCATTTAATAAAACCCATTGTTTAAAAAAAAAAAAATTTAAAACGGGAAGGGGGCCATGCAGGCCCCCTCCCGTGGCCGATTTCGGCCCCGGGGACCCCATCCCTCGGGGCAATGCCTCGTTTTTAATTTTTTTAAATTATTTATAAGAGAGGGGGGCCGCGTGGCCCCCCTTCCCTGGGACACTTTTGACCCCGGGGACCCCATCCCCTGGGGCCTGGCCTCGTTTGTTTTGTTTGTTTTTTTAATTACAGGAGGGGGGCCGCATGGCCCCCCTTCCCCTGGGGCCTGGCCAGCCTTTATTTAAAATTTTAGAGGGGGGCCGCGTGGCCCCCCTTCCGGGCCACTTCTGGCCCTGGGGACCCCATCCCCCGGGGCCGGCCTTCACGTTGGGGACCGCGGTGGGAGCCGCAATCCCCCCGCGGTGCCTGCCGGCTTCCCGCCTCCAGCAGGAGCTGGCATTGCTTTTGGACAAGGGGAGCTGCTGACATGCAGCTCCCCTTGTCCAAAAGCAATCTGCTTTGCTTCGTGGAAGCAAGAGCAGGTTTCCTGCTCTCGCTTCCACGAAGCAAAGCAGTGTTTGCAATGACAGGGCGGGAGCCGTGCTCCCGCCCTGTCATTGCAAACTGCAATGTGTTGGGGGTAGGCAACACAGGACATTGCTGGAGCCTGCCCTACGGGGTGGCGGTCCCCAGGGCCATCTAGGGCTCCAGGAGGGGGGCCTCACAGCCCCCCTCTCAACATTTACATAGCCCCGGGGAGGTGGTGGTCCCCGGAGCCGGGGGTCCGCAACGGACCCCCGCAATAGCATAATTAGTGCCCCGGGTAGGTGATGGTCCTTGGGGCAGTGTGGAGGGGGCAGGAGCCCCCCCACACTTACTTTTAATTTATGTTGCCCCGGGGAGGTGGTGGTCCCTGGGGCTTCAGGGGGGCATGAGCCCCCCGCATTTAAACATCAAAGTCCCAGGGAGGTGGCAGTCCCCACCCAAAATTAAAAAATGCCCAGGGGAGGTGGTGGTCCCCAGGGCTGCGGGGGGCCGCGTGCCCCCGCACATTATTAATCATGCCCCGGGGAGGTGGCGGACCCCGGGGCTGCGGGGGCCCGCGTGGCCCCCACAAATATTAATAACATTGCCCCTGGGACCTGGCCCACCCGGGGGCTTCTACAAAACGAAGCGCGGGAGCCCGTGCTTCATTTTTTTTAAAAACAATTAGGCGGGATTCGTGAACCCAGCACGAATCCCAGCGAAAATGTAAAAAAAAAAAATGCTTTTTTGACCCTCGGGGTCCTAAGCAGGCCTAGTGGGTCAGGGTGTTTCTAACCTGCCCCCTTATCTTCTTTTTTGAATGTTTTTTGACCCTTTTGCTTGTGACTCAGTTCAACCGAGTCACAAGATAGCTGCCAACACTTCTTGGTTTGAAGTGTTGGCAACCAATCAGAATGAAGCTCTGCAAGGGTTTGCGGATCCACCACAGTCACCAGATATCAATTTTTTTTTATTTTTGAATGTCTCAGGAACTACTGAACGGATTTACACCATTTAAAGCAGAGAGTGCACTGTGGACCAAGAGCTACCTCTCTGCCAACTTTGGTGTAATTCTGTTCAGCAGTTCGGTCTGTAGCCGCGACAAAAGTTTCCTATGGAAATTAACATTGAGAAAACATGTTCAGGGACCCCCCATTTTTCTAGGGCCCCGCTTGACGAATCACCCCGACACTTTCAAGACAGGAGCTGACCAGAGCGGGCCATTAGTTTTGAAAACTTCGCGAAGATTCGTCAACCGGCGCTAAAGATATTGGCAAACCAAAAAACGAATTTTCCCATGGAAACTAGGTCCTAACTATAACTACCTACTGGCGACTGCCAGTAGGTAATATATATATATAGTTCCACAATTTTGAACTGTATGTAACGTGGCGGTCCGGCCGTGGAAGCGCCCCCCCGCCTACACTTGAAAGGCGGGTCTGGGGCTCTACAACCGTAGAGCCTGGCAGAGTGTCAGATTGCGATATTTGCCTACCTCTGTTACGGATGGACCTTCAGACTTATCATGGTTCAAAAGAACAATAAGCAAAGAATTTGACGGCATTTGGGAATTGTGATTTTAAATCATGGACTACCGATCCCACAAAGCATTACGGGAGGACTGCAGACTTCTTCAAAAGCGGAGGCGTGGGGCTGCCTCAGTGTAGCAGTGGCATCTGAAGAAGACACTTATGTCGAAATGCATCATGCCTGTTCTGCCTTCCAATTAAAGGCTTTCTCCTGTATCCCGGTGTGGCCTCTTCCTTCTGCTTCGCCGGAGGTCTTGTGGATATTTTCGCGTCAGCCAGAGACGCGCTAAGGGGCCCCGTTCTGAAAAGTTGGCTGGAGCTATTACTGGTGTCTGTGCAAGCGCATGCTTGCTCTTTTTTCCTCCGAGGTATCAGATTGTTCCAACCCACCTCTCCAGTACTGGTCAAGCAAAGGACGCTGCCAGCCGGCAGCTCGTGACTTCACGAGGAGGTACGATTCATTGAATTTAACCGACGACCCAGCTGACTTGTGCCTTTGAGGTTAGGACGTTTGCGGACACTTGAGAAAGCCTGAGGATTTCATTTGCACTGGATACAGCGTGCCCTGTTCTGCAGCACACCATTGCCACATGGACTTAATTCTATTAAAATATCCCCTCATACTACCTACCCAGGGATGATGTATTCTGGGAGCTCTAGGACTTACCGAACTGCAGCAGGTAAACGATCACATGGTAGGGGAGGTGTGTCCTTCCAATTACGGGAGGACTGCAGACTTCTTCAAAAGTGGAGGCGTGGGGCTGCCTCAGTGTAGCAGTGGCATCTGAAGAAGACACTTATGTCGAAATGCATCATGCCTGTTCTGCCTTCCAATTAAAGGCTTTCTCCTGTATCCACGTGTGGCATCTTCCTTCTGCTTCACCGGAGGTCTTGTCGATATATATATCTATATATATATATATATATATACATATATATATCACAACAAACGCCATTTCCGATAAAGAAAAGCTACTGTGGACACAGTTTCCTTAAGAAAGCAGTTTAATGAATCAATCACCAGCTCGACGCGTTTCGGGAAACACTCCCTTGCTCACGAGTGTCCACAGTAGCTGTTCTTTATCGGAAATGGCGTTTGTTGTGATGTTATGAGGCTCGCCCCCTGACTGTGGACCGCCGCTGAGGAGAGGAAGGGGTAAGGCGATTACGGTGCGCAAGCACCGTTTGGCGGTTGTTTATACATATATATATATATATATTATCTACTGGCGGTCGCCAGTAGATAGTTATAGTTAGGACCTATTATCCATAGGAAATCCGTAACATTCTATTCCCAATAGCTTTGGCGTCGTTTGACGAATCATCGCGAAATTTTCAAAACTAGTGGGGCGCTCCAGTCCGCTCCTGTCTTGAAAGTTTCGGGTGATTCATCAAGCGGGGGCCGAGAAAAAAGGGGGTCCCAAAACGTGTTTTCTCCATGTTAATTCCCATAGGAAATTTTAGCCACGGCTACAGCCTGAACTGCTGAACGGAATTACACCAAATTTGGCAAAAGGTAGCGCTTGGTTCAGAAAGCGACCTTTTTTAAAATGGTGTAAATCCGTTCAGTAGTTGCGGAGAAATTCAAAAAATAAGAGTGAAAAAATCAATTTCCCATAGGAAACTTTATGCAAGGCTACAGCAAAACTGCTGAACGGAATTACACCAAATTTGGCAAAACGGTAGTGCTTGGTTCAGAAAGCACCCTTTTTAAAAATGGTGTAAATCCGTTCAGTAGTTGCTGAGAAAATCCAAAATAAAAGTTTCGATATCTATGGCCGCGGTGGATCCGCGCACCCTCCCGACCACGAGCTGCATGCTAATTGGCTGTCAACACTCCAAACCAGGAAGTGTTGGCAGCCATCTTGTTCCTCGGTAGAACCGAGGAACAAGAAAGTAGTAAAACAAGTGCGCAAAATGCAAAAAGGGGGCAGGGTAGAAACACCCTGACCCCCTAGGTCTGCTCAGGGAATCCCACAAGGACCCCCTGGGCAGAAAAAAGCATTTTTTTTTTTTTAAATCGGCGGGATGCGCTTAGGGTGCGCGGATCCAGCCGATTAAAAAAAAAACAAAAAACACAGGAAACAAGTGCGCAAACGCACAAAGGGGGCAGGGTAGAAACACCCTGACCCCTTGGTCTGCTCAGGGGTCCCACAAGGACCCCTGGGCAGAAAAGCATTTTTTTAAATCGGCGGGATGCGCTTAGGGTGCGCGGATCCCGCCGATTAAAAAAAAAAAAACACAGGAAACAAGTGCGCAAAACGCACAAAGGGGGCAGGGTAGAAACACCCTGACCCCTAGGTCTGCTCAGGGGTCCCACAAGGACCCCTGGGCAGAAAAAAGCAACAAAAAAAAGACCAGCATCGTGCCGGAGGCCCCACCCCTCCCTGCAGCAGTCTGCAAACGCGCCCCTGGCGCGTTTTAAGAAGGGGAGTAATTCCCCTTGAATGCTGGGGGTCCCTGGGGCCAACTAGCCCACCAGGAACCTCCGGTATGCGCCAGGGGCTGCGTTGCAGAGAGGTGTACAGAGGCCATGCCCCTTTTACACCTCTCTGCAACGCAGCTCTGTGGTGCTTTTGTAGGTACATGGTGGGCTAGTTGGACTCCAGGGACCCTCAGTATTCAAGGGGACTTAATCCCCCAACTTAAAACGCACCACGGGGCGCGTTTGCACAGTGGTGAAGGGAGGGGGCGTGGCTTCAGGTGACATATGTGCAAACAGGCCCCGTGACGCGTTTTAAGTTGGGGAATTAAATCCTCTTCAATCCTGAGGGTCCCTGGGGGCCAACTAGCCCACCAGGTACCTCCAGTAAGCGCCACGGAGCTGCGTTGCAGAGTGTTGTAAAAAGGGGCGTGGCCTCTGAACACCTCTCTGCAACGCAGCTCTCTGGCGCATACTGGAGGTATCTGGTGGGCCAGTTGGCCCCTAGGGACCCTCGGGATTGAGGAGGAATTAATTCTCCAACTTAAAACGCGCCACAGGGCGTGTTTGCAGACATGTCACTTCAGGCCCCACCCCCTTCCTTCACCATTGTGCAAATATTCCTCTAAAATCAGCCGAACTACGAATTCCGATTTACTCACCTGTTATCAGGAGAGACCTCAGTGCTGCATCTTTGAGCCCAGTACTGATCCTGAAAAGTAATTTTAACCGTACTTACTAGTAACTTGAATTTCCTTCCATAGGCTAACATTTACTGGTTTCACTTGGAAATTCTTCTAAGTGTGGAGTTTTGGAACTTTATAATATTCCTCTAAAATCAGCCGAACTACGAATTCTGATTTACTCACCTGTTATCAGGAGAGACCTCAGTGCTGCATCTTTGAGCCCAGTACTGATCCTGAAAAGTAATTTTAACCGTACTTACCAGTAACTTGAATTTCCTTCCATAGGATATCATTGCCTGCTTTTTGCTGAAAAAGTTTCTAAGTGTCGATTTTTGAAACATACAAGTATTCCTCTAAAATCAGCCGAACTACGAATTCCGATTTACTCACCGGTTATCAGGAGAGACCTCAGTGCTGCATCTTTGAGCCCAGTACTGATCCTGAAAAGTAATTTTAACCGTACTTACCAGTAACTTGAATTTCCTTCCATAGGCTAACATTGACTGGTTTCACTTGGAAATTCTTCTGTGTGTGGAGTTTTGGAACTTTAAAATATTCCTCTAAAATCAGCCGAACTATGAATTCCGATTTACTCACCTGTTATCAGGAGAGAACCCAGTGCTGCATCTTTTAGCCCAGCACTGACCCTGAAAAGTAATTTTAACCATACTTACCAGTAACTTGTATTTCCTTCCATTGGAATCCATTGTCTGGTTTTCAGCAGAAAAGTTTCAAAGTGTCGATTTTCACAAACTACAAATATTTCTTAAAAATCACCTGTATGACTTAAACGCATTCTTTCAACTGTTTACAGGAGATGCACCAGTGCTGGATCCAGGATCCACCACTGAGTAAGAAAAAGTAACGATAACACTACTTACCTGCTAAGTGAATTTCCTCCCATAGGATAACATTGCTGATTCTATGTGAAAAAGTTTCTAAGTGTCAACTTTTAAAATACAATAATATTCCTTAAAAATCACTATTGTAACCAAAACGCTTTTACTCAACTGTTTACAGGAGATGTCCCAGGACTGAATCTAGGATCCAGTCCTGTGGTTAGATAAGTAATCCATAAAGTAACTAATTGCATTTAACTAGAAATTCACATTGAGCTCAATGTTGCATTGTGTTTGAAATTGTGTTGCCCATTGCAACAACTGTAACTACTGTACTTAAAAGTCTATTGCCTATTTGCAAAGTATTTAAACTAAAGTAATTCATTCAGAGAAAGTATATTTTGTAATGTAATGTATAATGTAATTACAATGTAATTTAAAAAATAAAATATGTAAAAATAAATAGTTTAAAAAAATGTAGTAAATCAGTATCAAAAAAATAAATATAACAATTAATACATTTAAAAATTGTCATTTACAAAACCTTTGAAATTTACTGAAAAACCCCATAGGTTTCAGACATGTTATAGTTAGGAATTAGCATTTAAAAAACCTTTGAAATTCACTGAAAAAACCATAGGTTTCAGGCACGTTATAGTTAGAAATTAGCATTTAAAAAACCTTACAAATTCACTGAAAAAACCATAGGTTTTAGGGGCAGTTATAGTTAGTTGGACATTGCACTCGTACAAAACCCGTGAAATTCCCCGTTATAGTTAGTTCAGCTAACTATAACTCGCGCCCCGCACTGCACTGCTGATGACGTCACATATTACATCACTCATGACATGGTCAGTGACATCACTGATGACATCACTGATGACATCTCAAATGACATCACTGATGACATCATCCACGTGATAATCTGATGCACCTCCTCACACCCTAATATAATCTTTGATACACTCACTCTAAATTACAGACTGCCATTCGCAAAACCATAGACACTCCAACACCAATAACTACATACCCACTCACTGATTCTTAGGTCTACACACACACATCCACTCACTCACCCGTACAGTCACTCATACTTATGGTCACTCAGTACAGGTCTATCATATGCACTCATACTCCTATATAGACACTCAAACACCGCCACTCATCCATAGAGGTACTCACACACCTAGTCAGTCATGCAAATAATTAAACACACTGCCATTTACTCACCTATACAGTTATACACACACCAGCTCACTTACTCATACAAATACTAGCACATTCTTACGCTCTTATACAATCACTGATACAAGCACACACTCATCCATACAGTCACTCTCACAATCACACACTCTCGCTTATAGCTATTTATATACTCCAACACACATATATACTGCCTTTCACATATGTAGTTACTCACACATGTACCACTGGGACATACATTCACTCACTAATACACTCTTACACACACTTACCCACCCATACAGTCTATCACAGATGCACTCTTGAAACCATCCACCCAGTGAATCACCCACTCACACATCTATGCACAGAGTCGCACACACCCTGCCCACACAAACACTCAGGCACCCATACAGATACTCAGACAACCAATCAATAACTCATATAGACATTCATGTAGCTATTCACAAACCCATGCAGCCACTTACACAGCAATAGACAGACGGATACAGACATTCACCCAGTTTAGTCACTAATCCATGCATTCAGTAAGATACGTTTAATCACTCACTTATAGAGTTAGTCACACACCTACTAAATCATCCATACAGACACTTATACACCCACTCATTCTTCAATACGCCTTTCCCTATATATATTAAAAATATTTAAACTTTACAGAAACACACAGTCACTGGATGATGTCATCAGTGATGTCATTTGAGATGTCATCAGTGATGTCATCAGTGATGTCACTGACCATGTCATGAGTGATGTAATATGTGACGTCATCAGCAGTGCATTGCGGGCGCGAGTTATAGTTAGCTGAACTAACTATAACGGGGGAATTTCACGGGTTTTGTACGAGTACAATGTCCAACTAACTATAACTGTCCCTAAAACCTATGGTTTTTTCAGTGAATTTGTAAGGTTTTTTAAATGCTAATTTCTAACTATAACGTGCCTGAAACCTATGGTTTTTTCAGTGAATTTCAAAGGTTTTTTAAATGCTAATTCCTAACTATAACATGTCTGAAACCTATGGTTTTTTTCAGTGACTATATATATATATATATATATATATATATATACATATATATATATATATATATATATATTCACTGAAAAAAACCATATATATATACATATATATATATATATATATATATATACATATATATATATATATATATATATATATGTATATATATAGTTCCACAATTTGGAACTTTATGTAACGTGGCGGTCCGGCCGTGGAAGCGCACCCCCGCCTACACTTGAAAGGCGGGTCTGGGGCTCTACAACCGTAGAGCCTGGCAGAGCGTCAGATTGTGATGTTTGCCTACCTCTGTTACGGATGGACCTTCAGACTTATCATGGTTCAAAAGAACAATAAGCAAAGAATTTGACGGCATTTGGGAATTGTGATGTTCAATCATGGACTACCGATCCCACAATGCATTGAGGTTTCATATACTCACCTGAGGGTTATCAATGAGACATGTGGGTATTTAAGGATAGTCCCTAAAGACGATCTTTTTATTCAGATACCATCTGCCTGTGATCAAGGATATTTATATTTGAAACGCGTTGGGCTGATTAATAAAAGAAGGAACATGCAGACTCTGGTTTGCTGCTTAATTATTTTATCTGATGGGAGTGTGCTTCGCTTTGGACAAATTGTGGAACTTTATGTAACGCGGCGGTCCGGCCGTGGAAGCGCACCCCCGCCTACACTTGAAAGGCGGGTCTGGGGCTCTATAACCGTAGAGCCTGGCAGAGTGTCAGATTGCGATATTTGCCTACCTCTGTTACGGATGGACCTTCAGACTTATCATGGTTCAAAAGAGCAATAAGCAAAGAATTTGACGGCATTTGGGAATTGTGATTTTAAATCACGGACTACCGATCCCACAAAGCATGGAGGTTTCATATACTCACCTGAGGGTTATCAATGAGACATGTGGGTATTTAAGGATAGTCCCTAAAGACGATCTTTTTATTCAGATACCGTCTGCCTGTGATCAAGGATATTTATATTTGAAACGTGTTGGGCTGATTAATAAAAGAAGGAACATGCGGACTCTGGTTTGCTGCTTAATTATTTTATCTGATGGGAGTGTGCTTCGCTTTGGACAAATTGTGGAAGTTTATATATATATATCGCGAGTGTAAGGGAAGAAAGACGGAGAGTGAGCGCGATATATATATATATATATATATATGTATATATATATATATATATATCTATAGATATATATATATATATATATTTAGATCTATATATCAAAAGGAGGGGGGCATGCAGCCCACTTCCCGGAGCCTTATTAGACCACGGGTACCACATCCCCAGGGCCAAAATCTAAGGGGAGGGGGACGTGCATCCTCCCTCCCCAAGCCTTATTAGGCCCCAGGGACCCCGACGCCTGGGGCCAAATATAATAAAAAAGGGGATGGTGGCCGCGTGACCCTTCCTGAGCCATATTAGGCGCCATGGATCCAATCCTACGGGGCCAAACCAATAGACCCCAGAGACCCAATCCCCTGGGGACCCCATTCCCAATGGGCCTTTTTTTTCTTTAAAAGGGGGAGAGGGGTAGGCTGCACGGCCCCTCTCCCAGAACCCTATCAGGCCCTGTGATCCCAGGGAGCATGCAGACCCCTCCCAGAGCCTTCTTGGGCTCAAGGGACACCATCCCCTGGGTCCAAATTTAATAAAAAAAGGCATGGAGCCCCTATCTGCAAGCCTTATTAGGCCCTGGATACCCAATACCCTGGGGCCAAAATGGGTAAAAATGGGAGGGAGCCTAAGCACCCCACCTCCCCAAGCCTTTATAGGCCCTGGGAATTCCATCCCTCAGGGCTGTACCTTTTTGTTAAAAAAGGCAAGATAAAATATATATGTGGAGGGGGGAGTTGGTAGTGTCCCCCTCCCCAGCCCATTTAGGTCCCCGGGGACCTCATCCCCCCATTCCTGGGTATATTTAAGGGAAGGGGGTGCATGGCCCCCCCAAAAGCCGTTTTCTGCCCCAGAGACACCATCCCCAGGGCCCAATTTATTAAATAAGGGGAGGGGCGCACAACCATCCTCCCCAAGCCATTTTTGACCCCAGGGACCCGATCCCCCAGGGCCCATTAACTGATTAAGGAGGGCACGCGGCCCCCCTCACCATGCCATAATAGGCTCCAGGGAGCTGCATGGCGCACCTCCCTTGGCCTTCTTGTCCCCTGGGTACCCAAACCCCAGGGCTGTATTGTTTTTTATAAGGGGAGATCACTGTGCAGCACCCTTGCCTGGGCCTATTTTGGCCCCGGGGAACCCATCCCCAGCGGCCTGCTTCATTTAAAGGTCGGTGCTCTGGTGCATCAGTGCAGGCAGGGAAACAGAAGGCAAGTCGGTTCCCAACCGGTGGGAGCATTTTTAAAGCTCCCACCCGCTGGGAGTGGACTTTGTGTTTGCTTCCTTTTTGCAGGAGATTTGAAAATGTACCCTCCAGATAGGAGCCAACACATGTTTCCCTGCCCGCGCCGGAGGGGCTCCTGGGGCACAGCAAATGAGCCGGCCCCAAGGGATGGACTCCCTGGGGCCTAATATCAGTTTTTTAGAATTCAGGAGAGTGGACTAAGTCCCCGAATCCTGTAATGGCTGCCAGCAACATTTTTCACATGTTTCTGGCAGCCAATCAGAGCACTCGCTTTTGCAGGAGTGTGACCCTCGCGGGAGAAAGATGGCCCAAAGGAAAAAAAGCTGCCTGGGCTAATCAGAACACTCTATTTTTGAATTTGTGCTCCTGCGAGAGTCTCGCAGGAGTTCCTCAAACGTCCAGCTATTCAAATATTTTTAAACCTTAATTTCTCAAAAACTACTGAACTGCTTTCTGGATTTTGTTTTTTTTGACCCCCCTTTTATTTCGGACCCTACTTGATAGAACACCTTGAAAATTTCTATGCCCAAACTAGGCAAAAAAGAGCAATTTTTTTAAAGGTTTTGTGGAGATTCTTCAAACAGTGCCAAAGCTAAAAGCAACACAAAAAACACATTTCTTATGAACCGCCATTGGGTTTTTAAACTTATTTGCTGTCCCTTATCAAAAGGTCACTTAGAACCTTCCTCCTAGCCATAGATTTATTGACATATATTGACATTCGAATACCTTTTGTGTGAGGAAATCCCATTTGCTCTGTGAATCTGGATTTAGATTTTGCTCTGGCAAACCTGTTAGCATATAGAAGGTAAACGTACAACTTGTGCACAAAAGATTTCAATGGCTGGGCCCACTGTGAATGGGAAAGAGCCCCTGGTTGTGCAAAAAAAAGACCCTATGAGACACAACACTGCTGGTTAAGACTCTGATATGTTGGAATACTGCAATTATGCAAGAAAAGAAGCCTATAGAATCGCTGAAGGGGAAAGGGATGTGGATGTTAAATATTTCTATTTCATACCCTAAAGGGGAAAGCTGGTGCTCCTGGGCATTTCCGTGCTGTGGCCATTAGTTCATGTTTGACACATGTAGGATAAAAAACATGATTTCATTTAACATGTCAGCACATGCTGGGAATCAGTTTTCTGTGTGTTTCAACTGAGCCAAATGTGAGAATACAGTGATAACAAGGTTCTGTCCAGGACTTGGTACATGGGGCCTCATTCTTAAAACTACTGAAATATGTAAGTTAAACGTACACATGTAAATGGCCTAAATTATGAGTACAAAACCACTTGTCCAATTTCTAAATGGACTTATTCACACAGAGTTTCCATGGTGTTAACCTACTCCTGTGGGTGTGGAAATTTGCAGATCCACAACCTTACACACATTTGTGTGCATTTATAGAGCCCTTAAAAGGTTGTAGACTTACCCTTGTAAAGGGTAGAAGCACATTTTTTCCAGGATAGGGAGGTGAAGGTAAAGTTCCACCGAAATTAGAGGATGCTTATATACATGGGGCCCGATTCTCAAAGGGGTATACGACTCGTAAAGTTACAAGTGCAGAGTCTCCGCACTTGGGGCAGAATCGCCCCAATGCAGCGTTCAATGCAGAAATTCCACTTCGAGTGCTGAAAATGGCCCATTCAAGAAATGAGG
This sequence comes from Calotriton arnoldi, assembly GCA_963921515.1. Lineage (NCBI taxonomy): Eukaryota > Metazoa > Chordata > Amphibia > Caudata > Salamandridae > Calotriton > Calotriton arnoldi. Next base: position 525,012 of record CAWUFW010001834.1, on the reverse strand, counting down.
AAGTCTCAAGCAATGTTGTAAACATCAAGGGGCGGATTACTCATTTCTTTAAGAATGAGGCCCATGGATTTCAGCCTAGAAAGCGTGATCTGTCAAACCTAGACATGTCCTAGGATATTTTCAAGAACATTTTCTTTGCCATGCGAGAGGGAGATTACAAATCCATTTTCCCTCAAAAACAGATCAAAGATCTTCACAGACTTTAAATAAACGGTTCCCCAGCCAGTGGGTATCAGTGATGATATTCAGCAATTGATGAGTTCAGGAACCGAGATTAGTTCCTCCATCACCAGCACGTGGCTAAGAAAGGGCTCAATATTGTTTTAATTGTATTAGGTGGATATTCCTTATGAATAAGGGAGATGGAACACCCTGGGAAATAGAAGACTTGATTTTTGGCAATCTCCTCGTCCTTACAACTGTGTTCAATCATGCAGCGAAACTAGCATTCAGTGCTGTGTAATCAGGACAAAATTCAGTGAAGACATTGAGGCATAGGTGGATACATATTGGATACATATGACTGAATGTGAATGGAGTGTAAGGAACTTGTTACAGAGGTTATAATCGAAGGCATCTTTGAGAAAAATAGTCTGTATTCCTTTGATTGATTGTAATCTTATCTCATAAAAGGATTAACTAATGTTGAACCACGGATCTATATGTTGTGAATAAATTAAATGTATATTTGTGCACTGACATGTTTTTGCTATGCAATGATTACTATGATTGATATTAATGAAGAAGGATACATTGTATAGAAAAGCTGCTGTGTAATGTAATATATTCAGCACGGTACTACATGATATAATCTGATGGTACAGGAACTTACGTGATAGCATATCATTGTTTAATGGAAGTTAATGATCTTTCGATATTATGAATTAAGATATATTACTTTATGTATATATTGTAGTATCATTATATAATGTTTGTTATCAACTGTTTTGTTTGAACATTAGGAAAAAGAATTACTTCTTTTTGTATTGCAATATTTCTTGCAGCCTTGAAAAACTGTTTTATCCTGCAAAACACGTGTCAACTGTTTTGCACATGTTAAATTGTGAGATTTATTTGCAGTCTGAAATCATGTTTAAAATCATGGCACCAATCTTTGCAGTTGTAATACACTTTGGATATTCTTTGCAGATCAAAGAAACGAACAATCTTGAATTACAACTTACAGTTGCCTTTCAACATCTCTTATAAATGAAATAAAAGGACTCTCTATAAAGAAACTGTATGTTTTTTTTGTGTGTGTTTTTTTTGATGGGTGGTTCTCCTGAGAGCTCTTTTTTGTATGTCAAAGTTTTTTCTTCTGGGGATGTGGGTAGAAAGTTCAACTGAGAGAGCCTTAGATTTCAGCAGAGCTGCCCTTCACAAAGATACAAATTAAGCAAAATGTGTCCACTTCCACATTTTCAGAAGAGGCCCAAGTCTAGAGAAACAGAGGTTTTATATTTTTTTACCCTATTTCTGCCAATATGAGTCTGAAAATTAATCAAAGACCTGCCATCTTCAAATCTGCTTCCCTGAGCAAAAATGCCACAACTGCTCCCTTGTAAAGGCCCTGCTTCAACCCCCATCAGCTTGTCCTCAGAGAGGGTGAAAGATCCCTGACTGATCTTTAATCACATCAATCACTCTGAAAGACCTTCAGCATTCTGCAGACATACACAGTTGGTCCTACAACATCCCATGGCCCACAGATGCAGAGACTCTTAGGAGACCCCCTGAAGGCCTGTGAAGATCCCCCAGCTATGCACTTGAGACCCTTGTCTGTCTTGAGGCATACCCAGCCAACCATCAAACGCTTCCAGCCCCCCCTCAGTTACTCTCTGGACCAGTTGACAGAGATCCCCATATTTTAAAGCTCAGACTTCTTCCAGACACCTCCATTTGGCCAACAGGTACCTAGACAGTTCTTGAAAACCCCAGCTAGTCATTATGTGCTTTCCAGATGTCAACCAGAAACTGAAGTCTTCTTGAGATGCTCACAACAACCCTTACTGCACCACAGTTGGCCCACACATACCTATAATCTCCCTTCAGATACCCGCAGTCCATTCTAAGACACCACCAGGAAGTCCTCAGAGACCCTCAGCCGGTATCTTAAAGCCCAGTTGATCCACATGTACACCATACTGCACTCCACCCACTTTAAAAAAACCCAGTTGGTTCACAGACTATACTAGAGACCCTCAGTCTGACTTGAGGAATCCATTCTGGTCCATAGACACCACCCAAGTCTTTTGGGCTGTTTTCAAGCACCCAATGCAGACCCTTAGAGACCCTTGGGTGGACTCTCCCTAAATTTGGATGTTCCCATCTCAGCTGTGCCAGTGACTCTACCCCCTACCTCCTTGCTCTTTAAAACCATTTCTCAGTCATGTGAGTAAACAAGAGGTAGAGGCATCCAACAAATTATGGAGATAGATAGTAGTGCATGGGCTGCGAAGGAAAATAAATGCATTAGCAGAAACTCATGCCTACTTGCCTAACTGGACTCAGTCCACAAATCTCTTTTAATCTTGTTTAGGACACATTGCATCTTGGATGAGAGCAAATCTCCCTGACAAGCAAATCTGAAATCATATTTCAAAAGTAGTCTCTGCCTATTTCAAAAGTAAGATTTAGCCCTGTGCAAATTAATACCATTTCAATTCCTCGTGATTTCTTCGTAAATTTGGAAAGCTAAAACCTAATTCACAATTTGTGAGATTTGTTCCACTTTATACAAACAAATAATTTGAGATTTATGCTTGATAAGATTCTTTTTTAGGCCCAAATCACAATTTGAGTCAGAGGGGTTGCTTCAAGCAAGGCACGTAATCAGTATATGTGGCAAACACAGACCACAGGAGACATATTTGGATGTGTGGAAAAATATTCCTAGTCCAAAGAGGCCCACAAACCACCATAAAAAGCCCACACACTGATCTTTCAGACCAGCCTGTCCGGCACTGCCTGATTGCCCTATAGGTCAGTCCGGCCCTGTGTCACAAGTGTAGACATGGTACACAGGATTGGCCTTGTGCAATACAGTCAGCTTTAGCCCTACTTGTTATTAATATTTGACACATGACTCCACTTTTTACTTATTGACTTGACATCTGACCATCGGCACCCTTTCATCTGCACCATCACGGAGCTAGTTGGTTGCTAGATACAACCAGATATCGTATACTTACAGGAAGTTTATTATGTACCTAGCTGTCATGAAAGGAAAGCAACAAATTGAAGACCATTCAGGCTACTGAAAGAATAATTTGAAATGCATACTTTCAAGACATAAGAAATTGTTTCACAATCACTGAAGAATTAAAGAATGAAACAACTTCCTTCTGTGGAACTTTCAACTGCAAAATGTATTCTGATCAGTCTTCAAGCTGCACACTGATTTGTAGGCGAATATCGGCAAGCATCCATTTGAATAGTAAGACCTTTCTTTGAATATCTATGAATGGTCTACTCCAAAGGAGTTGGAGGTAGGGAAGTCAAGAAAAAGAGATATAAACTGAGACACTGTTGTGGTTCCCTCTAATAGACAAGTTGGTTTGCAGCACACTTAGGGCCAGACTTAGATTTTGGTGCCAAACTGATGGTCTATCCATTATATTCTGGGTCGGAAGAACCACCACCTTTCCATCAATGGAAGACCCTATTGCCCATTGACTGTCAATGGAAAGCTTCCTCTGAGGGTCTGACATGTAGGGGCCATTGGAGAAAGAGCATTGCACTGAGTAGGGGTGGACAGTGTCATGCCCATTTTTTAAAGCCTGTTACCGCCAGGTGCAGTGAGGGCAGAAAATAAATAAAAACTCCCACGCTGGGGAGGGGGGCAAGTGGGTCATACGTTTTTTTCTTTTTTAATACCAAACTCCCATATTGCTGCAGAGGCCTTCAACTATACTTTTTGCATCTTTACAGGAACTGCCATGATGGCGGGTCCTATCAAGGTATAGAGGTCACGGCTGAGGTGATCTCTAAATTTGGCAGATGGTAGTCTGCCAAGCTTCAAATCTGGCCCGTAGTTACATATTAGACTCACCCTTAAGCCTGATAAAGTGCAAGGCATACCTATTAAAACCATGCAGAGTAGGGTTTGGCTTAGTCATAACCGGTCTTATATGAGGTAGATACCTTTTTAAGGGACCATCTTGTGAATGATGTCATAATACATCTCAAAACCCAATCAGAGATCATCAAACAAGGTACAGTTCTAGAATGCCTATTGGAAGTGATTGTTGCAGATGCAGAACTGATTACAGTGAACTGTTTCTTTCCCTAGACTAGACAGAGGGGCAGCGGGAGTGAAACCAATAAATAAACTCCATTTTTATATTGCTGACAGACATTGGGTGCTGTTAGTTACATGTCAGACCTGTGCATCTAAAATGCCAACATGGCTGCTACATAGGGGTCAATTCCGATTCGGGCCGGAAAACGTACCGACCGACTCGGAGCCGGAATTCATTCCGACCGACACGTACCGGTGCAGCCCGACCCGCAAAGTACGATGAGAAGCGTGCAAAACCCGACCGACTCGTACGGAACACAAGCCGAACGACCGAGCCGCACGGAAAACAGCAATCCGGCCGGAAAACCACGCGAATCGAACCGACCGACACGCACCCGGAACAATCCCGAACGAAACGTACCCGCAAACTCCGACCCGCCAAGTACGATGCAACGCGTGGAAAACACGACCGAGTCGCACGGAGGTCAAGCCGTACGACCGACACGCATACAAAACTGCGAGCCGAAGGAACCCAAAACACCGCGACCGACGCGTACGCAGCATAGAAAACAGCACAAACACAGCGTGAACGACTCGGAGAAGCTCGTACGAGACAACTGCAGGGTCCGACTCGGTCACAAGAACGTCTCCTACATGCACAAAAAGTACAAAGGGAAAACACACAAAAAAAGGCCAAACAAGCAATTACAAAGCCAATAAATACTGGGGGGTGGGCAGGGAACAAAGACACACCCACAACTCCACCCATATAAAGGACACAAATCCCTACCATGATCCTTTGCAAATTCAAATTACCTGCCAGCACTCAACAGACAGCAACCACACACCCACAGCTCATCCATCACACAAGCCACACACCATCAGCACCTCAACAAATAACACCCTCACATACACCCAGCAAAACACACACTCACACACCCTCACCTGCACACCAACACACACATCACTCACCATCACCACCCATCACCATGCCCCCAAAGAAGAATCCTATGTTCCTAGATAGTGAATTGGAAGTCCTGGTAGATGAGATCCTCAGGGTAGAGCCACAGCTGTTTGGTACACTGGTCCAACAGACACCCATGTCGCAGAAAACCAAGATGTGGGAGAGGATCGTCGACAGGGTGAACGCACAATCACCATGTTTGCGCACAAAGGTAGACATCCAGTATGACGTGCGCAGGAGGGTCAGGGAGCTGTTGAAGAAGGACTACCTCTTGAGCCAACACACCGGCAGTGGCCCTCCTGCCAAACCAGTACACCTCAGGCCCTGGGAGGAGAAGGCGCGGGCCATCCTACCACCAGTGAGCGTATATGGACTAGAAAACATCCCAGAGCCTGGTGAGTACACAACAAATGTACACAATATTGTGCGACAATACACACACATCACTGTCAAGGGGAGATTCAAACCATGCACCCTTAGCAAATACACACCAACCAGAACAGAATCATCCCAAAATGTGTATGTCAGTCAGATAAACACAACACATGCCATCTCATAGGGATATGTAACTGTGTCATCACATGTACAAACACAACTACAACTACAGCTAGGCAGTGGCACAAATATAACTAACAAACACATCCAGACATGTAGCCACCACTACAACACCACCTCACAGTGAAGCCCACTGAAAGGAAGGAATTCTGTGTATGCTGGGCAAGTCAGTGTAGCCAATAGCATCAAGGGAGTCGTAGTCACAGATATGGCCCACCCTCACAATGCGCACATCAACGCCACCATGAACCATGCTCACATCACAGGGAGTGGAAAACAACTGACAAGATGGCTGACACTGGCTACTGCTGTGGGGAGCACAAGGTCCTGCTGGCAACTGTGCACCAACCAACAGCAGGACACCACTGACTGACATCCTGAAAGACAACTTGCACTCCCTGCAACGGAAGCACGTTCCATGGTGGAAAATCTGGCTGGGTGGGAAGGAGGACTGACAGCACTGACCATAGTTACCAGCAGCTCCACTCACACACACCCCTAACACAAACTCCACACAACTCACCTTGGAGAATGCATTGCCTCACACTCCAATCAAATATCCCACAAAGAACCACAACCCTGGGTCATGCTGAGTGAAGCACAGGGACACACATGGGACTTGTAGCAAAACTAACCCCAGGATAACACTGTCAGCCATCTTGGCAGCACAGGCACACAACCCCACAGGGAAGCAGAGTCAAAAGGAAGGAAGCATGGGCATGCTGGGAAGGGGGTGGAGGCAATAGCATGATGGGAGTGGTAGTCACAGCTCAACATCCCCCACCCACATGGCCCAGCAAGCTCACACTCAAGCATGCACACCTCACAGTTAGTGAAAAGCCACTGCAAAGATGGCTGACACTGGTGCTCAGTTGTGGGGAGCACAAGGCCCTGCTGGGAACTGGGCACCAACAAACAACAGGACACCACTGTCAGCCATCTTGCCATTGCTGTCACACTCACACACAGTGAAGTCCACTCAAAAGGAAGGAAGTATGGGCATGCTGGGAAGTGGGGTGGAGGCAATAGCATGATGGGAGTGGTAGTCACAGATATTGGTCACCCCCACAACTGTCCCATCAACACCACCCTGAACCATGCGCACATCACAGGGAGTGGAAAAGAACTCACAAGATGGCTGACACTGGGTACTGCTGTGGGGAGCACAAGGCCCTGCTGGCAACTGTGCACCAACCAACAGCAGGACACCACTGACTGACATCCTGAAAGACAACTTGCACTCCCTGCAACGGAAGCACGTTCCATGGTGGAAAATCTGGCTGGGTGGGAAGGAGGACTGGCAGCACTGACCATAGTTACCAGCAGCTCCACTCACACACACCCCTAACACAAACTCCACACAACTCACCTGGGAGAATGCATTGCCTCACACTCCAATCAAATATCCCACAAAGAACCACAACCCTGGGTCATGCTGAGTGAAGCACAGGGACACACATGGGACTTGTAGCAAAACTAACCCCAGGATAACACTGTCAGCCATCTTGTCAGCACAGGCACAAAACCCCACAGGGAAGCAGAGTCAAAAGGAGGGAAGCATGGGCATGCTGGGAAGGGGGGTGGAGGCAATAGCATGATGGGAGTGGTAGTCACAGCTCAACATCCCCCACCCACATGGCCCAGCAAGCTCACACTCAAGCATGCACACCTCACAGTTAGTGAAAAGCCACTGCAAAGATGGCTGACACTGGTGCTCAGTTGTGGGGAGCACAAGGCCCTGCTGGGAACTGGGCACCAACAAACAACAGGACACCACTGTCAGCCATCTTGCCATTGCTGTCACACTCACACACAGTGAAGTCCACTCAAAAGGAAGGACGTATGGGCATGCTGGGAAGTGGGGTGGAGGCAATAGCATGATGGGAGTGGTAGTCACAGATATTGGTCACCCCCACAACTGTCCCATCAACACCACCCTGAACCATGCGCACATCACAGGGAGTGGAAAAGAACTCACAAGATGGCTGACACTGGGTACTGCTGTGGGGAGCACAAGGCCCTGCTGGCAACTGTGCACCAACCAACAGCAGGACACCACAGACTGACATCCTGAAAGACAACTTGCACTCCCTGCAACGGAAGCACGTTCCATGGTGGAAAATCTGGCTGGGTGGGAAGGAGAACTGACAGCACTGACCATAGTTACCAGCAGCTCCACTCACACACACCCCTAACACAAACTCCACACAACTCACCTGGGAGAATGCATTGCCTCACACTCCAATCAAATATCCCACAAAGAACCACAACCCTGGGTCATGCTGAGTGAAGCACAGGGACACACATGGGACTTGTAGCAAAACTAACCCCAGGATAACACTGTCAGCCATCTTGTCAGCACAGGCACACAACCCCACAGGGAAGCAGAGTCAAAAGGAAGGAAGCATGGGCAGGCTGGGAAGGGGGGTGGAGGCAATAGCATGATGGGAGTGGTAGTCACAGCTCAACATCCCCCACCCACATGGCCCAGCAAGCTCACACTCAAGCATGCACACCTCACAGAGAGTGGAAAGCCCCATCAAAGATGTCTGACACTGGTGCTCTGTTGTGGGGCGCACAAGGCCATGCTGGGAACTGGCCACCAACCAACAGCAGGACACCACTGTCAGCCATCTTGCCATTGCTGTCACACCCACACACAGTGAAGTACACTCAAAAGGAAGGAAGCATGGGTATGCTGGGAAGGGGGTGGAGGCAATAGCATGATGGGAGTGGTAGTCACAGCTCAACATCCCCCTCACATGGCCCAGCAAGCTCACACTGAAGCATGCACACCTCACAGAGAGTGGAAAGCCCCATCAAAGATGTCTGACACTGGTGCTCTGTTGTGGGGAGCACAAGGCCATGCTGGGAACTGGCCACCAACCAACAGCAGGACACCACTGTCAGCCATCTTGCCATTGCTCTCACACTCACACACAGTGAAGTCCACCCAAAAGCAAGTAAGTATGGGCATGCTGGGAAGTGGGGTGGAGGCAATAGCATGATGGGAGTGGTAGTCACAGATATTGGTCACCCCCACAACTGTCCCATCAACACCACCCTGAACCATGCGCACATCACAGGGAGTGGAAAACAACTGACAAGATGGCTGACACTGGGTACTGCTGTGGGGAGCACAAGGCCCTGCTGGCAACTGTGCACCAACCAACAGCAGGACACCACAGACTGACATCCTGAAAGACAACTTGCACTCCCTGCAATGGAAGCACGTTCCATGGTGGAATATCTGGCTGGGTGGGAAGGAGGGCCGGATGTCAACCAAATACAACCAATGCAGAACATGTACACACCCCAACATTCACATAGAAATGCCCAAATAATGCAGGACAATGTGCTACACCAATATCAACCTCTGACTGTGACAACTTAGGACAATGCAATGTACAGGCCCGCATCCAGAGGCACAGTCACAACTGTCAGGTGTGTCAACCATTGATGCCTGCAGAAACATAACATACATTGTGTGTGTCTCCCAAAAACAGGTGATGATGGGGACACAGCAGCAGACGCTGAGGAGTCCCCGTCCCAGGCCCAAGAGGATACGGAGCTCACTGGTGTGGAAAAGCCTCTGCCCTCCTCGGATGAAGAAGACCTACCTGGCACCTCCGGAGCAAGTCATCATGCAGCACCAGCAGGACCACCAGCTGCACCCCCTGCACCCACCCCTCCAATGACTGTCAACACACATACCACCCCTGCCGACATGGACAGACCAAGGAGCACCACCACCACCAGCACAGGGACCCTGGACCAACGTGGGGCCATGGACACCAACACCACCAACAACCCCCAAGGGGGCCCAGGGTCACCTGTGCATGCCACCTCAGGTACTGCACGTGTCGCTAGGGGTGGTGGGAGGGGTGGGACACATAGGTCGCTGATCGCAGAGGGGTCTGGACTGCATGATGACCCACAACTGGTACGCATAGCCGATGCGTACCAGTCCAGCACCGGAGAGCTCAGCCAGGTAGTGGGGCTCCTCAGGGACATTAAACAGCAGCAGGCTGCCCATCATGCCCGCTTGGACTCACACATGTCCCGCGTGGAGTCCAAGTGGGACACACTGCAAGAGATGACGGCGGTGCATAGGGACATATTACAATGCCTCCGCCAGATGAGCAGCAACCAGTCAACACCTCCCTGTGTGCCCACAACATCTGGTGCTGAAACAACTGCAACTGCCACAGGGAGTGAGGATGACTCTGGCGGAGAGTCCCCTGCACCGCAGCAGCCTGCACTTGAGGGTCCCCGATGGCCATGTGCAACCCCCAGGAAGCCAAAACCTGTTCTGGATAATCACCTTTGTGCGCAAACTGTTCACCCTGTTGACTGCAACACAACTCCCCCACATGACAAGGGGAGTACCAGTTGGACCAATGTCTCAGATGACTGTGGACTTTATACAGGACATTTCTGCTACCAGGACTTCCAATTCATCTAGGAACTTTGGATTGCAATCAAAATGTACAGCACTCACCATCCTGTGCACTATTCACACACATGTATGACAATAAACACACTAATACACCATACCTGCCTCTGTCGTGATTCCAACGTGGTTTCTGTCATGGAGATGATGACCAACGAAATTACACTGTGCATGCTAACTGCTACAGCAAGTACAACACAGGCATGTGAGTCATGGCAACGTGACACATATGAGGGAGACACACCACCAGGGCTAAACAACAAATACACACCTAGGCCATCTGACTCATTGCCTACACTGATGTTGCCAGGAAATACGGTGCAATGCACAGACACAACACCTATTCACAGTCTTCGTCAACTAGCCCACTGGTGCAGTAAGCAAATGTCAGTCAAATGTGTGACCACAGACAACGCACATCACAAAGTGAAGCACAGGTTTATTACACATTTGCAACATGTTGTAACCACTACAGATGCAAGGTAATCCCACCTGGCAGCGGGCACACAGTCAACAAGTGTAGAAGGAAGGAAGTCCATGGATGTGGTGCACATCACCTGTAGGGACACAACAGCTACCACCCTGGAAGTCGAATCACGGTGTCGGGGATCACAGTTGACCAAACGACTCTGAAAGTACCCTGTGAAGGACAGAAATGACACACAGTCAAAAGCACTGAAGAACAGGACAGAACTGCAATACTCATGCCCAATACATGTCACAAGATACCCACCCAGAACCAAGTTAGCATGTCAACACTGTTGGGGAGTACAGAGTACCTGTAAGGACACATCGCTACACGCATACAGTCATGTAGCACATGGACACACTCAAACAGCACCAGAGCACCACCAACACATATCATGCATACTCACATCATTGACATGACATCTCTGGATACTGACATTCAGCTGAAGAAGTTGGTGATGAGCTGTGTGCGGACATCACCCTCATCATCATCATCATCATCACTGGCATCGTGGTCCAGGCCAGGATCCTCCACAGGCGGCGGATGTTGGTCATCGTCATCCAGGATGAGAGGCAACTCCTTCCGCACTGCCAGGTTGTGTAGCATGCAGCAGACGATGACAATCTTGCACACCTTTGCTGGGGCATATGGGAGGGCCCCTCCTGTCTTGTCCATGCAGCGGAAGCGGCTCTTCAGGAGACCAAATGTCCGCTCAATCACTCTCCTTGTCCGACCATGTGCCTCATTGTAGCGCATCTGGGCTGGTGTCACAGGGTTCCTGAGGGGCGTCAGCAACCACGGCATGTTGGGGTATCCGGAGTCACCTACATACAGACAATTGCACATTATCTGAGTTGGAAAAGAGGGTGGAACACTACATTGCAGAACACACACAATGGTACAAAGTCAGTACACACCAACAAGCCAGGCACGCTGGTTCCGCATCTGTGACATCATCCTCGGGATGCGACTACTCCTCATCACGTAGGCATCGTGTGCAGAACCGGGAAACGGGCACACACGTGTGAGATGCTCATATCTGCAAGACAGACCACCAGTGCATTAACCGAGTGGTAGTGTTTGCGGTTCCTGTATGCCTGCTCTTGGGCCTGTGGTGGTACCAAAGCCACATGTGTCCCATCAATGGAGCCAATGACATGCAGCATCCTCCCCAGGGCATAGAAGTCACTCTTCACGTCAGTGAGTTGTTGGAGTCTAGGGAAATAGATGTACTGGTTCAGGTATATCAACATAGCCTCCAAAACATCGCGGAGCACACGGCTGAACATGGTCTGTGACATCCCACCAGCAGTCGCCACAGTGTGTTGAAAGGTACCGGTGGCAAAGAAGGGTAGGGCTGCCATCACCTTCACCTTGGGGGTCAGCGGTGTAGGGTATGTCTGGCCAGCTTGCAAATGTGGGGCCAACCGCAACGTCAATACCTCAATCAGCGGCCTGGTGAAGCGGTACCGTCGGATGCAGTCCCGTTCCACCATGGTTGCAAGGTCAGGGAATGGTCTATGGACAGCTGGTGCCCTGCAGTGCATAGGTGAAGAAAGAAAGATTGTCAGTCACCCCACATATGTGGCATTGAACACACTCAATATCACATGATACATCATTATGAGGCACAAGTACATGATGTGTGCAGTTCCGCAAGGACATGTATGGCATATACATGGCCAACATCTAACATCACAGTTCAACAAGTGACATCAATAAGTCCCAGCTTGTGCAATGGGATATCATGAGGCCGTGTCACAGTTCCCATCTCCTGCTGCCACGTTCCAAACACACCCCACAGTGACATGTGAGGACAGATGTGCCCCAGGCATCACAGCTCAACGACAGGTAGATTCCCAGGGACCCTGTACTGCCACATGGCCACTGGCATGACATGGTGTATCATGAATACACCACAGCAAAACAACCATGACCCCCACAGGTAGTGGTCCCTGTTGCCTCGGCAGGACAGACATGGACGTCTGTGACACACACACGCACAACATCAAAGTCCATTCACAAACAATGTGGATGTGGAGACTGTCTCCCATTGTGCACATGAAATCAGAGACATTGTAAACACAACATGCACACAGACTGTGGAGGACCATCACTATTGTGCCAATGGGTCACCCTGGGATAAACATACCGTCCCACATAGGACTCAGGGAGTATGTGACATGACATACACATACACCACCGTGAAATGTGACCATGCCACATGCTCAGATATGAACAGTTGCACATCACAGTGGTCATGTACACGAAACACCAAGGATTCTGTCCCCATGAACACGTGCACAGCCTGGGAGTGGCTGCCCCCAAGTGACACCCACAGAACAACATGTTCACCCCATACACGGAATAGGTAATGCAGCCTTACATGCCTTAGGATACAGTTTGGACAGGCTGTGGTGTTGTAGGTGTGCCCCTCACTCCCTGGGAAGTATATGTGGCTGGCATATGTTCACCTGTGACAGGCATGGTGACATATGCCAGTGACTTGTACAGGGACGCGTTGGACAGCAATGGACCGATCGGTGCGCACACATTGGCCATTGCATTCAATGTGTGCTGGTACGTGTTGTATTCGCAATACGCGTTGGACAGCAATGGACCGATCGGTGCGCACACCTTGGCCATTGCATTCAATGTGTGCTGGTACGCGTTGTATTCGCAATACGCGTTGGACAGCAATGGACCGATCGGTGCGCACACATTGGCCATTGCATTCAATGTGTGCTGGTACGCGTTGTATTCGCAATACGCGTTGGACAGCAATGGACCGATCGGTGCGCACACATTGGCCATTGCATTCAATGTGTGCTGGTACGCGTTGTATCCCGGGTACGCGTTGAACAGCAATGGACCGATCGGTGTGCCCGGCCGGCCCATTGCATTCAATGTGTGCGGGTACGCGTTGTATCCTGGGTACGCGTTGAACAGCAATGGACCGATCGGTGTGCCCGGCCGGCCCATTGCATTCAATGTGTGCGGGTACTCGTTGTATCCTGGGTACGCGTTGGACAGCAATGGACCGATCGGTGTGCCCGGCCGGCCCATTGCATTCAATGTGTCGGGTACGCGTTGTATCCTGGGTACGCGTTGAACAGCAATGGACCGATCGGTGTGCCCGGCCGGCCCATTGCATTCAATGTGTGCGGGTACGCATTGTATCCTGGGTACGCGTTGAACAGCAATGGACCGATCGGTGTGCCTGGCCGGCCCATTGCATTCAATGTGTGCGGGTACGCGTTGTATCCTGGGTACGCGTTGAACAGCAATGGACCGATCGGTGTGCCCGGCCGGCCCATTGCATTCAATGTGTGCGGGTACGCGTTGTATCCTGGGTACGCGTTGAACAGCAATGGACCGATCGGTGCGCACCCATTGGCTATGGCCTGGCCTGGCAACGGACGCGTTTTCAAATTTTGAACGAGTCTGATGCTGTAAATTCAGTTGGTCACCCACAACAATGTTGCAAATTCATGGGTGTCATGAAGTTGAACTTTTGAAGGATGCTGTGGGCGTGTGTAAGTGGTGCAATTCCATGGATTGGCCAGATTCAGAAGATGCAAACGACTTGGACCTATTACTTTGGACACATGGGACAGTATCTGCCTCTGCAGCACACATATAATGCTGGCTGTTCCCCTGAGAGCTCACTTGCCTGCACTACATGCTCCAGGACGACATCTGCCACCACCACTGCTGCTGTATCTGCACCCTCTGGACCCTGCAATGGCATGTACTGTGGAGAGAGCCCCAGCCTTCAGCACTGAGGAGAACCAGGCCCTGCTGGACAGCCTCCTTCCACAGTACAGCAAGCTGTATGGGAAAGCAGGGGAGCAGGTGAGTGTTCTGTCCACTGCCTTTCTAAATGTGCATGTTGTCTGACTAGCAAGGCCAACAGTCTGTACGCCACTGGCTAGCAGGCTCACTGAGTAGTTGTCACCCCCCATAGTGTGTAGTTACATGCACTGAACAGGTATAGTGCAGTGACAGTGCATTTAAACAAGGTTTTACTTCCCAGGCAATGATACCATGTAGTAACTGCTGGCATACTGTCCATGGCCATCGTTGCACTGCCTGTGTACATCATGTGCCCCTGTGATTGAGACATGTATATCCAACTGTGTAATGCACGGATATGTTGCATGTGTAGTAATGGCATTCTCACTTTGTCATCCTCACAGGTTGATGCCCACCAGAAGCAGCAGATATGGCTGACCATCGTCCGGGCAGTGAGATCCGTGGGGGTATACAAGCGCCGGATCCGCAACTGCCAGATGAGGTGGCAGGACCTTCGGGGCTGGACCCGGAGGATCGCACGGGTCCAGCTGAAGCTGTCGCCTCCTCGCAGGAGGGGCGGACACCGGACCCTGACCCCCCACATGCTCAGGATCCTGGCGGTGGTCTTCCCTGATCTGGATGGGCAGCTGAAGGCCAGAGAGCAGCAAGGAGGGGGTGAGTCCATGACTGCATTGTGAACTTTGTCTGCCATGCTATGTGCCCTCCTCTGGCCTGGTTAAACTTCCACAGTACATCAGTCATGTGGTCGAGGACCCATGTCCCTCTATTGTGCACTGCCCACTCCTCATCTGATACCCAGGTGTGGCCCTTACAGTCAGGGAATTGTGTCACTTGGGTACTGTGTCCTTGCAGTTTGCTTGACTCAAGGTGGGGGACAGCATCTGTTTCCCTAACTCTGTGGTGGGCATCATGGGTGGGTCCATTGCTTACACAATGCCTGTGTTCTGACATGTAATCTGCGTGTTACTTTGATATGTGGTCCAATTGCTGAGCTGATCCACCACATGTGCCTGGGGTATCTGGCACACACCCATGCTGCGGGTGGGAACAATGTTTGGGCCCCAGGAGTGTGTATATTACGTGTGTCACACATACTTAGCCAGCTGCCTACTGTCCAGGGCTCATCCCTCATTCATGTGGGGCAGGACAGTCATGCCTACTCCAGGCCATACAATACACTCTGTACTCCCACTCCCGTGTATCAGCTGACACGTTGTGCTCAGTGATATGTCCCCTCAGGTGTCTGCCTCTGTGTCAGTGTGCTGTGGCTTCGTTGTCAGGACTGCTGGGGTGTTTCTCGGTTGGGGCTCAGCATGCCACCGGAGATGTGACCATAGGAGACGATACTTGTGTGACACATAGGTATTTGATCACCTGACCGTGCAGACTGGGGTATGCGAATGTGAAGTTCAGGCAGCTGTTTCCCATTCACAGCAGATTGTGAGGTGCTCAGGTTCAGAGGGTTGTGTTACAGGTCTCCCATATGTCCAATCGGTATGACCTGGACAGATAAGGGTTCAGATGATGTGGTGTGTTGGGGATGTACATGTGCACTTGTTCAGCTCCAGGACTTGCATTCCCCATGACCTACTATTGTGACACAGTGCAGAGTGTTGTTGTCTGGCTGCCCTGCCCATGTGACTGGAGACAGTGATGTATGACTTAGCAGGCATGCCTGTGCCATGGCATGTGACTTCCTATGAGTGATCCTGCAGGGGAGTGACATGTGCTACATGCACACCATTGTGGCAATGGCTATCAGGACATGGGTGCATCATGGTGTCTGTCGCTGGTATGCATCACATGCATTTCCTATTTGACTCTGGGCATCCCTTTCATCCGGACACCTGTACTGACTCAGTGGCAAGAGTTGTGATGTGTGCATGTTCACATGCTTCACCGTGTTCTCTGCACTGTCCAACTACTGTGTAGGTGGTGCATGTGTCCACACTGGGGTATTGCCATCCAACAGACACCAGACAGATGGGTGCAAGGCCAGGTGGGATGTGAGTGCCATGGTTGACCATCAGACTGACAATTGGCTTCTCCTGTTCTGTTTGGGCAATTTTAGCAATGTTCAACTAAGGATGCCAGGGCTTGCTCTGTAATGTGCTGTACTTACTGTGGTGTGTGCGTTCGGTGCAGGTGACTGATGTCTGTCTGTTTCCCTATTGTTTGCAGATACATCCACGGCCACAGGAGGGGACAGCTCCACGGACCAGGAGGAGCCGCAGAGCCAGACTGGGTCAGCAGCTGAGGAGTGGTCGGAGGGACCCAGTGGCACGGAGGGCGAGGGGAGCCACACCGAGGAGTCCTCAGCACCATCCACCTCAGCTGAGGACCAAGGCAGCTCGGAGGATGACTCCCTTATGGAGGCGGGTGTCAGCAGCCACCACACCCCAGCTAGTGTTGCTGTCCCCGCCACCACCACCACCACCACCGCCCTCCCATCGGCTCCCATTCCCGAGGTCCGTGGAGGCTCCCATGTTCGGGAGCGTATCTCCTTCGGGCCAGGCACCTCACCCCCTGCCCATGTGTCCCCTGCTGCCCTGAGTGAGGAGTCTGTGTACCTCCTTCGCCAGCTCCATGTAGGGCAGACAGTGATGCTGAGTGTCCTCCATGCACACACCACTCTGTTGACTCAGCTGGTGTCGTTCATGGAGGGCATCTCATCGGGCATGTCTGCCCTACAGAGGGGCAATAGGTCCATGGACTCCTCCCTGACAGCAGCAGTGTCCCTCCTCCGACAGTCCCTCACCCCTCCTGCCTCTGCCCCATCCACACTCCCCAGCACCTTACCTGTCCCAAGCACACACACACCGGCACAGGCACACACCAGCACAGACAAGAGCAGCACACAGACACACACGCCACAAACAAGACGCACACGCATGCACAGTCAGGGGACTGAAACCACACTCACAGGGGATGGGGCCCAGGCACACACACACGCATCCACGAGCACTGCGCAGTCCTCAGTTGCCTCTCCCTCCAAAGCCCCCTCCCTTGCCTCACCTGCAACCCCAAAGACACAGCGGCTCTTTCTCAGTGACCTCGGCCTCTTCCCCTCCGATCCAGCTGATACAGCATTCAGGGGGAAGAGGAAGCCCACCCACACGGAGCGGAGTGCCCCTCGCCCCCGGACACCCTCCCCCAGGCGCAGACCGACTGACGCCCTCATCCGCAAGTCCCCCCGGACCCGGAAGAGCAAGACCCCGCCGCCGCCCTGCAGCTCAGGCACCAAGTCTCCTTCCTCCATCCCTCAGGCCCCCACTCCACAGGTGCCCCCACCACACCCTGCCCCAGGTTCCCCCACCCACAGATACACCATCCCCAAGAGGATCAGGCCTTCTCCCCCTGCCACTTGCTCTTCCGGCCCCACACCCCCCGCTGCACTTATCTGTGCCACTGGTGTGGTGACGGTGTCCTCCCCCTCTGTCCTGCCCACCTTACCTGATCCCCATTCTCCTCCCCTGGAGGTAGGCACTGCAGTGGAGTCCACTACCACCCTGTCTGATTTGGGCACTGCAGTGGGGAACCTGTCCACTCCATCTGCACGGTCCACTGCAGTCGTGCCGGCACCCACACCATCTGAGTCATGCCCCCAGTTGTGCCGGCACACACCATGTCAGACACCTCCACTGCAGTTGTCAGTGGCTCTCCAGCACCCACCACCCCTTCCCTGCCTCCTTCTGGTGAGCCCTGATCCTGTCCCTGCGGTGCCTGGCCTGCCCCCCGTATGCCCCTCCGAGGGGATTGTCCCTGGTTTTTATCAGTGCAGGCATGCGTAGGGTGACATCTGCCACTGTCATCCTGTTTTGACTTTCATGATGGACTGGCCATTGGCCTTTGTTTATTTTTTACATGACTTCAACTTTTGAACCCACATATGCTGAATAAAGCAACTTTCTGTTCTCTAGTGCTTTTGCTTCTGATGTACATGATGTTGATGATGCTAACCATGCCCTTGCTGCAGTGATGGTGATATTTGGTCTCATGAAAATGAAGTGTTACTGTGCAGGAACCCATGTGGTCCAGGGGGAATGTGTCCTATCCTGTGGTGTATCCATGTCATCCTTAGCAGCATCTGAGGGTGTCATGTTTTCAATATTTGGCAATGGGATTTCCTACTTACATTAGCAATGTCAAATCTGTGGCTTCCACCCCTGCACATCTGTTGTGCTTGCCTTTGTTCAATTGGTCTACTTCCCTGACCGTGTGGCCATCTCCACTGGACATGCAGGTTTGGGCATCAATGGGGAAGGACTCATCTGTGTTGTCAGTGCAACTTGCTATACATATGTGTTGGATCTGTGCTGATGATTTCGTTGACACTCCCATGACCAGGCTGATGTGACGGGAGACGTCATTTGGTGCTAATTGTTGACTGTGTGACCAAGTGTTCTGCTGACATGATGGAGCCCTACTGAGGCGACATATGGCACAGCTTTCCTCACGCAGGAGTGGAGTCCCCTCATGGCAGTGTATACTCCTGTGACATCGCCTGCACCCAAGGTGTGTGTTGTATGAGCATGTCTGTGTGTTCACTTCCATTTTGCTGTGCATGCTGGGATCCCTAGTGATGTTCCTGTTTGTGATGCTTGCTGAGTTGACCTATGTTCCCCCAAAGTCTTCTCCCTGGGTTCTCTGTGATGTGGGTGCATGGCACATTACTGCTCAGCAGGGTGTCACCCATAGGTGTGTTTGCTGTCAGGGCTGAGTTTGTGGGCAGACGCAGATGGGTCACAGTCAGGATTCCCCTTGGCACTTGTTGTTTACACCTGTCATGTGATTTCCGGTTTGTGTTAGCTTTCATTGGTTGTGACACGTTGTGTGTGTGACTGCTGGCACTCCTTAGGGTCAGGGCTGCAATGTTGGTAGTTGTCTATGTGTGTTCTCTGTGGGTGACCTTGGCTTCTTCATTGGTGTGTGACTGTGGCTGGGATCCCATTGGTTGGTGTGGTATTGCCGTCATGTCCATGTACAGCGTAGTGTGCAGTGTGTCAGACATTCAGGAGTCTTGTTGAGTGGCCATGTGTGATGTGTTTCTGCACCTTGGTTCCCACCACCCCCCCCTGGGATTGTCATGGGTGCATGTGCAATGTCACCAGTGCATGTGAGCTTCACTGCTGCACATTGTTGGAGGTCAAGGTGTGTGGTGTTGAGTGTGTGCAGATGAGAGTTGTTGCCCGGCTAGACCCCTGCCTCTATGTTGGCCTTGGCTTATTGGCCGTGCTGATTGATTTGTGCTTGTGTAGGTGTGATGGTAGTTTGTTGCTCAGGACACATGACTGTGGTTCACAGTGTGAACGACATCTAGCTTTGTCATCACAGTGGGATTGTAATGCAGCCCAGGGTCACCACATTGTGGGGGCCCTGGGGGTAGTGCTGTGGTGTCTCTGTGTCTTGCTGTGTCATGCTGTTCCTACATGCTTGTGTGACATGTGTGATTTGTGCTCCCTCTCATCTGACAATGCCTGATTGCCCACATAGGGGATTTGGATCCATGAATTACCTTTGTGTGGCACTGTATGCCCATCTGTTTAATTGGTATTCAGGCCTCCTCATGTGTTGTGTGGTTGCCTGGGGACACTGGCACCCCCCCCTCACCTGTTGTGTTTGATGTGCAGTGTGGGTCTGCCTATTTGTGTTTGTGCATCTGCACCACTGCATTGGCATATCTTTAGTGTGCCATTGGCTGTATGTTGTTTGGTGGGTTTCCCCTGCTGTCCCTGGGACTCCTAGTTCATCAGTCAGCACAATGATCATTGTTTGTGTGTCCCATTGCTGCCATGATATGGTATCTGTTCACCTCACATCTACAGTCTCCACAGGGTATCTGCATTTGTGTGCCCATTGGTGCAAATATATGGGTCTGCATTCTGATGGTCACTTCTGTCATTGTGTCATTGATGAATGTTGACAGTGTCAGCCCCCATGGGTGATGTTTGTCTGCACATGGCCAAAGGTATGTCTTATTTGCACTGCACTGTTTGCCTCCCCCAATCTATGTTGCTATGGGACACAAGCACTACTTTGCCACTGATGTGTTTGTTGTTCTGTGACCAGGAATCATCCATGCAGTTTGGCAGTTGCAGCTTTTTCTTTGTCAACACTTACATTTTGGTCACTGTGATGATGGGGTTTTGGACCCCATTGCCACAATGGTCATGGCCTGCTTGCATTGTGGGGGCCACACACATTTATGTGTGGCACATGTGATAGGGGGTCACATTGTATGTTCAAAGTCATGTTCAGTGTTGTAGGCATTTGACACAGTCTACACACGCATGTCATGGTGTTGGGGGGATGTCTTTATGTTGCATTCTTTATGTTGGTGTGTGCTTGTTGTGTCATGTATTAGCCATCCTGTGAGTGGGGGTGTTGTTGGTGGTAGGCATCCAGCCCCCATGGGTAGAGGTGGTAGTAGTGGTAGGCATCTGGCACCCCTGGGTAGGGGTGGTAGTAGTGGTAGGCATCTGGCACACCCTGGGTAGAGGTGGTAGTAGTGGTAGGCATCTGGCACCCCATGGGTAGAGGTGGTAGTAGTGACAGGCATCCAGCCCCCATGGGTAGAGGTGGTAGTAGTGGTAGGCATCTGGCACCCTCTGGGTAGAGGTGGTAGTAGTGGTAGGCATCTGGCACCCCTGGGTAGGGGTGGTAGTAGTGGTAGGCATCTGGCACCCCCTGGGTAGAGGTGGTAGTAGTGGTAGGCATCTGGCACCCCTGGGTAGGGGTGGTAGTAGTGGTAGGCATCTGGCACACCCTGGGTAGGGGTGGTAGTAGTGACAGGCATCCAGCCCCCATGGGTAGAGGTGGTAGTAGTGACAGGCATCCAGCGCCCCATGGGTAGAGGTGGTAGTAGTGGTAGGCATCCAGCCCCCCATGGGTAGAGGTGGTAGTAGTGGTAGGCATCTGGCATCCCCTGGGTAGAGGTGGTAGTAGTGGTAGGCATCTGGCACCCCCTGGGTAGGGGTGGTAGTAGTGGTAGGCATCTGGCACCCCTGGGTAGGGGTGGTAGTAGTGACAGGCATCCAGCCCCCATGGGTAGAGGTGGTAGTAGTGACAGGCATCCAGCCCCCCATGGGTAGAGGTGGTAGTAGTGGTAGGCATCCAGCCCCCATGGGTAGAGGTGGTAGTAGTGCCAGGCATCCAGCCCCCCATGGGTAGAGGTGGTAGTAGTGACAGGCATCCAGCCCCCCATGGGTAGAGGTGGTAGTAGTGGTAGGCATCCAGCCCCCCATGGGTAGATGTGGTAGTAGTGACATGCATCCAGCCCCCCATGGGTAGAGGTGGTAGTAGTGGTAGGCATCCAGCCCCCATGGGTAGAGGTGGTAGTGGTGGTAGGCATCCAGCCCCCATGGGTAGAGGTGGTAGTAGTGGTAGGCATCCAGCCCCCCATGGGTAGAGGTGGTAGTGGTGGTAGGCATCCAGCCCCCATGGGTAGGGGTGGTAGTAGTGGTAGGCATCTGGCACCCCTGGGTAGGGGTGGTAGTGGTGGTAGGCATCTGGCACCCCCTGGGTAGGGGTGGTAGTAGTGATAGGCATCTGGCACACCCTGGGTAGGGGTGGTAGTAGTGACAGGCATCCAGCCCCCCATGGGTAGAGGTGGTAGTAGTGACAGGCATCCAGCCCCCATGGGTAGAGGTGGTAGTAGTGGTAGGCATCTGGCACCCCTGGGTAGGGGTGGTAGTAGTGGTAGGCATCTGGCACCCCTGGGTAGGGGTGGTAGTAGTGGTAGGCATCTGGCACACCCTGGGTAGGGGTGGTAGTAGTGACAGGCATCCAGCCCTCATGGGTAGAGGTGGTAGTAGTGACAGGCATCCAGCCCCCCATGGGTAGAGGTGGTAGTAGTGGTAGGCATCTGGCACCCCTGGGTAGGGGTGGTAGTAGTGGTAGGCATCTGGCACCCCTGGGTAGGGGTGGTAGTAGTGGTAGGCATCTGGCACACCCTGGGTAGAGGTGGTAGTAGTGGTAGGCATCTGGCACCCCCTGGGTAGAGGTGGTAGTAGTGGTAGGCATCTGGCACACCCTGGGTAGGGGTGGTAGTAGTGACAGTCATCCAGCCCCCCATGGGTAGTGGTGGTATTAGTGGTAGGCATCCAGCCCCCCCTGGGTAGGGGTGGTAGTAGTGACAGGCATCCAGCCCCCCATGGGTAGAGGTGGTAGTAGTGACAGGCATCCAGCCCCCCATGGGTAGAGGTGGTAGTAGTGGTAGGCATCCAGCCCCCCATGGGTAGAGGTGGTAGTAGTGGTAGGCATCTGGCACACCCTGGGTAGGGGTGGTAGTAGTGACAGGCATCCAGCCCCCCATGGGTAGAGGTGGTAGTAGTGACAGGCATCCAGCCCCCCATGGGTAGAGGTGGTAGTAGTGGTAGGCATCTGGCACACCCTGGGTAGGGGTGGTAGTAGTGACAGGCATCCAGCACCCCATGGGTAGAGGTGGTAGTAGTGACAGGCATCCAGCCCCCCATGGGTAGAGGTGGTAGTAGTGACAGGCATCCAGCCCCCCATGGGTAGAGGTGGTAGTAGTGACAGGCATCCAGCCCCCCATGGGTAGAGGAGGTAGTAGTGGTAGGCATCTGGCACCCCCTGGGTAGGGGTGGTAGTAGTGGTAGGCATCTGGCACACCCTGGGTAGAGGTGGTAGTAGTGGTAGGCATCCTGCACCCCCTGGGTAAGGGTGGTAGTAGTGGTAGGCATCTGGCACACCCTGGGTAGAGGTGGTAGTAGTGGTAGGCATCTGGCACCCCCTGGGTAGGGGTGGTAGTAGTGGTAGGCATCTGGCACCCCATGGGTAGAGGTGGTAGTAGTGACAGGCATCCAGCCCCCCATGGGTAGAGGTGGTAGTAGTGGTAGGCATCCAGCCCCTCATGGGTAGAGGTGGTAGTAGTGACAGGCATCCAGCCCCCCATGGCTAGAGGTGGTAGTAGTGACAGGCATCCAGCCCCCCATGGGTAGAGGTGGTAGTAGTGGTAGGCATCCAGCCCCCCATGGGTAGAGGTGGTAGTAGTGACAGGCATCCAGCCCCCCATGGGTAGAGGTGATAGTAGTGGTAGGCATCCAGCCCCCCATGGGTAGAGGTGGTAGTGGTGGTAGGCATCCAGCCCCCCATGGGTAGAGGTGGTAGTAGTGGTAGGCATCCAGCCCCCCATGGGTAGAGGTGGTAGTGGTGGTAGGCATCCAGCCCCCCATGGGTAGGGGTGGTAGTAGTGGTAGGCATCTGGCACCCCCTGGGTAGGGGTGGTAGTGGTGGTAGACATCTGGCACCCCCTGGGTAGGGGTGGTAGTAGTGGTAGGCATCTGGCACACCCTGGGTAGGGGGGGTAGTAGTGACAGGCATCCAACCCCCCATGGGTAGAGGTGGTAGTAGTGACAGGCATCCAGCCCCCCATGGGTAGAGGTGGTAGTAGTGGTAGGAATCTGGCACCCCCTGGGTAGGGGTGGTAGTAGTGGTAGGCATCTGGCACCCCCTGGGTAGGGGTGGTAGTTGTGGTAGGCATCTGGCACCCCCTGGGTAGGGGTGGTAGTAGTGGTAGGCATCTGGCACACCCTGGGTAGGGGTGGTAGTAGTGACAGGCATCCAGCCCCCCATGGGTAGAGGTGGTAGTAGTGACAGGCATCCAGCCCCCCATGGGTAGAGGTGGTAGTAGTGGTAGGCATCTGGCACCCCCTGGGTAGGGGTGGTAGTAGTGGTAGGCATCTGGCACCCCCTGGGTAGGGATGGGAGTAGTGGTAGGCATCTGGCACACCCTGGGTAAAGGTGGTAGTAGTGGTAGGCATCTGGCACACCCTGGGTAGAGGTGGTAGTAGTGGTAGCCATCTGGCACCCCCTGGGTAGAGGTGGTAGTAGTGACAGGCATCCAGCCCCCCATGGGTAGAGGTGGTAGTAGTGGTAGGCATCCAGCCACCCATGGGTAGAGGTGGTAGTAGTGACAGGCATCCAGCCCCCCATGGGTAGAGGTGGTAGTAGTGGTAGGCATCCAGCCCCCCATGGGTAGAGGTGGTAGTAGTGGTAGGCATCTGGCACACCCTGGGTAGGGGTGGTAGTAGTGACAGGCATCCAGCCCCCCATGGGTAGAGGTGGTAGTAGTGACAGGCATCCAGCCCCCCATGGGTAGAGGTGGTAGTAGTGATAGGCATCCAGCCCCCCATGGGTAGAGGTGGTAGTAGTGGTAGGCATCTGGCACCCCCTGGGTAGGGGTGGTAGTAGTGGTAGGCATCTGGCACACCCTGGGTAGAGGTGGTAGTAGTGGTAGGCATCTGGCACCCCCTGGGTAAGGGTGGTAGTAGTGGTAGGCATCTGGCACACCCTGGGTAGAGGTGGTAGTAGTGGTAGGCTCCTGGCACCCCCTCGGTAGTGGTGGTAGTAGTGGTAGGCATCTGGCACCCCATGGGTAGAGGTGGTAGTAGTGACAGGCATCCAGCCCCCCATGGGTAGAGGTGGTAGTAGTGACAGGCATCCAGCCCCCCATGGGTAGAGGTGGTAGTAGTGACAGGCATCCAGCCCCCCATGGGTAGAGGTGGTAGTAGTGACAGGCATCCAGGCCCCCATGGGTAGAGGTGGTAGTAGTGACAGGCATCCAGCCCCCCCTGGGTAGAGGTGGTAGTAGTGGTAGGCATCTGGCACACCCTGGGTAGAGGTGGTAGTAGTGGTAGGCATCTGGCACCCCCTGGGTAAGGGTGGTAGTAGTGGTAGGCATCTGGCACACCCTGGGTAGAGGTGGTAGTAGTGGTAGGCTCCTGGCACCCCCTCGGTAGTGGTGGTAGTAGTGGTAGGCATCTGGCACCCCATGGGTAGAGGTGGTAGTAGTGACAGGCATCCAGCCCCCATGGGTAGAGGTGGTAGTAGTGACAGGCATCCAGCCCCCCATGGGTAGAGGTGGTAGTAGTGACAGGCATCCAGCCCCCATGGGTAGAGGTGGTAGTAGTGACAGGCATCCAGGCCCCCATGGGTAGAGGTGGTAGTAGTGACAGGCATCCAGCCCCCCCTGGGTAGAGGTGGTAGTAGTGGTAGGCATCCAGCCCCCCATGGGTAGAGGTGGTAGTAGTGACAGGCATCCAGCCCCCCATGGGTAGAGGTGGTAGTAGTGACAGGCATCCAGCCCCCCATGGGTAGAGGTGGTAGTAGTGACAGGCATCTGGCACCCCCCTGGGTAGGTGGTAGTAGTGGTAGGCATCTGGCACACCCTGGGTAGAGGTGGTAGTGGTGGTAGGCATCTGGCACCCCCTGGGTAAGGGTGGTAGTAGTGGTAGGCATCTGGCACACCCTGGGTAGAGGTAGTAGTGGTAGGCATCTGGCACCCCCTGGGTAGGGGTGGTAGTAGTGACAGGCATCCAGCCCCCCATGGGTAGGGGTGGTAGTAGTGGTAGGCATCTGGCACCCCCTGGGTAAGGGTGGTAGTAGTGGTAGGCATCTGGCACACCCTGGGTAGTGGTGTTAGTAGTGGTAGGCATCTGGCACCCCCTGGGTGGTGGTGGTAGTAGTGGTAGGCATCTGGCACACCCTGGGTAGAGGTGGTAGTAGTGATAGGCATCTGGCACCCCTGGGTAAGGGTGGTAGTAGTGGTAGGCATCTGGCACACCCTGGGTAGGGGTGTTAGTAGTGGTAGGCATCTGGCACCCCCTGGGTGGAGGTGGTAGTAGTGGTAGGCATCTGGCACCCCCTGGGTAAGGGTGGTAGTAGTGGTAGGCATCTGGCACACCCTGGGTAGGGGTGTTAGTAGTGGTAGGCATCTGGCACACCCTGGGTGGAGGTGGTAGTAGTGATAGGCATCTGACACACCCTGGGTAGAGGTGGTAGTAGTGGTAGGCATCTGGCACCCCCTGGGTAGGGGTGGTAGTGGTGGTGGGCATCCGGGCCCCTATGTGTATATGTGGCATTGGTGATGGCCATCCCGCCCCTATGGTGCTGCTGTTGCTGGTGTAAGTAATTTCTGCATCCCTCTGTGTGTGTGTGATATGTCGGGTACGTGTAGTTTGTTTTTGTGGTTGGTGTCTGACTTACCTTCTGCGCCGTACGCGTCCGTGCCTGTTCCGGTAGTAGATGTAGAGTATTAGTAGGATCGGCACGATGGGATTCATGGTTGGTTCGTCTCGTTCGTCTTTCTCTTTGCTTCGCCTCGTCCTCGTCGCTGGCGTGTTCGTCTCGTAGCCGTGGATCGTGTTGTGGCGCGAATCGGAGCTTATGTGCGCCTCTCCCGGATGCTTTGACGTGCCGTGCGTAGCGACGGGTTCGGCGCGTACGGGAAGCGCATCGTACTTGTCCGGCCGGACGGGGCTGCATTTTGGTTTCCGTATGACTCGATTCTGCGTTTATGGATCCGGCTCGGTCGGGGAACAGGACCTGGATTGGGTGAGTACGACTGGGTCGGAATCTATGCTGTTGTGCGCATCGTACTTGCTCGTTCGGAATAATGTGCGGATCGGTCGGGAAACAGGCATTCGCATGGCTTTTTTCCCGACCGAATGGTGTTAGGTGCGCCTCCGACCGAGATCGGAATCGGCCCCATAGTCTCCGAAGAAGCCAATACGTCTAGGAATTCAACAGGCCGGGTGTACAGTGATCAAATGTAGGACAGCGCTTCTGAGAGCTAGTATGGAAAAACCTGAACCTAATCATCAAGCAGATTTTAGGAGTTCTCCTTCCCAATTTTTCTTTACAAGTCATTCTCGATTCAACCTTAGGTTTATCTGCGGCTCTCAAAGTATATAAGAATCCTGGATTCTCGAGGAATCAAAACAGGCTCTGAAATTTACCACTTATGTCAGTTTCAAGATTAGGTTACATTTAAGATTTTGACCCCTATGCTCCCCCAAAAAATGTTTCTATTTCACTAAAAGGGTGACATAACTAGATAAACAGCAAGTGGGACATGCTTCATGCTAAAAGAGGAAGAAATGTTTTGCGAACTAATTCTATTTTTATCCTTTTAATTGGATGATACAAACTAAGCTATAAAAAGGCTGCCGGCTTCAGAAATGTGAGGTGTTTTCTCACTTTAAAATGATTATTTTGCCAAATGTGTGAACCTTCTGCCAAACAGACACTTCACACAATTGTTTATCACCTTTTCTATTTCAATGTTTCAGAATATTTTAAGTAATGTTGCTGAAAGGAACTGTCAAATGTGGGAGGAAATCTCACTCAGACCAACAGACCAGATACAATTTCTTGATCCAAGTAAATACCCACATGTTACATTGTAAGGAGCTTTCTGTTCTTAATAGAAAATAAACTTTCGCAAAAGTCAGAACATTAAGAGATGGCACCTAATTAACTTATCCTGCAGAAACCGCTTTTGGTTCTCAGCTCCTGCAAACTTGAAAATACTCGGAGACCTGAGAGTCATTCATAGTATAATCGGCTTTTGAAAAGTAGTGTTCAATTATTTACATCCACATTCTCTTTTGACTTTGTTTTCCTTTTATGTGGGAAGATAAAAGAACGAAACTGATTATGCAAAGTCATAAATGTGTCAGAAAAGTAAACAGTTGAAGGAAATAATAAGTAGAGATATTAAATTATTAATAAACGTATGTAAAGAGATGCAGGTTTTCAAGTGTACTTCTGGATATTTCTTGGGCATTTATATGAGTTACCATTTCCCCAATCTTGTTGTACGTGCAGTACAATTTTGCACTGGAGAAAGGAAGCCCACTGTGCAAATGTACTTTTTTTTGTTTTAATTTTTTTCCTCCATGGAGAAAGCATTTTCTCGACACAGAAACCCCGTCCCCTAAACCCTACCTAAGTTTCACTTCCCTCCCTCTGAGGGCATTTCCTGCTGCCATTTGCTGGATCAAATCACCAACCATTGTAAGGGTGGGGAAGGGTCAGAGAGGACAAAGCCATAAACCCTCAAGGCAAACCACGCATTGATCACCCTACTCCCTGTGCCTTGTGTGAGGTTTACTGCTGTGTAATTGCCCTCAGTTCCCTTGAGCAGCCCATGAGGTGAGGTTTACTACTGGGTACTTGTACGCAGATGTAGCATACAATGACATAGTGGTGAAATGATTTACACTCCCAAGTGTCGTTTTATGGCTACCTGGCAGGAGGAAATGGAACTATATTTGGCTGTAAATATATGTTTATGGCTGGAGCAAGCTTTATGAAAAGAAAGGGCCCTGTTTATTTAACATTTAGAACCAGAGCTCGCTGCACTTCACTGGTTTCTGATAAATCATTGTACTGCCTTTAAGGTTTTTTGTGCTATGCATCACACCTTTACCCGTCCCTCTCCAGTCTTTAGTTGGAACAAACCTCATGTCCACTTTTCCAGATAATTTCGATCCTTTTCTTCTTATGTACCCTCTATTCCTAAAATCAGTAGGGCACATTCTGTAGAACACGGTTTTTCCGTACTTGTTCCATTCCTTCGGAACTCGTAACCCTTCGGCCTCAGCACCATCTTTTCTCTGTTTTCTGTAAAACTTCAAGACCTAACTCTTTTCTTGTCTTTATTAATTTCAGAGGCGTTATTGTGTCCCTAACCATGAACCCTTAACTTGTGTACAAGCTCTAATTTAACTACTATTTATCATATACCATGACATGAAATGAAATGGCATATTATGCTAGGCAGAGTGCACAAAACTGTAAAAATCACCAAAATAAAATAGGGCTCGGAACCTGAGTTGGGAGAGGGCCTTTAACAACCTGTATAGTCCGAGGCAGAAGGACTATTAGGCTATTAGAACATTCCACTCACTGAGTGAAGAATGTTCTAAATTAAAAAGGGAGAAACAGAAAGACAAACATTGGAATGTTGGAACATAAGGCCTACACCAGAGATTGTTTGCCCTGAGCAACTTCATTGTCTTCAATGAAGCTGTCAACATTCCAATGTACTAGCATGACATGACATGCTGTACTTGCACAGTGGGTAAAACTACACAGTGTACAAATAGACAAAATTAAACAGGATAACGTACATGTGCTAGAACTGCCATACCTGCATCAAAGCAGAGGCATAGCACAGGCCACAGCCACTGCAGCACAGGGGTGCCCCAACCCTTCCAGAGGAGAGTACTGGGTCCATCATAAAATTCTACAGCATGCCCATCATTTTGCGTTATGCCACTGCATCACAGATGCATTTTCCCAAACTATGCAGTGGCCACTTTCACTTGGTTCTGTAACCTCTGAGCCTATGCAACATGACAACCGTGGAGGAGAAACCATATCATAATGTCTTTCCTCAGTGATGGACATAAGTCTGCAGTATCGTGACAGCTTTTTGCTGTTAATGTTGATGTTTTGGTTTTCTTGTAAGAGGGGATAAAGATGTCAATGGGTGAGAGAAATCCAACTGATAATAACAAA
Source organism: Calotriton arnoldi (assembly GCA_963921515.1). Lineage (NCBI taxonomy): Eukaryota > Metazoa > Chordata > Amphibia > Caudata > Salamandridae > Calotriton > Calotriton arnoldi. The sequence continues at coordinate 495,188 of CAWUFW010001834.1, read as the reverse complement.
TGTTCTAAAATTGCATTCCCACATTTGTCCTAATACAAACTTGTTTGGATGGGACAGCAGTTGCAACTGCAAAGGCCAAAAACACAATTGGAGACATCAACTTTTTGTCATGAAAAATTCTGCACTTTGGCAATGTGGGTAGCTGCAGAATTTGGGCTCAGGCTCAGCGGCAACACTGTGAAACCTATTAAACTGATATTTTCTGAAAACTAGATATCAAGGGAGTCAGGGATGGTGTGACGTGTTGAACCTCCAACATTGCCTAAACCAATAATTTCCCTCATATTTCTGTAAGGGAAAGTTCCGGGAGCAGTGAGGGATCAACAAAAGTATGTTCTCACACTTCTCCTGATAAAAAATGTTACACCACTTGTGTCGCTGAGCATTACTGAACATTTGAATCACAAGGAGAGGGACTGGGGCTTGACGGGTCCAGCATAGGATGGCGAGAACACCCCTGTTCTCGCCATTACTGAGCATAGCCATACCCATGATAGCAATGGGCTAAAACAGGGCCTTGCAAAGACCACATTGACTTCATATGGTCACAGCTATAGTTTTTATCATAAGAAGTGTTGCACTGATGTCCTCTGCATTAGATCAGTCAAACCTGCACCTCTGGAATCCTTCTCATTCAAACTGAATGACCTGGCATACAGCACAACTTTCTGAGAACTGAAAATTGTTGTTTTGGGGAAGCACCAAATATCTTCGTAGTGCTGCTGGGCTTTGCTTTGATTGATAATGGCTGACTCTGCAATAGACACAAAGATCCTTGGTTGATCCAGGGATGTGGTAGATCATTACTTTTTTTAAAATATATGCATTAGATACAAATCTATCAACGTATCAGCAGCAATTTCTGAAAAGAAGGAGAAAAAAATTGAGAAGAGATTGAATATTGGCTTTCATCAGGAAAGCGGGGCCGATAACTATCTCATTGTCCTTTGTGGGGGATTTCTGTGCATGTCAGTGGCAGCTCGATACCTAATTTACATTTCTAAGAGTAAATCCAGATGTTTGAGTACTGCCAAGCCCAAATTGATCAGGTATGTACTGATGATTAGAATAAAGGTCAAGCTTTTCTCCACAACACTAGTAATCCAATTTTTATTCCACCATTAATCTGATGTTGACGAATCTGTGTTTTTTCTGAATAACAGAGCTATCATCAGCATTGCATCTGATTATGGTATTATTTCCTGCAAATTCACTTGACAATGCTAAACCTTGTCATCATTCAACTGGCATATTGCAGAAGCACAAGGGACTGCATGTTGCATATTGTTCTGTCAGGCAGGACTTATTTTAATTATTTTTTTTATAGAGCACACATTGCCTATAGGTGTCCGGGTGTTATATTTAAGACAAACTTGTGCAGATCTGATCTTCCTAAAATCGGAAAAGCTATGCCTGTAATGTCTTCCTGAAGACTAATAAATCGTCAGTGGAACTGATCTCCGGTCCAGTCTTTTTTGCAATAGGTACTAATATCTGCCAGTTCAATCTGCCATTATGCATCATTGCAGCCTTAATGTAATTCACCCAAGTTTAGGATGAGGCCTTGGGAAACTTGTTCTAAAGTGTCTGGCGTGTGGTACCACCTGTAGCAGATCCTACATGCATGCTTTGTTTTATGGATACCTACCTTGGTCATATCATTCTAGCCAATATATCTTTCGAACATTGGCATATTCTATTCTTTTCTATTCTATCGTCAACCCATTGTAACCCATTGTAAATCTTACAGGAAATATGTGGCATTGAAACGTTTGCTAGGTAAGCCCAGAGTGGCAATGATACTGGGATTGCGCTACTATCCTAAAGTAACACAAAAATTGTGCTATGCTCTGCTTTGGGTTATTTTGTATCAAGGGTGCATTCCATGGGTGGTGCATTGGCATCCCAATGCAACCACCCATGGGTTTTGACACAATTCCCTATCTAAAAACATTGGTAGACAGGAATTTGTTCCAAAATCGTATGGCTCTGTGAGATAGGCAAAACAAAGAGAAATCTTTTCATTTCTCTTCGTTTTTCCAGTTTTGCATGTGTGGTGCATTGTACATCACAGATACAAAAGGGTAAAAATCTCAAAGCACAGTTTATGTACTTGAAGTGACCCCGTCCAGGAAAAAACCTATGCTTCAGAGAATGCACACACCATTGCACTATGGCTAAAGAGTGTGTGTGTTTCTACATGGCTGCAAAACACATTTTTTCCACTCTCCTTTTGACGCAAGGCAGGGCAGCAACTTTGGTGCAGTGCTGCCTTTCATCAAAGAATAGAACATTTGGACTCAATCACAAACAATCTCACTCACTACCTGTCCCTTGACTCTCACTCACTTACAGACACTTTTTTTTGCAGTTTTATATAGCGCAAACTTGACCCGAAGGTTAGGAGCGCTTAACATGAGCACCAGTTACATTACACAAGGACACATTTTTTTTTTTTGGGCACTGGGAGATTAAATGATTTGCCCAGAATCACAGGATGTTGAGCAGACATCGAGACTCGAACCTGGTTCCCCAGCTCCAAAGTCGGCAGCTCTGGCCGTTACGCCTCCCTCCCACTTGCTCAGTCTTACGCACGCTCTCTCACTTAAACACACTCTGGCCAAAAGCATACATACATCATAACTTTAAATACATTTTTACTTATCACAGCTGTGTCAGGGGTGACAAGGGGCAAGCCAGGGATCGCAACTGTGACCCCCGGTGACCACTAAATGACAGCGGTGGGTATGGGGTTATCCCAGACTCCTCCCCAGTGAGAATGAAAACTCTAACCCTGGCTGATTTGCTGGATTTTTGAAAGCTTGAGATATAGTGCATTGAGTTTAGCCTCAGACTGCTCACCCAAGTTTCCCAAGAGGGTCAAGAAGACTTATTTGATGCCTGCTCTCGGTTGCAAACTTGTTATCTTGAACACTGTGAACACTGATTGCTAGACCTACAGGCTGAAAACCAATTATTATGTCAAGCCAATGGGAGTCAAAGGTGGACTGCTCAGATGAGAGAAAACAGTCAACTGTACTCAGTCAAGAAGAAGCTTGTAAACATGTGAGCTGCAGTAGGAGCACATGGTCATGTAAGGCTCTTTAATTTCCATGCCTTCACGTATTCTGCATTTTCCAATAAGCCCGCTTACACAAGCTCCTGACCAGCATTGGCTGCAACTTAACAACTGCCCCAGGAGGGTATACTTGAGCCCTGTTTTGCCACTATGAAATTTTAATGTGGAAATAGAGAGTCCCACATCAATGTTCACCAACATCCACACTCAAATCCTTCAGATATATTTAAGTTTGTGGCAGGGGCTATAGCACCACTGGTTATTGTAAGGTGTTTTGTACACACCCAGCACCAATGCCCCAACGCTCAAGGTACAACTTTCTCTTTTAATGCAGCTGCCCAGAGTTTTGCTCATTAGACATTCCCAGGAAGGAGACCACAAAACAAAACTGCTCTACCTCAGCTTATTATCTTGTGACTGGAGCCCTACTTTGGGCCAGATTCAGCACTGCTACCCGACCATCTGCACACTTATGGCAGCAGGGCATGTTACCACTAGTAGGAACATCCAAGGAGCCAACCAAAGCGTGAATTACCTGGCACTAACTACTGCCATGCCCACCCGAGGACATTTGCCTTCTGATTAATTACCGGGGCAATAACTAACCACCTGTGCCATCATACCGAAGATGAAGAAAGTCTACACATAGACAGAGAAAAGTTGTACATAGCGTACACTTAGATCTGGGCGACGTCTTACTACTTATGATTTTGTCCTTACTATAGGCAAATGGTTGTAGTCTCCGAATGTTAATGTTTCAACTGCAATGTAGTACTACCATCCTCTGTCGATTAATGAAAATGATAAAAAAGTGATAATGAAGTGGTAACTTATACTGCTTAGGCGTGTCGGTCAGGGTTTATCAATTATGTAGTTCAGTCAATGATGCTCAACTCTTGCTGCACCGCCCGCTACCTAGACTCTACTCCTTTACCTTCACTTCCTTTTCATGAATGACATCACCGAAATAATTATGGCCAGTTTGATCATTGATTCACCATCAAAACTGTCCCACTGAAAATCTTTAAAAACATCCTCCTAACATCCTTTGAAGCCATCCCTGTGAGGGCAACCATGTGTTCCGCCCTTTTCTCCAGAGAGTTCCTCAATGATGTAAAAAGCCCCTACATCAAACCTTTCCTAAAGAAGCATGGGTATAACCCATGAGGCCATGAATCTATAAGACAATATCCAATGGATTGTCCTTGCAGAAAGCCTATGGAAAAAGAAGCTTCTGACCTGATCTCAACCTTCCTAGATGAAAACAATCTACTTTCCAATGGAAAAACAGGATTATGACCTGGAAAAGGCATCAAATCTGCTTTTAATTTCTTTCTCGGTTGAACTCGAGAATACTGTTCATTTTAGCATAGCCGTCAGTCTTGTCCTTTTAGACTCCTCTTGGGTCTTCTGCCTCCACCCTGGCGTATCACCCAGTATTACTTCAGAGACAAAGCAACATGGAATACAGGGTATATATTTGAAATGCATAACTTTATCTCCAAGGTCTAGATGTGCTAAATGACAAGTCGCAAATTGTGCAACAATTTTTAGTTACCAGTGTTTCATTTTGTGATGTAACTTATGTACTACTAGGTCACATTGTAAAATGTCCAGATGCAGTGGGTTGCAGAACAACCTGTCTTTTCAATATTCATTAGGCAGATTGCTCTTTGTAACCACATGTTGTTTGCTACAAACACATGGCTGGTGGCCTGCAAAGAACAGCAGATCACAGTCACTGTGTTTTCAACCAGAATGGGAATAAAATAATGAAGCAACCCATACACCTTAAAAAAAGAACCAGGCCTGCTATTGAAAAAACTAAGTTTCTCCTTTAGGAAAACATGGGGGAGAACAGGGTGTGGTCTCATGGACCACTGCTGCACCAACTGTCCCAAAGGAACATCTTCCTCATTACAAATCTGTCACCACCTACTTTGAGGCCTCAATAACTGATCAATGGTTTGTGATTGCAGGTCTAGTGACAATCTTTTGATACATGCTATGTCAAATGCCAACCAGCAGGAGATGCCCCTTTTACACGCCTTCCGAATTGCAATTTATTACAGGTTGCTAAACCCATCGTGTTAGACAGAAATGTTTTTCTGACTCACAAAATGGGTTTACTACTTACCAAAAAGTCATTTTTTAGTTGATAACCCTTTGTGTTTTTTAAATCACAAGGTTTGCTATCACAAAATGACTTCTGTACCCAAGTTATCAGCCCTCTTGCTTTCTGTTCATCACCTTGTACTTCTTATGAAATTGTCCCTCATCTCTCCACGATCAGCTTTCTTTTCAGCAGTCCATACCAAAGCCTTCTCCCAGTGCTTGTCAACTCATTCACACTAGTATTGTATTGTATTGTATATAGCATTTATAGAGCGCAACAAACACCCTCCGGGTACCCTGGCGCTAAAGATACATGAATACAGACCAACGTGAAGCGAGAGGGACAGAACCAAAAACATTACTCAAAAGCGACAGGATCAGTTTCTGGGGAACAACCACATTTTGATCCTTTTCCTGAACAGGGACAGGGTACTGCATTGTCTAATTCTAGTGGGAGTGCGTTCCAGAGTTTTGCAGCAGCAAAACTAAAAGATCTTCCTCCCAGTCTGACCCTGTTGAACCTGGGTACCTTTGCCAAGTAGGCAAAAGAGGAGCGAAGGGTCCGGGTAGGAGTATACCAAACCAATTTCTTCTGTAGGGGCCCAGGACCGAGTCCATGCAAAGCCCTAAACCCTATACAAAGGGATTTAAAATAAATTCTTTGCTGCACAGGGAACCAATGTAGCTCCGCTAGGCACATTGAGGCGGAAAAGCCTCGTGGCTTAGACAAGGCCAATTTCGCAGCCGTATTCTGAACACGCTGCAGTCTCTGTATTAGATACTTGGGGGACTCCAACAGCAGAGCATTGCAGTAGTCAAGTCTACTTAGAATAGCGCCTTGAACAACCAAGGCTCTAACCGAAATTGGGAGCAACGGGAGAATCTTTCTCAGAGCCCTAATGAGGCCAAAACAGCACCCCACCATCTTGTTCACTTGCGTCTCTGGTGACAGGTTGGCATTAAACATAACTCCCAAGTTTCGCACCGTCTTAGATGGCACCAAGGCAGTAGATGAATCAAGGGGCCAGAAGTTGTGAGGAAGAGGAAGAGGAAGAGCATGCTACAAATGCCCAATCTTAGGCAGAGAATCTGGAAAAGCTTTTGGACCATGGACTGGTGAATCTTGGCCAATAACTCAAATATTTTTATCTTTGGATGCTGCTGAAGCACCTGAAGCTTATCGCCACTAATAGGAGGGTTCTCCACTGCGGATCCTGGTCTATGACCCTCTACTTCATGGTCTCTGGAACTTGAACCTCCCCTAACATCTCAGCCAAAGGGAAACCTTTAAGAGTGATTCTGGATTATAATAATTCCGGCTGACCTAAGTGACAAAAGACAACACATCAAAATAAGTACTTACATCTTCATATACGGTTGAGGAGTTTATTGATCCGTCCCTTCTTAATCTTTATATAAAACGAAGACCGACATATTATCATGATATCTAGATTCAGTGTGTAATGCAATTCCTATTCCAAAATGCATCTGCATTGTTTTGTTTCTGGATTGCCTGCGGGACGAACACATTTTGGATAAAAAAGTTTTATTTTAATGGGTAATAACTGTTGAACTAATAGCTTATAATTCTTAGGGGTGTCAATCGAGCTAATCAATAACATACCTAAACTCCATGTTGGAATTAAATGTTATTTGCATTGTATTGCCCTATGTTAAGTTAGCATTTGCGGTGCCATTTTCTCTATGGCCGCCATTTTGTCTTACTGACCGAAGCTCCTTTCTGCTCTCTCAGCTAGAAAACTGCTGTGATGCATTTGCGTCTCCAAGGTTAGGCCTGACTGAATGCATGAGAAAGTCACTCGTTAACGCATACCTTTCCCACTAGATAGAGGTTCGCTCCCACTATTCCAGCTGCAGGCACAGACAGAATGACCTTGCCAGAGAGATAATGTGTGCCCGGTCTCAGACTCTTAGTTCATCTTTGTGTGCCCCTTTGTTTAAGCTGTCTCCCTGTGGAAAGTTACAAGGTGGGCGTGTCACTGCCCAATTGCAAAATGTATATTTGTTACCTTTATGCTTGTGAAAGTCAGTCCCTCTGCAGCCATCTCAAGAAGCTGGTCAGACTGGGCTCCGCTGCAGCGCAATACTAATAAATAACTTGGTTTGTATTCTCTACTGTCTGACCGACTCTTCATTTGTTTGGAAGGCTGAGAGGTGGTCGCGAGTGCCCCGGGTGGCCCTAATCGGGTCACTTCCTTCATTTGGCGCCCGAACAGGGACCCCATCGGGTGACCCATCCTCGCCCGCGGATGGGTAAGGAGGACGGGGCCGCGTCAGGTCGGATGGTCGGATCAGGGATCCCCACACGACAGAGCTTAGTTCTCGCTGCTGCCCCGTCTGTCTGATCGGGCGGTGCCTCGCCTAGTGGTCATCCCAGCTGGGGTCCTAAAAGGCGAAAACCTTGGAATTGACCGTTTGGTCCGAAGAGTCGGCAGTGGAGAATAAATTTGTTTGACCTGTGTGCAACAGGTGAGTTTGTTTCGCTTGAATTTGTTTGGGTTCTTTGTGAACATGGTTGTTTTTTTGTGAATATGGTTGTTTTCGGTACGGTCTGAGAACTGTCTTGTGGGAAAAAGCACTTGCAATTGCTTTGCCAGGCAAAATAACGAATTTGGCTCCTTTTTGAAAATGCCTGGAATGAGCTTAATTTTGGTCTCTTGTTGTCGTTGTTGCTCTGCAGATGCCCATTGGAAGAAGATCAGCCGGCGCCTCCAGAAGGCACTCTTAATATTGATGCGCGTGAAGAATGGTCTTGGCCCTATTATGTTTAGTACACTATGGCACAAATATATGAGGGACAATGCCGAGTTGAAATGGCCGCTAATGGGCACTTTTGAACAGAAATAATAGTAATAATATATATATGTTTGTTTTTACATAGGACGAATGGTTTGAGAAATGAAAAAGGCAGTCTATGTTTGATTCCCTTTGTACATGGCGGAAGGAGGCTAATAGAGGCGATAAAGGATGGAAAGGAATGTACAAAAAGGGAAGAATGCAAAATCAGGAAGTTATAGTGCATGAAAAGGAAGAAAAAAAGAGAGGGGTGGGTTGATGGCACCCAGATTTCATCTATAGCTTTAGGCATTGCTAAATGACAAAAGCTGCTTTGAGTCTCAGACATAAACTGCATTCTGGGAGTGGTACTCAGAAATTCGGTGCATGAAGAGTGAAGGCAATGAATGGGGCCTGCTCAGATGCTGTTAGTCTGATGAGTAGTGTAAAGAATGCTCAATTAATTAATTCATGATTGATTTGAGTGTGTTAAATTTAGATTTGACTTCACTATAGAATGTGCATTTAATTTGGAAAATGTGTTCTGAATATTCAAGGTAGCGTGTATTTGTGCTGAATAAAAAAGCATTTTTAAAGTGTAGTAGGAAAGATGAAATACACAGCTCGTGATTTAGTTTGCTTTGGAAGGCTCACTGTCCGGCCTTGAGATAAGAATGGAATTTCTCTCGCCGTTTCTGTTCTGTCTCTTCATGAAAAGGACGCATGCAGAAATACACAGCCTTTTTCTTGTGTTCTGCAGAAGGAAAAGGAGGGACTCCTTGGGCAGCTTCTGTGGGAGACACAGAGAGGCAGACAGAGATAAACAGTGGGGAACGAGGGCAGATTTAGATGCTAAAAGTCTAAGTTTTATGTTTTGACTAACAGGCTTTGTAAAGTTTTAATTTGTCCTATGCATTTATTTCTCTTCATGGGAGATTTTGCAATTATTAATTATTGATCTAGCTATATGTTGAACTCACCCTTACATTATATTTCCTGAACACTTTAAGAGTCCTGACTGACTTTTATGCCTCACTTTCCATAGAAATAGGGTTTTCTCACTTTATGGAGTGCTTTGCGTGCAATATGCTTTGTGAGAGAACAGTTGAGGATCTATACAGCTGTTCTTTCTATTTCTGCTGCTTCTGCTCCTGCTATGTTGCTCAGGCTGCGTTGGCTATGGCACATCTTGCTTTTCTTTGTCTCCGCCACCTGTGGCCATTATGACTGTTAGTACCCTTGACACACCTATTGCCTCAGAGTCCTTTTTCACTAACGCTTATACTTGCGGCACAGCCAGCAGTGATGATAATGTCTGTTATTTCTGTTGCTACTCCCACTGTGGTTTTTCATCCCCTGATATTAGTGAGTACTGGGACACGGGTATGTGGATTTGAGGATAGAGACTGGACGAAATTGGAGGAACGTGTGGGTCCGTACGTGTGATCTGAAGTGGGAAATGAAGGGAAGAGGGTAATAGCTAATAAAGGTGCTCATTGGGTTTGTGTGGTAGGTGTGTGGAATGTGATAAAAATTATGAGCCTGGGGGCGTGGCCGGGCAAGATGGCCGAACGGACGTAATCCGTCTCGGCTCCCGGTCCGCACCAGTGTCTCGGGGCGATATTAGCCGCATCACGGCGCCGGAGCCGATACAATGAGAGACGCGTGACGGCACAACATCTTGGGCGTCCGAGGAGCCCCAGAACGAAGCTCTGGCCCCAGAAACAAGACTGCTCCGAAGTGGCGCCGGAGCGCCCCTGCACCCACTCGCGCCAGCGGGCGCCATCTTGCGACCTGATACCGCGTCTGGCGGTATCGGCGCCATTCTATGCAGCGGCAGTGCGGCCAGAATTACCGAGGCCGCGAGCTCGCATCAGATGGCACCGCACAGTGTGAGGGAACGGAGGCGCGGTTGCATGCCACCCGCGGTGCACAGGAGGAGGGCTCGCTACGGCTGACCACCGGAGGTATGGGGAATGCGAGTGAAGCTCGGATGATTGAGTAGTCCTGCCCAGCAGCTTCAGCGGGCTTACCTTGCACGCAGAGAGAGGCAAGATTGAGCGTGCATGGCAAAAGGGGACAGCGAGAATTGAGCGAGCCCGGGAGGGCATGGTGGCCGGTGCCTGACTTCAAGATGGCGGGCTAGCAGCATGTTAGGCTCCCCACACAGTGAGCACTGAGAACCGCCTAGGTCCTTCCCCTGGGCCCAAGCACCGCACGGGAGCCTTCGGGAGAGCCCTACTTGGACATCTGGAGACTGTGAGGCCCGCTCTAGTTGTCATGGATGTGACAGCTGCTTGCTCTCACGGAAGCGGGACTGCCCCCGGGAGGGGCCTCTGATGCGACCGCACCCTTGCCAAGGGCCTTAGCGAAGGGGAAAGCAACAGCGCTGTGGCAAGGCCTGGTTGATGGTGGGCCGCCCGGCGGGGGCGACGCCCTTGATGGCCACATCCTGCAGATGCGGAGGCAGATTCAATGCAGGGAGGTAGCCCACAGCCAGAGGACGAGACGCTGAGGGCCGTGATTTGAGGAGCTGAGCCTACCCCAGAACCCGCGTACACGGGGAGGAAAGTGACCGAGGTATTTGGTGATCAACGGAGGAGCGGAGGGAGTACAAGTGCAGTGAGCCGCTGTCATCACTTAGAGGTAGCCTACGAGGGACCGTGTAGCAGCAGCAGAGAATTGAGGCGGCAACAGCGTGGATGTCGTTGGGCCCGCCTCTATGCCGCCTAAGAAAACGGTGAACAAAGCCACGACCGGGGTCTCCCGTTTCTTTGCCCCAGCGGATAAACCACTTTCAGCAGACCGCGAAGACAACACAGACAGCATGGCCTTTACTAAAGAAGACCTTCCTGCGTGACTTCAAGTTGGAGCTACGGAAGGAACTAAGCCAGGACATTAAGGATTCCATCGACCAATTGAAAAGCGACCTCAGTGACCGAATGGCCTCCCTCCAGCGTGTTGTGGACTCTGTGGGGGTCAGAGTGGTGGAGCTGGAGGAACAGACCCAGGAGGTTGACAAACGCACCTCCAGCATGCAGGACACGGTACGCGCCCTACAGGACCAGCTGCACCAAACCCAACTGAAAGCAGAGGACCTTGAAAATAGGGCGCGAAGAGACAACCTGCGGGTCCGCGACCTGGAGGAGGGGGCAGAAGGGCTCGATTTAGAAGCTTTCCTAGAGGGCCTTTTTGCAGAAATCGTCAGCCCACAGGTCCTTAAAATCAAGCTTGAGAGGGTGCATAGAGTCGGAGGCCCAGCAACTGGAGAACGGAAACGCACGAGAGATGTGCTCGCGAAATTTCACTCCTATAAGGTGAAGGAGGCCGTCCTCGCAGCCGCCAGGAAAAAGAACTCAATCTCATTCCAGGGGCACACCTGTAGCATCTATCAAGACGTGGCACCCACGACATTAATGAGGCGGCAGCAATTCCGGCCCATCACATCCAAGCTCCGGGACGACAAAGTAAGGCATCATTGGACTTATCCCTTTGGTCTGAGCTTCGAATTTAATAACAAACAGCATCACATCACCGATCTCAAGGAAGGTCTGGACTTGTTGGGTCTCCCTACCTCTGAACCTGAATCTGCAGCTGGCACTTCGCGGGGGTCTGGCCGGGGTGGCTCCTCCACTGCGGGATGGTCCACGTCCTCAAGAGGGAACTACAAGTGAGAACTATGACGGGTCTCCCGCTATCATGCACCTACACGAGCTGCGAACTTTGGCCCCCGCCTGGCGAGGGCTGTCGATGCAACGTGGGGACAATGCCGGCCTACGATTCCTGGAAGATTCCAGAATTGGGAAACTCGGACTCCACCCAAGAACTGAGACTGATGCTATCGGCAACCTGAACTACTGGGCAGCCCCTCGAGATGGGCGCGGATGGGAATACTGGTCACGCCATCCGCCAACCCTACCGAGTACGTGACTCCACCTACGGTCGGAGTACCATCTTCTATTCGACATATGTTCCAGTTGGTATAGTTGGGAGTTGGATATTTTTCCCCTTTTTTTTTTTTCTTCTTTCTTTCACATTGATGGGAGGGGGAGGGATGGGGGTTCGGTGGTGGCACTACCTACATATTAGGTGCAAGGGCACTATGGCAGATGCATATCTACTACGGGAGGCGCAGGGAGATCTTGTTCCCAAATTTTCTGCTGAGAGGGCGCTGGGTGGCGGATCTAGAGGAAGGAGGAGAGGGTCTCACTTGGTAAGATGGTAATTACAATAGCCTCGTGGAATGTCAAGGGCCTCAACTCTCCACAGAAGAGGCAAAAAGTATGGAAGTACCTCACGGATCACCACTTCGACATAGTGGCGCTCCAAGAGACTCACCACCGGAGAACCGACGAATTGAGGCTTAAACACAAACATTATCCCCTTATTTATAGATCATCAGCGCATACTAAGCACCGGGGAGTGGCACTCCTATTTCACACTTCGTTGAAATTCCAGCCTTTGGACGTCCAATGAGATAAGGAGGGTAGGATGATCTTGGTTAAGGGTACACTGCGGGGTACGCTATGCACCTTTGCTGCTACGTATGCGCCTAATACGGGCCAAACGAGTTTTCTCAACACCCTACTAGACAAAATAGACCACTTTGCGGAAGGGCCAACTATTTTAATGGGGGACTTTAATCTCACTTGGCAACCGGACTTGGACAGCACTCACTCACACAGATCCGAAACTGGCTCCTTCACTGTAGAAATAAAGAAGAGACTACACGACTTAGGTCTACGGGACGCCTGGTGAACCCTGTATCCACAGACTCGAGACTACACATTCTACTCTCACATACACCATACCTATTCCCGATTGGACTATATTTTTATTAATCAAAGATTGCTTGGCACGCTTAATGAGGCCAAGATATTCCCCCTTTCCATCTCGGACCACTGCCCACTATCGATTTGCTTACAGTGGGGATCGGCCCCCACTACGACCCCCAAATGGTACTTCCCAGTCTCTCTCACACGGGACAGGGTACTGCGTACTGAACTGCGGGAAGCCATCACAGAGTATTTTAAAGCTAACAGACCTGAAGACACCTCCCCGGGTAACAATTGGGATGCCTTCAAGGCAGTCATACGGGGGAAATGTATCGAGCTTAATTCCACCCTGAATAAACAACGGGCGCGGGAACGGGAGGGTCTAGAGTGGGAGCTAAAACAGGTGGAGCAGGCACACAAGAACAATCCTTCCAGGGTAACCTTGCGCCCCCTCACAGCTCTGCGTGGCAAGCTGAAAGCAATCTACAACAACAGGGCAGAATACACCCTTTTGAAACTACGCCATATTTCTTTTATGCAGGGGAACAAAATAGGCAGACACCTGGCGAGACAATTATGGGAGAAACGCGAGAGGGAATACATTGGAGGCATACGAGATGGGAATAACGGTTTAGTCAACACAGATAGAGAAAAAGCTGATCTTTTTGGATCCTTCTACAAGGTACTTTACACCGCGGAACCAAAAGAGGCGGCCTTGCAAGATAGCTACCTCCGAGCCCTGCGGTTCCCCCGTATCTCACAAGCCACGAATGATAAACTTACGGCCCCCATAACTATGGAAGAGGTGGGTGCGACTATTGCAGCTCTTAAACTGCACAAGGCTCCGGGGCCGGATGGTCTCACAGCCCACTTCTATAAAATATTTGCTCCCGACCTTGTTCCTCACCTCACGCGCCTCTTCAACCAGATGGCGGAAACCGGTGAAGTGACCCCCTCGATGGCTGAAGCGGTGGTTACGGTTATCCCTAAGCCTGGGAAAAATGTACAGCTTTGTGCCTCTTACCGTTCCATAGCACTCTTAAACCTGGACGCGAAGCTTTACTCTACTATTCTTGCGAATCGAATACAGGATTTAATGCCAGACTTGATCCATCCCAATCAATCTGGCTTTATACAGGGGCGGTAGACGCACAACAACATTAGACGCACAATACATCTAATTGAGAAAGCCACCAAACGGGAGATACCGGCGGTCTTGGTGGGGCTCGATGCCGAAAAGGCCTTTGATCGGGTGGATTGGGCATTTCTCTTTCGCGTCCTTACATCCTTTGGCTTCGCAGACAAATTCATTCGCATGATTCAGGCCAACTACTCGCAGCCCCGCTCCTGGGTACAGGTCAATGGAGTGTTATCGGCCCCCTTCTCCCTCACGAGAGGCACTCGACAGGGGTGTCCTCTGTCACCCCTGCTCTTTGCGCTAAGAATTGAACCATTCGCAATGTCCATTCGCAACAATCTGGCGATTCAGGGGATTCCCTTCGGAGGTGATGACCACAAAATATCGCTTTTTGCGGACGATGTGCTCCTGACACTCGCGGACCCGTATCGGTCAATTCCGGCATTGCAAGTAGAACTAGCCAAATTTGAAATGGTAGCCGGCTTTAAGACCAATCTTGACAAATCCTATGTCCTCAATCTTACCCTTCTGGACGCTAAGGCACGTGCTCTCCAAACTCAATCCCCCCTGAAGTGGACCAGCCACTCCCTCCAATACTTGGGGATTCATCTGACTCCACGTGTGGAAGGGCTTTATAAGGCCAACTTTCCAGCCGCCCTCCGTCAACTTGAAAATGATCTTAAGCGGTGGAAGCCCCTATTCATTTCTTGGCTTGGCCGCATTTACGCTATCAAGATGACCCTGTTGCCCAAATTGTTATACCTTTTTCAGGCCCTACCCATCGACTTAGATGCAACCTTTCTTCCTAAAATCAAATCGATGTTCACACAGTTCATTTGGCAGGGAGGGCGAGCCTGCTTATCTTTTTCAATACTGCGGCGTCCTAGAGCAAAAGGGGGGTGGGGCTGCCAGACATTGGGTTATATTACAAAGCTACCCAATTGCGGATAGTGACAGAGTGGTTTAAAAGGGAGTCAGGGAAGCATAGGCTCCATATGGATAGAGGAGTGGTGGGGAGGACAATATGGGACTTAATCTGGAAACCTAAGAAAGAATGACCCATGAACGCGTACATTAGCACCCCCACACGCACCGTACTGAAAGTCTGGGACTCTGTGTCAGGGGACGAGGGGTGGACCACATTCCCTTCCCCATACACCCCAATCCACTTTAATCCGGCCTTCACCGCCGGCCCTACACGAAGGCCCATTCGATGCCTGGAGAGAGGGAGGCTGCCTCATGCTTGATCACTTATTCCACAACCACGACATCCTCACCTTTGAAAGTTGCAGAAGGGACTTCCACTTACCACCAGAGGAATGCTTCCACTACCTTCAACTTAGACATTGGGCACTCACCCCTCACATAAGTGACAGAGCCACGAGGGAGAAAACGGGGTTCGAGAAGTATGTCAGAACGGTGGGCTCCATGAAAAGGGGTGATCTCTTTCCTCTACAACTATCTGCTTTCCAATACACACTCGGCTCAACCAAGGTACATGTCCATGTGGGAGGGGATTTTGCAGCGTGATATCCATGACAGGGAATGGACGGCACTTTGGTCCGACATATCAAAATTCAATCACTCCCTAGAACTTAGAGAGGCACACTTAAAAACTCTAATGGACTGGTACCTACTTCCCACCAAACTCAAGCGAATCTTTCCGAACACGACTGACAGATACTGGAGGGGTTGTGGGCTACTAGGGGATTTCCAACATATCTGGTGGGATTGCCCCACCATTCGTCCATTCTGGGAGGAAATATTAGCACAAATCAAAACCATGTTGGGATATCCAATACCGACCACCATGGAAGGAGTTCTTCTGGGTCTTCGGGATCCCGCCCTAGAACACCAGACCAGGGCCGATAAAGCTATCATGGGGACATGTATAGGTGCGGCAAAAGTGACAATTGCGGCAGCCTGGAAGAGGCGGACAGCTCCTTCACTCTCAGTATGGCACGCGCGACTGTGGAAACTTCTCTGTTTAGAAAGAATGGCGGACATATTCCACGACGATTATAAAAGCTTTGAATATAAATGGGGCCCATTAGTCGCCTTCCTTACGAGGGGCCTGCCATTAGCGGTGTGTCCTCCGTCAATCAGAGAAATGCATCTCTTCCAATTCTAACATACTACACCTTTGCCCAGTTGGTCACTCAGCTTCCCTATGTAGTGTCGCCACCATATACCTTGTTATTGGGGGGGGGGGAGGGATCTGGGGTTTTTTGTTGTTGTTGTTTTTTTAGTTTAACCGTTTGAAATATTACTTTTTCTTGGGAGTGCCTTCCCGGTTGGAAGGATGAAGTGTAAGCCTGTCACGACACAATGGACTGTGAGAACTTATTTTGGAGAACAGGACATACTATGCCTAGGATCTTTATGAAACTGTACGAGTCACTATAGATTTCTCTTTCCGCGGTTTGGCATAGAGATGTCCGAGCCTGTGTCTTCCGCCTTGCTTTTTCTCGTGACAGTATGTATTGTATTTTATGACACTGATACTCCTGTTGTTGTGAAGCAAACAATGTCTGTTTTTACAAAATGCCAATAAACATACGTTTGATATAAAAAAAAAATGATGAGCCTTTTGTGCAACAGCTTGTCCTTAGGAATATGATGGCTATATTACTTGGTTTCTAGGGGCAGTGTTTTCAAAGATACTGCACCGCAGATTTTGTGTGATATTAACAGGGATACTTATTTTGCTGGGCCGCATTGTCATGCATTTGGGTTTTCTTATTCCACGGAGAAAACGGACGGGGGTAAGTTAATGGCTTGTTGCCAGAGGACAGATGAGAGTGTGTCTGATGTGGTTTTTTGCTTGACTTCAAGGTGTTCCTAGATTATAGTGGGCAGGAGTTGCCTCCTGAAAGGGGATTTGATTGTTTGTTCACAGATTCATTTCTAATGTGTTTTCTGAAATAGCGACTTGGTTGTAGATATTTGAGAGTATTTGGTCCACATTGCCTCTTTCTGTTACATATTTAACATAGCACAATATTATGAGTGTTTCGGTGGGTTTTTCCAATGTATTAGCTGTAACACACATTTTGCGCCCTCCTGCTTTGACTATTGGTCCTTTTAGTGTGGATTCTCCATGTGTGTTAATTTCTAATTGTGGTGAGAATGTGATGGGTTTGGCATCCTACTATTACTGCTCTCCGGCAGGTGAATGTATGATGATTGGTCTTAATGTAAGAAGTGAATAGTGTTTGTCTCCCCCCCCCCCCTGAGTTTTGCAGATGCGCTATTCACTTTGTGTGCAACAGGCGATGCAGAGGTGGGATTACTACAGATATCGCCAGTTTTGATCTAAGCTATAGACAATGCTATCTTGCCTCGTATCCCTTACTGTTGGATACAATGGGCGGGGCAGCGAGCCTTGTTGTGCATAATGCAGGATTTGGTTGAGAAAGGCGCAGGTTGAGGAGACGACTGTTAAATTGAAATAGCCCCATTATTTCGATTGTGTTCACAATTTGTGACTGATTTGTGTGAAGTTAATGAAAATGTGGTTCTCCAACTTCCTGCTGCTCTAGCCATTGCTATGCTTCTGCTAATGGTTCCTCCTGCTGCTCAATATTTTCCTGTCACTGATCTAAAATGCATTCTTTGGCAGTACTATTTATTTAAAAAAATAGGTCTTTGTCCGGATTCACATTGACTGGTAGGAGTCATAGGCTCTGCTGCGCTTCTTAAGACTATGCAGAAAGACAGAGCATCTATGGTTAAATAAAAAATCTTTTTTTAAAGGTTAGTTACTTGCTCATCGTTTCAGACACAGGGCAAAGATATAGGGGCAGTACAGTTAAATAGTAATTGCATTTAGCTTCGAATGGCCTGAAGTCTGCCTTTTCAATGGGTAAGTATTGTCAACAGGAGGTCACCTACTTAGGTCACCTACTGTCTAAGGGGGGTAGGAGATTAGCTCCTTGGCGAACTAACACATTAAAGAAGTGCATGAGCCTTTATCCTGAATGCCTGAAGCAGTCTTTTGGGCAGCTAACACTTGGGCAACTAACAAACTGCGCTTTCTTCTGCATTGTTGCGTGCCGTTTTGTGTTGTAAGTACACAAGACAGCTTGTTGTGCGCTTTCTGTCTTTGACGCTACTGCAAGAGCCCTCCCGAGCTGTCTAGGGGCGGTCATGACGGTGGCCGTCTCCATTAGACAATTGATTGGACTCGTTTTAGCCACTGATTTCACAGATATGGTACCCCTGATCTCACAGTTATGGTACTCCATGCTGTGAATACGCCCTTGAATAAAAAGAGACACAGCACCTTACCAGTGCACGTCTAACTGGCTACAAATTAGCATTGTTCGCAAAAAGAATATCGTGATTAAAAGATGTGCCACTTTGAACTCAGCCATGTTACTGCCCCTCCCTTCTGCCAACTGAAAGCACGGGTAGACTAAACTGATGTTCCCTTATCTGACCCTCAAGGGGAACTATATGTCGATGTCTCTTGTGTAGATTCCCAGGTGACACCACCACTATTGTTTATGTTACAGCAACACTACATACAGTTGCAGAGACATCACTAGTCCCTTATCAGTTAGCCCAAGTAACTGAGTTAGCCGCCTTCATTAGAGCTTGTGAATTGTAAGTGTAGTGCCCACCGGAAAGTAACTGATGATGTGGGTAGGGATAATGTGTTTGCAGATCAGGCAGCTAAGGAAAATGATCAAACTGAAATGAAAAGAATGTTTGTAGCAGGCCCTGCTGGGTGGGTACCGGAAGTCATGATGTTTAAGTTGAAAGTAAGGCACAATTGAAAGGACGAGGGATGGTGAATTGATAGGCCAGGGAAGAAAAAAGAATGTTGCCAGATGCATATGTATTTCCCGTGGTTATGATGACCCATTACCCAGCCCGTGCACTGTATGGTTCGCATGATGCACAATCCTGGAAAGGGTACCCGTATGCCCCCCGATAATTTCGCACCACACACTTTTCCTTTTGAGGTTCTTCTGATGAATAATATAGGAATAGACAGATGCAATGATTCGAAGTATGTCCTGATTGTTGTTTAAGAGCTTAGTAAATGGATTGAGGCTTACACCACTACTCATTGTCGGTAAACAACATTATCTTTGCCAGTTAACTGAAAGTTTGTATTCTATTCACTCATAGGTCCGGGACACCCTGCAGTCACATCAGAGGGGCCCGGACATGATGCCCAGCCTGGCTGCTAGTTATGGGCAATTTGAAGTGAATAAGACTAAGACGGATCTGCAGAATAATGAAATGCTGAATGAGGCAGTACCACCGAAAAAAAAAAAAAGAGAGAGGAGCTATCCAGGAGTAACAATTCCTCGATCATTCGGTACCTGGAGTCACTGGCTGCAATTTGTGTCCTTGGATGGAGGTACAGTGCACCAAAGGAAAAGTCAGATTAGTAGGGATGGACTGCATGGATGAAGAACAGGGCGTATGTACCCTGCCAGTGGTACCAACAATAGCTTAGGGAAAGGGAGTTCGGTGCATTGTCCGAGACACTGGACAGGATAAGTTGAGGGTGTCTTCCCGAAAGAAAGGGGGTGCCCTAACATGGACGACGTGGGATTTCTTCAACGGGCTGCAATCGCGCTGCCCCACCATAGATGAACAATAGGAGTCTACCAGCGAGGCTCTGAAGGACGCTGGGAACTTTGTCCCATTTCCTTGCTTTACCCCCATTGGCTCCATTGCATGTCCTTTCCTCTGATTCAAGAAAAAAAAGTACCCATTTGGTCGTCCCATTGGGGAGGAAGAACAGCTCTTTGCAGCCCCGCGTTCTGGGCAAAACGGGCCTGTTTGGTCAGGGTGGTCTGTTAAGATACCCTGTGCATTCTTTGATTGGTACGACGCCTGTTCCCTCTGAACACATGTTTGTTACTTTGGCTCCTCACAAAGGGGAGCACAGGAAGACATACACTGATAATTCAATTGTTTCGATTGGTGCACCTTCAATTCCTTTTTCCTGTTCCAGATATGACATTTATTGATTTTTCGCACGGCAAATGAATATGTACATTAAGATGTCTGTAACGGTGGTTGATATGACAGTTAGTTTTGTATCCAGGGGACGGGGGAGATTAAGGTGGGTGAGAGCACATGTGACTTCACTTACAGACTGAACATGACAACAAGCCCGTCTTAGATCCTGCATCATAATGTTCACTTCGCCTGTGGATCACAAGTTCATACTTGGCCTCCGAGGGGATGGTTTGCAAATGTTGCCTTTCTTTTCTCCTTCTTATCACTGTATTTGTTGCCCCATCTACGTATCGTACATTTCATCAGCTACAATGTAAAAGAATGTTTCTGCCCTGAGCCAAACGGGTTGCTGACACAAACAATATGCCCCTGTATGCACTGTCTCCTAGCTTGTTGTGCACATTGCGTTAAGGTTCTCATCCCTGATAAGTCAGTCCCAGTCTATAATACACATGCTGGGATTGAGCTCTAGCAGGATTGCTAAAATAATGTAGTTTGGTGCAGGTATATTTGCATACTGACTATGTACGCCCTAGCCTAAAGTAATGTTTCTTACGCTTGCAATATGTTATTCGATTCTAGATACTGTGAGAAAAAGGCTTAGCAAAGGCTAAAAGGGGGGTCTGTTGGAATTAAATGTAATTTGCATTGTATCGCCCTATGTTAAGTTAGCATTTGCGGCGCCATTTTCTCTGTGGCCGCCATTTTGTCTTACTGACCGAAGCTCATTTCTGCTCTCTCAGCTAGAAAACTGCTGTGATGCATTTGCGTCTCCAAGGTTAGGCCTCACTGAATGCATGAGAAAGTCACTCGTTAACGCATACCTTTCCCACTAGATAGAGGTTCGCTCCCACTATTCCAGCTGCAGGCACAGACAGAATGACCTTGCCAGAGAGATAGTGTGTGCCCGGTCCCAGACTCTTAGCTCATCTTTGTGTGCCCCTTTGTTTAAGCTGTCTCCCTATGGAAAGTTACAAGGTGGGCGTGTCACTGCCCAGTTGCAAAATGTATAATTGTTACCTTTATGCTTGTGAAAGTCAGTCCCCGGCAGCCATCTCAAGAGGCTGGTCAGACTGGGCTCTGCTGCAGCGCAATACTAATAAATAACTTGGTTTGTATTCTCTACTGTCTGACCGACTCTTCATTTGTTTGGAAGCCTGAAAGGTGGTCGCAAGTGACCCGGGTAGCCCTAATCGGGTCACTTCCTTCATCCATTTCAATGCACCATGATTATAAAGGAATATATACTTTTGGGAGAAATGTTTACAGTAAAACGCTCACAGCTGAATATATTTTTTTTCCGTGAAATCTCTGTCTGTAAATTATTCCCCAGCTCTAACACAGATGCAGGATATTTCATGGCTGCAATGCAATTCCAATTTGACTGAAAAGCATTATGAGCTTTCAACTGCAATCCCTCTTAACGAGATTTTTGAGCCTGTCCTGATGCTTTCCATCGTGGAATAGAATATACTTTTGCACACATGCCAACAATGATATTAATAATCCCACACTGTACCCAAGAAGCCCTCGAGTGTGGTAAATCCCCTTATTTTATAGTCTACGTGTGCTCTTGTCTGTGGACTCTCAAGTGATGTATTCTGCTAACCACAGGCAGTACTTTAAGAAAAGCTCTTTCTAGGGTTGGAAGGAGCACTCCTGAAACTGGTGGTATATTGGGGAAGAGATTTCTCCAGGTGGAAAACTATTTTCACCCTTGGGGGTATAGAAAGAAAAAGGTTAGCAAGTACGGATGCAATAATTCAAGAATTTTCATGTGAGCAATGGTACATGTTTTTTTGTAGGCATTATTTTGGATTTTCAACAGAAAAAGTAAAGAACACGAGCTCAGCCGAGCAATACAATACACTGGCATGGGAAGATACAGAAGACAGCATATACAGCATTGGGGAAGCAAACCGACCAATATCCCAGCGCTTCAACACCAATGAGCTGCTATAAAGAGGAAAAAAGTAAGGAAGCAGCAGGGAAAGCGGGGTGTGGGCGGTGGGTGGAATGGGAGCGGAGAGAGGGGAACCCTAGTAGTGTGTTTGCAGGAGGAGGAGGGTTGCAAGACCTCCAGCATTCCTAGTGGGACATGACAACGACTGCCTTGAACGCAGTACAAGGCAGAGAATACCCTCGGGCAGTCACCCCCCGCCCAATTTTGCATCATCAGTAAGGAATGGGGCCCATACCTGCAAATAGACATTCAGTTGCCCTCGTAGATAATGTGAGGGGGAAGGCCTCACTCTTCCCCCATTGATCCTATTGCCTCTATTTGCGCAAAGTTGTCTATGAGGGCAAAGAGAGCTGGAAGGGATAAAGGGAGGTCCTTGAGTGTCAGTAAGATGCCGTCTGCGTAAAAGAGGATGGAGGAGGGACCTCCTGGGGTTGGGATGCCCATGATCTCCAATGACTGATAGACAGTCGTGGCTAATGGTTCCCAGAGCTAGCAGGAAGAGGAGAGTGGGCATCCCTGACGCATCCCACACCGGATTTGAAAGGGGGCAGACAGGAAACCTCCACAATTCACCTGCACTGAGGGGTTGTTATAAAGCCATTATACACTGGCAATAAAGTCCTCACCCAGACCAGGCCTGTAGTGGACCCCGAAGAGCTACCCCCATTTTATGTGGTCGAACGCATTCTTGGCATTGAGGGACAGGCCCAGGGCCTCATCCGCCAGGTCCTTAGCCAGTCAAAGGACATCAGCCAGGGTCCGTAGGTTTATGTGTGAGGTTTGGTCTGGAACAAAGCCAACCTGAGTGGGGTGTATTAAGGTAGGCATAACTTTCTTGAGCCGAGTGGCCCAGACACTAGCCAAGATCTTAACTTCCCTGTTCAGGAGTGATATGGGGTGGGTGCTGTCGCAGGACAGCAGAACCTTGCCCGGCTTGGGGAGCACTGTGATAAGAGCCTTTTTGGAAATCGGGCCGAGGCCGCCCATCCCCTCTGTCTCAGCAGAAGCCACCTCGAGAGACTCTGCCACATCTCTGGAGGCTCATTTATAAAATTCCACGGGGAAGCCATCCTTCCCGGGAGCTTTACTGTGAGTAGCAGCAAAAAAGGCCTGCGCGATCTCCTGTTTGGTTATCGCTTCCGAAAACAGGGTTCTCCCATCCTCATTTAACAGAGGGAGAGTAACTGCATCTAGGAAGCGGCTGACTCGGGGCTCGTTGGCCAGATTCTCCGACTCATGGAGGCGGCCATAGTACTCAGCGATGTCCGCAATCCCCTAGCGGTGTGTAATGAGTTGGATGGCAGGGGCCCTAATAGCAGAGACAGCGGAGGTCCCCTCGCACTGGAGGAGCTGAACCGCAAGCATCCTGTCAGCCTTCTCGCCATGCTCATAATGCTGATACCTAAGTTTGTGGAGGGTATATTCTGCCTCAGAGGTAAAAAGGTCATTAAGGTCTATTTTAGCCTTCTCCAGCTGTCAACGGATATGATCAGTGGTGCAGGGGGAATATAGCTGAGTCAAGTCCAGAATTGTTGCCTCCAGAGAGGCCTGTTGTGCCACCCTATGTTTATTATGGAGAGCTGCATCTCGCATGAGCTGCCACCTGGTAGTGGCCTTCACCACCGCTCAGAGTGTCCATGCAGATGACACAGAACCCTGATTATCAATGAAATACATTGTTAGATGAGACCGGAGGAGATGTTTCCGGTCGGGCAACCGATAATAAGAGGCCTTGAACCTCTGAGGCTTCCGGATCGGTCGCGTTAGACCGAGGTTGAGCAGGAGACTCATTGGGGAATAGTCGAGAGCAAGCCTTCCAAGATGTGGGTATTAACCACCACCAGTGTGAGGGATTGAGAGGCCCGTAAATAGTCCAGTCGCGACTGGGTGCCATGCACTGGCGACAGATGTGTGTAGGATTTTTCAGTCGGGTAAAAGAGGAGCCAGACATCCAGCTGGCCATGGTCCTCCCAAAGATCTTTCAGAAGGGCCCTGCCCGGGGTCACAGCACTGTCAAATGGGCTGGTACTGTCGAGGATGGGATCCAGAGTCACATTACAGTCCCCCCCAGCAACAGAGGAGTGGAACCCAGTTTTGTGAGGATGTGGTGGTGGAGAAACATAGCAGGGGAGCAACCTGCGCAGTAGGATGACCATGCCACATTTGTGGGCAGTGGCGGAACCCCAGGGAGCGGATGTGAGACGCAGCTGCTATGGAAGACCCTCCCAGTCATGCTTGAGTTTATTGACCTTGGGACTCATAAGGTGTCTCCTGTAGCAAGACAATATCTGCCCTGAGGTATGCCAGGACTTTTTTCAGCTGGATGTAAATAGTAAGACCGCTGACATTCTAGAACAGGATCGTGAGGGGCGGCCATGCCATGGGCAGAAGGCTAGAGACTGTGGGGTGTGTGGGGTAGGAAAAAAAGTTGGGTACTCTTCTTGCGAGGGTGGGGAGGAAGAGCTCTTTAGTTGGCAGAGCTAAAACCTACCCACAAATAGGGGCTTCCCGAAACATGGCTGGGGCCAGAGAGAAAAGGGGGATGGGATCCAGGTCAGGGATACTCGAGTGCGAATAGGCCAGAGGAGAAGAGGACCCATACAGCCATGCCAGGTGGGGTGAGATAGATAATGTGGGGGGTTTCACCCTGTTGGTGCAAACTAACCTTCAGGGGGGAGTGTGGGGTGCACAGATGAGCAGGCCCCCCTACACTGCTAAAGAGAGGGTCCCTGGATCACAGGACAAGGGCACATGGGCGCACTGGGTCGCCACCCAGGCTGGCCGGCAGAGGGCATAGGGCAGGGGGGCCCCCATACTGTAATCCCTCCCAACAAAGCAATGCAACAGAAACAAGGAGGACCATCAAAAACCCTTTAACCTGCCAATGGAAAGGCATGGAAAGGCACACAACAGTAGATCAGCACTGAAAGCAGTACAAATAGAGAAAAACTGTCAAACAGGTCAGAGGCAGAGTCACACACCTGGCCAGAGGCAGAGTCACACCCATTTGCATAGCCAAAGTAAACAAAAAAGACAGGTGAGGATACTCATCCAGTCGGCAATACGGCGCCCGGTGGTCCTCTTCCTCCGGATCAGGGATCTCAGGAGCATTCAGGGGCAACTGGGATTTGTCCCTGCCTGTCTCTTGTGTGAGTTCAATCACTGCCCTGATAGCTCTGTTCTTCCTGTTGCAGCAGCAGGGTGGGAGAAGCCGCTCCTGGGGTCTGCCTGACTGACATGGCTGGCCAGCAGTCTTAGGGCAGCTTTGGTCTCCATCTGAGGTGGGGGCGATATCCATGTGGAAGTCCTGCAGAAATTCAAGAAAGGCTTTGAGATCTTCCGACTCCAGGAAGTCTCTGGACCTGTAGTCCATGGTGATCCACAATCAAGCCAGTTCAAGTAGTCCGTACTTGATGTCCCATTTGCACGGGGCCGGGTGGAGGGCCAGAAAAGCATGGCACTTGTCATTCGTTTCCCTGGAGAAGTCCTCAGTGGTGCAGATTTTGTGCCCCTCATAATCATAGGGGCTGTGAGAGTGGGCTGTGGTCAGGATCTGCCAAACCTGGAGGTTCATCAGAAAACAAGTTATAAGCTGGCGAGGCATAGCAGCAGTAACCGGTCTGTGGGCTTGGATGCGATGGACCCATTGGGGAGGGGTGAAGCCTGGCCCCAGGAGGGGCAGGAGGATGTCACAGAGGAGGTGCCCCACATCGTCCTGCTCCACCCTCTCCGGGAAGCCAAAGAAGCAAATGTTATCTCTCCGACTTCTGTCTTCCAGGTTAGTAATCTTGTGGGAGAGGCACAAAAGTTCTGCTCCTGGCCCGAGAAGTCTTCGACATGCGACTCCAACATCTCCACACCATCCAGTTGGCCCTGGAACACTCCAATCTCCGTCCAGATGGATTGTGTGTCAGTGTTGAGATAGTGATCTTGGCATCCATCAATTCGAGCTTGTGGCACACAACTGTAATTTCCTGGAGAATTAAATCCATCGGGTCATCCGAGCGGCAGACGGAGCCGGCGTGGGGGTTTTATGGTGGACCACTGCCTCGGTGAAGAGCAGCTGATGTGATGCCTACCCAGTGGCCATGGACAGCGGTAGATGGGAGCGACAGGGGGAGGATCCTGTTGCAGATAGGACCAGGTCCAGAGGTAATGGCACGTAAGGCTGTAGAAGACCAAGAAGATGGCACTCCCACGCAGCTGGCCAGCTAGGGGTTGGAAGTTGGCAGAGCAGCTAGGTGTAAAGAGACAGCAGAATCCAAAGGAGGTGGGGGGGGCTCCTTTTCAACACCTAGCCGGGGGAAGCAGGCCAGGTGGTGCAACGTGGAGCGTACAATGATCTGGCCGGGCAGGTGAAGCTGGCCAGCACATCACCACTGGTGCCGGCAAAAGACGGACCAGGATGGCAGGACAAGACCGCCCGAGGGGCAACTGCAACTGGTAGACCAGCCAAAGACAGTCCAGGAGGGACACCATGGAGGATTAGGGGACCGGGGCGGTCAAGCAGAGTAGAGTAGGCCAGCCAAGTGCTCCTTGGTCCCAGAAGCAGTCCAGGCAAAGCCTGCATTCCAACCTGAGGTAGGGACAGAACCCTACACAGGCGGCTCTAGCCGTCTAGGCCCCAAGGTATCCAGTGCCCACTGCTTTTTGTGTGGCCTTGGTCTGACCCGGGCTCTGGCCCCTGGGCTCTGAGTCAGGCAGTTTCCAAGGGCAGGAGGGTGGGCCCCAGTCACAGCTTCAGGCTCAGTGGGGCAGGCTCTGACCTCTCACCTCTGGAGGCCTGCACCCACAAGGGAGGAGGGGGTAGTCCCCGCCCCAAGCAGGTAACAAAGTGCAGGAGGGAGGGAGAGCAACCAAGAATACAAACCAGCAGAAAGTTGGTGTCCATCTTTGCACGTTGCGGCAGAGTACCACAAGGCCGATCAGGAGGGCTGCAGCAGGCCTTAGGAATCCCTCAACACCGTACAGGGGCACGCAGACACTGCGCTGGCAAAGGCAGCCCCCAGGTGAGGTCAAAAATGCACCCATCAAGGGAGAGGAGCAGGCCTCCAAGTGGATGAGGCACCGCCCAGGTCGCCTCATCACCCACAAGTGTCATCATGGAGGCTGTGCCTGGCAGGATCCATAGCCTTGCGATCCCCAGGGCCCCAGAATAGGCGGCAGATGGCTTCAGGCTCCACGCTAAGTGGTGAGTCGGAAAGGTGCCATAGTCTTTCTGGCAGGCCACTGCAGGGAGGAGCTCCAGAGTCAGCCGGCCATTCTTGTCAGCGGCCAAGCTCCACCCCCATTGTACATGATTTTGTATTAAGCATATGGAAATGACTTCTGCTGGCCCTTGCCCTTTTTGCAGGGCACACCCAGACATTTGCCTTCTGTTGCTGAACCTATTTTTGTTGGCATTAGGACTCTGTCACTCTTTGTTGCTATTAGTTGGCAGCAGCATTTATTGTGCGGCATGCTACAGTAGCCTTTTAAACATGTCTCAGGACTGCCACTGTAGCCTGTAGTGCAGTTTTAAACTGTCATTTCGACCTGGCAAATAAATCTTTGCCAGGGCTAAATCTTCCTTATTTATACTTTTATGTCACCCCTAGGGTAGGCCCTAAAGGCTCATTTGGCAGACTGCATGATATTTAAAAAGTAGGACATGTGTGTTTGATTTTTACATGTCCTAACAGTGAAAGACTCCTAAAGTCGTTTTTCCCTGTTGTAAAGCATATCTCTTTGGTTATTGTGTTGCGTTTAATATGTGGTAACTTTAGATTGAGAGCAGATGGAGATATGCTGTTTACACTCAAATGAGTTGTAATTTAAAATCTTCTTTAATGGTGAAGTCGATTTGAAGTCACAATTCCAAAAATGGCGCTTTTAGAAAGTTGGCATTTTCTTGTCCCAACCAGCTGTGCCTTCCTGGCAGTGTCACATGACTGTGAATGGCTCTGCTATTGGGGTTTGTGTATTGCTTCAAGACAATAACACAAAGGGGCTTAGGTGTGGGCAGGATGGCCGGGGATGAGCTGTGTCCAGCCTCATTTGCACTTCAAAGGCCTTTGCCCACAGCAGACACAAAGGAACCTGACACCAGGCCGTCTCTGCCTTTTGTCACCCCGAGACAGTTCAGATCCTTGACCAGAGAAAGGGGAAGAACTTACCAGACCCAGTTGTGAGGGTAGGACAGGGAGTCCCCCCACACAAAGGCTGGCACCAGGTATACATTTTGGGTCTCTAAAGATACTCGGAACACTCCTAGACCTGTGGAAGGTACACAAGAAGGACTGCCCTCCTGCCAGAGGACTGCCCTGCTGCTTGAAGAACTGTCTTCCTGTCCGAGAAGGAAGATTGGACCTGCTTATCTTCATCCCAGGCAACCAAGAGTGACTCCAAGGGCCAGTTGGATGACATCCTGTGTGAGCTACAGGGCCACAGCAAGCTTCAGAAGCCTTCCTGCAACTGCCCAGTTGACCTGCTGCAAATGGACCTGCCTGGACCAGCAACTAGACCCACCTGAGCTCTGCTGCTGGCCTCTGCATACATCCGGTTCCCCAAGAGGTTCCCCCCAGGCCTTAGACCCTTGGAATCAGAACTCCTCCTCCTCCAGAAAAGGTGAAAATCCTGAAGTTTGGTCGCCCATGATGACGACCAATGCAACTCTTTGGTGAATCCTGCTCTTCGCACTGACAACCACTATCCACGGCAACCGGCTGAGCAAGACATGAACTTCACACTACAGTAACAACAATCAGCGGTGACCGCCACCGTGAAGCTAAAGCAATGATCGCATGTGATGCTTGACCGGCTCTTCGCGCTATAGGGATGACCCTCCTAAACACTCAGGGGCATATTCACAAGGACTTATCGCCGAGTTATCGCCACCTTAACGCATCAAAAGTGGAGATAGATTTAACGCCCCATTCACAAGCGGGTGCAAACAGCAGACATCGCCAGTATTCCCGCGATAACTGCCGCAAAATTTACCTCCATGGGTGACACCACCAACTAACCCTAATGAGATGCAGAGTAGGCGTTCCCGTGCAAAAACACACGAAAACATCACTACACCACATTCACAACAAACTGCCATATCTGCGATGCGAACCAAAAACAGGCAATAAGCCGCGGTAGCAGCAGGGATTTAACACCTGCCTTCTGCTGGTGTTAAGCAGGACGACTGCCTGCAGCATGAAAGGGAGCCCAGGCCAGAGCCACATCTGAAGACCCACAGATGCCATGGAGACAATGATCATGCAGCTCGGAGACCCATGAGGGCCACAATACCCACCGCCACCACTCCCAGGCCCCCCCACCTGGACAAACACATACCGTGCACAACACAAGAGCCACAAAAAGCGCATGATGCCGCACAATGACAACAAGAAACACACATGTGTGGTCAGAAGAACGAGAAACAGTCACTCATCAATGAAGTAACAACCAAAAACTTTATTGAAATACAACACAAAACACCAATGCGGAAGACTCCTGTCGGCTCCGTCCGGGACAATCTTGATGTCACAGCCTGGAAAATAAAGCACCAAATCAGAACGTGTGTCATGCGCACATCAAAGGAGCGAGACACAGAGAAACAGAGAAGGAAAGAAAGGCAGAGAGAGAAAGAGAGAGAAGGAAAGGAAGGGAGAGAGAGAGAGAAGGAAAGGAAAGGAAGGGAGAGAGAGAGAGAAGGAAAGGAAGGGAGAGAGAGAGAGAGAGAGAAGGAAAGGAAGGGAGAGAGAGAGAGAGAAGGAAAGGAAGGGAGAGAGCGAGAGAGAGAGAGAAGGAAAGGAAGGGAGAGAGAGAGAGAGAGAGGGAGGGACACTGCCGCCCCTGCGCACCCAGGCACCACTGCTCACCTGCTGCCACCGGTGTGTCTCCAACCACGTGCCGGCATACACTGCAAGCCACCAGGTCTGCAATCTGTAATCGAGGCCAGAGTCAATCATGGCAGAGTCCATCTCACTGCACATGGCAACAACGCCTGTCCGTCCCTGCGCACACATGCAGCCGCACCCTACCCCCTCCCGCCGGCCAGAGCTGGCTGTCCGCACTTGCGCACCCAGGCCCCACTGCTCACCTGCCACCAACGGTGTGTCCACCAGTGGGCACACCACGTGCCCGTGCAAGCTCCAGGCTCCGGTCCCGCCACCATGGCATGCTCCACATCATGCGGACCCGCACCGCGGCCCAGCAGGTCCCACACATGACGCTGAGTCCTGAGGCATCAATGGCAGAGACCACATCAGTGCACACGTCATCATCGCAGGCTGCACACCCGCTCAGCAATTTCGGTGCCACTAACCCTGTGCAACCCTAGTCAGCGCCACATGGTGGTGGGCCCGTGACGGCCGCAAGGCTTCGGGTGCCACTAACCCTGTGCAAACCCAGTCAGCGCCACGTGGTGGTAGGCCCGTGATGGCCGCATGGCTTCGGGTGCCACTAACCCTGTGCGCAACAACTCATGGGCCCTTTATGATTGAGAATCGTGGAACATCCGTCATCCAGTCACCACCGGCAGTGGGGAATGTGACGTTGTCAGCCCCTTATATTGGCGGGGTCACATGGCCTGTGACGCCTGTGCCGGATGGGTGTGGTGTGTGTGCAAATCTGCCCTCAGGGAGTGGTCGTGACATGCTGACAACTAGACCAGTGACCTGCAGACCACTAGCGTGTAAACCTGCGACTTGTAGCTATGTGGCCCCCCCCTCGGAGCGTAAGCGGAGTGGTCTGGCCTGGCGTATGCCGGACCAGCGCAGGGCTTGAAACAATGACTCGGGGGCACTGGGCGTGGTTCAGTCCAAGTCCGGACAAGGAAGTGACTAATGCGTGTGTCCCTGTTGTAGTGTCTACGGCACCCGGAACGCAATCGGCAATATAGCACACTGTGACTGGAATCCCACTAAATGAGCATCATTGACGTTAGGGGGAATCACTGACCCTACATTCATCCACACATTCATACATGAATGATGAAAGACATGACACAGCAGTGCGTTTCTGGATGTTTAATGCACATCCAGTGGTGTTTTGCAGCTGGAGAAGTACAGGGCCATGCCACCCCCACTTCACAAGATGGGCCCGTGGGCCAGCCAGAGTCCATCGGGGAATGGCAAGTACAGCGGAAGAGGAAGGGTACAGTCCGCAGTCTGGTCGCTGTGTCATTGGTCACCAAACAGATTATGGCAGTCCATGTCGAGGGCCAAGGTGAGTGCAGCAAAGTGTATCGGGGGTCAGTGGAAGGTCATGGGGCCATGTGCGCCACCAAGCAGCAACAGGCCAGGTGGCGGACATGAATGCTAGTGCCTCCTCCTGATCTCAAGCCCATCCACGTCCTCGTCCTCGGATGTGTGCTCTGCCCCACCTGTGGGTGGTGCAGTTCCGGCTGCGGCACTGTGGGCCACTGACACATCAGGGGCCGGAGGTGGATTGCCGGCCGCACTGTGTGGCAGTGACACATCAGGTGCTGGAGTGGAAATGCCTGCCACACTGTGAGGCACTGACACACCAGGGGGCGGAGATGTGGATGGTGTAGGAGCAGCAGCATTCATCTGCTCCACGCCTTGTGGCAGCAATGCCATGATGACGATATGCAGGGCATGGTAGATCCCAGCTACATTTTGCTGATGTGCAGCGGTGGCTGCCATCCTTTCCGCCTCCATCCGCACCATGTCCTCCATGAGCCTCCGCATGTGTGCCAGCTCACGGCTGAGATCGCTGGAGACACTCTGAGCAGACAGGTGTTCTTGTCTCCGGGTCATGACTCCAGCGATGTCAGCCAGGGCTAGTTGGAGACCATGGAGCGGCCTGTGGGGGTCCGTTAGGGACTGGAGGTGGTCCCTGATGGGACTCAGACACCCATGGATGGCGTCAAGTTTGGTATCCATGAGGTCGAACCCCACCCGCACCTGCTCAGCCATCTCCCTCTGGACCTCCAACACACGGCGTTGGAAGGCCATGTGTTGTTCGGGGGGGTCTTGGGAGACAGCCGGGGTTGTGGGTGCCTCCTGCTGGGTGGTTTGTGGAGTGGGTGGGGTCTCCTCGATGCAGCTGGGCTGCCCTGGTCCTGGAGGTGATTGGCGGATGAGTTCAATGATGTCTTGGAGGGCTTGGGTGTCGATGCTGGTGGTGTCCTCCTCGTCATCAGTGAAGAGTGGCTGGGACTGCTCTGCAGGAGGTGTTGACGGTGCCCCTGCAATGTGAAGGGGAGATGCTTTGTTACAATGTGTCCACATGTATGTAGCCGCATGGTACATGTTCACATTCAGACGGCATGGCAATGTACATTGTGACAGTCTGTAGATCAGGGCCATGATCCAGAGTCATTGTGGGTGTGGGTGTGCACTGTGCTCTGCTTGATTGTGCATGTGTGCCATTGTGGCCATCTCCCCCCATCCCCCCAGTACTAGGCCTGGGCGGAAAACTACGCTACGCTCGCGTAGTTTGCATAGTTTGCGCAACTACGCGCTACGCGAATTGCACGTAGCACAGTGCAAAAACACGTAGCGGGCATTTTTTGCTTGCTCGCGGTCCTCAACGTCAAGTTGGTGACCGCGAGCGAGCAAAATGACATCCCGGCGAGACTTTTTCCTCGTTCGCGATCAGCAACATCAAGTTGCCGATCGCGAGCGTGGAAAATAAACCTCCCGGCGAGATTCTCAACGCGGGGAGGTCAGGTTTCTCATTGCGAGTGGTCGCGTATGCTCGCGACCGCTCGCGATGAGAAACTACCAGTCCGCGTTGAGAAAACTGCCGCTCGAGTACAAATCTACTCGAGCGGCAGAAAACGACCACTTGCACTGTGCATGGTGCCGTTTGCAATGATTGCACAGTGCGGACAAGCATCCGGCACTGTGCAATCATTGCGAACAGCATTTCCTACCGCACTACGCAGTTCGCGTAGTGCTACGCGTAGCTCGCATAGTGCGAAGTGCACTTCGCGTAGCTACGCGTAGCGCTACTACGCGAACTACGCCCAGGGTTACCCAGTACCTGGTGGTTACTCACCCTGTTGCTGTTGTGTTGTGTCATGTCGAGCAGTGTCCGGTCCCCCGACTCCTGCCAAGGTCTCCACACTGATGACTGTCGACACCAGCTCCTCCATGTCATCCAGCTCCAGCTGTGGCGCTGGGCTCCCACCTCCAGTCTTCATTGCTGCCTTCTGGTTGCCTGCGAGTTTCTCCTTGGTTTTGCGCTTGATGTCAATCCATCGCCTCTTGGCCTCGTCCATTGACCTCTTGTGCTCTCCGACGGCATTCACCTTGTCCACGATGGACCGCCATATTCCATTTTTGGTGCCCAATGACACGTTGGAGGTGACAAACAGTTCTTGATGGTGTTCCATCACCTCCGTGACCAGGATCCTATTCTCCTGCGGACTGAACTTCGTCTTCCTCTTCTTCTTGTCCTTGCCCTTCCCTGTCCCCGAGGTCCCAGGCTGGTCAAGCGGGGTGCTTGTGTGGTTCCGCTTGTCCTCTGCGCCTGCTCCGGCTGCCTCCATGGTGCTTCGGGGTTGGTTATTTTGTTTTTTGTACTTTTGTAGTGATTTTCCCGCCTGCCATGTGTGTATTGCAGGCCGGGCGCTGCTTATCGCTGATTTCCTCATCGCGGTTTGGCCCATCGCATGTTTTTTTGCGTTGGGGTTTGGGTTTTTATCACCGTCGCGGTTGTTGTATCGCGGACATTGTCCGCGTTTTCGGGAGACTATCGCATGGTATCGCCGTGTTGTGAATTCCACGTTAACAAAGGGTTATTTTCCTGCGATAGACTGCGATGTGTAATGTTGCGTTAACATTTTTTGGAGATGTTTAGCACACGTTCTTGTGAATATCCCCCTCAGCCTCCTCCTCTCAGCCTCCTTAAACATGAAGGGAACTCTTCGAGCAGGACGTAGAAGGTAACTTTTCTGCGGGACTAACCTGGTCCCTGTATCCATCCTGCACTCTATTGCAGTCAGCTTCAACTTATAACTTTCCCTGGGTCCAGCCTGACCTGATGGCTGTGAGTGCCATTTTGTGCTTTTTGGCCTTATTTTCACTTAAAACTTTAAAATTAAATATCTCCAGTTCTACTGATTGGATTGTTGTCATTCTGGAATCATTCTATTTAAGTAAATGTACTGCATTTTTCTAATTTGGCTTGAGTTTTTTGTTGTGTTGTGTTTTTACTTTATTACTGTTTATGTGGTGCAAAAATACTTTACACATTGCCTCTAAGTTAAGCTTGACTGCTGTTGTGCCACACTACCAGAGGGTGAGCACAGGTTAATTTTGTGACTTTTGGGGTTCACACTGACAAGGATCATGGTTGTTGCCTGAGTGGAGCTTCCACCTTCACATTGACCTAAAAGGAAATTCAGAGGGATTTTCTAGATCTTCTAAAATTATGTTTCTGCTGCCGCATTCCAGGAGAATCCTCGGAAATCTCTGTGAATTTCCAATCATTGTAAATCCACACCCTAACACAGGCATAAAAAAAGATCCAGGCGTATATTCACACATTCTTGTAAGAATCTAGCTCTGAGTC
The DNA here is from genome assembly GCA_963921515.1 of Calotriton arnoldi. Classification (NCBI taxonomy): domain Eukaryota; kingdom Metazoa; phylum Chordata; class Amphibia; order Caudata; family Salamandridae; genus Calotriton; species Calotriton arnoldi. The sequence continues at coordinate 460,821 of CAWUFW010001834.1, read as the reverse complement.
TGTATGTCTACTTATACGATATCGTTAGTCTATGTTACTTTTTGCTATCAGCAGTTGTATATCACATTCATGCCTCTATTGTGGCTTCATAGCACTCCGCTGCTTTTCTGCACAGTTCTGCTTTTTCCCACTGACCAGAGTTAGGTTTCCTTGAGCCTGGTGTATATAGCAGTTGATCTATAATGGAGTGGTGTTGTGTGCATGAGGGTGGACGTGCACTGTCTGTTTTATTGCTGCTGTGATAGCGAGTGTTGAATTGTCTGCAGTGCGTCATATACTTCAGGGTAACTTCCAATCAAGTGTTTAACCTATAGATCAAAAAAATGCAAAGTATTGCACATGTAAGCTCTTCCAGGTGAGTATTGAAAACGCAAAGGCAGAGGAACTGGAACATAGAGAGGACACGGGTATAAATAACCCAGAGAACCCACAGTGCATCAATGCGTCAAATAAATAAACTCTTCTCATATTAGAATCATTACATTGCTAAAGCTTGCTCTTCAACCAATCTGTTAAGTTATCCTAATATACTCAGTTTGACCAATGGTCCTGCACTAAACTTTGCAATGGGCTCAGCTACCATCTTGCCCTGGGATTTCATCCCATTCCACCTGATCCTTAGTACCTGACGAAATGGCCACCATTTTGAATTGGGTTTCCGCCCTGATGAGAAATGGCTTAGAAATGTAGGAGCTTAATTACAAACCGCTTGCGCCACTTTTGCGTCATTTTTAACATGGAAAAAATGATGCAAAAGTGGCTCAAGGGGCTTGTAAATAAGCCCCGTAGTGTGCTGCCTTGGATTACTTACTGTCCATTAATCTAGCATCTCTGCTTGTAGAGCAACGGTCAAACTTCTGGATGACTGCTGTATACTATGAACTGATTTGTTAGCAGGATAGATTTTGAACCATGCATGAACATACATGAGGCCTGTCTCTGAGACCTTCACTTTGTTTCTGGATAGCTGTTGCCTGGCTGTCTCACCTGTTGGGGGAGCATCGGCACATCCTAGGTGAGTAGGGCTCTTGGGAAGTGTTTCCTAACTACTCCTTAATTCACTGACGTGGTTAGGGCGCGCTATTGTATGCGAGAAGGAGCGTGGGTATTATGTCATATTTTCTGTAACCTCCATGAGATTTCTTGTACATGAGGTGTGTGTTGTATTGGTGGGGAGCATCAATTTACTAATTAAATGGCCTTACCGTGTCTTTCCCAGCAGCGTCTATCACAAGTACTTGTTGGACTTATTTAATTTGGGTAGTAATGGAAAATGTCGCCCTTTTGGTGAGGGATATTGCACTGGTGTATCTCCTGTCGACGTCGCACTTTTTCCTGGTTCCAGAGGATTTTCTATTTCCACTCAATTCTAAAATAGGCAGTCCGTAAAAAAAGGACCTGGGTTCACACTGTTCTCTCCAACAGGAGCATCTAACGATGAGATTCATCTAAAAAATGAGATGCTGTCTGTAGATTTACAAGCCCCTTGCAACACTTTTATGCCGCCGCTGTGTCACTTTTGTGACGCAGCGGCATCGTAAACAGTGCGCCATGTTGTGACACATTTACAACGTGACGCATCTAGGGAGATGCGTCACGTTGTAAAGCCCTGCGTCACAATATACCTGCGTCAGGTATAATGTATGCAGGGTGGGCGTTCCGATGCAAGAAAGCCTCGTAAAAGTGACGCAGTGAAATCTACAAGATTTCACGGCGTCACTTCTACGATGCCACTGCGTCAAAACCTTATGCCTGCTTGAAGCAGGCGTAAGGAGTGATGCAGCACAATAGGAATAGGCATTCCTGAGCACTGCTGGAGTTGCGTCGTGCTTGTGACACGACTCCAGCAATGCGTGACGTTTACGCCAACAGATGCGTGACACATTTGTCAATGCTTGCGCCACGGTGCGCCGCATTGTAAATGCAACGCATCCATGGTGGCGCAAGGTTTTTTTTGCGTGACACAATTAAACTGACGCATCTCTGCTAAAAGCAGAGATGCGTCAGTTTCTTGTAAATCTGCCCCCAGGAAAGGATGGAGAGAGTATTGTTTAAGGTGGGGCGATGTACGTGGCACAAGAATAGACAGCACACTGTGCAACTCATGGCAGACAGAAACTAATAATGTCAAGGCCCAGGCCACCCATTTCCGAAGTCACCCATGTAACTTATTGCGTCATTCATTTAAGCCTTGAGATAATTCTCCAGAAGGGAACATTTTCAGTAATAGGTATATTGTGACTTACCTGCTCTGAGGCGGTGCAAATATTTCTGGTTATTACCAGAACCTGTTTCTCTAACAGTGGGACATAGTCGGGCAATGCCACCCAAGCCCGGAAATGAGCAGAAATGTCTTCAGCAATGGAGAAGATTTGTAATAATCTCCCAAGGAAGCAGTGTTTCCAGACGAGATTCCCAAGTGACTGTATGATAAAGGCACGTATGGCTAAAACACGTGTGCCTCTATCACGCAGCCTAAACCACAAATGCGTCTGAACCACGCATTACTTTACCACGCATACCTTTACCACGTAATGTTATGGTAAAGGCATAAATGGTAAAGGGATATGCGTGGCTAAGGTCGCGACCCCCCTCCCCCACCCTAAGGTCGAAATACCCTGACCCCCTCCCAACCCCCATGCTGTCCATAACACTTAATAAACACTACCCCAACCCCCTCCCACCCATCTGCGCTGTTCCTAAAACTACCCCAACTCATTCCACTGCCCTCAGGCCTAAACCCAAACCCATATTTTAAAAAACTCCCCCCACCCTCCCCCTAAGCCCTAAAAACTACTGCGACTACCCATTCCCCTCCCCCTGCCCTGAGGTCTAAAACCTTGTCCCTTAACATACACTACCCCGATCCCCATCCACCCCACGCTGTCCCTAAAACTACCCCAACCCCTTCCACTGCCCTCCGGCCTAAAACCCTAACCCCTAATTAAAAACACTACCCCGACCCTCCCCCAGCCCTGTAAACTACCCCTGACACTCCCCCAGCCCTGTAAAATACCTCTGACCACCCAGCCCTGAAAACTACCCCAGCCCTGAAAACTACCCCTGACCCCCCAGCCCTGAAAACAACTCGCGAACCCCCAGCCCAGAAAACTACCACCAACCCTGCAGCCCAGAATACTACCCTGACCCCCCAGCCCAGAAAACTACCCCTGACCCCAGCCCAGAAAACTACCACGACCCCCCAGCCCAGAAAACTACCCCGACCCCCCCTTAGCCCAGAAAACTACCCACCCCAGCCTAGCCCCACTTACCTCACTGTGGCTCTCTTCGTGGTGAGGTCTTCCTGCTTGCATCCCTGCAGCAGCCAGCAGCTAGACCGTGCACTGCCTTAACCATCCATATGCGTGGTTAAGGCATATGCGTGGTTAAGGCAAGAGTGGTTATGTTTGCGATGTCGGAACGCGCATGGCTAAGGCTGCGGAGTTTCGACTGTTTCCCTTTCCTAACATCTCTGGATCTATTCAGGATTTTGTGGAAACATCTGCCTGTAATGTTAATGCTGGACCTGTCATTTCTGTAATATTTTTCAGACATGTCCTACCTACATCAGGGCCTCAGTGACATACATATTAATTCCTGCAATGACAAAAGCAGTGTGAAGACTAGCCTTGGAGCTGTCTGGCAGTGGTATTAAATCCCTTACCTGATTCACTCTGAGCTTCTTGACAGGTAACAGAGATGTAGGGATAGCTGGGATGGTGCGAAACGTGAACACCTCTTCATGGGAGTACTGCCTGTTTTCAGGATTTTACCTTTTGATGCAACGTTCTGTGAACAGACTAGTCTCCAAGTACCTAGGTAGCAGACGAAAACAAAAATGAAAGTAATGCATAATGCAGAAGTGGGTCCTTAGGGTGATGCAGACAAACAGCTGCAGGAAGGCATTGCAACTATGTGGGAGTAGAGAAAGAACATATTTCACAGATGGGAATTAAAATAAAAACAATGTCTACCCCATGCCCCCGTCCACTGGCCCACAAATGTACGTATAATTTCAGCCTTTAAGAATCCACAACTAATTGGAGGCATCAAACTGCTGAACGGACAGCTTCTAGTGAATGATGTCTCTGCATTCTTTCAGTCAATGTGAAAAATTGGATTATTAGTTGGGTTGGATGGTAGTCCACTACAAGTAAGAATGACCCTGTTCTTGGTAGGTCCAGCAAATGTTTCAGTAAGTTAAACCTGAGCTCCAATCCTGGTAGCTATGGCACAGTCTTGACTTGAGAAAATGTGTAAAGCATTGAGAAGTACCAAAGCTAAAAAGTTGAAAACCCTGCACAATAAAAATACCACACCAATTCATAAAAATAGAGAATAATTTAATAAAGAATAACACAAAAAATAAAAATATTATAAGGGGAACCGGAGATATGCATTTTCAAAGTTAAACATAAAAATAGAGCCCAACAGCATCAAACGCCAGCCACTGTAATCTGGTTGCACTTGACTGGGAGCTGGCGTGATTTAAAGCTGACCACGATGGAGAGTAGGCCAGATATAGAATACAAGTTCGTCCAGTAGGAAGTTTTACTTTCTGTCAATACTCAGTGGGGCAAGGCAGCAGGCTGTGGTAAATAAGGTCTCCACAAGGCCGGATAGTCGCTGAACAAAATTTCAGTGAAGTAGTTGAATTTTGGCAGGAAAGCTCAGGGAGTGGGAGGAATTCAAAATTCATGCCTAAGGAAGGTCTCTCCCTGGCCGGATACTTTTGGAACCTACGCTCAGTAAATTTCTATGTTCAGACGTAGTCACTTTTTTGAAAGAAAGATTCCTCCAGAGGGACAAGGCTGCAAGTTCCACGAGTCCGGATAGCCTCTTTGTAATGTTCTGTTGAAATGGATTTGCAGAAAAGCTCTGATCGGGAGCAATCTGAATCTTTGGCCAAGGGACAACGCACCTTCATCAGTTTGACAGGACAGGTTTTTCATAGTCCACCAGAGGTCTTTGAAGCCAAAAAGTCTCAATTTCCCAGGTTTGTCAGGATGTGAGGAGGAGTACACTTTGACACAGCCAACAATCCCAGGACCTCAGAGACTGCACTTGGGGATCAAGACTCAATTCAGCAGAACCCATCAGCTGAGTCCAGCGCAGGCCCAGTTGGAATAGTTCAACTGGACTGTTCAGGAAAAGTGTTTCTTGTAGCTTTTTGTGGCCCTGTAGTTTAACAGGAAGTTCGCCAACAGGGTAACCCTATCCACTTTTGCTGCAGTTTCCGTTTGCCCTACTGCTAACAATCCCACTTTGCCCCTCTCAACCTAAATCCAACATTGCAGGACCTTTGGTCCACTGTTCAGAATCCTGTGCCCACCCTAGATATGTGGCCAGGGAAATGTGCAACCCCTCCTCCATGGCCATGCACACCTTGTTCTGGAGCAGCTCCTCTTCCACTGGGATTGGTGTCTGACTGACTAAAGAGACAAAAGAGAGGACAGGACAGGTATTAGCTACATCTGCCTGTGACAGGGTAGGTCTCTGAAATTAATTAAGTTCAGATGGTCATCCTGTTAGAGTAAGAGAACACCTCCCCACACCCTATGCATTTGTCTCAGCTGAGCTGTGGGAGCAGGTTCACTCTTCATCAAAAATATGTTCAGCTCCTGGGTAACAGTTTGATGCTCAAACAAATGGACTTCTAGAGGCTTTAATCAGTCACAAAGGCACCTTTTGTAAAATATTTAGCACCAATTTGACTTTATCAATAAATCAAAATTGTAATAAACTTTTTAAAAAGTCCATGGATGAATATTTTAGCTGGTTTGCACGCCTCAATTTTCTTGTATGAATTAAGTTACCCCATGTGCATTGTTCTTTGTCCCCAAACTCTAGTAGCCCTTGAGCCATTACAAACATTGACACATTTCATGTTTGTGTTAAGTACCCCCGTTTGTCCTTCATAACAGGCAGATGTCTTTCAAGGAACAAAAAAAAGGCTTCTACAATGGAGAAAATAGTAGACAGTATAAATCTGGTAGCCCCTTACCATCATGACATTTTACGAGTAATAATTTGAGAGTCATCCAGTCACACTTATAAGCATGATCATAGGTCTCATGTTCATGGTCTCCAGGCACAGTACTGACTGTAGGATGAAGCAGTTTGTAGTCGTCGAGTCCTACTACTTCTTGTGGTATTTCTGCTTGTTCTCCAGTGTTCTGAAGATGGTAAAATGTTCATTAAAAAAAATACCTCAATAAACACATCTGAAAAACTCTTACACACAGGCATGATTCTTCTAGAGCATAATCAACATTAACTGGAACATGTACTATTAAAAAGGCACATTTGTTTGTTTAAACAGATTTGGTCATTTACGAGTTCTGCTTTTCAGCTGAATATATGTTAAGATAGGTGTAGGCAAATATTTTTCTATAACTTTTGTAGAAACGCAACAAATATGCCCTGAATATTCTGGTGATTTGCTGTTTTTTTCTGAAACCATTCTCCCTAGAAGACTTGAGAAAGGTGGAAAAACGTACTTTTCCCCATGAGTTCATAGTCTCATGTGGAATATAAAACCTATTAATTGGAGAAAAAAAACTGACGCTTGAGTTCCAAAGGGAGGAGATAAGAGATGGACTGAGAATTAGGGAAGGACAATAGGTTGAGGACAAAATGGAGTTAACCAGAGGATAGATCAATGCAGATTGATTTGTAATTGATATCATGAATCCCCATATCAAACTTGAGTGAGATTGCTCTGTTCGTTGAGGCACTATTGCAGACATTCTTAACACAAGAAGAGAGATGCATGAATGAGTGCAATAATAATTTCTTAAGTGAATAAATGAATGACTCCAGGTATCACTATCTCTAGCCTTTGTCATTGTTTCATTCTTTTCTGATAGCTAAAAACAGAAACCCGTATTGTGTTTCAGCACTATTTACTGATACTCCTATGCACGCGACAAATGCCACTAAACTGTTTAGGCCAAACTTCAGAAGCATTGGGAATGTTTGCAGACAAAAAGAAATATCTGGAAAAAAGGCTAAAATTATTATTTTTTAAATGGTTTTCAAGAATTATTGATCCCAGGACTATTGAGGCATACCAACTAATTGGTCGGAGAAGTCCATCAGTGCTGAATACTTAGAGGAATGCTTTTAGGTTCAATGGATACATACTGCTCTAGTTGCCGCTAGGAAGCAGTTATCTCTTCAGTGACTTTACCTGTACAAACAAAGGAAAGCGTCCCTGTAGGATTAGAAAACAATTTATAGCTGCATTTGGACACCATGTTGGAAAGATTTTCTCGCTTAGAAAAACTATTAGACCTGCGGCGTTTTGTGAGGTTATAAAAAGAATATTATTCTTTCTTCAGCAAACAGAGATTCAACAAAAGTTTTTGTTTCTTGGCACCTGCACTGAAAGCCCTTTGTTCAAAAACAAAAAAGGACTGTTTGTAATTTTGCAACATGAAAAAGAACCTGGCAATAACCAAATTCATGAAAAAAACACTTGTAAAGATGTAAAACTCATCCAAATAAGCAGTTCTTTCCTCTAGGTTAGCATTAAAAAAATTGTAAACATGTGAGCTACATTTCAGTTAGTATACCAGTGTGCAGCATCTCACATACAGATAATATCTTTGTTGATGTAAACATTGTGGGTCTTATTTATGAGGTTTTGACTTAGGGCAGCACCGCGAGCAATCTTGCTGCGTTGCCCTACATCAAAACAACAGGACAGGAATGCGCTGTATCCATGTGATACAGCGCATTCCTGTCCTTTTCCCCAGCGCCAGCGCTTAATGGGCTGCTATGCGCCAATGCAGGCATTTTTGAACCATGGTGCAAGGGTGCATGTGTTGCGGGGCTGATTGATTTTGTGCAGGAAGGGACACCTTCCTGCACAAAATCAATCAATTTAGGCGATTTCCTTTTTCTTTGTGTGCTGCAGAATGTAGCACACATAGAAAATGGAAAGCACGAGGAGAAATTAAAACAATTCTCCTCGTTGCGCCTACCTAACACCACCTCTGGGGTGGTGTTAGATACTTATGTATTCCCAGGTTTAGGATTTCTCGTAAATCTGGGAATGTGTCAGGTTCCATGGGTGTTGCGTGGGAATACCCACAGCAACACTCATGGAACTCCCTTTTCAGTTTTCTGTATGAAAGGGGCACATATTTATAAGGCCTTGAAAAGCTTTACGTGGCCTTATAAATATGCTGTGGCACATTGCGCCACCGGAGCGTCAAAAAAGTGACGTTCCAGCGGCACAAAAGTGCCGGTTGGGCCTCATAAATGAGGCCCTGTGTCATTAGCCTCTGGAGACATTGCAGCACATAAATACATCCTTGAACGCAGTTTCGTCCTGCCAATGACAGATATGAACACATCAAGAGCAGGAAATGGAGCAAGAAAAGGGCCTCATTTATGATAAATGTTGCATCGCTGGGGGAAACCAGCGATGTAACACTTTTCATAGTGCCATCCTTGCGACACCATGTATGCGCCGTTTTTACTGTACGGTGTTCCATATCGCAAGGATTTGCAGATATGTCTGTATTCCTGACCTATCTGTATGTGCAAAATTGGCGCATTGCTGGAGTGTGTCTGAAAACAGACGCAACTCCAGCAATGTGTCCTTTCACATGGGTCAAGCCCCATGTGAAAGGGCTTGCGTCACTCCTTACGCCTGCTTCAAGCAGGCGTAAGGATTTGTCGCAGTGGCGTCCTAGAAGTGGCATAGTGAAATCTCATAGATTTCACTGCGCCACTACTACGAGGCTTTTTTATGGGGGAACGCCCACCCTGTGTACATTATACCTGACGCAGGTATAATGTAGCACACTGGTTTACAAAGTGACGCATCTGCCTAGATGCGCCACTTTGTAATTAGTGCGCCGTGTGGTGCATATTTTACACCGCTTCAGCGTCACAAAAAGTGACGCATCGGCGGCGTAAAGGCTCATAAATAAGACCCTAACTGTATTTTGTCGTATGTACTCCAGTGGTGCTATTTACTCAGCTACAAAGTGCAATTCGCTAACCTTTGCCCTGGCTTCTACTATCTTTTCTGTATGGACATATCCGCTATGTGTGTCTCTGCACATGCAGGAATATGATTCTGTAGTAAATGTGGCAGGGGTAAGGCAGATTCTTTGAAAATTGGAAAAAAATACTACTAAATGGGTGGGGTTTATGGAAATTGAAGTAGGGGTTAAGGAAGCACATTATAATTGACACATTATGATTGACACCTATCAGACTGAATAATATCCAACATATATTTTTATTGCAAAATATTCTATATGCTCAATTTATTATATTTCTTTAATACTAGATAGCCCAGTCATTGTAAAAGTCTGCAAAACAAACCTATCCAAGCATACTCATCATTCATATTCTATTCCACTAAAAACCTGGCGCAGAGAGTGTTCAACACAAAGCGGGCAATGTCTTGAAATCAATTTCTATCCACATTACCGATATGTATATCTATGCACTCTTCTCTGTATAGTCGTACTATTATTTTCATTACCATTGCTTATGAATCCAATGCAACTTCACAGCTCCGCTGACACCACTGCACAGGAGGGTCCTGAGAACACCCTGGCTGGCCCTTCGTGCTCAACTATAAGCTCTTGAGCAGTAGAGTGGCGGTAAATTCAATTTTTGTCTGATAATATAAATGCATAACTGTTTTGGAAGTATTGTTCAGTTATGTCTCTAGTTTAATGTTGTCTTAGTATGTCATGCTGTCTGTACCAGTCTTATTATTATTTTCATTATCCTTGCTTATGAATCCATAGTTTTGGTCTGGTTATTTGCAGCCTTCATCAGGACCATAACTATTTACTTTGGCTATATTGCATCACAGTCAACATCTACTGATATATCCACAATATTAACAAAAATTCAATGTTACTTCAATTCTCTTATTTACACATATATTAGGGTATGCTTCACATGTAGTCTACATCAACTAGATCTATGGTACACATATATTCACAATTCTTCTTCCCCCTTTTAGGGATGATCTCTCTCTTTGGGCGAAGATCTCTGTCTACTGCTACAAACAGGAAATTACAAACAAGAACAGGAAGTTAGCCATTTTCTGGTCATTCTTTGCCATCACCTCACCACAAGACCATCCTACTCTATCCTCCAGCTCCTTACTGATTCTAATCTCCCACAAAGGCTGAGGGAGAGTATGAAAAGGCTCCCAGCTTTTCTGATGGAAAATTCTACCTGATTTGTGAGGGGGCACCACAGAATGGCCCTCCGCTCTATGGGGGTCCATCTCAGCATTGAACTGCAGTCCCAGATCTGTAAGGAGGTTGTCACATGCTGCAGTGCAGTGGGAGTGCCGCAAGCTTTGGGAGGACCTTGGCTCCGGGGCACTTATAAAGACCTAAAATGTGCTTGGCCTGTGCTCTGATGCAACTTCACACCCCCACTGACATCACTGCACAGGAGGGTCCTGAGAACAGCCTGGCATGCCCTTGGTGCTCAACCATAAGCTCTTGTGCAGTAGCGAGGCAGTAAATGAAATTTGTGTCTGATAATATAAGTACATATCTGTTTTGGAAGCATTGTTCAGTTATGTCTCTAGTTTAATGTTGCCTTAGTATTACCATGTTGTCTGTACCATGTGTTGCCTTTTAAACACATTGATTCAATTATTATTTTTGTTTGTATGTTGCTTGTTTTTAAAATCTTTTATGTTAAATAAGTAATAATATTGGCTCAATGTAAAATTATTGTGACCCTACCATATAGCCTTTAAAATCTTGAAGTTCGCCTCCCCTAACATTTTGACCGGCTTGCTCTCTCCTTATGTACCCTCCCGTCAGCTTCACTCTATGGGCCAACATTTGCTAGTGGTCCCTCGAGTCAGGAGGATTCGGGCCGGAGGGCGCTCTTTTCAGTATAGAGCGGCGACGCTCTGGCACACACTGCCCCTCCATATTCGAGGCCTTAGTAATTTTCTTGAATTCAGGAAAGCTATTAAAACTTTCCTTTTTCCCACGGTGTAGGCCTTTCTGGCCCCCTTCTGCATTGTGGTCTCCTATTTGCTGTTAGCGCCGGGACGCCTCTTGGCTGGGGCAGCTGTCGCGCTTTAGAAATCTTTCAAATAGAAATAGAATAGTGTGTGTATCCTATTAGTTACCACAGATTGAACATTGACTAGCTACATTTCTATTTTGTTAGCATATTTGTATATAAGGATGACTTTGTACAACTTTAACTCTCTATCCCATGTTCAATTTTTGTGCTCTAATATCATCATCATACATTTTATTTGATTTTATCCAAACCTTCAAAGTATACATAAATAACCATCAATAATTAAAATGCTCTTGCACAAATTCCAGATAAAATACAACATGAGTGTAAAGCCTCCATAAAACAGTTTCAAAGACTGCAGACAATGACATTCTCTCAAAAGTGCTCTGTGTGTTATATAAATAGTTAATCCAAGTTGTCCTGGACATGCCTGCAAAACAGATAAAAAAAACAAAAAACCCTCCTAAGTAATCTAGGTCACTAACTTCTGACGCCTGAACCAGACAAAAAGCTGCTAAAGCAAAGACAATAGGATTAGATATATCAGCCTTTAGAATCCTAAAAGCAGCCCAGTGATGTCTAGTTGCCAGGTTCAGGCAAATTGGTCGAATCCCCTTTCTTCGGGGGAAGATGGTATTCAGTACAGAAGAACAAAATATGTCCATATGTCTCCAAGGCCAAGTCACACGCAGGGCACATAGCTGGATCTTTATCAAGTGCCCATGTTAAAGGACTTTAATGGTAGACAGCCCAAGCGGAACCTCACATAGACTTGTCGCTAATGGTGGCGAGATCAGACCTAAAAAGGGCTCAAACTTAGGGTATGGCTTAAAGCTTATGAACTGGGTGTTTAAGCACCCTGCAGTCGTTCTCGTGGCATATCAATCTGCTGCATACACCCAGTACTTAGCTTTTACATTAGGTATTTCTTTTTTACTAATCCTCTTGGGACAATCCCAAAAACTAGCCATTCCGAAAGATCTACACCAGGTTGCAGCATAGAGTAGCCATGAGATTCGTTTAGCACCACTACTCTTTAGGACTTCCCTCAATGACTCCCGATAGACATTTAACTCTGGCATAGTCCACAAACGCAACAAATACATCAAGGGTTTTACTGAAGCCACATCCACAATTCTCTTCATCCCAAGGTCAAAGAGCAATGGAGTCAATGGGGTGCTAACCGGGGCAGAGACAAGGGACCTAACATATGAATTCTCACACACCTCCAATATGTGGGTGTCAACAGGACCCCATGTCTCTGCTCCGTAGAGTGCAGCGCTTCAAGTTTTCGCCCAATAGACCTCCACAGCAGGGATTATGACCCTATCTAGGTCAGTCCATGGAATCGAAGTATTGGTTTGGATTTGTGACATAGGATAAAGTAACTTTTATCAAGTTGTGGTTCTCAACCAAGCAAATCAGTCAGACTAACCCCTAAGAAGTCAAAAGTAGTTACTCTTTCAAGCGGTTTCTCAGCAATTCTCACTTTTCGTGGTCTTGCCTTACCTTTGCTGAAAACCATAAACTTGGTTTTCTCTACAGTTAGTTCCAAGCCCCGGGATACATGAAAAGCCACAAATGTGTCTAGTATATTCTGAAGGCCCTTTGGGGTCCTGGAAATGAGTAGAGAATCATCTGTGAACACCAAGATCGGTGTTTGCTTGTCATTCAGACCCGGAGAATAATTTTCACAGACCCTTAAAAAGTTAACTACTTAATTGACATACAGGGAGAATAATGTTGATGCCAGTATGCATCCTTGCCACCCCCTGTGCCAAATGGGAATCTTAGTCGTTAATTTGCCCTGTTTCCCCCACCTAACCTGCTCATAGTTTTCCTCTGGCAACCTTGCGAACAGATTTACCAGATTTACGGGGGCTCCCAGACCTAACAGAACTTTCCAGAGTATTTCTCGGGCACGAGGTCCAACGCAGCTCGCAGATCGACAAATGCTACAAACAGTTTTTTGTTTTTTAGCAGTACGTATATCCAGGTGAGTAATGTAAACCTGAAAACCTGGTCGAATGTGCTGGTTTTAGCACGAAAACCTTCTTGGTAGGGTGACAGGATCTCATTATCTTCCATCCATGCTTGCAATTTGTCCAGGACTTGCCTAGCAAACGTATTTTGCAGGTTGTCAAATAAACTAAACGGCCTGTAATCTGAGGGAACTGAGGCATCTCCTTTGTTATATATATAGCAATTATCTCCACCCCTCTCCAAGTCTCCGGGATATCTCCCCCCAGTAACAATAGCGTTAAACAGAAGATTAGTGTCAGGGCCTCATACCAGGGGCTCAGTTTTATACAGATCGCCGGGTATCCGGTCCGGCCCAGGGGCCTTTGCTATATGTAATCTGTTTATGACTTTGAGAGTATCATCTAGACTAAAGGCTAAGTCGATGATGTTAGACCGAAAGCTGTACCAATAAATGGGCATTAAGTTTGATCCCCAGTTACATCCTCAGTGGGGATAACTTCACCCTTGTCATATAGCATCATGAAATGGTCAACCCACTTCTCAGGCTGGATGTGATAGCATGGGGTAGTAACACCTTCTAGGCTCCCATGGGTTATAATGTGCCAGAAAGAGCAATTATCGTTACACCGGGCAGCTACCAATAAGTTCTCTGATAGCCTTCTTCAGCTCACACTTTGCCTGTTTACACTCAAGGTTGAACCATTTGAGTTTCCTCCCTTCAATGGGTTTCTTCCCTGTTGATTTCGTTAAAAATGCAGCTTTCAATGCCTCATAGAATTCTCCACAAGATACTATAATTAGCTCAGGTGATGGGAGGGCATTTTCAATATCAATAAAATAATGCACATATAGATCATACATTTTTTATTGCAATTTACTGTCCTCCTGGATCCTAGCCCAAGTTACTCTTCTAAAACTATTTGTTAAGAGAGGTTCTTTAGCTGTAGAGTAACATCCAGGGGTACCCCTTTTAAGAGGGGTGCCCCCCATCGTTAAAAGCAGGGGGTTATGGTTACTATAGGACCGAAAGGGAATCATCATATCACCCACCAGTGGCCAAATTCTAACATCCACTAAGATGTAATCAATAACACTTAGACTAAAACCAGTCTTGAAGGTAGTCTGCCTATCGGGATCTGAGCAAGTCCTACAATTACAAGCCCTTAGACTCCTCTTAACCACCAATGAGGTAAGATGGAAAGCTGCATTAGTAGAATGGTGGCAGTGTGCTTTATGTGCTAGATTAGGGATTCCCCAGAACTCATCTTCTTCCTCAATCAGATTTTTAATTAAAGGAGATAGTTCACACGTGACATTAAAATCCTCTGTGGAAAAGTAACCTGGAGCCCTAATAAGTCATGTGATTCAATCAAACAACTGTTTATGGGCACAACCAAAGGCATTCTTTACAAAAATAGCTTGGCCTCCACTAGCTCTACCTGATTTCTTCTGAGCTAGTGCTTTAACACTATATATGGTGTAGCCATTACTAAATATCCTATCAACAGCCCGTGTCTCTTGGAAGATACAAACATCATTTCCTCCAAACCACCCAGGGTCGGATAGTTTAGAATAGATCCCTGCCAAGTTCCAGGAGGTGATGGACAAGCCAGATTTGACTTCGAAATCTGCTGCAACAGTGCATGGAGAAGCCTCATCTCCAGGAATATAATTACTATTAAAATTGGCTTTATTGGACATCAGCTTTTGATTATTTATAGTAAAAGAGTTAGTAGCAAAAACAGCACTGGGTATTTTGGTCAAAGAAGCCCTTGAGGCCAGGCAGGAATTGTTTGTAATATCATATGCCCTTGGGAAAGAAAGCTTCAGCTAATAGAGGAGTTACCTCATGGGGGACAGAATTCTCAGCAAATGGAACCATGTTTATGGCCATACTTGTAGCAATACAACTGGATGTTTCAGAAAGATTATACAAGTTAAGCTCAGTGACCGAGGAAGAGCCACAAGATAGGAATGTTGGAACATTATCACTATTGTGCATCTAATAAGTTGTATACATTTATTTATAAAAAAATACACCCTAAACTGAAGAGGTAATTCTGCCACTAAATCATTTCCACACTAAGCAACATGCCAAAGAGAATGTTGTCTGAGTAGGACTGTTTGGCATGAACAAATTCTACCTCGAGTTCCAGTTCTAAGAACTATGGACCCGCACCATAGTGAGAAGCAGGACCGCCCGACTAGAAGTCATAGCGTAGGGCCAGGGGAGAAAAGTCACTTTCCATCTGCCTTTTCATGGAGGGTGAACAGCCATGAAAGGGCAGGCTGAAAGGGACATTGTAATCCCTATGACGGTGCCTGAGCAAGCACCGCCCTTATTGTAGGGATTACTGACCCTCTGAAACACCGACTGGCTTCTTGACCCTGTCGGAAGGGCCACGGACGGTCCCTCCGCCCGATGCCTCCACCCGCAGCAACGTAATGTGGCAGGCAAACCGCAGGGGCAGATGGCGTGGGTCCGACAAAGACGAGCCGTTGGTGTCGGACCCACCAACATCGTAATGAGACCCAATTTTCTGCATAGAAGGTCTGGTTACAGTATTGAAATCATAGCTGACTATTTAAAAAAATAATGGACATAATTTAAACAGCGTGATAAATGTGAGGTTTAATCTAGACATTACCATGGCAAAAGGTCATCGAAATTTTCATAATGTCAGTCTTGCGCTCCTTTGATGTTGTAATTTTCTTGAAAAGTATTTTCATGTATGAAGTAGTGGACACATGCTTTCATCATTTGTTTATTTTGTCTTCATTCCTTTTCAGTGGACAGAGCTGGCCACTGAACATTAGAGCAGGTCCCTCGGAGAAGATTACCAAGATTCTCGATTTTAAGATGGGTACAAGAATTCCTCCTGCTCCTTCACCAAATGCACACCTAGAATGGCAATAATAAAGGAACACATTTGCCCCTTTTACCCCTGAACCGTCTCCTATTGCCCCAAACCTGTCAATATATCTCAATGGTTGCTCTCAAAGATGTCATATGACTCATAGCAAATGGTAAAGTAGTGATCTCTCTGGAAACACATGAGTTGAAATGAGAAGCGAGGACACCCTGACAGTCACTATCTGGCCAACATAGAAATCTATGTACCCTCCTGACCTCCTTAAGACAGGCGTTAAAACTCATCTGCTTTCACTAACCAACCCACCTCCTACTGTCACATCAATCAGTTTGTCTGTTTTCATTGTTTCACCTCATAACCCTGTGTGTTTAATTTCTCGGGGAGTGTCCGGTCGTGGCATGGCCAGCCACATTATGTTTGCAAGTGAGGAGGGCTTAAATGTTGTGGGGATACAGAGTAAATCTCAGGATGATCAGGAACTTTTGGCCCCAAACCAGGAACTTTGCAGTGATACCTACTCTGGTTTGGGAGAGTGACTATATTTATAAATTGGACTATTGACTTTCATCTGAGCATTTGGCATCTTTTAGGAGTCTTTCCCTATGTTTTTGGGCTTATTAAGTTGGTCTGTCCTTTTTATATTGTATATATTGTTATGCGCTGTTCTTTGTTAATTCCCCTACAAGCTCAACTTTCCCTCTGATTAATGACACTCTTTTTTTAAAATCTACCCATTCCAAGGACCGTCTACATTAATTTCATGATAGGGTGTAAATAGAATATTTTGATTTAATGATGGATACAGTTTAAAACAAAAATATTTGATGATCTTTGTGGAGTAAATGCATGTTGATAAACTAATAATCAAATGTCTGACCTGATTCAATCAATCAGGGGAATTGTAAGCGCACTACTCACCCCTGAGGGTCTCATGGTGCTGGGGGGGGGGTAGGTAAGCAGCTCTGTTTAGTCGAAGAGCCAGGTCTTGAGTGTCTTCCTGAAGATGTTCAGGGAGGGGGTGCGTCTGATGTCGATTGGGAGCTAGTTCCAGGTCTTGGCCGCGATGTAGGAGAAAGCTCTTCCCTCTGTTCTGGCTCTGCGGATCCGTGGGATTTCGGCGAGGTTGGTGGATCGGAGGTTTCGTTTGGGTGCGTGGAAGGAGATTCTCTCGTTGAGGTATTTGGGTCCAGTGTTGTGAAGGTATTTGTAGGCGTGGGTGAGTATCTTTAAGGTGATTCTATTTTCTATGGGGAGCCAGTGGAGGTTCTGCAGGTGTTGGGTGATGCGCTCGTGTCGAGGGATGCCGAGGAGGAGTCTGGCTGCGGTGTTCGTATGGTCTAGAGTTTGCGGAGCAGGGACTTGTTGATCCCAGCGTAGAGGGCGTTTCCGTAGTCTAGTCTGCTGGTTATGAGTGCGTGGGTGACGGTCTTCCTTGATTCAGAGGGATCCATTTGAAGGTCTTTCGGAGGATGCGGAGGGTGTTGAAGCAGCTAGAGGCGACGGCGTTGACCTGGCGGTCATGGAGAGGGAGGAGTCGAGTACGGTGCCGAGGTTGCGGGCGTGGTCCGTGGGGGTGGGAGGGCTGCCGAGGGCGGTGGGCCACCAGGTGTTGTGCCATGCAGAGGGGGAGGGTCCGAGCACAAGGACCTCTGTCTTCTCCGAGTTGAGCTTCAGGCAGCTGCTGCTCATCCAGGATGCGACGTCCTTCATTCCTTCCTGGAAGTTGAGCCTGGTGGTGATGGGGTCCTTGGTGAGGGAGAGGATGAGCTGGGTGTCGTCGGCGTAGGATACTATGATGAGTCCGTGCTGTCTGACGATGGCGGCGAGAGGGGCCATGTAGGTGTTGAAGAGCGTGGGTCTGAGCAACGATCCTTGGGGTACTCCGCAGTTGATTTCCGTTGGTTCGGAGAGGAAGGGAGGCAGTCTGATTCTTTGGGTTCTGCCGGTGAGGAAGGAGCGGATACAGTTGAGGGCGGTTCCCTGTATTCCGGCGTCGTGGAGTCTGCCGGTGAGGAAGGAGCGGATCCAGTCGAGGGCGGTTCCCTGTATTCCGGCGTCGTGGAGTCTGGCGGTGAGTGTGCGGTGGGAGACGGTGTCGAATGCTGCAGAGAGGTCGAGTAGGATCAGGGCTGCAGTGTGTCCTTGGTCGAGGAGCGTGTGGATGTCGTCTGTGGCGGGGTTTGGTGAATTCCTGGATGATGCTGAAGAGTTCCTTTGAGTTGCTGGAGTTGTTTTGGATGAAGGTCCTTTTGGTGGATCTGATGCGTTGGTGGTGTTCCGTCATGGCGTTCTTGTAGGTGGTGCGATCTTCAGACGTTTTGCTGTTTCTCCAGTTCTTCTCGAGGCGTCTGCAGGTGCGTCGATTCTTGGAGATCGGTGCTGAACCATGTGGCCTTCCTGGGGTGCTGTCTGTCGGGGTTACTAAGGGGTGCAAGCTCGTTTGCGCAGTTGGAGATCCATTTGTGGAGTTGCTTGGCTGCGAGGTTGGAGTCGGTCCAAGTGGTTGGGGTGTCTCCGTTGAGGGTGGAGTTGAGCTGCTCCTCAGTGGCTTTGCTCCAGTTTCTTCGTGGAGGGCGCGGTGCAGGTTTGGGCGGTGTGGGTTTGTCGACACGGAAGTGTATGCAGTGGTGGTCCGTCCATGTGGCTGAAGTGGGTGTTGTTACCTCCTGCAAAGATGGGGTCCAGGGTGTGATTTTTTCAAATTTGGATTTGTAAATGTAGCAGGCAAAAGTGTAAAGCTATGTTTGAGAGAGTGAAGTGTTAAGAGTGTAGTGACGGGAATCAGTGGATGGTTTCAATGTTGACAGGAGTGTAGCTTCCATGGGTACAGCAGGTGCAGTAGCACCAGGGCTGAGCACACTTAGGGGGGCCCACTGAACTCTGATTATTGATTTATTCTATAATTCAGACCTCATACAGAGGGGCATTTCTTTCTTTGAACTAGGGCCCATGACACACTGGCTTCACTACTGCACAAGGGGTCTAAGGTCTATCTCAAGAGTCTGGCGGTCCACGGACCGCCAGACGCACGGGGTGCAGTGGTGGCGGTCTTTCTATGGCCCCATTACATCCCACCACAACTGCCAGTGGTGGCGCGGTGATCTCAAGGCCGCAATATGCTTGGCGGGGCTGCTGCGGCCCCGCCAAGCATATTACTAGTTTCCTCACCGCCACACTTTTTATGGTAATGCGGCCGCTATGAAAATTGTGGCGGTGAGGAAACAGAGGGGGCCCTACAGGGCCCCTTGGTACCTCACGCCATGTGGA
Organism: Calotriton arnoldi; assembly: GCA_963921515.1. Taxonomy (NCBI): domain Eukaryota; kingdom Metazoa; phylum Chordata; class Amphibia; order Caudata; family Salamandridae; genus Calotriton; species Calotriton arnoldi. The sequence continues at coordinate 441,661 of CAWUFW010001834.1, read as the reverse complement.
TGCACACAGGGGGGCCCAACATGTGCCCCCCTGTGTGCATGCACACCAGTGCCTGCACGGCATGGACTGCAGCAGTCCATGCCGTGCAGGTACTGCCTTTCACATTCCTATTGCTGTGTCTATTTCACAGGCGTCGTCCTGGGAATGGCAAATAACCACCTGCCAGACAGGAGAAAACTCTTAATCTTTCAGGCGGTTTGTACATGGGTTTCGCAGTACAGGAGCGAGGCCGTCCTGCACCGCCAAATCATAATAAGGCCCAATGTCTCCAGCCATTTAATGTTTATTGTGTTTCTAGCTGTGCTTGTGATGATGCTTATGGTAGATCTTGTGTTCATGGTGGATGAAGTAGAAGCGGTAGGCTTATGGACGTTACAGGGGGATTTCAGTCAAGGTTTTCAGGGTGGTGTGGGCCTCATAGATTGTGAAGCCTCAATTGATTGACATTAGCACTTCTTTGATAGTACCGCTATCATTTTCATGGTCAAGAATGCCTTATACTTTCTTCTCACAAAAAACCAAGATGTTCTGGGTGTATCTCTGGCCTTACTTTGCTGACATTTCATATTATCCAAGGCACGGGTCTGTTGGTCAGACATCTGAGGGAGTCCTGTAAGGTTGTCTGCTATCTCATGCAGAATAGCTCCTATGTTGTGATGGTCCCTACGCACAGTGGACTGCTGTTGGAAATATTGATCCTCCCAGAGAACAGTATTTTTGCCATGCAAACCCCACTTCCCTGCATGCGTGACCATCTGCCATCTGGAGTGTTGTGGCAGGGAGATTGATGATGGGGAGACATCCTCCTTTCTGTAGGTGTCCTCTTCCTCATATGATTGAGAGAAGATAAGACTGGAGATGAATACAAAGAAAAACAAACCCACAGAGTCCTCTACTGAATATTATCAACTTGACTAAAGGTAAGATTCTTCTGCTTCCATTTACAATGCCATGTCATAACATTAGGAAAAGTGACAAAGGATATCACAGTCAATAATTTAATAAAATGGGAACATGGGTAGATGTATAGATGTGTGAAAGTATATACATGATTATCCTGTCACTTACAAAGAGAGTTATTCTGACTCAACCTAAAAAGGGCAGATGGTGTACTTACCAGCTATACCATCTGCCTGCTTTGTTGGCCAGTCATGATTTCTGTTCAGCGCTAGGGGAAGAAGAAGAGGAGCATATTTGTGTCTAAAACATGACAATGTAAGTTATAGTTGAGTACATGAGTTCTTCAAAATAATTCACCAATAAAACACTGTTATGGCTTAACAACTATGGTATTGAAACCCCCATTGTGTGTTAGTGACACTGACAGTATAGTCACTTCCCTGTGTGTTTTGTAGAGATGCGTTTGGAGGCAGGGCTTGTACGTTGCCCTGTTGTATTTGGAAGTACTCCTGCTGTATGTGTAGCAACTGAATTACTTGCAGTGGTGACTGTATGAGTGGAAGGAAGAGTAAAGGGGTACAATAAATAACATTGTATTTAAAGGGTTTGTGTCTCATAGGCTGTTGACAAGGGATATCTGTGTGATGCCTGCATTATAGTGTAGGGTGGGAGAAGGACAAAGTTGCATGAGGGGTCGGAGGATAACTAGGATGCTCAGAGAGGGGGTTTAGTTTTTGCCTGGCCTTATGTTAGGTTTTTCTGCAACAGACATGCCTTAGAACAACCTTAAGTAAAAAATTATTGTTTTATTATGCATTAATACTGATTAAAAGTGAAGTATAGAATTAATTATATTTTAATACAAATTATTGTTACCTTAATTTATAAATTCAAAAATGGTATTAAATATTTTATAATTAAATATTAACTATGTTTTATTTTTAAATCAAACTATAAATTATATTATATTTATTTATATTTTTAATTATTTATATTTTTAACTACTTAACTATTTTAAATAATGTAATTTAAGTTAACATTATTTTCTATAGGGTTTTATTTTAGACCCAACCTCCATAATTTTGTATAGGAGGGTGTTGCAGTCCTAATGGGTGACAATGCGTGAAGCTGGAATGGAAGCTCTGAGTTGAAGGAATTTACCACTATTTCGGGTCCCTCTCTGGCTGTAGTTTTTTTAGAAATGTACTTTGTGAATAGCAATGGGCTTAATCTTTTGTGGATGGGTGCATGTTCCTCCCTGAACCTCTCCCTAACTGTCCCTAAACTCCTCCTTACTCCTCTCTAAAGCTCTTCCATTTAGTAGCAAGTATGCTTCATTTTCTAGCCACTTCCCCTGTCCCTCCAACATTCACTGTTAAGTAGTAAACTTACGGTTCTCCCCGTAGAAAACATAGGAGAGGTGGAGATTTACACTCATAGGTTTGTGAATAGCATTTTGTAGTACTTTAGTAGTGCTATTGTAGTACTATTAAACAAACTAGATAATGCTGTTTGTGAATAGGCCCCGAAATGTTTACTTTGGAAAATATGTTAAACATATTTGACTTCGTACTTCCCTTGTGTAGTAAATCTATGACATTGGAGATGTCCTCAGAAGAATTATGCTTTCTTTGAACCAGGGTCAAATAATAAACCCTAATGGAATGTGGGACAAGTTACAATAGAATTAAGCACTCCAATACGGTTTCTTTGCTCTAAGTCTCTATATTAACTGAACATTTATGCAATTTCTGATTTGCTTCCAGTCATTATTAAACATCAGTGAAGGCTCAACATTTTAGCAGAATTATGTAACAATACTGGTGACTAAATATCCTCCTGCCATAATATTGCATTCAAACTATGGACTACCAAAATATTTTTAATTTAAGTATATATAGTTAAGTGAAGCTTTAATCTTTTTGACTCCACATTTACATGTCATATCTTCAAGGTACATATATGTGGAGTTCGGAATAATAACTCTCCCCCTACCTATATACTTACCTTGAAGTTATTATGGTAGGTGACTTTCTGGATACAATATTATGGCAGGATGACTTTGAAAACTTGATATTGTGGTAGAACACTTATTTAAGCAGCATTTGATACTTCCAAATTAGGTTTTAAAGATTTAGTGTACACTTTATCACGTACGTATATATTGATAGAAAAAGATAATAAAAAATTATTGAGACTGAATTTCATATTAAGATGTTGATAGAAGTGTAAACAATGCGCTGAATATTCGCAAAGAGAATTTCTGCATATTTTTTTTTTAATCATATTTTTATTGGCATTTCGTATATAACTTTAACCATACACAGTCAGCAAACAGTTTTTAGAATCAATATCCCGTATAACCTTATGGCACATTGCACAGAAACATTCTGGGTTACAAATAGTCGTCAGCATTTATGGCACCATTTTACCAACCAGGGATCACTTTATCGTGGCAATCATGTCATCTATGATCAGTTATACATTTTAATGCACAGTATACTGTTTGTACTTTGTTCTTACATGGGCGGCTATCAGCCTCACATTCGGGAGCTACAATACTATACAAAATTATTGAGTTTACTTTTTAATAAAAAGAAGAATAAGAACCTCAAACATAAACTTAAACTGGTGCAGAAGAGTGTTATATAGTATTGTCCTGTTATTCATTACTGGGTTTGAGGGGTCGCTCGGGGGTCTCGCTAAGGGGTAGGTAGAAAGAGGAAGAAATTCTCCAGACTCAGCAGTCTCCCTCGCTCGACGTTCACATACCTCCACATTGAATAACCTGGGGGACCGTATCTGGCCAACCCCACTCCTATGGAACTACAACAGAGATATTATATTTCAGGATCCCCTCCCGGTACTGCCCCACCTCCTCTCCATCCTCGCTGCTAGTTTGGTTCGGTTGTTCCCATGCCATCATCATTTCTTTCCACTGCGCAGCTATGGGGCGCTTCCTCATTCCTCTAGCTTCTTCCCAACCCAGTGCTCTGCCCTCAGCTTCAGCCCAACTAATCACATCCCGATTCCAGTTTTCGACCTTGGTTCCGTATAATGATTTCCACTCTAAGGCTATTCTCCGTTTGGCAAGTCCCAGAGCTAAATCTAACCTATTCGACCTTGGTTCCGTATAATGATTTCCACTCTTAAGGCTATTCTCCGTTTGGCAAGTCCCAGAGCTAAATCTAACCTATTCCCAACTTTACACTTATGTGGGTGGGGGAAGAGTCCCAGCAGACACACCTATGCCATGAGGGCCAGATCTCTTCCCGGAACCTCTTTAAGTTTGGTAACAATTGCTACCCAGTAGGGGCGTAAATGCTGACAATCCCATGTCATATGTATAAAGTCTGCATCAAGGTGGGCACATCTTGGGCACCTCCGCACTTCCCCTCCATAGGTGACATTAAGATGGTGGGGTGTCTTATGTATGACGTTGTATTGTATATATTTTAGATGCGTATTACAAGAGAATTTTTTTGGGGACTGTAATATCTTACCCCATTTGACATCTGTAAGCTCTTCTCTCACAATCCTTACCCATCTCTCCCTCAAAGCCGCTTAAGGGCTCTAGGGACGCCGCGAGTAAGGCAGCATAAAACCACTTCACCTGATGTCTGGCTGTACCCAGGGTGATCAACGCATGCAAGATTGGGTGTGTCTTAGGTTCCTCCCTGCCAGGGCCCCACAGTTGCCCAAAGGTACGACTCAAGGCCTCATAGCGTAAGAACTGACCTGGGGGCAGTCCACAGCTGTCCACCAATTCTTCGAAGGGGATTAGGGTTTTCTCCAAATAGCAGTCTCCTACATTTTCCAACCCCACATCAGTCCAGGGCGCCAATTGGTCCGGTGTGAAAAGCAACATAGGTGCTCCGTGTGGCAAGCCCACCAGGGGCAACATAGGTGAATATCTCGGGGCACTCTTTATCTTGGTCAGGGAGCTTTTCCAAGCCTGTAGGGCAGTAACCTGTAGCACCGAGTCATGCGGGGTGGTCGGGACTATGAGTTTAGCCACCAACAGGCCAGGGCGGCCAACAGCTTCCGAGAGACAAGTACCCACCTCATTCACTCCTTCCAACCATTGTGCCATCCATTGCAATGGGGCAGCCAACATGTAGAACTCAAAGTTCGGCACCCCTAGTCCTCCCTCAGCCATGGGTCGCTGTAGCGTCTTCAACGAGACACTCGGGCGCCCATCACCCCACACCAGGTCCCGCAGTAAGGAATTCAGCAAGCGAAACCAACCCCAGGTCATCAGAACTGGCAAGTTAACAAAGTAATACAAGAGACGAGGTAACATAACCATTTTGGACAAAGAGATCCGGGCCATAATGGGGAGTTGCAGGGTACACCAAAATAGAACACACGCCCTAAGGGATCGCAATGCTTTGCCCAGGTTTCCCTCTCTTAAATCTTCTAGGGAATGGTAGATATGGATTTCCCAGATATTTAAATGTGTGGGGGGTCCATCGGATGTTAATGCGCAAGTCCTCAGGTCTAGGCAATGGACCCACCACAGGGAACAGGTAAGTCTTGGTTTTGTTGACCCGAAGGCCCGATACTTGTTCAAAGCTCTCCATGATCTGTATAGCCGTGCCTGTGACCGCCTCCCCCAGGTATATCAGCAGGTCGTCCACATAAAGTGAAATAATATGCACCTGCATACTTCTTTAATACCCAATCCATTGCCTCCCAATCAAAATCTCTCGGCAAGGGGCTCGATCACTGGGCAAATAAAAGGGGTGAGAGTGAGCACCCCTGCCGTGTGCCTCAAAAGATCTTATACTGGCTAGAAATTGTTTTGCCCGTTTTGACCCTTGCAGTTGGGGTGGCATAAAGAAGCCGTACCCATTTCACCCAGGCATCCTCAGACCCATACGCAGCATAACGTCAAATAGGTACTCCCAACTGACCATATCAAAGGCCTTTTCCAGATCGATCGATAAGACTGCCGTCTGTTGGTTACGTATGGCTTCTGTTTGGAAGAGAATAGAATAAAGTCCACGAAGATTATAGGAGGTGTTGCGGGTGGGAATAAACCCATTTTGATCTGGGTGTATAAGTGATTTCATGCGGGAAAGCAGCCTACTCGCAAGGACCTTGATAAGAATTTTAAAATCTAAATCAAGCATAGAGAGGGGCCTAAAGTCCCCCACCCCAGCACCCATCTCTTTGGTTTTAGGGAGGGGAATGACAAGCGCATCCCGAGAAGTACAGGGAAGTTCCCCCTTCTCAAATGATGCAGCGTATAGTGTTTCCAGCTGCGGTGCCAGGGCAGTCACAAATTTTTTATAGAATTCTGCCGGGAGGCCATCAGGGCCCGGCGTTTTACCTGACGCCAAGTCCGCAATGGCAGCATGGATTTCTTGCAGTGTCACCGGGCCCCCCAGCTCATCCTGCATCTGTTGGTCTATGGTCCGGAGTGGGAGTAGGTCCAAGAGCTCACCAATGTGATGTGGGCTAACTGCCGCCGGGGTGGCATATAGCCTCTCATAATATTTCTGAAAGGAGGTGTAAATGTCATCAGGGCTATAAAGTAGACCACCGGTTTCATATTTAAGCTAAGTGATTGGCGTTCCTCGGGTCTCCGGCCTTAGCCATGGTAGGAGTCGTCCGCCCTCCCTTCCTCTCTCTGTACCCTGTCCATGTATTACTTGTAACTGTAGCAGTGCAATCTACCCAGCACTTCATGATAGGTTGCACATGTTTCTTGTAGTCGGGTCAGGGAGGTGGGGTCTAGTCCTTGTGTATTGTCTAATTGTCATAGCTTCCCCTCTAAGTCCAGTATTTCTTGCCGCATTTCTCTTTGCGCCCCAATCGACTGCCCCATACAGTGACCCCACACCACTTCCTTAAAAGCCTCCCACTTCACTAGTGTTGAGGATGTTGTATGGGTATTTGTGCTAAAATAGGTCTCTATGAGTGTGGCCAGAGATGTCCGGAATGGGGCATCCTCCAGCACCAAAGGGCTGAGTCTCCAAGAGGGAATCGGTGGCCGGCTCCCTAAAGGTAAGTAAGTTAGCATCAGGGGGTGGTGATCGCACAATGTGCGTCCCAAATATTCAGTATGCCTAATAGAACCGCTAAGGGCAGGAGAGCAAAGAAAAGTATCAAGTCTAGTGTGTACCTGGTGGATCAATGAAAAGAAGGAGTATTCCCTGTCTCCCTGATGCTGTATTCTCCAGATATCTTCGAGGCCCCAGCGATATATCCAATCCCGGAACCCAGCTGCAGATTGCGCCCCTTGGGAGAGGGAGATGTGAGCGATCAGCCGCGACACAGTTAAAATCTCCACCCAACAGTACCTGCCCATTCATATGTGTAGCCATCTTAGCTGAGAGGGAGGACAGGAATGTAATCTGGTCTTGGTTGGGCGTGTAAATATTACCCAACGTTATCTCATGGCCTGCCAGTCTACCTGTCAGGATTACATACCTACCCTCGGTATCTACTAGAGTGTGGGTAAGATCGAAGGGGACCCCAGGTCGTATCCATATTAATACTCCTCCTGTTAAAAAGGCCGAGAAAGTTGCTGCATAAACCTGACCTCTGCATCATTTGCGGAGTTTCTCAAGTTCAGCTTTAATTAAGTGAGTCTCCTGCAGGAGGGCAATATGTACATCTCTACGTTTTAAATAGGAGTAAATATTGTGGCGCTTAGTCATGGATCCCATCCGTCGTATATTCCAGGTTAAAAACCTTATTGTGTTATGTGTATGTGTCATAGTGGCGAGGTACTTTTTGAAGGCCACCCCACCGACCCTCCTCTACTCCCGGATCCCCATCCATGGTTGACCACTCCATTCTGCAAATGTCATATATTAAACTAACAAAACAATCCCCTTTCTGAACAACTCTCGGACCCCAGGGCAGTCCGACAACGGCCGGCCGCCCAAACTGCATGTAGGACATTTAAACACTAAATGAGGCCTAACCCCAATCGGGCAAGGATCTCAGGGGGGGATGGCAAAAACTGTAGGTGTAATCAGGTATGTATAGTCTACCCGTGTTGCACCGGCCCAAGCCAGTGTTAACCCATTTTAGGGCCCTGGCAAGCTCCGGGGTCCTTTCCTTCCCGCAAGAGGACCACTGCGGTCTTTGATCGTCCTCCAAAGTCAAATGATCTCATCGGCCGTGCGAGGGGTCACGTCTGCTAATACTACGTTTCCGCTGCAGGAAGAGTCTGATTCTACCCCTTCAGTCTCCCTAGAGGAACGGGACCCCGCCTCTGAGGGGGATTTCCTGTCCTGCATGATTGCTGCCACTGCTTGTAGCGCTTCCGCCCTCTCCCTTTCAGTTTGAGAAGATGTCGGTCTTTTTGTGGCACTCCGTCTAGAGCGTCTTCTAGATCTCTTTCTGGGCTCTCTGTTCTTAGGTGGCAATTCCATTGACTGGGCAAGTCGGGGAACCCTGGCTCTGTACATTTCTATCCACTCCCATGCATCCTTTGGATCTTCGCAGAAGTGTGTCTTTCCATCCAGGATTATGCGCAGGCGGGCTGGGAAGATCAAAGAATATTGGAGGCCTGCTTCTCTCAGCACTTTCTTGACCTCCAAGAACGAAGCCCGCCTTCTTTGGACATCTAGCGTACAGTCAGGAAAAATTGAGAATCTACTAATGTCCATCGTGTAAGGTCCCTCTGTTCTGGCTTTATGCAGGAGAGTATCCCTGTCTCGGAAGTGAAGTAGCCTAGCCACCACTGGGGGCAGAGGTCGACCAGGGGCCCGAGGCCTGGCCATCACACGGTGCGCTCTCTCAAGTGTATAGACGTTTCAGAGGCCTTCAGGGGCCACCACACTCCGGAGCCATTGATCTAGGAAAGACACCATGTCTTTGCCTTCCACTCCTTTGGGCAAGCCAAGCACTCTGATATTGTTCCTCCTATTGCGCCCTTCGGCATCTTCTGCTTTCCGCTCTAGGGTGCCGATCCTGTCCGTGAGGTCCCCCACCTGGGCTGCCAAGGACCACTGCACCGGTGCGAGGTCCGCTATCGTGGTCTCTGTGCTTTTAACTCTCTCGGCCAATTTCTTGTGCTCTTCCCTAAGTAGGCCCAATCCCACGGACACCGTACTAATGTCCTGGTGCAGTGTGGCCTTAGTGTCAGCTATGGCCTCCAGTATTTTGGTCAGCTGTTGCTGTACAGGGTCACCAGGTTCCTTCTGCAGACTTTCCTGCAAGGTTTCTTCCGCTTCCTGGGCGGCCCCTGTCTGTCTCGCTCTTGGTTTGCCCATTTCAGGCGTAGTGTCGTGGGCACTACTCAGGTAGGCAAGGTAATTGAAATACTATTGTCCAGGCTTACACTTGCATGTAGTGTTATGCCCCAGTCGTGCCCTCCACTACGCAGATATGAGGTTCCAGCCAGCACCCGTCCGCGCCCTCACAGGCCGGGGACCCCCACTGTGTCACCACACCGTCACCAGTACTCCGGGACACCCTGGGTGTTGCCACCTCTCTAGGGACCAATCCTCTATCTTGGACACAGCTATTGTAGAAGGGGCCGCCTGTGCAGTTCAGCCTCATGCGAGCAATTAACGTCTCTGTGTTGGTTCTCCTCTTAGCCCTGCACTGAGTTTTATTATTATTACTGCGCCGATCTGCTTGCCAGTCCACAACTGCGCCCACAGAGCCCCACTGCCTGCCAGGCCGTGTCAGCACCAAGCGTCTCTTTTTGGGCTCAGCCGCTTAAGGTGCAGTTGGTTTTCAGAGGGGGCCGCCTCCACACTGCAGTCCTTTGAGTGCTGTTATCTCCCCCTGCTTGCCTGCTCAGCGTCAGGCTACCCGCAGACACCGAGTCCAGCCACCGGGCGCGGTACTATTTTAGCACCTCACCTCAGTCTTGAACTCCTGGCTTCACCTCTCATCTGGCCCGGCTCTCTCAAGTAGGCTCCTGCCAATGCTGGGGCACCATGGTGTTCAGCAAGGCCTGCCGAGCGCCGACCAGTATCTCCTGCAACCAAGACTCTCAGGGGCCCACTCCGCGCTGTGCCAGCACTCTTGCCCTCAGTCTGCCACCAAAACAGGTTGAGTAGGGTATGTCGCCAACTTGGGGGCACTGTTTTCCAAATTGTGCCTCGTTAACTCCCTCAGGCAGCAGGAGACCCGACAAACCTCTCCGAAGCCTCTCCCGGCCTCCGGGACTGCCCACCAGTCACGAGCGTGCAGCTCTGGCCCCCTACCTCCGTCAGCCACAGGGTACTGTGTCACCCCACTGGCACCGCTCCCAGGGGTACTCCCAGGTGCCTTCTCGTGGTTGTCGGGGTGACAGTCCCTCCGTCGGGAAGCACATTTCCGCCCCCACACCACAGGCAAGCAGTCTTCCCAGGGGCTCTCTCCCCGCATGACGCACTAGCTCCCTCGGACAGCCGGAGACCCGACAAACCTCATGGGAGTCTCTCCCGGCCTCTGGGACCCCCCACCGGCGCGAATAGGACACGTTACAACACAAACATTTAAAAAGCATGCCTTTACAACGCGGTTTTTACATCGCAACATCCATTACAACGCATGATTTTACAACGCATGCCATCACAACGCATTTTTAGAAACTACATTTACAACGCATTCCATTACAATGCATACCATTACAGCGCATACCATTACAACGCATAATACTTTTAGGGCAACAGTAGGGTAAGTGTTCGATAGTGTAAGGGTAAAAATTACTATTCCCACTGAGTGAGTGCAACAGTGGGGTAAGTGTTGGATAGTGTAGGGGTAAAGATTACTATTCCCACTCCAGTGAGTGCAACAGTAGGGTAAGTGTTGGATAGTGTAGGGGTAAAAATTACTATTCCCACTCCAGTGAGTGCAACAGTAGGGTAATTGTTGAATAGTGTAGGGGTAAAAATTACTATTCCCATTACTTACCTTATAATGCGTTGTATTGGCATGCATTGTAGTGACATGCGTTGTAATGGCTGCGTTGTAATGGCATGCGATGTAAAGGCAGTTGCGTTGTAATGACTGCGTTGTAATGGTTGTTTCCCCACCGGTGCCAGCCGCGGGGGTCCGTATCACTCCACAGACACCGCTCCCAGGGGCTCTCCCAGGTGTCACCTAGTGACTGTCGGGGTGTCAGTCTTTTCGGTGGGAGGCACAGTTCTGCCCCCGTGCCACAGGCGAGCAGTCTTCCCGGGGGTTCTCTCCCCGTTTAGGCACTGCGGCAACGGATTCAGCTCTCACGAGGCCCAATGTCGCTCATACAGTGCGCCAGAGTCGCGTTGCCATCTTAGATCGCCATCTTAGATCCTCCCGGCGTCTTTCCTCAGCCACCTGACTGCGCTGTACCACCCCTCCCCGCGCATCTGACTCTGGGGCACTTCCGATCTCTCAGGCAGCCCTTCAGCTCAAAGTTCGGGCACCCTCCGCCGTCAGGGCATCCCGATAATTGTAGGCTGGTGCGGAGCTACAGGCCCACACAACCGTCATCTTCAGCGTCCAAGCCACGCCCCCCAGAATTTTTGCGTATTTAACATCATTTTTTCTGTTAAGTGGAACGAAAGTGGTAATCAAGGGATTACGTAATACTACTTCAATGCATAGGAAATCTGTGTCTCTTCATATGAACAAAACCCTGGTGCTATCACCTCCCATGTAAATCTGGTCCAGTGGTACGACACCTGGTAAATCCAGGTGCAAGAAGAATGAACCATTTATGATCAGATAAAGGGAAATTCCACACTGGGATTCCACTCCGTATGACTCGTAATCAAGCCCACAGTATATAAACTCAAAGTTAGTTCCACAGAACCAGCAGGTGCAAGCATTGCTTTAGTACAATGCAAAGTGAAAAGGTAATGTTCAAACTATTTGTGAAACCTAATAAAAATTCCTGACTATGAAAAGAGCTCAATTCAATCTAAAATAATTTGCGTTGAGAATTAGGGACAACTGTTACAGTAGTAGAAAAGAAGAATTACCAGGTACACTTTAAAAGATAACAATTTATGACTACATCTGTAATTGAAAGAACCCAAGTAGTGGGGTAGGGCAGGGGTTAGTATGTGGTACATGCATTTTTAATGGTCCATCAAAGATTTATAGATCTGCACCCTATAAAAAGTAATGGGGAGGAGGGGAGAGAAGAGGCCACTGGGTATCAGCCTATTAGCAGCTGATTATCACATGTATCTGCACTGGTAGAGTACTACAACTTAGGTAATTAGAAATGCTGCAATAATCCTCTTGAATAATTGGAGTTAACTACCAGCTCTGCTGCAAGTCCTTAAAGGGTCGTTCGCTACTGGGCATGACCAGACCACAACTTCATATCAGTCTAATGAGCAATAGGATGTCTTGTTATTTACAGTAATAGGAAATCCAGAAATGCAGTATGAAGAGTTATATGAAAAAAACCTTTTCATGTACATCTTGTTATTATTATTAATATCATTATTATTCAACTTTTTGGGAAAGGAAGTCATAAAATCCTATGCATAGAATTTTGGAAATCTTTTCACTTTTTTGAAAGGTTAAATATTTCCATGCACACATTTTTAGAAAATGAACCACTCCCAAAGTCAATGGTTGTGGAGGAGCTATTTGGAATGATCCTTCGAATCTTCGTACCAAAACAATCCTAAGAAAAAATGCATCACACATATAAAGAGGAAGTAACAAGGAGAAATACAAATATTTCTCATAGTTACGACAGCCTCCAGGTGCACCAGTTTGGCGGAAACCCATGTGTGCAAACTTAGGTGAATCTGGGTTTGCTTCAAAATCTATGGGTGGATGCACAGGAACGCCCATGATCCACCCATCGGTAATGCATATTGCTACCTTGTGTAACTTTTCTTTTTACTAAGCCACGCAAAGCCACACAAATCAGGCTTTGCCTGACTTAGCAAATCCCAACATATATTTTACATTGGGATGGGGCAAAAACGTGACGCAGCCCCTATGCAAAATGTTAGTAATCAGGCCTTCCTAAACTGAGCAAAAGAGATTCAAGGAGTCAAGAAAGGAAAATAAAAACGGGCACTAACCAGTTAAGAATTATTTTGAGGTTCCAAAGCTGAGAGTTTTATTTTAAACACAATGCAATCTGTGGAAGTCTTTGACTTCCTCGTTCATATTTTTGGGAATTTTATGGACTTTTTCTGGACTTGAAAATGTTCAAAAAGCTCTTAAGAGAAGCTCTGACATAATCTTCAAAATTATGCATATTACCACTGCATCCATGTTAAATAATAGATTATGTGGTGGCTTTAAGTATGTTAAGAATGCCCATAGAGCGTGATTGTATATGTTGCTTCGCACTGCTGTGATATCACAAAGGCATAAAAAGCCCTCTCTCACTTCTTGCAGTTTAAATATCACATTAGTGAAAAACAATGTTGCCTTTTATTGCATGTGGGCAGAAAGAGAACTCTCTCCCCACAGCTGTCACCACCTACAGTTCCCTAGCATGCAGGAGACACTGCTGTCAGGTTGGCCCCTGTTCCTGTGGTGGAGTGAGGTGTGGCTGAGAAATCTGTGAGAGCTGCTCTGCTCTTTGTTGATAACAAAACTCTCTTCTTGCCCCCCAATCTCCTCTCTCCACAACTGCCTTTGTGGTGAAGTTTGTGCTATATAAATACCTGCATGAATGAATTCATTAAAATTGTTTGGTACAATGTTGAGGCACTGGTATCAATCCTTTCTGCTGTGTCATGCAGAGGAAAAGGTGGATCAGCAGAAATTAATGAATGGGGGCTGCAATTGGGAGGGTGGTAGAATAAAAACAAATATCTGTGAAAAAAGGTTGGTCAGTGATTTTGGTAGGTAAAGTAAGGGAGACTTGGGGGCATATTAACAAGCAGCAGCGATAATTATCGCTGGCCGCGCCTAGCGCGAGTTTCCCTATCGCCGGCTATCGCTGGAATTCATCGCCAAGCTAGCGCTGTATTTACAACGCTTAGCGCATTGGCGATAAAAATTCCAGCGATAGCAGGGAAATGTCCCAACATCGCTGGAAAACCAGCGATGTTCCCTGCAACACAGCGATGACCTTGCTGATACGACCCTGTGGTCGTAACCCCACATTCCACCTCCCATGCAAAGTATGCTTAACACTGGATTTTAACAGACGTTAAAATCCAGCGTTAATGGCCGGTTAGTGCGATTTTGTTTATCGCTACACCGGCCGGGGCATTGTTGTAAATATCGCGAAGCTGCCTTCGCGATATTTACCCATGTAGTCTATTGAGGCACGCCTACTTTGCATCTCATTAACGGTGCGATGCGAAATGGGTGCTAAATCACGGAAACACGCGCTAGCGTGTCCTTGCTAATATTGCAATAAAATTATCTCCGCTTTTCGGCCGAAAACGGACGCTAAAGCGGCGATAATTTTATCTCCCCCTCTTGTTAATTTGGCCCTTAATCTTTACACTGAGGGGAATGATATAGAAACTAACTGCATTCATGTGCCCTTTGGTTTCACCCCACATCCAACAATGGCTTTTGAGAAAATGAAATTGGAGAACATTCAGTTTGTGCAATTTTCTGTGAAGGGGGCACAGTGTGAAATCATAAAGCATAACATTAGATTTCAACTCTTAAGTTGAGTACTTTCTGGAGTTTCCAGTGTTCCATTGAAACCTCTGATTCTGTGAGATACTTCATGTTTCTACTGTCTTTCAAGCCCACCCAAACTCATAGTGAATCCATGGTTGATAGGTTGCCAACCACATGATCTGAATGGTCACTTAATAAGGCATACATCTCTTGTTATATTTGTTAGTAATTTATACATTGTGAATTCTATTTGTTTACTTATCTATATCAACAAGTTTCTATTCCATGGAAAAGCCATAACGAGCAGCAGGGCACTTTACGTTAGAACTGCTTCATACAACAGAAGAAAGTTTAAATTGATATAGGACATAAAGAATAATAATATAAAGTAAGAAATTGGGGGGCATATTAGCAAGAAGAGGCGATAATCATCGCTAACCCTGCTTAGCGTGATTTTTTTTATCGCCGGCTATCGCTGGAATATATCGCCACGCTAACGCTGTATTAGCAACGATTAGCGCTATGGCGATGAATATTCCAGCGATAGCGGGGAAATGGGCCAACATCGCTGAAAAACCAGCGATGTTGCATGGAGAAGGGAGAACACCTTGCTGATACGACCCTGTGGTCGTATCAGCATAATCCACCCCCATGTTAGGTATGGCTAACACCTGCTAATTGCAGGTGTTAAATAAATGGCGATGACCCCGGTTAGCGCGACTTTTCATGTCGCTAACTGAGGCCATGGCCACCTTGCTAATAGGCGATAGGCCTGTTAGCGAGTGTTTCCCAGGTTTGTTCGTCGGGAACGCCCACTTTGCATGTCATTAGCGATAAATATCGCTGACATGCAAAGCGGTAAAAAAACGGGCGCTAATGCCCGCAAACTGTCGCTAACTGCTGTTAGAGACAGTTTGCTGATAGGGCGATATAAATATCGCCGCTTTAGCGGCAAAAAGTGCCGTTAAAGCGGCGATAGTGCCCTTGCTAATATGCCCCTGGGTTATTAGTTGAAAAGGGTGAAACCCTAACACTAAAAATAAACTCAGGGGCATATTAGCAAGACCCACGTTAAGTTATCGCCGCTTTAGCGGCAGGAAACTGCCGCTAAAACGGCGATAATGGGCTTG
The DNA here is from genome assembly GCA_963921515.1 of Calotriton arnoldi. NCBI lineage: Eukaryota > Metazoa > Chordata > Amphibia > Caudata > Salamandridae > Calotriton > Calotriton arnoldi. The sequence continues at coordinate 426,128 of CAWUFW010001834.1, read as the reverse complement.
CTAATATGCGTTATAGAATTCCAATAGAAGCCCAGGTTAGATGTGCAGGACATCTAACCCGTTCTTCTATTGGAATTCTATAACGCATATTAGCAAGCCTATTATCGCCGTTTTAGCGGCAGTTTCCTGCCGCTAAAACGGCGATAATTTTAACGTGGGTCTTGCTAATATGCCCTCAGTCTTTATCAAGGTTAAAACTCCTGATGCCACCAAATTAACCTGAGCCCAGTCTCCTGGTATCTAGTGCACAGAGCAGACATACTTAACTTAGAGGCAAAGTATAGAAAATGTATGCAGTACTAAAAGAGTATTAACGCTGAAATGCAAAACAATAAAAATATCAAAATGAATTGGTAAAATTTAATAAACCAAATGACACAAAAATTACCAAAATCCAATAAAGGGAACCGGAGGTATAATTTTAAAAATGTTTAACTAGAAATAGCACCAATAAGCACAAAGTGACAATGATAGTCAATGGTCACAGTAGGACAGGACCTAGGTGCAATTTGACACTGACTGCGATGGAATGTGGGTCAGATACACCAACCTGCTCAAAGAGTTTACCTTCTGACTTTAGTCTTTATGTCCAAATCCACCACAGAAGTACACTTATAAGGACTCCCAGTAATCCAGGGAGGCACTTAGAGGCTCACAGGTTATCAGACAAAGGCCAATCCGGGGACCAGTTGCCAATGGTCAGCTGGGCAGTTGCAGGAAAAGGCCTCTTGAGGCTCGTTGTGTCCCTATAGCTTTAACAGGAGGTCAGCCTTATGACTCTTAGATTCTTCTTCTTTGACCTGGGTAAAAGAGGCATGGTGAACAAAAAAACGATGGACTTAGGCCCTGATCTCTGTACTAGGATTGAATGTTTGACATTGTTCAAAATTCCGTCCATCATTTTTTTTTTTTGCATTTGTTTCTCCGAGTGGGAGAGGTATGCCCATACGTGGGTCCCATGCTCACCATGCCATTAGAGTCAAGCTAGCCTGGCTGCTGAGAGGTAATACCCCGAATCCAGTCCCAGGATGGTTGTTTCCAGTCCAGGGAAGACCTTCCCTGGCCGTTCGGACTGGACTGTTCTCATGGGGAGCAGGGTCGAGACTGATTTACACATGGCTGGGTCCAATCTGGAATGGCATGGTGAGCAAAGAAATTATAGATTTAGGCCCAGATCTCTGCACTGGGGATAAATGCTTGACATTGTTCAGCATTCAGTTCATCAATTGTTCTTTTTGCATTTGCCACCCCGAGTCGGATGAGTATGCCCAGACGTGAGTTCTGTGCTCACCATGCCACTGAAGTCAAGCTAGACTGGCCGATGAGGGCTGATGCCCCGAAACTGGTCCCAGGATGCTTGTTTTCGGTCCAGGGAAGACCTGGCCTGGTAGTTCAGGCTGGACTGTTTCCCGGGGCAGCGGGGTCAAGACTGATTTGCATTAGGGGTTGGCGGTGAACTCCATTCTGCTGGCGAAGCTTGCAAAGCTTTTTTTACTCGCGGAGTTAGGGAAAAACTCCACCTCCCGTGTAGCGTAGCAGAGTTTACCGGCGCCGGCCCCCCCCACCTAACATGTGATCCAACAAGAACTTCCTAGACTATACTGCCTCCTCTAGTCATTAACCACTCCACATGCTGTCCTAACCCTTCTGCAATATAGTGTAATCACCTTAAATCCATTTTAACAACAACTCAGATGATTTCCCTTCTTGTAACACTTTTTGTTCTTCTGTCTGTCTGCACAGGCCCACTAGATGCGAATATAAGACTCACACGCAGTCTCTGCTCCCACCCCTCTCATGCAGCCTGCGCTCCAACCCCTGGTCTACTAGTGGTCTCTTCTGCCCCTCTTACCTCCAATTCTGCGCCTGTCTTTGCTGCCCCTGGTGTCTCCACCGCCTCGTCTCGCTGTCTCTGCTGAATGGTGTCTCGGCTCCCCTACTGTCACTGCTGATGGCCTTGGACATCTCCAAACTTTCTCTAAATCCCACTCAGTGATGTCACCGCATGTGGAGGGGTTGAGGGGGCGGGAATAAGGGTAGGTGGGCAATAATGAGGGAGTGACCCGAAGGATCCTGGGCTGGGAGCAACATGGCACCTCACCAGATCCAGCACCCTGCCCGGGCCTTAATGACTAATCAATGTGTGTGGGGGGAGGGTACGTTTGGTGAGAGTGGGGGGGTGGGAGTAAGGGGAGGTGGGTGGTAACGAGGGAGTAACCTGAGGGAGCCTGGGCTGGGAGACTCATGGTCTGCTCCTCACCGCATTCAGCACCACACAGGCTACTCACACTTGGAGGCCCCCCCCCCCTCACCGGCCCCACACACAAACACTACTGCCCAGGCCTTAATTATTAATTGCAGACTGAGGAAGCAGCACAATGTCGGAATGCATGCAAAATAGACCGCCCATTCATACACCACCGCTTCCTGGAAAGTGCTCTGCTTGACGGCAACTGAAGAACACATTATTACCCAACTCAACGGCATCATTGCATCATCCTCGGAAAACTGAAGGTCTGAAACAGCCCTGCCAGGATACAAACGTGTGATCTGCTAATGTGTACACATGTATCATGCAGAAGTCCATGTGCTGCGGATTATGAGTCATGCGATGAGTAAGGACTGCGACAGACTTGAGTCCGACAAGCGAAAACGAAATGTGAATACTAGCTAAGGTGAGCATGGGGGGCGGGGCAATAATGAATGTTGACAAGATTGTCACTTAATGTGCTAGGGGCTTTTAGAGCCTACCTCAGAGGCTTATGAGTATTTATTCCATTTGTAGAGCGCACCTGTCACAAAACCGGTATCCTGGCGCTGACGCGAGTAGGTAGGTACCCCTGCTACATGTAACCATCCAGAAGAATATGTAGCGGATTAATTTATTTATTTAGGGAAGAGACATGTCTTTAGAACTTTCCTAAATGGTAACAGGGTTGTTGCTGATCTAAGAGTTAGTGGCAGCTTGTTCCTAAGCTAGGCTGCTTTGACTGAGAAGGCCCGACCCCTTGTCTTGCCTTCCGAAACTTATTGATGCACACCAAGTTTGCAGTACTGGTTTGGAGATTTCGTTCCGTGGTATACCCCTTCAGTCTTCTTTGTAAGGGTACCAGGCAATTACCCTTTAGTGCCTTGAACACAATGCACATACCTTTAAACAGAATCCTCTGTTTTAATGACAGCCAGTGCAGTTCTTTCAAGGCATTGTATGCTGATGATCTGCGAGGTCTATTTAAGGTAGGTTTCGCTGCAGCCACTTGGACTTTATGCAGTCTATTTAAAAGATACTCCAGGGCCCCAAGTAGCAAGGCATTACAGTAGTTCAACCTACTGAGTATGATACTATGCTCTACAAGTGAAGGTGGGTAGCACCTTTCTAAGACTTTGTAATAATGCAAATCATTTGCCTGCTAATTTTGTGACGTGGTTCTCCAGAGATAACTTGCTGTCTAAGATGACCCCCAAGTTATGAACCATGTCAGATTGCAGTAGCTCATCACCAGGTGGGATGGGGCAGAAATTTGAGGGGAGAGTAATAGGAATCTTGCTTGCCAAATAGCACAAGAACTCTGTTTTGTCCCCGTTGAGTTTTAATAAATTTGTATTCATCCAGCTGACAATTTCCAGCATGCCTCTCTGGAACGCCATTACTGCTGCCTCTTGATTATTATTGAGTGAAAAAAATCAGCTGGGTCTCATCGGCATAATTAACCACACTAATGTGCTTCTTTATCAAAGTGATAAGTGGCCTCATGCAGATGATAAATAATATCAGGCTGAGCGCAGAGCCCTGTGGTGCTCCCTGTCGCAGCATTTTGAAAGCAGAGCAGTAGGGGGGCAAAGACACAGCTTGACACCTATCCAATAAGTAGAACTCCAGCCACTTTAGTGCTGTGCCTCCCACACCAATTGAGGTTAGCCTAGAAAGCAGGATTTTATGGTCTACGATGTCAAAGGCAGGCGACAAGTCAAGCATGATCAGGACTGTCGACTGCCCGCTGTCTACCCGCATCCGTAGCTCGTCCAAAGCTACAAGTAGGGCTGACTCAGTCAGTACCATGTCCAGATCAAAAGTCAAATTGCTCATCCTCAAGGAGGGACTGGGATTCCAGATCTTGAGATAAACGTGTCCTCACATATCGCTCCAGAATCTTCACTGGAAAGAGAAGTAGTGAAAGGGGCTTATAATTACTCAAAACCACAGGATCAGCTGATGATTCTTCAGAAGGGGGGGACAATTGCTTTCTTCAAGATCTGGGGTACCCCCATCGGTTTCAGCTGGCTGGCACACATCAAAGCCAGTCAGAATCCACCATCCCAGATAGGATGAGTACGATACACGTAACTGATAACCTGTGCTCACCCTTGAATAGCTTGGCACTGATCGGTCAGGATTATCCTCAGGGCCCATGTGTAAAGTATTGGCACAACACCACCCTCGCAACACCCTGCGGACGCTACAAAAAGACTCCACGCCGTATGTATAAAACACTGGCCTTTGAATTACACTCACATTGAAATCAAAAACAATATATACATTGAATATGCACTTTACAGTTATATGCAGTTGCAATTTTCCCATTAGCAGCAGAACAGCATGAACTGATATACCCTTATCAGAGGTATTCATCAGCCACGAGATTCCCCAGTATCACATACCCCAACAGTTGCAATGGTCAAGCAATCACAAGTCTTTGAATACGCCACACGACCCAGCCCCACAGTCACTCAACTTCACCAGCCAACGATACACGTTACCCCTGCTGGCGCCACGTTGTTTAGACTGCTGGAACTACCTAAAGTGGAAAGAAATACTTACTTAGTTTCGTCTATATGGATTAGACCTGCACTATCCCCCCCATAGACAGAAGGTTGTGACCCAGGAAGCTGACACACTTTCAATTCTGGAGAAATGTTTTCCCTCAAGCGGAGGTGCGAGCTGTCGTGGCTCCTGGCAGCCAGCCGTGGGTGCCCACAAGGGACACAAATCCCCTCAGGCCTCATCACAATGTTCTGCACAACGAAGTACCTTGTGGTGTGGGAGAGGGAGCCAGCGACCTTGGTCAGAGGCCGTGATGTCAGGCACTGTTGTCCTCCCGATCTGGAGGTCGAAAACAGTCTCAGCTCCTGGCTCAGGTCCCCCAATATCCCTTGAACACAACACGCTCCAGAGTGTAAGCTGTTGTTTTTGCATTTGTCACCCCGAGTGGGACGGGTATGCCCAGACGTGGGTCCCGTGCTCTCCATGCCACTGGAATAAAGCTATCTTGGCTGAAGAGGGGTGAAACCCCAAAACCGGTCCTAGGATGCTTGTTTCCAGTCCAGGGAGGACCTGGCTTGGCAGTTCGGGCTGGACTGTTCCCATTAGGCACAGGGTCAAGACTGATTTGCATATGGCTGGGCTCAAACTGGAATGGCATGGTGAGCAAAAACGATGGATTTAGGCCCAGATCTCTGTACTGGGGTGAATGTATGACATTGTTCTGCATTCTGTCCATCAACTGTTGTTTTTGCATTTGTCACCCCGAGTGGGACGGGTATGCCCAGACGTGGGTCCCGTGCTCTCCATGCCACTGGAATAAAGCTATCTTGGCTAAAGAGGGGTGAAACCCCGAAACCGGTCCTAGGATGCTTGTTTCCAGTCCAGGGAGGACCTGGCTTGGCAGTTCGGGCTGGACTGTACCCATGAGGCACAGGGTCAAGCCTGATTTGCATATGGCTGGGTTCAAACTGGAATGGCATGGTGAGCAAAAAAACGATGGATTTAGGCCCAGATCTCTGTACTGGGGTGAATGTATGACATTGTTCTGCATTCTGTCCATCAACTGTTGTTTTTGCATTTGTCACCCCGAGTGGGACGGGTATGCCCAGACGTGGGTCCCGTGCTCTCCATGCCACTGGAATAAAGCTATCTTGGCTGAAGAGGGGTGAAACCCCGAAACCGGTCCTAGGATGCTTGTTTCCAGTCCAGGGAGGACCTGGCTTGGCAGTTCGGGCTGGACTGTTCCCATGAGGCACAGGGTCAAGACTGATTTGCATATGGCTGGGTTCAAACTGGAATGGCATGGTGAGCAAAAACGATGGATTTAGGCCCAGATCTCGGTACTGGGGTGAATGTATGACATTGTTCTGCATTCTGTCCATCAACTGTTGTTTTTGCATTTGTCACCCCGAGTGGGACGGGTATGCCCAGACGTGGGTTCCGTGCTCTCCATGCCACTGGAATAAAGCTATCTTGGCTGAAGAGGGGTGAAACCCCGAAACCGGTCCTAGGATGCTTGTTTCCAGTCCAGGGAGGACCTGGCTTGGCAGTTCGGGCTGGACTGTTCCCATGAGGCACAGGGTCAAGACTGATTTGCATATGGCTGGGTTCAAACTGGAATGGCATGGTGAGCACAAAAACGATGGATTTAGGCCCAGATCTCTGTACTGGGGTGAATGTATGACATTGTTCTGCATTCTGTCCATCAACTGTTGTTTTTGCATTTGTCACCCCGAGTGGGACGGGTATGCCCAGACGTGGGTCCCGTGCTCTCCATGCCACTGGAATAAAGTAAGGGTGGGCGGAATTTGCGTAGTCGCGTTACGCAAATCTCTGCGAAATTGCTAAAAAATTCCGCGAGCACGCGGAAATTCCCGCGAAATCGCGGAATTGCTGGTCCCGTCCGTTCGCGATGTGTTTTTGCGTGTTCGCGGGGAAATATATCGCTAACTTGCCCATGCGGTCGCTAACGGGCGCGGCCATCTTGTTTTCACTTGTCTCGCCCGCTCGCGATGGTATTTCCTGTTCAGGGTCGCGTATTGCATGCTCCCGCCTGCTCGCGATGCTTATTTCCAGTTCCGGGTCGCGTATTGCATGCTCCCGCCCATTCGCGATAAGGGTTTCCTGTTCGGGAACGCGCATTATGTGTTCGTGATGCTTTTTGCGTGCTCAGGGGGGAAATATCGCGCGAACTTGCCCATGCAGTCGCAATGGGCGCGGCCATCTTGTTTTTCACTCTATTGCTATGGTTCTGGGCCTGCTTTTCAATCCTCCCTCTATCTTTTCAATCCTTTGTTTCTGTAAACTTTTTTTGGGTCTTTTTTATTTATTATCTATCTCTCTATTTTCCTGATTCTATATTTTGAGTTTTGTTCTACTTTTTGTGTGTTTTTAACTACTTTTTCACACTTTTTCTATTACCTGCTTTTTCATTTCTTTTACTTACTTTTTTTAATTCCTACCTTTTCTTTTCCGCCCCCCGCCTACCCAGAACCATGGCAAAGGGCCACAGCCACAGGTCTCGAAGTCGGAGCCAGAGCTGGGACCGCCTTCCTTGCGGAAGGCGGCGCCAAAGAGGGGTGCAGGCACGGGCCTTATTCAATGAGGCGGAGGTGGCTGCACTGTTTTTTTTTGTTCAGCGCCACCTCCCCTTAACCCTGACAGCAGGCGGCAGGCCTGGGTCCGGGTACGTGCTCCGGGAGCGTCGGCAGCGGTGGGGCAAGGTGCGTCGGGCAGTGTTTCGCTGCTCTGGTGTCCGGCGCACCAATAATCAGCTGACGCACCGGTGGTCCGATATTCTGGACCGGGAGCAGGACCTGCTGGACCTGCTAGGAGTGGAGGTCCCGGGGCTTGGTGAGTAGCTATTTAATATTACTACTTTGTGTTCTTCTGCTCTGTGTTATATATTGTGAATATTTCTTTTTTCCGACCAGCAAGAATGCTGCTGCTTACATTGCAGGTAAATTACGTTTAAAAATCTGTGATTGTTATGACACAGGCGCTCGGCGCTACTAATCTTACTTGTTTGCAACTTTGCGCTCGCTTGGCCTGATGATTATGTAAGAGTTTACTTTAGAGAACTTAAGTGACGTAATGCTAGAGAGAGTAGTCCTTCCTTTGTCCTCCTGCCACTATGAAGGGATAGTGGTGGATTGATAGGTTTAGTTACTTATTAGTTGGTAATTTGTAAGTGGTGTGCGTGACGCATCCTCTGTCACGTGCTGCTGAGTGCTGCTTACCCCAGTCCTTAGCAGAACCTTTTGTAGTTTGTTTACTGAGTGTTAATAGGCTTATATCATCACTAGCAGAACATCAGCAGCAACCAGCCAACAATTTGGTGTATGCAAAAATGTATGCATGTGTCCTCCATCTATGCATTTTTGAGGACTAAAATAAATGGAAATGCAGACTTACTGAACAATTGGCCCGTCTGGATTGGAATAGGTGGGCTAGGTCAGGTGGTAGTTAGGCTTGCTAGACGGTCCGTGAATCTCGCAATACTACCAGTCGATCAGATAGGTCAATTTTATTGCAATTGTTGTTACCAAAAATGTTTTTGGTGCGTATTTTAAAATATTTTATTTATTTCACACCAAACTTTAATTTTTGTCTCTTTCTTTATGAAATCTTACATGATCAGCAGCACCCAGGGGCAAGAAGACGGGGTCGCAGGCGGTGGGCCAAGAAGATCTACAAGATGCCTCCCAGGGACAGGACCGCTCCTCTATCGAGGGCTCTGCTGCTGGCCCCAGTAAGTCCTCCAGTGGTTAATATTAATAATTATATTTCCCAAACTTTTCCTGCACCTTATTTTTTCCGAACTATTATTTCGGTATCCTAATTCGAATTTTTACAAATTCTTCTTTGCTCTATACTATCTGTTTCTAAATTCTTGTTATCCCTGCCTCTAACTGCGTCTGCTAGGACTCTCTGTACTACTACTATTAGTCTGTCTGTAGCTAAGCTTGCCCAGTTGCCCACTCTTTATTTAAAATATTTTAAATAAAACTCATATTCACCAATAGCTATAACCATTGAGTCCAGTCCTTTGGGTTGTCCTCTTCTACTACTTCTAGTCTTCTTATTCTTGAGGCTTTTCGACAATTCCCACCAAGAAAATGCCCAACCACATTTTAGAATTTTTGATAGGATAGGACATACTACTACTGTTGTAGGGATTCTGCACATACAGAACTTTGCACAAGAAAATAGGACGTTGGTGATGGGAGGTTGGACCTTCCTCACACCTCAATCAGAAGCCACCACAATCCCCTGACCGACTAGTTATAGTGTCTCATTACTCCGAAACGCCCCCCCCAAAATACCCAATGAGTAGACAACCCAGACAACATAACACTCCCAACCTCTGTCGCGGAAGCAATGCACACCCTTTTGCTCACTCTCTCGTGTAAGTCCACACCAAATACCACCGGGTCTATGTAAGTTCAAAAGGTTTATTTTTATTTCCAACTGACAAGCTCTGTACGTTGTATAATGCAGCAGCAACAGCAAAATGCATAAGATTAAAACAATAAACATTGTTACACTTAGTTAGACTTACAAGTTACTTACAACTACAAGTCCATAGAAGCCAAAAGGCGAGATCATGATAACTGAACAGTGGTGGAAGAACCACCCTCCCTTGGTAGGAATCTAGTTTATATAAAATTATAAATGGAGATGTGAGAATTCTGGGGAGCCCTCACCTTAGAAGAACCTAGTACTGGTTACATCAAAAGCTCTGCAAAGCTCTGGTTCTTCGTATAAGGGAATCTTCCGTCTGTAATGAGAAAAATGGTGCGCGTTAGTATAGGCAAGCATTTCTCAGTCGTGCCAAAAAGTGCTGTTTTTTTTATGGATAAGCAATATGGACTAACACCAGAACTCCATAACAAAGTCGCTTGTTTTTCGACCTTGTACGCAGCGTCAGACAGTAGCAGTATGAGCTCATGTGGGCTCAAAGGCGTCTTTCACAACAAGCTGCGAGGTAACTTGCGCAAAAATAAAAGACAGAGCTAAAATGGTTGCATGGCTCGGGGTAACTTAGCAAAGACTAGAATGACCCTAGGGACCATATAACACTACAAGTGTCTACTCTACTACCTGATTTATACTAGTGATGTATGTTGTATATGTATTATGTATGTATTAACTTTTTTTTCATTCTTGCTAGTGAAAAATAGGGGGAGGTGTATATGGCATCTGAAAAATGTGTAATGTTTTTTCTAGGCGTACTGCCGACCACCAGTACCGGGGCCAGCGGCGAAGGTGACGCGGCCGCTGAGGGTGCAGGCGATGCGGCAGTTGGAGGAGCTGCAGGGGGTGAGCCAGCAGCAGTGGCGGGCGGTGGTAAGTTATATTCCTAATCCTTACTTATTGACATTACACTCGCTGCAAGGGTGTAATGTATACTGTACTGTTGAGACTTAAGTAAGAAGTTGTTGTGAACGGTTGAAGAAGACACCCTTTACTTAGCATTAGCAATAGCATTAGCGACGGGAGTGTACTGAGAGTAACCAATGGCCTCTTCTATCGGACTTCAACTCAGCTGTGAAATTTTTATGGAGAAGACTAAAAGTCTGATCAGATGACCTTGATGGATGGGTTGAACGAAAAGGGAAAGAAGGGTGGAAGGAGGAAGGACGGGCGAGATTTTATATTTATGACTGGCAGAGAAGGATACGTGGGATGCATGCATAGGTGTGTGATATGAATCAGATGCATGGGTGGTGGAATGCCTGAAACTCCCACAAATGTTCGAGGCCGAGGTAGTGGGAGGATAGATACATACCACAAATGTTACGTACTGTGCTTGCTAGTGCTACTGTGCCACTATGTGTAGAATGAATTTGTCTGACTGCTTTGCTAAGAGTATATTTTACAATAGTCTTGTTTTTTCTTCTTGATATAGCTACTCCTTCCAAAGGTAAAGTCGACAGGAAGGAGTTGGCAGCCAAGGCCCGGCGCCGGAAGCTGGAGGCCATACAGGCCGAATACCAGCGGCTGGTTCTTCTAGAGGAGGAGGAGGAGGCGGCAGCAGCTGCAGCCTCCTCCAATGCCCCGGGCCCCAGCCACCCCCCTCCAGTTTTACGGCGCCACCACCTGGCAGCCGCCCGCCGCCACACAGCAAGAAGCACTGCTGCCCCCCCCTGTGGATGCAACTGCCGCGCATTGAAGCACCGCGTGGCCCGCCTAGAGGAGCGCATCCGTGTCCTGGAGAGGCGAGCCCGCTGAGACCCCGTTTATTTATTGCCCCTTTTTTATAGCTTATTTTGGTGGGTGGGAATCGGGCGTTGGGTTTTGGACTTTTGGACATTTGTTGGACTTTTTCGTTCCGGGACATGAACATTGGTTGGGGTTAGGGAGAGGGGTGGGTCAGGTGTTGTGGGATTTTTTTACATAGTTTATTTTTGTTAGGGTATTAAATTACATATTTAGACTTTATATACGATGTGGTTAATGTTTTGTGGGTGGGGTTACTGTTTTACGTCACACGGTTTCCTTGCTGGTGCAGTGCCACAGCCAGTGTTTGATTTAAATAATTGGCTGAGTTACTAAGACACAAACAGACAGATGCGGTACCCCTCACTGAGGGACTTGACCTACTAGTACTGTCAGTCTGTCCTCCTAATCTATGCATTCTGCAACTGGACTCAAAGGGGTGTGTGAAATAGAATTCATGAAAAAAATTCAGTTATTAATTATGCCTCCCCCAAACTTCTTCTCTTACCTGTGCTTGATGTTTAACTTGGGCACGGCGATGGCTGCATGGTGATGATGGTTTTCTTTCCCAACATGCCATGGTTGTGGTGGTAGTAGTAGTAGACCCTGTCAGTAGCACTTGCAAATAAAAGAAAATGAGACAGTCAGTCACCTGAGAGAGACTGTGGGAGGAGTAGTAGAACGAAGTACAGTACGGAACTTACTGCCAAACAATAATATGCCAAAATACAAGGAAACATAATGGTTGCGGGGATAGCCTAGTACATAGAGTTACAAACTCTAGCTGTGTCGAGTCACTCGACTAGGCCTACAGTACACTGTGACTCGACACAAGCGTAACCGTTAGTGCTGTTTCGAAGGATGACAACAAATCCAATCTATGCCGGCAATTAATGCTGATGGATTAGGTTCCTTTGGTAAAAAAAAAAAAATAATCGCAAATATACTGCTCATAGGAGGGTGGGCAAGCAGAAGAAGATCCTCGCCCTGCCTTGAAAATGCATTTTTGTTGCTTTAGCCACATCCGCCCCAGCAAGCGTGTGATAAATTATTGGTGTACATTTAATTTAGTCACACCTCAATAAGTCACACAGCCCGGGGGAAGAGGGTTAGGGTTTGATGAATGGTTGGGAAGGGGGGTTTTGGGAAAGGTTTGACAAAGAAAAACAGTACCCATGGACAACAACAAAACACAATCTTGGCAGACAACCATATCCATAAATCAGTTAAGGGAGAAAAAGGAAATGCATGCATGATGATGATAACTTGATGGTTAATGATAGTACTTACTAACTACTACTACTATACAATTAGACAGTACAGGGCAGCAGTATATTATGCAATTTGCCTTGCCTGTCTGCCCTCAGAGAGACCCGAATTACATACAGTTTCTGTCCTGTTGTACCGGCCCGGGCTTAAAGATAGCAAAGAAAATTCAAAAATTGCTGTAGGGATGAATTGAATTATAAGCAGAGAGCAAACATAACAACAACAACACCCAGTAGTAATGATTGAAGACAAAAAATGAATCAACTTTAAAAGATGATGAAAGTTGATACTGTTACTGTATGTTATCCTGGTCAAAATGGGGAGTTGCATCTCGGCATTCGTCTTGGTCCTCCCTTCCATGGACGCTCCGGCCATCAATCTTGGGTGACGCCACTGCCTGCCTGGCAGATGTAGATTCATTGGTAAGGTAAGTGAGAGTTGTTTTTCCCAGTGTAGCACAGGGTAAGGGCCGGCCTGTAATTGCAGATGGGAAAACAAAAGGGATATTGAAAAATCAAGTAGAAAAAAATGCCTAAATTACGGTGGAGTGCAACAAGAACACTTTCAGAGGCGGCATGGATTTGGATACATCATGTCTACTCTAGTCTGTTTCCAGCATTAACCTCCAACAACAACAGGACAGAGCAGGCCCACGGCACCCGTGACACATCCTCCATTTAGCGTACCTTTTTTGACAGAGGCAGACAAAGCAGATATACAGCAACATAGCATTTTACAAATTAAGTGACTAAATCAATGCCCCGCTGTCAGTCATACCACCACACTCGACTCCACCACTACACAGACATGTAGGTCTGCAGTGGTTGTTGTTGACTTGGTTACCTTTTAATGCACTCATGAAACGCACTGAGTTATTCCATCAATCATCTCGGATCGTACTGAGTGACTGCGAAGAGATAATGTCACTGTGGTCATCATCATGGTGTGTTGTCCAACTCAGTGTGCAGTAGTGTACAGATTGAGTCCCCTTTCCATATTCAAAATGCAATGGATCGGCCTGCAGTAGAAGTAGAAAATTGTTATTGAAAAACAAGAATGGAAACAAACATTGCATTGAGTTACTTTTAGTGTGTAGATTAGATAATAGTACACAATGAATTACCTTCATGCACTACAAACAACAACAACACAAATCACTCAGTCAGCGTCCAATGCATGTCATCATTCATTACCTGTTCCTTCTCATCTTCAGTTAATGGGCAGTCTGTATCGGCTCGGAAAGGAGGATAGCTATAGTAGTCATCATCATGTTCCACTTCTTTTGGAGAGACTCAACGAGGCAAGATTTTAGTTTTTCTTCGATTATGCTACATCCAATCATCATCTGGCTTGAGGGCAATAGATTTAGGTCGATTCAGGAGGATGGAGGAGCAGGACTCGGAGGAGTGGACTGAAATGCAGAGAGCTGAAACTCATATAAGGCAATAAAATACGAAGACGGTGGTGATGGATTTGTTGTGATTTGAAGTTTCCAAACAGAAAGACAGACACACAAATAGAAGTAAATAAGGGAGAACCACAGTAAGAAGTGGAAGCCTAGTTGTCAGGGAAGTATAGCTCGTCCTCAAACTCTGGAGGTTCAACCAGAAGTAGGTAATCAGCATCCAACACGCTACTTCCGTCACCTGAGCCGCTGTCCTCATCTTCCTGCGTTGATTCATGTATTGTGTAATTTGGTGGTATAAATTGCTGATTTATTTTGATCATGGTTAACCTCTCCACGTTTTTGGGTGAGAGACTGGTCCTTTTCACTGTTACAATGGAACCAGCAGCACTGAAAACACGTTCAGAAGAGACACTTGCGACAGGGCAAGCCAGATAGTTTATCGCCAGCCTGCTGAGCACTGGCCATTGGCCCCTTTTGCCATACCAATACCGCAATGGGTTTTGATCAATGTAGACCTCTGTTGGGTCATCCAGGTAGGCCTGGACCATTCGGTCAATGTTCAGGGGTGCTAAACTTAGTGCGGCCTCTTTTGTCTTTGCATCAGCACTGGACCTAGCAAGTCCTTGCTGTAAATACCAATCCTGTGCCGTTTGTACTGGGGCTGATGATCCGGTTCTTGCTGTTGTCGATAGTGTTGGTGACAGCTGTGAACCAAATGCACTGCCCGCAGGCTCTGAAGTTGAACTTGACGCCGGATGCCCTGCTGCAGTACTTGACGTGGGTTTGAGGCCTTTAATTACCAGCCGTTCATTTTCCAATGTACTGGCTGCCTCAGCTATCCAAGTTTTGTCCCGGGCAACATCCACTTCTGAAAAAGGGAGTAATGTCTTACTGTGCAGTGCCGATTTGTACCGTGGATCCAGAATTGTGGCACAAATGTAATGTTGTTGTGACAGAATCTTATTTTGCACCCTTGCATTTTCACTTAAGCGACATGATAAGCTCTCCACCAACTCATATGCTTCTTTTTTCCTCCACACCTATGTACGCTTCACACACCCCCTTCAGCTGTTGCTCTAGCATGTGCAACAATGGGATAGCTTGGCCCATAGTACAGTCCTCCTTGCTGACTTCACGTGTGAAGACCTCGAAAGGAAGAAGCATCTCTGTAAGAGATTTAACTAGGCACCATTGGTCCATCTGAAGGGTCATGCCTTTCACAGTAGCATCTGCCCTTCGCATGACATATTCATTGATTGGTCTGTACTGCTCAAACAGACGGTCAAGCATGTAATACGTTGAGTTCCAACGTGTTGCCACCTCCTGGATGAGTGCTTTGACTGTCATTCTATAGTCACGTTGAATGATCCTCAGCTGCTTCCGGGCTTTAAAAGAATGGCTGAAATGCGTGCATATTCTGCGGCAGGTGGTCAGTAAGTTGCTGACTATGGGTTCTTTTTTCAGAAAGTCTTGAACTATAATGTTAATGCAGTGCACCAAACACGGGACCCTGAAATACTCACCAAGCGTCATGGCCTTAAGTATATTACTGCCATTATCCGTGGCAACAAAACCAATGTGAAGCATCCTGGGGCGCAGCCATTCAAAGACCTTGCTGTTAAACTCTTCCAAAATGTTTTCAGCAGTATGAGATTTCTCCATGGCGAACATGGCTACAGTTGCATGTTTCCGAGAAGCATTAAAAATTGCAGCTGTGTCAACAGCACCTACTTCAGATAGCTTGTCTCTAACCCCCACAAAAGAGACCCAGTGTGCAGTGATGCACATGTAATCAGTGGCTTGGCAACTGGTCCACATGTCTGTTGTCAGGTGGATTTTGTGAACAGCACTCTGCTGCAAAGCTTGTCCAACCAATTCCAGCACATCGTGATGTAGTGCTGGAACAGCAACTCGGGCAAAATAGGACCGGCTGGGAACCTTCCATTTAGGGCAGATGGCTGACACAAATTCAAGGAAACCCACCCCTTCCACAAATGAAAAAGGGAGAAGGTCCAGCGCTAACATTTTAGCCAGCTTCGCATTGTACAACCGTGCCATTGGGTGGTTGCGTTGGTACTGCCCCTCCGACCTAAGCATGCTGTCAATGGTAGGCTGGAATATTTTCCTTTGTGGTGCACCTTTCTTCTTGAACCCAGCTAGGCTCAATGACGCTGCACTTTTGCTCATTGCAGTGCCCGGTTGCCTTGGTGTCTCATGTTGACTCTTACTACGGTGCCACTCACTTGTTGCTGAGGATGTGGGCGTTACCAGTACACTGCTGGGGGTAGGGCTAGAAATGGCTCCCTCTTGTTGACCTTCCACCGCGATCATATCTTCCCCTACTTCTTCATCCCCAACAACAGCAATGGGTCCAGTTTTACTTTTTTCTAAGTGAAGTAGGTGAGCCTCCCACTTGATAGTGTGGTGTTTTTTGAGATGACTTGTTTGTCCTCCGGTACCATAGTTTGTACCAAGCTTACCCCGTCTAACAGCCTGCCGAAAATTGAGCATATAGCAATGTTCTCCTCCTTACTGCTAACCGAAAAGAAGTCCCAAACTGGGGAGGAGAACTTTCTGGCGCTGCTGGAGGTGCCACTTTCAATACCAGATGAAATGGAGGGTGTGCATGGAATTTGACTCTGTGCACTTACATTACCACCACCTACTGAGGTGGTGGTTGAGCTGGATGTAGGTCCCTGCCGGGCCTTTGCAAAGGCAAATATGGAAGCTGGAGGTCGTGTTGGCGTTACCTGTGTTGGTGGTATCCGTGCTACATCCCTCGCAGCGATTTGGGATAGTCTAATAATGTTGGTCTCCATCTCCACAGGCCCAGGAGTGATGTTCGTGATGACTGGCTCTTCATCATCATCACCCCCTCGTCTACATCTACCTCCATAACTGTAAGGCTTTCTGGAACCTTCCTTTTCACTAGCCTTGTCTTGTGGCGTGCATCACTCTCAGGCTGAGCTGGTGGCTTCCAAGTGGCATCTAGATCATCAGAAGCGGGGCTTGAAGAAGAAGTTGATGGACTAACCCTCCTTTTCCTTGCTGGGGGTATGGAAGACAATGGATCTTCTGGAACAGTGGCTTGCTCCTCTTCGTCTGCAAAAAGCTCGATTTCCTGAACTGCCCCTACTTCAGTTGGAACAACTACTATTGTGGGCTGTGGTTCCGGCTGTGGTTGCGGCTGTGGTTACGGCTGTGGTTACGGTTCCAGCTGCGGTTCCGGCTGTGGTTGCGGCTCTGGCTGCGGCTGGGGTTGCGGCTGGGGTTGCGGCTGGGGTTGCCCACTTATCTGCTGAGTTTCCGCCTGCGAGTGCGTGGATTGGGTACTACTTTGCGATAATGACATTTCAACATCACTGGTCGTTAGTAGACTGGCTACCTCTGCCACAGTCATGGGCTTGGGCCTAGGTTGCTGGGGTGGGCCCACTGATGCAGAGGTGCTGCTCCCAGCTTGGTCCCCGCTGGACACCGCTGCTGCAGGCGTAAGTTTTTTTTTACCAAAAAACACATCGGCTGGCACACCAGTCTTGGCAAGTGCCACTTCCTTCTTCTGTCCCTTCTTCTCACTGGCAACTTTCTTGGTACTGGAGGACCTGGTACCTTTCTTTGGGGCCATCTTCTTCAGATGTCAGCAGGACGCAGGTGCACAAGTTGCAGAGATGTCTGTGGTCACACGTGGACGTGACGCGCAGCAGGACTTCTGCCTGGCAGTACAACGGGTGATGATGATGATGACACCTCCTCCTCTGTCTTTTTGTGCACCTAAAAGCAAAGAAGCCAGGAGAAGAACATCAGTGAAATGTTGCATTTGTTGTTGTGGTTCAATTACTAGTAGTACAAACAAACAAATAAAAGATATAAATTAGTGTAGCCATTTGTGAGACTGTCAACAAGGGCTTTCATGGTATACTGTGTACACTGTCAGGAAGGATAGGAAAGAAGAGGAACAACAACCAAAATACAAATGTAATAGAAGTGGACCCTGTTTGGCATTAAATTATTTGCTCATCACATCATTCAGGGAGCTGCAGCTGGCAAAGGGGATGGATGCAAGCAGTAAGCCAAGAGGAAAACCATGCAGGCCTAAATGGCAAAAGCAGCACACTTATAACTCCCACCAGAAATGGCCACCAGCCACATGGACACTCACAAATCACAAGCAACAAGCATGAGGCCTGGAAAACAATGTACTGAAAACAGGCCTACAATAGCCAGGCAAAGGCTGCACGGTAAACCACACTGCTTTGCCTGTAATGCAATAAAATGCAAAAACGAAAATACACAGGGCTAAACAAGGCCTGCAACACACCACACACAACTAAGGCATGTATTTAACACACCCCAAAAAACTGAAATACACCCAAAAATCCACATTTTGCAATTCAATCCAATGCCATCCATGTGCCCTAAATGATGTTTAAATTCAACAGAACACACAGAACAGTTGTTTCATGCACCCCTGACTACCTCTGGGCCCACTGGATGAAAGGCCTGTTGGCAGACTAGGCTACAAGCTTGCAGGCCTATGGATAAAAGCACACTACCGGGCTTCAAAATGGCCGCCAGCCTCATGGCCAGGCCCACAACAACAAGAAACTGAAGACAGACAATGCAGGCCTATGGCAAAAAGCACACTGCCTGTCTTCAAAATGGCCGCCAGCCTCATGGCCAGGCCCACAACAACAAGAAACTGAAGACAGACAATGCAGGCCTATGGCAAAAAGCACACTGTCTGGCTTCAAAATGGCTGCCAGCCTCATGGCCAGGCCCACAACAACAAGAAACTGAAGACAGACAATGCAGGCCTATGGCAAAAAGCACACTGCCTGGCTTCAAAATGGCCGCCAGCCTCATGGCCAGGCCCACAACAACAAGAAACTGAAGACAGACAATGCAGGCCTATGGCAAAAAGCACACTGCCTGGCTTCAAAATGGCCACCAGCCTCATGGCCAGGCCCACAACAACAAGAAACTGAAGACAGACAATGCAGGCCTATGGCAAAAAGCACACTGCCTGGCTTCAAAATGGCCACCAACCTCATGGCCAGGCCCACAACAAGAAGCCTAGGCCACAAAGGGAAACACATGCAGGCCTTAGTATATGGCAAAAGCAGCACACTTGTAACTCCCACCAGAAATGGCTACCAGCCACATGGACACTCACAAATCACAAGCAACAAGCAGGAGGCCTGGAAAACAATGTACTGAAAACAGGCCTATAATAGCCTGGCAAAGGCTGCATGGTAAACCATCCTGCTTTTGCTTTGCCTGTAATGCAATAAAATGCAAAAACGAAAATACACAGGGCTAAACAAGGCCTGCAGCACACCACACACAACTAAGGCATGTATTTAACACACAGCCCAAAAAACTGAAATACACCCCAAAAAACACATTTTCCAATTCAATCCAATGCCATCCATGCCCCCTAAATGATGTTTGAAATTAATAAATACATCGCACAGCAATCCATGACCCATGACTAGCTCTGGACCTACTGGCTACCCACAACGATTTATTTTTAAAAATGATCAAAAGTACCAAAAATGAAGTTGCAGCAACTGCAATGCCCCAATCAAACAACACCAACTTACTTGTAAAATCTCAAATCCCAAAATCCTCAAATCCAATGATAATGATGCAGCAGACACAAAGAGTGATCCTTCCAGCTCAAATCCAAGTGAAAAATGAACAGGAGATGGACAAAGCACTGGGAGGAGCCTGCTGGACAGGAACAGGAAGTAGGAGACTCTGTGGCACTTCCTCCCTCTCCCCCCCCAAAAACTTTGACCAAAAAGGACAGCCAAATATCAATCAGAGGTTTTTTTTTCATCCAAATCATCAATTTATAGAAGGTTTTATGCTGCTTGCGATGTTATTGTTCTCCAGTTTGAAAATTTTGCGTGTTCGGGATCGCGAGCTGTACAAAAATATCGCCGGATGTCCGATGGCGCGCACGAATGACATGTTCGCGGTCGCAATCTCTCTCGCGGTGCACGATGGCGCGGCGAATGACGTGTTCGCGATCGCACACTCTCGCGTTGTCCGATGGCGCGGCGAATGACGTGTTCGCGATCGTAAACTCTCGCGGGATAACGCGGCCGGCTACCGAAATCTCGTGGCGCACGCGAACGGATAGGAAAACCCGTCGGCGAATGCAGGAATCCCGGTAAGTCGCTATCGCACACGCTAGAACGCATTTTTAAAGCGCGACAAGAAAATAATTCCGCTACGCCGCGGATCACGGAATTGTTGGCAATTCCGCGTTCTCCGCGGAACGTGAAATTGCCTAAATTCCGCAAATTCCGCGAGCAGAGCAGAATTGGATGCCCAGGGTTAGAATAAAGCTATCTTGGCTGAAGAGGGGTGAAACCCCGAAACCGGTCCTAGGATGCTTGTTTCCAGTCCAGGGAGGACCTGGCTTGGCAGTTTGGGCTGGACTGTTCCCATGAGGCACAGGGTCAAGACTGATTTGCATATGGCTGGGTTCAAACTGGAATGGCATGGTGAGCAAAAAAACGATGGATTTAGGCCCAGATCTCTGTACTGGGGTGAATGTATGACATTGTTCTGCATTCTGTCCATCAACTGTTGTTTTTCCAGAGTGTAAACTAGCACGGGTCCCCTGGTTGCAAGCACAGGTACCTCTGACTCTGCATGCTTTCCCTCACTCCTCGAACTCCTCACATCCCAGCACCTCAGGTGGGCTGCTGATCTTTACGAGCACACTCCTATGCACAGTGTGATGATGGTGTATGTCAGGATGGTCCTTGCCCCAACTGATGATCACTTAGGGACCCCCATCCTGGAGCACGACAGCTCCAGGCCACCATAAGTCTGCGGATAGTCCAGTTGCAGAACCGCTTGCCCTAATGATTCCTTGTGTCGATGTCTCAGCATCGAACCAGAATAGTATGGTTCCAAATCCAAAAGCGTCTCTTACTTCGGAGGCCCGAACCCCAGTAATTATAGCCAGGCCTTTCAAGATACGACCAGTTTAAAAGGCCACATTTGAAATGCACAGGCCCTCTCTAAATTTTGTCCTGTCTGCCTTCCTTCCCTGGGAGGTTTGATCACTGTATTTAGTAGGGCCAAGACCCTGCCCCTTGGAACGCAGGTGCCAATTCCACCCCCATGAAACAGTCCCAGAAAGGCTCCTCAGAGTCAGTGATCTGCAGTTTCCCTTGAGCTGGCCTTCTATCAGGAATGCACAGATGTAGCTGTCCGCCCATGCACCCATATGTGAATTAGGAAACAGGCACACAGATCCACGAGCATTGAAATACCCACTTTGCCAAAGAGACATTTCCACACACCTAATGTCGGATCCACTTGCACTACCGGCGAGGATTTGTCATTACGAACTCATCAATATCAAACACCATATTGCTACTATTCTGCACGTAGGAAATACTGCTCAATAGCCTTTCCCTACATTAGCCCATGCTAAGCCAATGTGAGAAGCAGGCCCCTTTGTACTGAACAACCATCCAGTGCCATTCACGGCCCTTGCATGTAACGCACACACGCATATGCCCTACCTCTTCCTGACACCGCACCCTATCCTCAGGGAGAACTCAGATATAGCAAGAAACATGCAGAACCTTGTCACTTAGCTTTTTAAATACCAAGCCGAGTAAAAGGTACACAAGCCGCGCCAGGGCAAACCTGTAACATGATCAATAAGCTACCTCTGTGGATAAACGACAAGTGCTGCAGGCCCACAGAGGAGCATTCGAGGTACATGCCCTGGGTATATGTCTAACCCCTAGACAAGGGACTTGCAGCAAACTTGAATCGGCCAATCATGTATACACCAATCACCAGTATTTATATGACAAGCACAGCGCTTTGGTAGTGAATGGCAGTGTCAAATGCACGCAAAGACCTAAGGCTGGCACTTAGATCAGCTGAAAACTGGGAAGGAGAAAATCAAGAAGTTGAAGGAAAGCACTCTAGAAAGGACCATTTCCAACACTACCCATCTTCAAGGATTGGTTACACACCTGCAGCATGGGGAGAGCAAGCTCATCTTCCAGCTCTTTCCATATCTTGGAGGTAAGGGATCCAGAAGAGATCCGGAGGTGGTAGACCTAGCAATATCTAGGAAGGTCTCCTTCAAAATAGTGTCAAAGGCATTGAGCCTATAGTTGTGACTATCATTGGAGTCTATGCCCATTAGCGTCATAGTGGCCCTAGATGTTGATTGTTCAAAGGAACTCTGATCGTCAGTCGCTCTGGCCAGTATCTGTGGATTATCAGCAATGTTCAAAACCAGGGGTGCTGTCTGAACAGATGTGCTAATGTCCTCCAGGATCTTGCTGATCTTTTTATCAAAGAAATCAGCTAGATTGACACATAGTTCCTGAGAGGCTGTAACTTCTTGTTTTAAGAAGTCTGGGTCTGTCAATGCCCGAAGAATTTCAAAGACCTTTTTTGACCCATTATTGGCTGCAAGGATGCTGTTGGCATAGAAGTCGGCCTTAGCTTTACAGACCCCTTTCTTATAATCACCCAACGCAAGTTTGAGACACTTTTTATCTGCTTCGTAGTAGCCACAATATACCATCGCTTTCAAGCTTTGTGCATGCCGTTTAAGCTCTCTTAGTGATTTGTTGTACCAGGGAGCAGATGGTCTGCAGTGTGCTTTCAATTGAGTGATTGGGATTACTCTGTTCAAGGTTTCAACAATCCCTTGCTCAGAAGCTAAACAGTCCTCCTCAATTGATTTCTTAGGATCAAAAATGTTAGGGAAGTGGAGGGCGGATCTCGTGTTTGGTTTACTCATTTTGTACCAGGCCCTCCCTTTTCTTAATGTTCTACTGACTGCTCTGGGAGGACACAGTTGTTTTATAAATAAGTGAAAGGATATGAGGGCATGGTCTGTCCAGTGCAGAGGTAGGATTGCCTTCACAAATATAAGACTGTCAGGGCGAATATAAGATCCAGAGTGTGTCCCAGCCTATGGCTTGGGCCATGCACTAGCTGGTTTAAACCCAAGGCTTCACACGACCCCTGCAATTCTTTGAAAGAGGCTGAGGCATCCATATAGGCCCAGAGATTGAAGTCCCCGAAAACAAAAACGTTTACATGGGCAAGCGCCATATTGGAGATTACTTCTATCAAGGTAACTGAACAGTAGTGTGGGCTATATGGGCTGCACCAGTAAATAAGTCCTCAAAATCTGATATAGGACAAAGGTGCTCACACTTGACTTGACCCCACCACTGAGCGGTCAAATTTCAGAGAAACTAATTTCTCTTCTAATAGCAAAGATAGTATCATGGAGCACACTAATATCTAAAGCAATTCAAATGTCAAGTACAATATAATCTTTTAAATCATGGCATTAATGAAACATGTAGACGGGAGTCTTGATAGTTCTTGAATTCAGTTATGTTGCTTTTATTTTCACAACTAGAAGAATGAATACATGGATCAGCCCAGCCAATGCGTTTCGCCCGTAAAAATGACTTCATCAGGGCTGTAAAAACAATTAAATAAACGTTTTTTAGTATCAACTACATAACTTCAAAATGAAAGCACAAAATTAAATAAAGACACAAGATAGACAAGACAACTATCAGCAAGACTAGTGCGTTCTGTCCCTAATTCTTAGACCAAAAGAGCATCTGTTAATCATTACACAGTCAAAATTGCATAAGCGACCCCCTGCCTATATACACTCTAATTTACAATAATGATAACAGTTATTTTCACAATCATTTTATACTCATTTTATAATAGATCTACGTAGATCATGACATCAAGAAAAACACAATGTACAAAGAATCTATACAATCTTATAAATTCTGGCTAAGTCGATTTGTTCTCAATGCACTAAGAGGGATGGTAACCAGTTTCCTATAAATGACACCTTTGAAGCTAAAACGAAGATAGGTCAATCATGTTTGTTATCATCTACATCTTATTTCCACGTTTCTCCAATCACCCATGAACAGATGTTATAGTCTTCTAAAAATCAGTTAGTAATCTCCACAGCATAAGTTTTAAGGATAAACAAAATTAATAAGCACTGAACGATCACCATAATAAGTTGTAAGGTCTCTATATCTTCATTTTTCGCTGAATAATATTGATAGCTCAACGCAAATAACTCACTTAAAATATGACGTGATATCAATACCAATGGAGCAGGCCTTCCGGTGGAGAATAGCTATATTTCGTGTTGCGAATCCCCCGTAGCATGCTATCAATCACCCAAATTAAAGCCTCGGTTCTTCGGTCTATAAAAATTGAAAATGCAAAGTGAGCCCAGTCCGGAATCCCATTATAAAAAAAAAAAAGAAATCTAAAAAAGGGATAAACATCTAATCATACTCACTGAGATAAGAATTTCCAAGAATGGAGTGATTCTTTATTGATAGATGGATGCAGTTGAATCTTATCAGAAAAAATCCTTCTTGATTAATATAAATTCGCTGGGATTCTCCGTAGCGTAAAGAAGGTAAGGTCTGTGAACAAAGAGCAACAGTAAGATGTCATCATAATACTCATTGCCCGAATATACACAATGATGTATCTAGTATCTACAATATGAGTCACTAGTGTCCCCCTGAGCTAATTTGCTTAAAGATAAAATTCTCCGAAAGACTGTGTAAGTTCTTCCTAATCTACGCTTGGAAGATCGAGGTCTGTCCGCAAGAAAAAGTTCACACCAGAAAAGTCTGGTCCAAATAATAATACCAAAGTGTTTAAGGTTAGCTTAAACCACAAGTATTGACAAACTATCTACCCATGAATAGCTGATTCATTATTAAATTAGCCAAGAAAACAAAATTACATGGGTCAGATCCCTTACATTTCATGATTTTACAATGCATGCCATTACAACGCATTCTTAAAAACTACAATTACAACGCATTACATTACAACGCATACCATTACAACGCATACCATTACAACGCTTAATAATTTTAGTGCAACAGTAGGGTAAGTGTTGGATAGTGTAGGGGTAAAAATTACTATTCCCACTCCAGTGAGTGCAACAGTAGGGAAAGTGTTGGATAGTGTAGGGGTAGAAATTACTATTCTCAACTACCCCAAAACCCATACCCACCCTAAAACTTAAATATCTCAATTACTTACCTTATAATATGTTGTAACGGCATGCGTTGTAATGGTATGCGTTGTAATGGCATGCGTTGTAGTGACATGCGTTGTAATGGCATGCGTTGTAATGGCATGTGATGTAAAGGCAGTTGCGTTGTAACAGTTGTGTTGTAAAAGCAGTGCGAAGTAATGACGGTGCTGTAATGGATGTTTCCCCTCTGACAGTTTTCCTACCTTGTCTACATTCGTTAGAGGACCAATGTGCTGAACCTTTAGTTTTTATCTTTTTTGTGGACAACCATGCCCATTAGCCCTATCATATTTTCATTATACTGAGCTGTAAACTCAATGACCTGCTCTGGGATGCTAGGTTGTTAAGCTACTGTTGAGGTCACCTAGGGAAATGCAGTCAAGAGACTTCTCAAAATACATGACTGCATGCACAGCAAGGAAATAAAAAGTAAATTAGTGAAAACAATTTCAAATATCAGAAGGAACCAGGACAACATTAGTTAAGCAATTGGGAGTAAAGATGCATAAGAGTTCAGTGTCTTTGGTGAAGGATAATTTCAGGTTCGACTGCATTTAGTCCATGTAGAAATGACAGGAGAGATTGGAGTTCCTTTTAACAGGGTGCCCACAGACTTCATGAAAAAGGTGAAGAACTGGGTATGAGTAACTCTACACTTGTTTACGCACCTTGCTGTAGTGGGTGGTGTTGAGTTAGGAATTCAAGAAATTTATCGATTGAGATTGATTGTCCAGGTATTAAGAGAATCACCTTAGCACTGCTCCCCCCCCCCAAAACCCATTCTCTCATCACAGATGTGCATGGTGGTTTACAAATCCAACCGTTGTGGACAGGTGAAAAAGGATGAGAAGACAGGAATCCCCTTTTCTAGTATTAGGATTGCAGTGTCACCAGTTTGAAGCATTGCAGCACAATGTGCTGGCATCCCACCGCTCAGCAGGAAGCATTAGACCTACTGCATTCCATTTTGAAACACAACATTACATTTTATTTGAGCTCTCCCAACCCATGAGAACACAAATGGGCCACTCAGAGGAGCTCCTTCCTCTCCCTCAGTCAATGCTACGTGAAAGACTACTCCAGTAAGGCCCCGTGGTTCCCCCTCGCCCAGGAATGACTGAATTATTGCTGAGAGTTTCATGCATGCACTGACTGTCAGCCAGACACTGTCACTTATCATTTGTAAATGGGGCCTGATAAAAGTGAAGTCCTTGTTACACCTACCACTTTGGACTTTCCCTCCTCTCAGATGATAGACTTTGCTGTTCTTACACACTCAAGGTTTCAGAAACAGGGTCCAGTCATTCTGAGGGAATGTTCACTTGAAAAAGGATTCACCCCCCACCCCCTCCGTCTACCCCCCACCAATCCTACAATAAAAGCACATGTGATTCGTTTAGGTCATGGCATTCTTCTAGTCAGCTTGCCTTTAAGACTGCTCGTCGGATAGAGCAGCTGTTGCAGGGTGTGCACTTTGCAGGTCATGATTTTTGATGACAGCAGGTTATCCCTTTCGGATAGTACACCTGCAGAAGGGTCTGTAACCTGCAATGCACTGAATTCACATCTTTTTAAAATGTCTATCTTGGTTCGTGCACCTCCTGCTGAGAGTTCAGTGTAAATTCCAGGTTACAGTTTCAAAACCTATTGAGGTAGCTCATCAGTTTGGGGGACTTGCTCCAGAGATGTGCAACCTGCAGGCTACTTTAAATACTTGCTGGGGCTGTTTTCGTTTTTCATCCTTCCAAAGCTGATAGCATTTTTCACTGCTTTGAGGAGTATAAGGTCACATCTGAGCACCAGCTGACCATTCACTTTCTCTGATGTGCCAGACAAGCCTTTGCGTTGTATTGTATGTTTGGTGCATTTACATTGTTTTTCAACAGGCGACACATGGAAATGCACAGATTACATTATTTATTCTGTTGATTGAAACAGCGTAAATAAAGCTTACAAATAAAGGGCAGGAGAGAGGTTGGGTGGGGCCTCTTTATGGAGTATGTGTCTTATAAGTGCATTTGAATGGCAGATTGAAGGCTGTATTAAAATGGCAGGTGTTTGGTAGTGTATGTTGTTTGCCCAGCTTTTGATGTATGTGGTTTGTAGACAGGAGCATTAAAACACACAGGAGGAGAGAAAGTAAGATATTTAGGAGGAGAGGAGATGAGAGTTACAGAAAGGTAAGAACCAAGAGAAGTGCCTGTATCCACATTGCAGTGGGCGGCACCAAGTGGTTGAAGTGGGCCACTCCAGCAGTGACTCCTAAGAGCTATTTTGGGTACCGGCACATATTTTGTTGCAAATTAAGCACTGGCCGAATCAGTGGCAAGAACATGGTACAATTTGCATCCGCAGCAGTTGTTTTTAGAGAAACAGTGTCGGTTTCATCAGTAAACATCTACTGAACAGTTCAACATTGGAATGAAATAAAGTTTAAATTGCAGGCCAGAGCTGACGTTTCAATGACATTGGTGCCCCCAGCAAGTGATGCAATAGGCAATCCCCCGTGATCCCCTGTGTCTAAAAGCAAGCCTGGTGGGAGTGTGTGCATTTAAAGTGATCGCTGTATCTATGCTGCTCTGTTATATGAATGTGGCAGTTGTCAAATGTTGGCTTTTCATTTGCCCGCGGTTGCTTTCGGCTTGTTCACAAGTTCAGTCGCACAGCTCTACACCCCGATCAATTGTAATTCCACATTGAGTTTCTCATGCAGGGTGGTGTATTGATTTTAAATGTCTCTTGTTGGCTGCAAAATGTCCTTATTTCTCCCATAACATTTTGGATTTAAAAACAGGGGATCTTTGAGAACTTGGGGGTATATGTACTAGGAAGTGGCGGAGCGTGTCGTTAGCCTCCTTGGCTTAACGACACACTTTGCCACTTCGGAAATGCAAGGCTGCACCATATTTACAAGAATGTGGTGCAGCCTTGCGTTTCCCCCTGCAATGGCGCTAAGTTTAACACCTTAGCGCCAACGCAGGCACCCTTGCACCAGAGTGCAAGGGTGTCTGTGTGCAGGGGAGGGTTGTTTATGTACAGGAAGGTGCCCCTTCCTGCACATAAACAATCCCAAAATACCATTTTGTAACTTTCATGTGTGCTGCTTCATGTAGCACACATGAAAGTTACAAAATGACATTTTTTTAAAAGGTGTGTTTATGTACAGGAAGGGACACCTTCCTGTACATAAACAAACCATGGCATTTTGCTTTTTCCATGTGTGCTGCACAAGGCAGCACACATGGAAAAGCAAAACGAGGAGAAATAATGTATTTCTCCTCGTTTCGCCAACTTAAGATCAGGATTTTCCTGGTCTTAATTTTGGCGCTGCCTCATATGTACTCCACCCTTGTACATAGGGGGAAGCGTCAAATACAATGGGTGTTGCGGTGGAACGCCCACCACAACACCCACTGCCCACCCCTTTCACGCTAACCATAGCGTGAAAGGGTGCCTTATGTAAAAGGCAGCGTTAAGCCACGTTAAGTGGCTTCACGCTGCCTTGTACATAAGGCGCAGCCCCTATCGCCACCACAACGTCCGTAAAAGTGACGTTGTGGTGGCGATAGGGGCTTGTACATATGCCCCTTGGTGTCTGGTTCTGCATTGTTTTGTGTCTTTAGTCCCTATATTTAGGTGTGGCAAAGAGCTCTTACTTCACTCATGACTGACAAGCCTTTAATATTCTCCTAAGACATCATATGTCACCCCTGCTATCTTCTTCCATTGTGCAGCCCTTGTATAGGTCTCGCTTATCAGATAGCTTTTAGCACTCTGTAGGTAAAAACCTCTTGTAAGTCGTACCAAAAACTTACAGTGAGCTTAGAGCCCATTGTTTACCATTAGTTGACATTCTTGCCACTCTTTTTTGGTTGCTTTTTATTCCATAGCCTTCAATCCTCTTCTTGTGTTTGTCCCTCCCCTGGAGCATAGCCTGTTTCCTATTCTTTTGATTGGCTGACTTGTACCATTCCACTGCTCCCACTTATTTCTTCTCTTTCAGGCAGCACTCCATGAGAATGAAAATGGTTTCCAGCCTCTCTGCATTGTGTATCTCTACAAGCACTGCTCTCTGACCACCCCCACTCCGTGCTGCTTCCAAATCCCGCCCCCCAAGATCATCCATTGCTTTCCCTACCTGCCTGTGGCTTTTATGTTTATTTATTTATTGTTTTGAGGGCCCAGCAACTGCCATTTGCTACCAGGCCCCTTCGTGGTGCTAAAAACTCTTTTGCGCCACTAAAAAATTATATATATTTTTTACATTTATCCATCCATGTGCCAAAGAAAGATGCAGCAGCGAGCATCGGCCATGCCAGCGTGCCTTTGTTTCTGATGCTGCATTACATTGTCAAAAAGCATTTTACCGATCTTGCACAGCATCAGCAAAAGCTGTTAGCAAAGCAAATAGGTCAGTAAGACGAGACCTACTGGCTTTGCAAATGCTGGGTTTTTGTCTAGTTTGTATTTAAGTATCTTGCCTTTTGTGTTCTACCATTGTGTCTGTAACGTCTAATGAACCCAGAAGTTAATGTACCGTCACCGCTTATGCGCGTAAGAAGCTGCCCAAAATACACACTCCTGTTACCCACGTTCGTCCAAGATATTCCACCCTGCAGTAGCATTTTCTTTACAATCAGCCTCAGCATTTAGTGGACATAAGTGCAATCTGGTCTCCATCTGCCTCCTCCTCGGGGAGGATGAAAGTGTGTCCGGGTACCAATCTCGTCCTGCATCTGCTGGCACAGCAGCCTCGCACTTGTCATTTCACTATTGTCCCAGCAATCTATGGCAACGTTGTAAATGTGTACTCTTTTGTTTGTTTCCCTTACAACAATTGTGTAAACCACTCTGATGTAGCCAACATGTCCGCTTCTTGTAGATGTACTGATGTTAAGCATCCATCTCTGTTTGCATCCTTTAGCACCACGTTCAGTTCTGTTAAAAAGTCACATGAGCCCGCACCATAGATCAATAGCCCCTTTAATTGAAGTCAGGACATCTAAGGTTGTCTGAAACGCAGGTCAGCACTTTGTATTGCTGTTAGCTAAAAGACATATTGATCACTGTGTTTCCTTAAGTGTACTTACAGAGCTGGAGTAAGATGTAATCTTGACGTTCAAGAATAGCTGGCAGGGCGAAGAGTCAGCAAATAGATCCAATTATCTGGTGACAATCCCATGTACAACAGGTACAGAAAACAAACCGTTTAACTCAGGCCTGGTAAAGTGGACATGTCCTCATCCTCGGGGACAAGGTAGAGAAGAGTGCTGTCGACTCACCAAGTATCAAAATTCAGCAGGCTTTTAGCATCTCCTCAATAAATGCACATGAAAAAAATTTAAATATGCATTTCACTGGGTGTCATATCCGTACAGGTTGGTCATTCTGATTAACCAATAGAATTTTAATGGGGTGCAACGAGAGCAGCCCATGTTTTGTATTACCCACAATGCTGCTCCTGGCAATGTGCAGGGTCCAACAGGGACAGAAAAGATAAAAGTGGCCCCTATTAGTGAATTAGAAAGCTAAAAAATTGGTCCTTGTTTGCAAATTGGGGCAGTTTCGAAGTTGCAAAGACACTCTGTATAAGAAAGACTGTATGGATTTGAGTTTGCTGTAGGTAATGTTTGTTTTAACGTCCGGAAAATCAACAGTAGAAACGAATCCAGCAGACAAACAGGCAAAAAAGTCGCCCACACACTGACGTGTCAGACCAGCCCCTCGGTCACTGCCTGCTTGACCTACAAGCCAGTCCGGTATGGTAAATATGTTCAACTTTTAAAGACCTTGACTGCCACCAAAAGGACAAGGGAATGCAGATTTCACAAGATGTCACAGGAAGCAGAGGAAATCATGGTGCTCGACTTGGGCCTCTCCTATCTTTTTCTGAGCGGAGTTGTCAGCCTCGACTGCCGAGTCTCCCGAGTCATAAAGTTACTATTAAATTGTAATCTGGGAATGCTGAAAAAGAGTAAACGTGCACAAAAGTGTAAGTTTACTTTGGTGAATCAAGACCATGGTTTTGATCTCACTCCAGTAGGCATTCACAACGGTGTAATCCCAAAACATGTTTGTTATTTGCATTGGGAGCAAGGCAGCGAGAGGAAGTTGAGTTTGCAGTGGCATAGATTTTGAATCACTGACAAAATCTCGAAAGACATATTATCGAGCTACAATTATATCGATACAAAATTATCGATAACATTAATATCGACATCATATACCTATTTAAAAAATTACAAAAATATCGAGGATACAATATCGAAGTACATAAATATCTATTTCACAAATATCGCTAACATACTTATCGAAATTCAAAAATATCGACCTTCATTAAAATACATTAAATAGGTTAAAAAAATCGTACACAAAAATATCGACAACACTAATATTGTAAAATTAAATATATCGACTATATAAAACTCTAATAAATATAAAAATTAAACGACATATAAATGATTAATTTACTAAAAACACAATACTAAATTAATAAAGCACAATAACTATTTTACTAAATTTAAAAATCAATTAACACAGCAATAACATTACTAAAATATTATTAAAAATACTAATACATTAAACATTAATAATATAAAATATTACTATTACAATTCAATTATATAATATATAATACATA
The DNA here is from genome assembly GCA_963921515.1 of Calotriton arnoldi. Classification (NCBI taxonomy): domain Eukaryota; kingdom Metazoa; phylum Chordata; class Amphibia; order Caudata; family Salamandridae; genus Calotriton; species Calotriton arnoldi. Next base: position 394,717 of record CAWUFW010001834.1, on the reverse strand, counting down.
ACAAAAGCTATTTAAAAATATATACTAATTTATACATAACTTACTACTAATTAGCGTTTTCCTTATTTGGAAACTAACTACATAGGGGCCGATTCCGATCTCGGCCGGTAGTGCTCCGAATCGGATTCGGATTCACCGGATCCGATTCGGAGCCCTGTTTACCGACCGAATCGTACGCGGGTCCGGCCGAGCGAGTACGATGCAAGCACCCGCGAAATCGCCGACCGACTCGAACATGGCTTCAACACGCTCCGACCGACTCGCATGGACACGACTCGCACCGCGCTATGGAGACGTTTCCCGGCCGGGTAAGTACGATGCGTGCCGCGAGCAGTCCGATCGACTCGCGCCGTCCGGCTCGAAAAAGCTGTCGGAGCCGGACTTTGGGGGTCCGCGTCGGACCCCCCTGTACGCGTAGACGCGCGAGTCACACAGTCCCCCCTATCTGTGCATGTATGCCGCGATGCGCATGGATGCGTACACGCTGTAGGGGGCGCCCTTGACCGCCTCGCACCCATTGAGTCAATGGGAGCCCGCGTACGCGTTGAACGACAGGCTCCCATTGACTTCAATGGGAGTCCGACCGACTCGAGTCCGATAGCATGCGTGCGCATCGTACTCGTTCGGTCGGACTGCCAGAGTCCGATTCGGTCGGAATTCTCTCCGGGTCCGGCTCGGTCGGGGAGATTTCCGTCCGGAATCGGAATCGGCCCCTAAATGATTTAAAAAAAAAAACAAATTAACCAATAGAAAAACTGCAAATTCAAACTAACCAATAAAATCGAAATTACAACATCCAACACACTATATAAACAGTTAAACTTCATTTCTACTCCACACCCAAAAGAAAGAAAACTAAAGAAGGAGAAACTCTACAGGAATTCAACTACAGATATAAGAAGATCAACATATACCAAATAATTAACTCTATCAAAAGTAAGTAAACTAAATTAAAATATATAATACTAAAAGTAAAAAACTGTAATTAATAATATACATAACCTATAAATTAATGAATGTCTTCTTTCTATTTTATATTACCACTACAGGAAACTCTACAGGAAACTAACAAACTACAGAAAACACCAAAATAAATATACACGTAACAAAGTAAGTATTTACCAACAAATTTTAAACAAATTTATTAAACAACAACAGAAAGTCAAAATCAATTCCAAATCCCCTACCCACACCGTATAAAAAATGATAGAAACAAATAATAAAACAAATGTATTTTTTTTTCCAGACAAACAAAATACAGAAAGAACATTCCACAACTAACCAAGAAAAGTCATCAAACTAAAATACATAAAGACCAACTTTGTAAGTATATTGTAAACAAATGCTTATTTACTTAAATTGAAATACATAGAACAACATTGTTAATAACAATAATATATATTTTTCATAGATAAACATACATCAAAATGACTGAAGGAGCTGAATTTATAACAAGCCAGAAAGGAAAAATGTTACTATGCTATATGGGATACACTTACACACAAGAAAAACAATTTGGATTAAAAGTGAACTGGAAATGCTGTAAATACTACTCTGATAAATGTTATGGGCGTGCTACAACTAGGGAAACAACAGTACTGTATACTAGAGAACATAACCACCCACCAAACATAACAGAAATAGAAGTCAGATCTGCATTAGAAACAATAAAGGAAGCTAGTACAAGTTCTCAAAAACCTACAAGTGTAATTTTAAAAGAACAGCTTCCCAAAATTCCTAAAACTGCTACTACACAAATGCCATCTGTAGCTTCACTAAAGAGAACTATAGCACGTACTAAAAAAATTACTACTACTTCCACCCCAATTCCTAAAACATACAGTGAAGTTATTATAAGTCCTAAACAAAGTATCACTTTAAACAAAGAACCATTTGTCATTTTTGATAATAAAAGCAATGACAAAAGATTAATAATTTTTGGAACTGCAACTAATCTATTAAAACTACAAGAATGTCAATACTGGATGATGGATGGTACTTTTACTATATGTCCCAAACCCTTTTCCCAACTGTACACAATACATGGGCTACATCACAATTGCAATATACCATTAATTTACGCATTATTACCAAACAAACAGAACTCCACATACATGGAACTATTAAATACAATAAAACAAAAAACTAATGACTTTTCTCCACAAAAAATAATCCTAGATTTTGAACAGTCAATGATTAATACTATATTAAAAACACACCCCCATACCTGCATCCAAGGCTGTTACTATCATTTTAATCAGTGCTTATGGAGACACATGCAAAAATCTGCACTAAGCATAGAATATGCAACTAACTCTTCTTTTGCATATGAAATAAAAAAATTAACAGCCCTAGCTTATGTACCTGATACAGACGTCACAGAACATTACAACATCTTAATAGACAGCGCCTTCTACAAAGAAAATGAAGCAAAACTAAGTCCACTATTAAACTATTTTGAAGATACATGGGTCGGGAGACTACACAGATCTGGCCACAGAAGAAACCCTAAATTCTTAATACCCTGGTGGAACGTATACAGAAGCACATTAAATGGGGAATCCAAAACTAATAACGCAGTCGAAGGATGGCATAATGCCTTTCTTCAATCAACAGGCAGAACAAAACCAACACTAGAAAAATGTATATCATGCCTACAAAAAGAACAGAGTTATCAAGAGTTCCGAATGGAACAAGCCATAACTCAATTAACTCCAAAAACATCAAAACAAACTAAACAAATGCATAAATATCTAGAACAACAAGTAAAATTGTATCCTAGTACAAAAGGCCTGGAATACCTAAACATAATATCCAAAACTCTTCTTTAAACCATTAATACAAATAAATAACAAATTACTCATCTATCAAACATACCATAAAAGTAACATTTATTTATTCTATCACAAAAATAATTACTGTGTGTAACATATTTTTAGATTTAAAAAAATATATTAACACACATTAATAATATTTGGAATAAAATAAAATACAACAATAATAAAAAACATTACCCACCCACAATAAATAATAATAAATAAACTTACCAGTTTTTCCCCAAATGCTATAAAATCCATTTTCCACTAACACAATCCAAAGATTAAAAAATACAGTTTCCCAAAAAAAAATGAAAAAATACAACTGTAGGAAAAAATAATAATCCATGTAGCAAATGTCCATAGGAAAACCATAAAAAACCCGAAAATGTATAAAATAGTAAAAAACGCTCCAGGAAAACCGAAAAATTTAAAGAAGTGTTACAAATATATTAGTCAATAAAACTAAGAAACACTTGTTTAAAAAAAAAACGACTGCTTTCAATACGAAGAACTTCTGAAAATAAAAGAGTGTGAAAACTAAAGCACATACATTCCCACCCACATAAATTAACACATAAACAGTTACTAACATTACTACTAGCTTTAAATTTGATAAAAATATACATTAAACACCGAAATCCTAACTCTCTAAACAGGCCTACACAACGTTAACAATACGTAAAAACACGACACGTAACTATAACATATAACATTTCCGAATATAACTAATAAACATCTAACTACACTAAACAGTATCTAACTAGGTTCAAAATATATTTAAAACTTAGTTAAAACAAAGAAAACAAACCTTACCTTCAGCGACGTGAAGTATCTCCCAACCGCGAGCTTCTCTTCAACCAAAATGACACAAAACGACATTACCCGGTTACAAAATAACACACCCAAAACATAATAAAAAGTGTAACCATATAAAATTTAACTCATTTATTACAGTAAAATGTTACTTTACATACAAAAAATGTACAACTGTTTAAATAAAACTGTTCAATTTTTTTTGATGTAAGAAAAAATTGTGATATAATGTACCTAATTTGTAAAATTATAAAAATAAATAATATAATAAATATATTATTTATTATTATAATGACATAAAATAGTAAATACAATAAAACAATGTACAAAAAATTGTTATAAATATTTTTCATGCATTATACAAATATATGTCTGTTAAAAACTTGTTTTAAGTTAAAAACATTGTACAAATAATTAATATTAATATTTTTAATATTAATATTAATTTAAAAATTGTAAAATGTATGTAAGAAAAATAGAAACATGTTAAACATTTATATTATATGTAAACAATTTGCACTTTCTATGTATAAATATATACAATACCTATTACTGTATTAAATATAATTTAAAACACAAAATTCTACTGTTTTGTTAATAATTAATATGTACTTAAACAAAAATGTAAAAAATATAGGAAATGAACATAACATATTTTCTGAAATATATGCACTATGTTTCTATTGAATTATAATGTAATAAAATATTTTACTGTATTATCCTACTCATATTAATAAACAATAAAAAAATATAACAACTACAATAAAAATAGTGTGTTTTCTATTTATGTTGATTTTACTTATTTTATCTATATTTTACATATGTTAATGCAATTTTTTTTTACAAATATTATATTAAATAAATACTCTCAATTCATTAATTAACATTACTCATTTTTTTATGCATAATTATCTTATATATTTTTCTAATACTAAATTTTAATATATTAATAAAAATATTACATAAAAATAGAATATTATTTATTATCCTACACTATAATTAATTAATAAACTATTACAACTCCAATATATAATAATTAAATACAGTTACTGTACACTAACATATTTTTATATATTATTCCTACCACAATATAAATTAATTTCAGCAAATGCTGCACAGTGAACATAATTAATTTACTATAACAACTCCAATACACATTAAATAATGTAAATGTTGAACACTAAAAATAAATATTTTAATATTCCCAACTTAATATAAATTAATTAAGGTAAGTGCTGGACACTAACATAAATAATTTACTATTTCCACTGCACTCTATATCAAATTGGGGTAGGAACTTAACAGTAAATCTAAATAATTTACTATTCCCACTCCTGTCTATATTAAATTGGGGTAAGTGCTTAACAGTAATCATAAATAATTTACTATTCCCACTACAGTCTATATTAAATTAGAGTAGGTGCTGGACACTAAACATAAATAATTTACTATTCCCACTTCAGTCTATATTAAATTGGGGTAGGTGCTTAACAGTAAACCTAAATAATTTACTATTCCCACTCCAGTCTATATTAAATTAGAGTAGATGCTGGACACTAAACATAAATAATTTACTATTCCCACTCCAGTCTATATTAAATTGGGGTAGGTGCTTAACAGTAAACCTAAATAATTTACTATTCCCACTCCAATCTATATTAAATTAGAGTAGGTGCTGGACACTAAACATACATAATTTACTATTCCCACTCCAGTCTATATTAAATTGGGTAGGTGCTTAACAGTAAACCTAAATAATTTACTATTCCCACTTCAGTCTATATTAAATTAGAGTAGGTGCTGGACACTAAACAGAAATAATTTACTATTCCCACTCCAATATATATTAAATTGGGGTAGGTGCTTAACAGTACACCTAAATAATTTACTATTCCCAATCCAGTCTATATTAAATTAGAGTAGGTGCTGAACACTAAACATAAATAATTTACTATTCCCACTCCAGTCTATATTAAATTGGGGTAGGTGCTTAACAGTAAACCTAAATAATGTACTATTCCCACTTCAGTCTATATTAAATTAGAGTAGGTGCTGGACACTAAACAGAAATAATTTACTATTCCCACTCCAATATATATTAAATTGGGGTAGGTGCTTAACAGTACACCTAAATAATTTACTATTCCCAATCCAGTCTATATTAAATTAGAGTAGGTGCTGAACACTAAACATAAATAATTTACTATTCCCACTCCAGTCTATATTAAATTGGGGTAGGTGCTTAACAGTAAACCTAAATAATTTACTATTCCCACTCCAGTCTATATTAAATTAGAGTAGGTGCTGGACACTAAACATAAATAATTTACTATTCCCACTCCAGTCTATATTAAATTGGGGTAGGTGCTTAACAGTAAACCTAAATAATTTACTATTCCCACTTCAGTCTATATTAAATTATAGTAGGTGCTGGACACTAAACATAAATAATTTACTATTCCCACTCCATTCTATATTAAATTGGGGTAGGTGCTTAACAGTACACCTAAATAATTTACTATTCCCAATTCAGTCTATATTAAATTACAGTAGATGCTGGACACTAAACATAAATAATTTACTATTCCCACTCCAGTCTATATTAAATTGGGGTAGATGCTTAACAGTAAACCTAAATAATTTACTATTCCCACTCCAGTCTATATTAAATTAGAGTAGGTGCTGGACACTAAACATAAATTATTTACTATTCCCACTCCAATCTATATACAATTAGAGTAGGTGCTGGACAGTAAACATAAATAATTAACTATTCACACTGCAATATAAATTTAAATAAACTATATACTAATAACTAAACATTACCAATTACATCCCAATAAAAATATTTTTTCATAATAACTCCCAAACATTATACCTTATAAACCCAAAAACACACTACTAAAAATAAATATCAAATTTATAATTCTATAAATCTATTTATTTTTCAATAAAATCTAAAATGTTCATATTTTTTAAGAAGATTTAATTATAAATATATATTTTGTAATACACTCACCACCCTTATCCCCTAAAAACCCAACAACTCACTGATAAACATATTTATCAAATGTATATTTCTATACTTTATTTTATTTTAAAAAATAATTCAAAATTTATTCTAAACTTTGATAATATTTAATTTAAAATATATATTTTTAAAACACTACCCAACATTATCCCATATAAACAAAACAAGCCACTGCTCCAAAATATAATTTCAATTTTAAATTTCCATATATTTATAAATTTTTTAAATTTGTTACAATTTTTTTAATATATTATTAATATTTAGGGGCCCATTAGGATGGCGGGCGGAAGCACCACCGCCGTGCTGGCGGATGCAAAAAGCACCAGTTACCGTCCGCCCGCCACAGCACACACGCCCGCCCAATTAGGATGCGAAAAGACAGCCAAACACCGCCCGTAAGCCAGCTACGCCCTCCGCCATCAAAGTGCGCCCGTCCACGGAGCGGCGCGGCCCAATGGAGACACAACGCCCGACGAAATCACGTACCGCCCGGCCTACAAATTACGATGCCAGAACCAAACAGTACCCCCGACTAAGAGACACCGCACGTGAAAGCAAGGCGGAAAACCGAACGCACAGTACGGATAGTAAAGAGGCGGACCCCCGAGCATGAATCCAGCACTGCAGGCCCTCCCCATGCTCTACCTGATGCAGCACCCAGGAGTCAACGCACCGCGGCGACGCAGGTAGGCAGACACACAACAGGGGCACGCAAACAGCGCACACAGTGCAAGGGCGGGAAAACTGTATATGGCCCCCCCCGACAACCCTGCGTGGACACGACACATCCACCACTGCACCCACACATGCGCACAACACAGAGTCCAACGGCAGCGTAATGCATGCGCCGCACACAAACACAGGGTCACAACCAAACACCACACACACCAGCACCACCCAGAACGCACATGTCACGTGACAGCCCTGCCACAGTCATGTCCCCAACCGGCAATTCACTGTTGCCAACCTGACGTCACACAAGTGACCCGAACATGTCAGTGACGTCACGCCACATTAGGACACACCCCTGTGTGCAAAACACGGCGAAGCACACAGCGGAGGCAACAGCACCCAGCAGAATATGGACCCCGTCGGGAAAAGGTACGCCAGTACCACACAGAAACACCGATGCCACCCTGCACCCAATAACAAGACATGCAATACGTAACATCAAAGATACCGGGGACAGACAACAGGTGGTACCAATTATAACACAAGGCCCAACGTATAGCGGAAACGCAGCCTGCTGCCCACATACGGGAGAGGAGACAGCACCGAATGACCTTCCATTCCCACTGTGAAACCACTTCCCGACTAAACAAGCCGGAGACAACAGTCATTGCACCAAACAAAGCCCAACACAGGCATGCAGAGGGAAGCGGCCACAGGGCAGATAGCGCATAACACCAAAGAACATTCAGAACGGAAAGAAGAAATGATAACACTCCCCCATGTGGTTCACATGCAAGTTATCTGGAAGGAGTCAGACACCACTGACCTTGACCATTCAGAGAAGCATGTGGGATGAGGGCCCGTGTCCTCCGCACAAGCCAACATAACACAAGTCCTGCCTCCCTACGACCATTACAGAATTCCCAGCAACATCGGAGGTTGCACTCTGCAGACTGCACAGACAGCCGGAGCACGCCACCACAGCGCCCTGCAGCAAAATGGCACTTGCACCACACCTACCCAACTACGCCGGACAGATCAAGCTGTACAAACATAACCTGATACAGATATTGGGATGTGACAATCTGGCCTTGCTGAACGTAAGTTACCGACTAACTTACCGCATCGCATTGTTCAGCTGCGTCATCCCCGTCTTCTACTGTCGGAGGTGTCCCTTCTACTATCCTGTGGAGTTATGTCTCTCCAACCCGGCATGTCCAAGGGCGGACCTGCTACATCTATTCAACCCCTGGACGCCCACGACAGGGTCTGTTCAGCCTATGGGGGCATGGCGTATGTGGCGACTATCGGACCCACACTGCAATGGGACCACTGTGCCTCCACACGACGGATAATGGATTACAGTTACATCGAATGCCATCCAACATGTCCCATCATGCTCCTACAAGGGACAACTCACGACCAACACCTTGACAGCCACCATCCGCTACATTGGATGGCAACCATGTCCACCACCAATGCCATGGAAGCCCTGCTGGAAGGTATTGCATTCCTGACAACCTGTCAATTCGTCGGGCCCCGTCGCCATACCCCCAATTGAGCAATGATGTCCCACACCGTACCCATGCTTGGCTTACGCACGGACTAGGCAGTTACCAGTACAACAACTATACCATGCAACCTGCAACTGACACCACAACAACAACTACACTGCCATGACATCTGATACTATTTGGGAAATGCACCCTGTTCCTCATCACATCCAGTAACTCTGCATGAACAGGGGGAGGCAGAGGCATGGGATTTGTGTATGGCAACCACATGGACAGAACTGCACGTACAACCATGCCATGATATGGATCCTGCGCCCATGAACATATGCACCGGTCAGTGGACAGCAATCGTCCTGCTGTAGTATGTGAGAGCTGTCACCACACCTCCCTCTGAACGTCCGTGCCAGGACCTTTGCATGGACACCAAGTGCATCCACCAACAACATGAGCCCAGTGACTGTGACAGGGCCAGTACCCACCACATCGCAACAACAAGTGGGACGCCGTTGCATGCACGTAAGCCCATGCCCTGATGTCACCTCCACGCACGTGTGTATGAGTAACTATAGCAGCAAACCTGTAACATGGAACTGAGATGCACTGTGCCCATGATGACAAGCGGACTGGTAGGCTAAATGTATACTGTCTGTGTCAAAGTCAGCAGCACCACAGTAATTAGCAAATGTACATTAGCACACCAACGGCTAAGCAGTTGTAACTCTGAAGCCCACATCCCACAGTCAACAACTAATCACTGTACCCCTACACCCTATGCTATGTGTAATCATGCTGAGTATATCCTCCACATGCACTTCGCTGCCAGTAGTGTTCACTATACTGCATCACAGAGGACATAAGTCCCAATACATGGCTTGAAGCAACAATGTGTCTCTGCTGATTCATTTCACAAGTACGAATGAGAGAGGATGAGAGTGTGTGAAGTACACGGCAGTCGTGAGATGACCATGTAGTCCACTGTCATTGGATGTCAACGCAAATGAGTAGCACAAATGTGGGAGACACACATGTGTCATGTGAAGCGGGAGTTACGCATGGCTCAGGTGGGTGGGTGTGACGGGTAGGTGCGCACATGCAATGTTGAAACACGCTGTGTTGGGAGGACTCAGGAACAGTACATTGGCGCACTCCTGGGAATCTGTAAAGACCACCTGTCTGGTGACGAATGTGAACTCGTGTGTGCACAACAGGCGGGCACACGAACAATGCTGCATCAAGTGTAGACGTCAGCCCACCCTCCGTGGACATGCCGGATACTGCTGCGCGTCCGCCAGGCCCTTGCCAAGGCACTCACATCCCCTGTCGACCTGGTGTATCCCCAACATTGTCCACTTGCACAGGCAATCCAGGGCACGGGATGGCAGTAGAGCATGGTGGGTGAGAGGTCATGGCGCACTCATCCTTGTCACATCACGCAGGCAACACATCCACAATGTGTAGTATGGCACAAGTCAAATGGAAGTAGTGGGGGGACGCACACATCACAAGCAGCAGTGACGTCACGGAAGGTGGCTCGCACCATCCCACCCATTGACAATACACCCACACACGTTACATGCCATTGCAACAGAGAAGCCAGCGCGTGCACAAGCAGCTCCAAGCTCGCCCCAGAGAGGCCAAACAGTGAATGTGTGGGGCCATGAGCTCCAGTTGGACGCGGACTGGCCCGCTAGGGCAGCTACAGCCTCTGTGTGTTGCAGGTGGTGTATCCGGACTGCGGAGCCTGTCATGCATTGTCAATGTTGCCCGGGTCTCGAGTCGGGGCACCACGCAGGTGGACGGCGTCCCGCCACTAATTATACCGTGAGACAGACCACTTGTTCAACTGGACCCACACATACACTCCTTGGCCTCTCTGGGGCGAGCTTGGAGCTGCTTGTGCATGCGCTAGCTTCTCATGTGCAAATGCATATTGGTGTGAGCGAGGGGAGGCCATGAGGACAGTGTAAAAGATAACTGTTTGACTTTCAGTTAGTTTAAGGAATGCCCCTGATGTGGTCAGAAAAAGACATGTCTCGTGTGTATTGCAACTAGTAGATAAGCTGATGACCTTCCCATGTCTTGCATGTAGCCCCGCACCTAGCCCCGCACACTCGACACATCAAAATGAGTACCAGCACCACATACTTCCCATTCGAAGCACTGACTGGGGGTGACAACCATTGGACAGTCTTGTGTAGTCCACCCACGCGTACATGTGGGCCCTCCATGATCCATGTCACCTGCGGCAAAGTGATGTCATGGGCAATGACGGAAGTGAGCAGAGCTGTCTGCCCCACGCACAGACGGTGCATCAGCTCAACAGACCCAGCACTGAGTGCAGCAGGGGTCACATGTGCAGGGGCAGTTGTGCCTGGTGTGAATGCACATGCACATAGACAGCACATCGAGCAATGTGTAGCCTGCCCACATCTACTGTCCATTGTCAGGCTGACCTAGAAAAAGATCACAAGGCAACACATCTGTGTGGGTGTACCCACTGTGACCAACACTGCGCAACCATCAGCGTACTCGCCCTGTGCATGGCCCACCCCGCAACGAAGGTCACATTCAGTGCCACTATCTCTCACACACATCCCTATCACGAGTCATGGTGTGTCCAATCGACAGTGCAGAGTAAGCGCTCATCCGGGGGTCCTGAACAGGAGACACATGTAACCCACTAGGCAGTCTGTGTCGGCACCTACTGGCATTGTGCAGTCAATGTGCAGGCCAGGCCTGCTGGGACTGAGAAGGGCAGCATGGCCCCAGCCTGACTTCCACACGACCGACAAGTGCACTGAGACCTGCATTGCCAATTGTCTGTGTCACTGGATATCTGACATGAAGTTGCCATGTACCACCACTCGGGAGGGACAGACAGGTCAAAGCGCCTGAGAGCTCACATACCCATGCCACCTGCAGCCAGCATGGTGAGCAGTGCATGTTTGTACTCCACAAGCTCTGACTCATAGTGCTGAGGAGCAACGACATGTGTGTCCCCCACATGCACACCCACACACACTGCAGTTGTCTCTCACACACAACTTTCGCAAGGAATAGCCATGTGCAGTGTGCGTGGAGCACGGAATCCAGGTTCTCCAGCTCCTCGCCGGTGAGTGGACCTGGACATGTCCTCAGCGTCATCCACGTGTAGGTGGAGTGGTGGCAGCAGCAGGTGTCGTCGAGGGGTGCCAGGCTGCAGTGCCAGGTAGCTGTGGTTATGCCTGTCCCACTCACACACACATATTACCCCCTGGGGCCGTTTCAGTGGGTACAAGCTGCTGCGATTCGTGTACCATGTCTGGCAGCTTCAATTGCAGACGTTGGCCTGCTCCCAGCTGGCCATGGACGCCTACCTCCACAATGGAACACGCAGGGTGCAACAGCGAGGGTCATTGGAGTTGCCCGTAAGGGCCTGGCCCATGCCGGGTACAGTCCGCTGATGCCATGTGCACTACACAGTATAATGTGCGCAATGCATCTGCAGGTGTGGCCATGATTTGCGTGTGGGTGCAGGTCCACAATGGACAGGGCCACAACATGCTGTGTGCATAGGCAGGGACGGCCAGTGCTCAGCCTCCACATGTATGTAGGAACATCATCATGTACACATTGGCATGGGAGCATGGGATATGCATATGCACACACATGCCATCTTTCACTATGTACATCTGCCACTTGGCACGTGCAATGTTACGTGTCACTTGTGATGTGTAGTTGCAAGCACACAGCCGTGTTGGCATGGGGCTGTCAATGTGTACACCTGTCAATGTTTCTGGAGGTGTGATCCGTACAGTGCTGTACATAGGGTGCAGTAGGGACATCAATGACTGTCTCATATCCCCTCGTGCCACAGGTCCCAATTGTTTTGGCCGCTCAGCCTGTGTCCATAGCGTTGTTGGTGTGTGCCCTACACACCCAGCCTCGGAAGCAGTGTGATGCACAGCAGCTAGTCATGTTGCCGTGGTGTTGCAGCTTACCGAATATGCAGTCTGTTACCATCAGCATGCCTTACAAGTTGTTAAGGCCTAACTCCCCATGTGCATGCTCATAGCAATGGTGTGTGTCACTGCCCATTGCTATTGGCAGGGGACCTGTGTAAGTGTATTGTGGCTGTGCTGTCCCTACTTGTCAGCCGTTCTGTCATTCAATTGCCTGCTCAGTCATTTATGTTTTGTGTATGTGAATATGCCATGTGGCGTGTTGCTTTGACATGTGTTCACTTCCATCTTTCCTAGGCGGAGACCAAACATTCATCGCCCCTACCAATTGCTGTCAGACATGGTGGATGTGGAGGTCATCCGCAAATATCGTCTGGACCGACCCACCCTGCATCGTCTATGTGCCTTGTTGGAACCCCACCTCCGTCCTCGCAGGGTGTATCCAACAGCATTCACCCCCACGGCTAAGGTGATGGCTGCACTGCATTTCTTCGCCACTGGGTCATTCCAGCACACAGTGGGCAGTGGAGGTGGGATGTCCCAACCCATGTTCAGCATGGTGCTCAGGGATGTACTGTCAGCCATGATGCTGTACAGGAACAGATACATCCGCTTCCCCAGGGCTCGTGAATTGGCGGCAGTGAAGGGTGCATTCTATGCTCTTGGACGAATCCCCCACGTCGTTGGTGCAATAGACTGCACCCATGTTGGCCTTGTTGCACCACAGGCCACCGAGCACCTCTACCGCAACCGGAAGCACACGCACTCCCTGAATGTGCAAGTGGTGTGCCTTGCGGACATGGTGATTACACACGTGTGTGCGAAATTCCCAGGATCGGCCCATGACGCGCACATCATGCGCAACAGCATCCTACCACGTCTGATGACCAATCTGCAACCGGACCGTGGCTGGATTGTTGGTGAGTATGTGGAGTAGTGTAGCGTGCTGGCTGTGCGATGCTGTCTTGTGTCCAGTTGGAATTGCAACGGTTCTCTGTGTCCCTCACACCCAGGTGACTCTGCTTACCCGAATGGACCCTGGCTGCTCAGCCCATTACGACGTCCTGGGAGCCCAGCTGATGTCCGCTACAATGAGGCACATGGGAGGACCAGACGTGTGGTTGAGCGGACCTTTGGCCTCCTCAAGTCCAGGTTCAGATGCCTGGACCGCACCGGGGGCGCACTGGCATACTCCCCACAGAAGGTGTGCCAGATAATTGTGGCTTGCTGCATGCTGCACAATCTGGCGATCCGCAAGCAGATCCCCCTAATTGTGGATGACGGAGATCAACCAGGGCCCCAGCCTGCACACCAGGACAGCTCCAGTGAAGAGGACAGTGGAGAGGATGAAGCTGTGAATGTGCGTCAGCAGCTCATCGCCCGCTACTTCACTTGACGGTGAGTGACCATGTACGACGGCTGATGTAGCTGTAGTTGTGCAGGTGTATGTGTGCTCTGTTACGGGGGCCTTTTGTTCACTGAGTGCTGTGTGTCAATGGTCCATGTCCAGGTTGGTATGCCACTGACAGTGGCTGTAGCATTGTGCCCTGTTGCTCTGTGAGATGTGTGTGCATTGCTTGTAGTTGGTGACAAGTACTGTGTGATGAGTGTGTGACACACTCATTGAATGTACTCTTGTTCTGTTTTTCACCCCTAGGTCCCTGCAGCCTCTCCTGTCCCATCGACATGCCACACAGCAGATGCATTTCTGCTCATGGTGGCGATTGCACATCGTGGAATAAACCCAGGACACATTAAGCCGATTGTGATCAAGGTGTATTTATTAACAGCGGTGACATGTGATTGTGTGCAAGGTGATGACAAATGTGGTGCATGCTGTGACAATGAGTTGACGGTCATGGCTGCGTGATGGTCAAGGTGTACCCATGGAGTTCTATGTCCACAGTCCAACAGACACATGCCATTCACATGGCAGTGTGGGGTAGGATCGTATTACAAGTCAATGCAGTAGGTGGTCAAGGTGGCTGGCTGACTCACTGGCGTTTGGTGCGGGCGAAGTCCTCTCTGGACACCTGTTTCCTCTTCGGACGGCCCCTTCCACGTTTGGTAGGGGGGTGTTGATGTTCCGCTGGTGGTGGTTGAGGAGTGCTCACTCGCTGTGGACGCAGGGGAACGCGATGCTGCACGAGCCTGCGCCACAGCAGGTGGTGGCGGAGGTGGTGTTGCTGGCCTTGCTTGTGCCCTCCCCCACCACCAGCTGGCCCATGAGGGCCGCGATTTGGGCCATATGGGCGTCCATGGACCTCAACACCGCAAGGACCTCCCGCGTGTCGCTTGCCGACCTGGCCCATTCGCCTTGGGCCTCTTCATAGACCCCAAGGACTCTGTCGATTGGCGGCAGGGCTTGGCTCCCAGGCACAGTTGGCGTTGGCCTGGCCCTGCTCCTCCTACCAGTACTGCTGCCACCGACCTGCCCACTAGCCACATTGCTCACCACGGTCCTCGCTCTGGCTCCCAGGGTGGAGCCCGACGGCCGTGCCGACCCTTGCGCAGGGGCTGTGGCGAGGGATGGCGTGGTGGTGGTGGTTGCGGCGGTGGTGGTGGTTGCGGCGGTGGTGGTGGCCGCAACGGCTGTGGCAGCAGGGGTCTGTGACTGGTCAGCAGCCCTGGGTGATGTGTTGGTGGGCAGGAGGGGCCCTGGGGAGCGGTTGTGCCCTGCCACTCCAGATGGGCCTGCTGGGTGGTCCGTGTCCGGAGAGGTGTCCAGCTCCTCTACATCCGTGAGTCCGGGTCGGGGGCTTGCGGACTGGCTGTGCTGGCTGCTGTCACCCTCTCCAGCATCCAGCAGTTCGGCACCTGTGGGGAGAATGAGATGGGTCATTGTGTTGCACCTAGCAAAGTATGTATTGGTTGTCTGACATTCACAGTTCGTGCACTGTCGTGCACAGGTTTCCCAATGGCGTGTGTGTGGATGTACGATGTGTGTATGCGTGGGCTAGGCAATGGGTCTGTGTGATGTGGACATGTGGCATGGGACGGATTAGCAATGCCGATGGGTGTGTGTTGCTATGCTCCTACATTTTGTGGCTCGTGTGTATGCGTGCTCCAGGACCATCGACGATGTTGGGTTGAACGATGGTTTAGGGGAGGGATGGAACGCTTAGGTACGCTGATGCCAAAAGGGGGTACAGCCCCCTAAACGCTCTTGGGTTGAAATATGCTTTTGGGGTACATGCTGTGGGTAATGGGTGCAGAACGTGACATGTGTTCTGGCAACGTGACAGTGCATAGACAAAGGTGTGTGTCTGTCTCACATGGCCGGAATATCTGCTGACTGTTATCATTCATGGACATCACATTGGTAGCAATGTTGTGAGTTCGTGCTTGTTGTGTGCCACACGACGTATTGCAGATGGGCCAATTCCTTTGTGTGCGTGCTGCCCTGGTACATGTGCATCAGTGCTGTGCTCTTGGGGTGTTGACTATATTATGTGTGTCGTTACTCGCAGTGTGACGTGCGCTTCGGTCACTGCAGCCACTTGATTTGTCATGGGCAGGTATCTTTGCATGTCTACTGTATGAGGGCCAGCTGTTCGGATGTCATACCTTTCATGACATTGTGGCTGTGAGATGAGATGGATGATATGTTGAATGTGCATTGTGTGCCTGTGTGTTTCATGGGTCCGGTTGTCTTTGTGTGCAATATTGTGGTTCCAAGCTGTTACTTCTAGTACGGTCTGTCTTACGTGGGCGTTGTTGTACGATGTGTGGGTGACAGGCAGTGAGGACTACATGGACAGGACTTCGATGGTGTTGCTGATGTGTGTGATGGGTGGCACAGTGCCTGCCGTGTGGGTCTGTGCTCCAGTGGGACTTGTACATGCAGACGTGGCTCCTTAGGTGTTGCTGTATCTGTGATGGGTCATGTGGGGTTTGACTCTGTTGAACATGTCCGTGTGCACATTGGTCTCATGATTGTGACTGGGAGCAGTGCTGCGTGTTCCTCTGCTACGTGGCATGTCCCATGTGTCAGTCGTAGTACAGTCCTCATGCCTGCAGACGCCCCGCCCTGTACATTTTCCCACCTACAGGTTGTTTCTGAGTGCGCAATGCAATGGATGCCACATGGTACTGGGAGGGAGGGGTGCTCCGCCTTGCTGGTCTGTGGTAGTGGGGGCCTGGTGGGTGTTTTACTTCAGCTGTCCCCCTCCGACCCACTGTCTTTGTGTTCCGGCTACTTACCTGTTACTTGTCGGTCAGTGCAGCTATGGCGGACACATGGATGTGGGGTGTGCTCCGCCTTGCTGGTCTGTGGTAGTGGGGGCCTGGTGGGTGTTTTACTTCAGCTGTCCCCCCTCCGACCCACTGTCTTTGTGTTCCGGCTACTTACCTGTTACTTGTCGGTCAGTGCAGCTATGGCGGACACATGGATGTGGGTGTGGGGAGTGCTCATTCTGGCGCATCTGGAGTGCAAGGGGACCTGGTGGGAGTTGCGGTGCTGGCTGACTGTACACATGCCCCCATGGTTTTGTTAGTTGGTAGCTTTGGGCTGAGTGTGTGTGAGTGTCTGTTGCATGTGTGGGTGATGTCTTGTGTATTGTGTACTGGACATGGGGGTGTTTGTCCCTAGGAGCTATGGCATGGTGGTAGTGCATGTGATTACATAGTGGTGTGCTGGTATACGTTTGTTTGTACTTACCAGCCTCCACTCCCCCTGGTAATCCGGTGAGGATCTCCGGATGTATGATGACTCGCACCTTCTCCTCCCACGCCTTGAAGGTCTTGAATAGCGCGGGATTCCCTCCGCCAGTCCTGGCAGCCAGCTCTCGATTTTTGGTCTCCTTCTTCTTGACCACGCTTTTGAGGTCGTTCCACCTTTTGTTAATTTCTCCTCTGTTGCGTGGAACGTTCCCGACTGCATTGACCTGGTCTACGATCCTGCTCCACAACCGGTTTCTGGTGGATAGTGGTGTCTGTTGGACCTGGTTGCCATAGATTTGTGGGTGCACCTTGACGATCTCGTCGACCATGACCGTCAACTCGGTGGCAGTGAACTTGGGCATTCTGTGTGGTGCCATGGTGTGTGTTTTGGTGTTTGTGGTGCTGGTGCGGTGTGTGGTGTGTGATGTGCAGGGGGTTTGTGTTGCCGGTGTTTGGTGGTGGTGGTGGTGGTGATGGGTGTGATGGGTGCGTGTCTGTGGTGTGCTGCTGTCCTTTCTGTCTCGCTGTGTTGTGTGCTTTCGTCCTCAGTTTGTAATGTTGCAGGGGGTTGTGGTCTGTGAAGGGGCTGGTTTTGTACTTACCTATGTGGGTGTGTCATGATGGTCTGTTGTTTTCAGGTGTGTTGTGGCTGGTGTTCTGGGATTTGTAGTTGATTTGTTTGTCCAGGGGGGGTGTTTCAGGGATGTGTACTGTGTTTGGGTTTTTGTGCGTGGGTTGCTGTGTGGACTTGTTAGCCATGTTGTGTGTGTTTGTTTTCGTCAGCGGATGGTTTCTGTGCATGGACGTGGCCGCCAGGGCTTCCGCCGTGTCCATTTTCGTCACTGTTGTTTGCGCTGGCGGGCGGTGGATTTCCCGCGCTCATGTCGGTACGATCCTAATTTAACGGGCGGTGTCTCGGTCGTCAGGGCGGGCGGTTTTGGCTTTTTCGTGCGTCTTTCCGTCCGTGGCGGGCGGATGGACTTGGACTCGGACATGGGCGGGCGGTTTTTTCTGTTTATTTTCCGCCTCCGGCGGTTTTCGGTTCGCGGCATCGTAATTGCTCGGTCGGTATTCAGACGGTGTAGGCGGGCGGATTTTCGCCACTGTGGTTGATGGCGGATTTTTCTCCGCCCGACATCGTAATGGACACCTTAGTTTTAATTATATATTTTTAACACACTACCCACCATCATCACCTATAAACCCAACATCCCACTACAAAAAATAAAATTTAATTTACATTTACATTTTCTTTTTTTTTTAAATTATTTCTAAATTTATTAAAAATTTACATTATATTTATTTAAAAATATTAATTTTTGTTAAAACTACCCACCCTTATACCCTATAAAACGACAAAATGCACTACTAAAAATAAATTTCTATTTAAAATTTAAAAATTACTTTTTGTTTTAATAAATAAATTCTCAATTTTTTAAATATTTTTTAAATTATTTAATATAAAATATATATTTATAAAATACTCCCCACCCTTATCCCCTACAAACCCAACATCCCACTCCTAAAATTAATTATCAAATTTAAATTTAAATATAAATTTCCTATTTTTTATGAATAAATTATAAATTTGTAAAAATTTTACCTAATATTTATTTTAAAATAACTATTTTTAAAACACTCCCCACCCTTATCCCCTATAATCCCAACATCCCGCTCCTAAAATTATATATACAATTTAAATTTAAATATAAATTTCCTATTTTTTATAAATAAATTATTAATTTGTAAAAATTTTACATAATATTTATTTTTAATTAATTATTTTTAAAACACTCCCCACCCTTATCCCCTATAAACCCAACATCCCGCTCCTAAAATTATATATAAAATTTAAATTTAAATATAAATTTCCTAATTTTTATAAATACATTATAAATTTGTAAAAAATTTACATAATATTTATTTTTAAATAAATATTTTTAAAACACTCCCACCCTTATCCCCTATAAACCCAACATCCTGCTCCTAAAATTATATATAAAATTTCCTTTACATTTTAAATTTTTTTAAATATAAAAAATATTTTTTTAATACATTACAAATAACATATTGAAACACTTATAAAAAATATTACAAAACATACAGAAATTTACACAATACTACACTTAATCGATATTTTAATACAACGATATTATGACATTCGATATATTATACTTCGATATTTTACTACACATTCCAATATCGACATTTTTGATGTCGATATACTAAACATCGATATTTTATACCATAGATATTTCACTATCGATATTTTGGTATGTCGACATTTAAATTTCGATATTTTGACTGCTCACCATAGATTTTATGTATGCACCCCGGAGCTAAGTAGCCACAGTGAAGAACATTGTGCTAAATGTATTGGAACAGGGCCGGCGCTAGGCATGGGCAGCATGGACGGCTGCCCAGGCCCCTTGCTCAGCCCATCAACATGGGGCCTCGCAAAAGTGTTTCCCCCACCACGTCCTAGGGCTCGCACCTATGGTGCAGCACTGCGAGGCCCAGGGAAGGGATGCCTCTCACCTGGGCTTCGCAGGCATGTGTAGGAATAGGGGAAGAGGCCCACCTCCCCTGTGCCTCGCAGCACTGGACCATGGCTGCTAAGCCCCAGGGAGGGGGCCCCATTTCCCCTGGGCCTTGCAGCCCCACATGTAGCATGAGGCCCGTCTGCATTTGCCAGGTTTGACCTGTGATTGGGGATGCTGTCCACTTCCCACTCCAGTGCCAATTAGCCCGCATTTTGGGGCCTGACAGTTTTAACCATTTAAAAAGACAAGCAACTCTCACTCTTTCAGATGCTGATGAGCTGTAAAATAGTTGCTTGTCATTGGCAGAAAGGAAGGCGTTGGAGCACAGGGGGGTTCATGCACCATGCAGGGTCAGGAGCACCTTCCGTAATTTAGATGCAAATAGCTTTGAATGTGTAAATGAAACCCATTTTCTTCTGCACTTTTTATACAGTGCAAACTTGACCGAAAGGTATTGGAGTGCTTTACGTGAGCACCAGTTACGTTACACATGGACATATTCTTTTTTTTAGGTACAGTGAGATTAAGGGGCCGATTCCGATTCGGGCCGGAAATCTCTCCGACCGAGCCGGACCCGGAGAGATTTCCGACCGAATCGGACTCGGGCAGTCCGACCGATCGAGTACGATGCGCACGCATGCCATCGGACTCGAGTCGGTCGGACTCCCATTGAAGTCAATGGGAGCCTGTCGTACAACGCGTACGCGGGCTCCCATTGACTCAATGGGTGCGAGGCGGACAAGGGCGCCCCCTACAGCAGGTATGCGGCGAAGCGATTCGCGCCGTACACGCACAGGTAGGGGGGACCCATGGGTCCCCCCTGTGTGCGACTCGCGCGCCTACGCGTACAGGGGGGTCCAACGCGGACCCCCAAAGTCCGGCTCAGACAGCTTTTTCGAGCCGGACGGCGCGAGTCGATCGGACTGCCCGCGGCGCGCATCGTACTTACCCGGCCGGGAAACGTCTCCATAGCGCGGTGCGAGTCATGTCCATGCGAGTCGGTCGGAGCGTGTTGAAGCCGCGTTCGAGTCGGTCGGAGTTTTCGCGGGTGCCTGCATCGTACTCGCTCGGCCGGACCCGCGTACGATTCGGTCGGGAAACAGGGCTCCGAATCGGATCCGGTAAATCCGAATCCGATTCGGAGCCCTACCGGCCGAGATCGGAATCGGCCCCTAAGTGATTTGCGAGAATCACAGGAGAGACAAGGTCAAGACTCCAGCCTGATTCCTCAGTTCCAAAGTCAGCAGCTCTGAATAACGCCTCATCTTCTCCCCTCCTCTACCCATGCTCCGGGGAGTAATCTTTTAATGTATATTTCTTACATGAAAGCTGTTTCGAAGTGCTGCCATGCTGTAAAATCTGTAGACGGGGCACAGAGAGAAAATTATTTGCCCAGAATCAAACAGTTGGTAAAATCAGTAGAGCCAGGACTGAAGTGTACTCCTACTTGGGGAAAAGGCTATATATTTACCACTGTACTGCATTTAGGTGACTATACCATGTGACTGGGAACCTCTCTTCTCCAAGGTAATATCCAGTCCATTTATTAAATCACACTGACTAGTAGTTTTTACACAGACTCAAAATACTCTCAACTCTCAATCTTCCCAAAAAGGGAGCAGCAGAGCAATAAATTCAGAAAAGTGATTGTCCAAGAGCACGCAATTTGAGGCCGGGATTAAAAACTTCTCCTGCTGGTTCCACATTTCCAACTAGTCGACCAGACCACAACTGGGGTGTCAGTGACAAGACGAAGGGGCTGCCCCTCCCAGGGAATTGTTACTTTGTTATGGGCCCTGCCCAGCTTTAGAACACAGTTATTATTTCTATCATAAAGCTGAGATTAGTTGTCAAATATACATGGCTAATATCCTGGTCCAGTGTAACCACTGGACCAGGTCCTATGGCAGAGGGTACTTACTGGACTTTATGCGTGGTAGCTATTTACCACTAGTGTTTCAGACCTAGAGACTATTTTATTCTAATTGGATACCAGAGTTTATTTTCTAAACTCAAAATTTGCAACAGCGAGCATTCAAGGCTTACTCCAGGAGGTGGTAAAGGGATTAGAACTCAAGTATAGTATGAAGATAATCAAGCTTGATAAACTCAATCTCCAGCTGAGTTATCCTTTAACAGGGCCTGCTTTAGAGGGAGGGATTTAGAATAAAACCCCCAAAATCCACTATGTGACTCATAGTGCCCCTATTTCCCGATGCACATCTTCAGATGCCTCTATACACGCAATATGCCTCCACACCTGCATTGTGTCTCCAAAGGCAAAAACTGACCTGTGAAGTGATAATGGGAAATCGACCTCCTTACTTGGCCCTCACAGCGATGGCTGGGGACTAAGACTGCGAGGCCCTGGGAAGGGGACTTTCCTCTTCTGGGCCTTGCAGCACCGAACCATAGATTTGATGTCAGGGGCAGTAGACCAAATCCCATGGGCCTTGAAGCACTAGACCACAGCTTTCCAAACTTTTCATGTTGGTGACACACTTTTTGGAGATGCATCATTTTGGGACACAGTAAGGCAGTGTAGCGAGCGAGCATAGCGAGCGAGCCAGCCCGAATCACTTAAGGGGGTTCGGGGGGGGGTTCTCCCCCCGGAAGAAAATTTTGAAATAAAAGTGGGCAAATGGTGCATTTTCAAGCAAATTTGAGACTATGAGGTTGAACACAGGCCCCTGCAGCGGATGCCTTCGTCCACTGAGCCACCAGACCCGGCTCCCTCTGTCTCCCTCTGTCTCCCCCTGACTCCCTCCCTCTGTCTCCCTCTGCCTCCCTCCCTCTGTCTCCCTCTGCCTCCCTCCCTCCGTCTCCCACTCTCTCTGTCTCCCTCTGTCTCCCTCTCTCTCTGTCTCCCTCCATCTGTCACCCTCTGTCTCCCTCTCTCTCTCCCTCTGTCTCCCTCTCCGTCTCCCTCTCTGTCTCTCTGCCTCTCTGTCTCTGTCTCTCAGTCTCTGCCTCTATCTATCTGTCCCTGTCCCTGCCTCTATCTGTCTGTCTGTCCCTGTCCCTGTATGTCCCCGTCTCCCTCCCTCTCTCTCCCTCTCCATCTCTCTGTCTGTCTCTGCCTCTATCTGTCTGCCCCTGTCCCTGCCTCTATCTGTCTCTGTCTCTATCTCTATCTCTGTCTCCCTCCCTCTCTGTCTCTCTCCCTCTCTCTGCCGCTCTCTCTCTGCCTCTGTCACCCTCTGTCTCTCTCTCCCTCTCTCCCTCTCCCTCCCTCTCTCCCTCTCTCTCCCCCTCCCTCTCTCCCCCTCCCTCTGTCTCCCTCCCTCTCCGTCTCCCTCCCTCTCCGTCTCTCTCCCTCTCCGTCTCTCTCCCTCTGTCTCTCTCCCTCTGTCTCTCTCCCTCTGTCTCTCTCCCTCTGTCTCTCTCCCTCTGTCTCTCTCCCTCTGTCTCTCTCCCTCTGTCTCCCTCTCCGTCTCTCTGTCTCTCTGCCTCTATCTGTCTCTGTCTCTATCTCTGTCTATCTCGGTCTCCCTCCCTCTCTGTCTCTCTCTGTCTCCCTCCCCCCTCTCTCGGTCTCCCTCCCTCTCTCTGTCTCCCTCCCTCCCTCTCTCTGTCTCCCTCCCTCCCTCTCTTTGTCTCCCTCCCTCTCTCTATCTCTCCCTCTCTCTCCCTCTGTCTCCCTCCCTCTGTCACCCTCTGTCTCCCTCTCTCTCTCTCCCTCTCTCTCTCTCTCCCCCTCCCTCTCTCCCCCTCCCTCTGTCTCCCTCCCTCTGTCTCCCTCCCTCTGTCTCTCTCCCTCTCTCTCCCTCTCTGTCTCCCTCTCTCTCTCCCTCTCTGTCTCCCTCTCTCTCTGTCTCCCTCTCTCTCTGTCTCCCTCTCTCTCTGTCTCCCTCTCTCTCTGTCTCCCTCTCTCTCTGTCTCCCTCTGTCTCCCCCTGACTCCCTCCCTCTGTCTCCCTCTGCCTCCCTCCCTCTGTCTCCCTCTGCCTCCCTCCCTCTGTCTCCCTCTGCCTCCCTCCCTCCCTCCCTCTGTCTCCCTCCCTCTGTCTCCCTCTCTCTCTGTCTCCCTCCATCTGTCACCCTCTGTCTCCCTCTGTCTCCCTCTGTCTCCCTCTCTCTGTCTCCCTCTCTCTGTCTCCCTCTCTCTGTGTCTCCCACGGTCTCCCTCCCTCTGTCTCCCTCCGTCTGTCTCCCTCCGTCTGTCTCCCTCCGTCTGTCGCCCTCCGTCTGTCGCCCTCCGTCTGTCGCCCTCTGTCTGTCGCCCTCCCTCTGTCTGTTGCCCTCCCTCTGTCTGTCGCCCTCCCTCTGTCTGTCGCCCTCCCTCTGTCTGTCGCCCTCCCTCTGTCTCTCTCTCCCTCTGTCTGTCTCCCTCCCTCTGTCTCCCTCCCTCTGTCTCCCTCCCTCTGTCGCCCTCCCTCTGTCGCCCTCCCTCTGTCGCCCTCCCTCTGTCGCCCTCCCTCTGTCTCCCTCCGTCTGTCTCCCTCCGTCTGTCTGTCTCCCTCTGTCTGTCTCCCTCTGTCTGTCTCCCTCTGTCTGTCTCCCTCTGTCTCTGTCTCCCTCTGTCTGTCTCCCTCTGTCTCTGTCTCCCTCTGTCTGTCTCCCTCTGTCTCCGTCTCCCTCTGTCTCTGTCTCCCTCTGTCTCCGTCTCCCTCTGTCTCTGTCTCCCTCTGTCTCTGTCTCCCTCTCTCTGTCTCCCTCTCTCTGTCTCCCTCTGTCTCCCTCTGTCTCCGTCTCCCTCTGTCTCTGTCTCTCTCTGTCTGTCTCCCTCTCTGTCTCCCTCTCTGTCTCCCTCTCTCTCCCTCCCTCTCTCTGTCTCCCTCCCTCTGTCTCCCACTCTCTGTCTCCCTCTCTCTGTCTCCCTCTCCCTCCCTCTATCTACCCCGGACTCCCTCCCTCTGTCTCCCTCTCTCTGTGTCTCCCACGGTTTCCCTCTCTCTCTGTCTGTCTCCCTCTGTCTGTCTCCCTCTGTCTGTCTCCCTCCCTCTGTCTCCCTCCTCCCTCTGTCTCCCTCCTCCCTCTGTCTCCCTCCTCCCTCTGTCGCCCTCCTCCCTCTGTCTGTCTCCCTCTGTCTGTCGCCCTCTGTCTGTCGCCCTCTGTCTGTCGCCCTCTGTCGCCCTCCCTCCCTCTCTCTCTCCCTCCCTCTGTCTCCCTCCCTCTGTCACCCTCTCTCTCTGTCTCCCTCCCTCTGTCTCCCTCCCTCTGTCTCCCTCCCTCTGTCTCCCTCCCTCTGTCTTCCTCCCTCTGTCTGTCACCCTCTGTCACCTCACCCCAGCTTCCCGGGCACACACACAGCCGCACCCGAGTACTTCGCAGGTCTTTAAAAGACCATTTACTGGGAGACGTTATGCAATAGATGAGGCATAGTGAGAACAAAGCTTTCAAAGGAATGCCTCTTAATTCGCAGCAGTTATGTGCCAAGTGCCCGTTAATACCGGTGTCATCCCGCGACACACCCACCATTTGCAGGCGACACAGTACTGTGTCGGGACACACAGTTTGGAAAGCTCTGCACTAGACCATAGCTGAAAGGCCAAGGGGATGGACCCACCCTCCTCTTGGCCTTGCAGCTCGGGCTCATGGTGGGGTGGTCCACATCTTGAAGCCATGGTGTAGCACTGAAATGTTATGTTATGTTATGTTATATATATTTGTATCGCGCACAGCTACTCGACAGAGTGTCCCAGCGCGTGCAGAGGTAAAGGAAAAAGTGTAACAAGAAGACAACTAAAAAAGGAAAGTTTTTAACTTTTTCTTAAAGATCACATGATCCTGAATGCACCGCAGCGCCAAGGGCAGAGCATTCTAAGCTAAACTAGCTTTCCTGACAAGTGAACAGCCACCCAGCCTTTGGCGGTTGAATCTAGGGGTCTGCATCAAAAGTTGAGAAGAGGAACGCAATTGTCTCACTGGATTATAGAAGGCAAATCTCTTCTGAAGGTAGGAGGGGCCCCTGCCATAGAGAGCCCTATGGGCAATAGCCAGCATTTTGCATTGTATTCGGGACTCCACTGGGAGCCAATGCAGGGAGCGCAAATGAACATGCACACTGCACCTGTTTGACAAGCCTAACAGGAGTCTGGCAGCGGAGTTTTGAACTACCTGCAGTTTCTTTAAGAGGTAGCCAGGAATGCCCACATAGAGCGCATTGGCATAATCCAGGTGAGATAAAATCAAGGCACGGACCACAGTTTCCTTAGCAGACCCTGGGAGAAAGGGAAGAAACTTTCTCAACGCTTTCAAGGTGCCGAAACAGGTCCCAACAAGCTTCTTGACTTGGATGGAAAAGTTCAGGTTCTCAGAGAACCAGACTCCTAGATTTTTTGCAGCATTATTCCCAGCACTAGGCAGGGAGAAGCCAGGGGGCCACAGCTTCTCTCTGAAGTTGACCGGAAAGGTCCCGTACAGGAGGACCTCCGACTTCCCTTCGTTACACTTCAGCTGAGCCTGGGCCAGCCAATGGAAGACAGAGGCTAGACAGTGTTGGGCAGACAGGACTGATTCATCATCTCTTCCCCAAGAGAACAGGAGCTGGGTGTCATCAGCGTAGGCCATCACCTTAGCCCCTAATGCCTCCGCTAGATAAACCAGCGGCGTAACATAGATGTTAAATAGGAGGGGACTAAGGGATGACCCCTGCGGGACACCAGTAGCCACCTGCTGAGGCACAGAGGCACACGGAGGAAGCCAGACCTGCTGCGTTCGAGCTTCGAGAAAAGACCTGATCCAGCTCCAGACCGAACCGGCAACACCAATCTCTGAGAGGCGGTTATGGAGCAGGGAATGGGGCACTGTGTCGAATGTCGCCGAGAGGTCTAGCAAAACCAGAGCAGCCCTCCCGCCGGCATCCAGACACTCCCGAATTGCCTCTGCCACCTCTACCAATGCTGATTCTGTACTGTGGGCCGCTCGGAAACCAGATTGAGCTGGGTGTAACAGGCCAGATGCCTCAACAAAGTTGGTGAGCTGGATAGTAACTACTTTCTCGCAAACCTTAGCTAAACTTGGCAAAAGCGAGATTGGACGGTAGTTCACGGGTTTCGATGGGTCAAGAGATGGCTTTTTAAGAAGAGGGAGAATCAGTGCCTGCTTCCAAGATATCGGGACCGTGGCCTCCCGAAGGGACATGTTGATAATTTGGTTGACTTCAGGATTTATAATGTCAGCGGCAGCGGCCAGGAGTCTGGCAGCACACGGGTCGTTGGGAGAGCCCGACTTCAGGGCTTTAAGAATTTTGAGAGTGTCAGATGGATCTATTGGCGCAAAAGTTGACAACATATTGGCTGGACCAACAACCAAACGGCCAGACAAGGAAGCTGTAAGCCCCTTGCAGAGGGCCCCTCTCCCCTGGGCATCATAGCCATGGTTCAGTGCTGGTAGGCCCATGGGTCTATCCTAATCCTCTCAATGCTACAGCATGACTGAGAGGCACAGGAGAGGGGAGCGCGTTGTGTGGGCCCCCACTCCTGGGTCCAATTACATTTTTCCCACAGTGCTGGACTCTGGCCCTGTGCATGTATCTCTAACAGGGGAATAGCAATCAGTAGTGCAGCAGGTGCTGTGGCACCAGGCTCAGGCATATTAAGAGTCCAATGTTCCCATATTATGGCTTTACTGTACTGTGCAGCTAGTGGACGAGGGTGAGGGATGCTTTCACTTTGCACCATGGCACCATTGCTGTACTATGTCCCTCTCTTTCATGGGCCTCACAGCCATGTTCCAGAGCTGTGAGGCCTGCAAGAGGCCCTCCCTCCCCTGGGCATCACAGCCATTGTTGGACACACACAGGAGGAGGCACCCACCTATGAGCTTAGCAGCACTGGAACATGGCTATGAGACCCATGGATCCTCTCTCAGGGGTTGTAGCTAACAATAGTACAGCAGGTGCAGTGGCACCAGGGCTCAAGCCTGTTAGGGACCCAATGCACCCAAATGATGGCTGCGTTTTACTGTCTGGTGTCATTTTCTTGCATCAGGGTCCATGGTAACATTACTATGTCACTGGTTCCTTCTCCCATGCACCGCACAGCCATGATCCAGAGCTGCTGTGCAGCTCACGCAAGGCCCACCCTCCCCTAGGCCTCACTGTCATCGTCCAATGCTGAGAGGCCCAAGGGAGGGAGTCTGCTGCCCTGGGCTTTGCAGTACAGATTCATGAATTCCATTCTCAGGGCAAGAGGCGACATCTGAAGGCATAGCTATCAATAGTGCAGGAAGTGCAATGGTACCACGGTCTTGTGAGGTTATGTGTCCAATGCACCCAAATTATGGCTGTATTTTACTGTCCAGTCAGTGACCAGAGGGTAGTGGGGAGTCACAATTTACCTTGCTTGCACCACGGCTGGCCTGCTCTCCTACACCTTGCAGCCACGATACTGTTCTTTGAGGTCCAAGCGTCATTCTCTCCCTTGGACCTTACTACCATGGTCCAGTGCTCTGAGGCCTTCCAAAGATATTTGTCCTGCATCCAGCAGCCAGCTCCTGTTGGTGCCAAATGTCCAACTTTTTTTGGTTGCCAAGGGACTGATGTAGGCAAACATGCTAATCAATTGGGGGTGCAAACAAATAGTTTAGCTGGCAAGGCCGAAGCAGCTCATCCCAGTAGGATGTCACAACACTGTCTCCGGGAACAATCACTGCGCAGAAGTGGCCAGCATTTGCTAACATGACAACTGGGAGGCAAGACTTGTACAACAGCACTAGTATAATATATTTCTATGTGGTAGAACTTTAAAATATATATACTTATTTTATTAGTTTTAATATTTATGTTTTTTTTGTTTTATTGATATCTGCACCAAGAAAGTTGCTTCTTGCAAAGCAGTTCAACAGTAGTCAATTGATGGCACTTCCTGTGATGTCCTTTCATGTGATTTCATGCTGTATGCAAATTAGAGGGGCCCACACATTCCCTTTCTGCCCGGGGCCCCAAAAATCCAAGGACCGGCCCTGTATTGGAACCTGGCATTTCGAGAAATGCTATGTGGATGGTAGAGTGTCTTCTCCCATGCTTTTTGAGTGCGATGATGGCCAACGTCAGTTTCACATTTAGCAAAGAGCTCAGGTAGGGAAGACACAGACTGGTTCAGGATCACCCTAATGAGCCAGAAGATGATCCTTCAATCGGATCCAATTGTTAATATAGTTTGTGTCAGTGGGTGAGGGAAGGCTCAGTGTCAGTGATGCCCCATATGGAGCCAAGTGCCGCAATGAGGTGCCTGTATATTACAAATTAGCCCACTTGCAGGCCAAATTGTTGAGTCAATGTATCAGATGGAATCAGTCTCCTAACATGCCATCCAATGTTCAGAAGAGGCTCCTTGGAACAGGGATCAGCAGGTTGGTAGAGTAGTAGAGTGTTGTTGGCAGTATCACCATCTTAGTGAGGGCAACTCTGCCTGGAGCTGTCTGGGGCATGGACCTCCTGAACATCATCTGGACTATAGATTAGGAGATTGTCTACACCTAGTTGCTATCAAGTAGATCTATGTTAGACTGATATATATTGATACCTAGGTAATGGAAGGCAGAGCTCTCCCAGCAGACATGGTGTCTACCAGGGTTTGATGAGAGCAAGCAAGATTTCTACCAATTGACTCCAGTAGCCTGTTGGAGCTTTTGTGTGTTTAAATCAAAATGTGTATCATTAAAAATGTGCAGGGCAATACATCTACACTTCAGATCACATGTACACACTGACACAGAGCTATTACCATTGAAAAACAAATGCTATGACATGTTATAGTGTGCTTTTCTGGCTTAGTTAGGCCTGAACTCCATCTTGTCCAAATGGATGCGGAGTCATGTTTATTCTCCGTTTGCATTTCTGCCTGACACTACGTGCAGCAAGATGTGGATTTGTTTATTTGTATATGACACTGTTCTCAAAGAGGGCTTTACCAAGGACCTTCCATTTGCATGTGGTATGACATTCATTCACAATGGTTCATTGTTGTGTATTTAACTAGTTTGTTCTGACTCCTCTGGATGACATTAGGTCAGAAGGGCCGAATCAATATTTCTGTAGTTGGTCAGTGCTAAGGTGATAGGGTTCTATGACAATTCATAATTCTGTAATTTGATTTGTTGAAAATGTAATTGTTTGCTCACACGATGCTAACTCTCCAGTTTTACTGCTTTCTTATGGGAAAAAATGGCTATATAACCCCTTGAATTTCGGGATGAGCCAGAGACACCTTTCCTTCTACTAGAGAGGCTGCCCATTTTCTAACTGATTTTTCTGCACATTTGAGACTTAGGGGCCGATTCCGATTCCGGCCGGAAAACGTACCCACCGACTCGGAGCCGGAATTAATTCCGACTGACACGTACCGGTGCAGCCCGACCCGCCAAGTACGATGAGAAGCGAGCAAAACCCGACCGACTCGTACGGAACACAAGCCGAAGGACCGAGCCGCGCGGAAAACAGCAATACGGCCGGAAAAACACGTGATTCGAACCGACCGACTCGCACCCGGAACAATACCGAACGAGACGTACCCGCGGACTCCCACCCGCCAAGTACGATGCAAGGCGTGGAAAACACGACCGAGTCGCACGGAGGACAAGCCGCACCACCGACACGCATACAAAACTGCGAGCCGAAGCAACCCAAAACACCGTGACCGACGCGTACGCAGCATAGAAAACAGCACAAACACAGCGTGAACGAAACGGACGAGCCCGTACGAGACAACTGCAGGGTCCGACTCGGTCACAAGAACGTCTCCTACATGCACGAAAAGTACAAAGGGAAAATACACAAAAAAAGGCCAAACAAGCAATTACAAAGCCAATAAATACTGGGGGAGGGGCAGGGAACAAAGACACACCCACAACTCCACCCATATAAAGGACACAAATCCCTACCATGATCCTTTGCAAATTCAAATTACCTGCCAGCACTCAACAGACAGCAACCACACACCCACAGCTCATCCATCACACAAGCCACACACCATCAGCACCACAACAAATAGAAACCTCACATACACCTAGCAAACACACACACTCACACACCTTCACCTGCACACCAACACACACATCACTCACCATCACCACCCATCACCATGCCCCCAAAGAAGAATCACAAGTTCCTATATAGTGAATTGGAAGTCCTGGTAGATGAGATCCTCAGGGTAGAGCCACAGCTCTTTGGTACACTGGTCCAACAGACACCCATGTCACAGAAAACAAAGATGTGGGAGAGGATCGTCGACAGGGTGAACGCACAATCACCATGTTTGCGCACAAAGACAGACATCCAGAACAGGTGGTATGACGTGCGCAGGAGGGTCAAGGAGCTGCTGAAGAAGGACTACATCTTGAGCCAATACACCGGCAGTGGCCCTCCTGCCAAGCCAGTATACCTCAGGCCCTGGGAGGAGAAGGTGCGGGCCATCCTACCACCAGTGAGCGTCTATGGACTAGAAAACATCCCAGAGCCTGGTGAGTACACAACAAATGTACACAATATTCTGCGACTACACACACACATCACTGTCAAGGGGAGAGTCAAACCATGCACTCTTAGCAAATACACAGCAACCAGAACAGAATCATCCCAAAATGTGTATGTCACTCAGAGAAACACAACACATGCCATCACAAAGTGACATTTAACTGTGTCATCACATGTACAAACACAACTACAACTACAGCTAGGCAGTGGCACAAATATAACTGACAAACACATCCAGACAAGTAGCCACCACTACAACACCAGCACACAGTGAAGCCCACTGGAAAGAAAGGAAATATGTGTATGCTGGGCAAGTCAGTGTAGCCAATAGCATGATGGGAGTTGTAGGCACAGATATTGCTCACCCCCACAACTGTCCCATCAACACCACCCTGAACCATGCGCACATCACAGGGAGTGGAAAACAACTTACAAGATGGCTGACACTGGCTACTGCTGTGGGGAGCACAAGGCCCTGCTGGCAACTGTGCAACAACCAACAGCAGGACACCACTGACTGACATCCTGAAAGACAACTTGCACTCCCTGCAATGGAAGCACGGTCCATGGTGGGATATCTGGCTGGGTGGGAAGGAGGACTCACAGCCCTGACCATAGTTACCAGCAGCGTTTCTCACACACACCCCTAACACAAACTCCACAAAACTCACCTGGGAGAATGCATTGCCCCACACTCCAATCAAATATCCCACAAAGAACCACAACCCTGGGTCATGCTGAGTGAAGCACAGGGACACACATGGGACTTGTAGCAAAACTAACCCCAGGATAACACTGTCAGCCATCTTGTCAGCACAGGCACACAACCCCACAGGGAAGCAGAGTCAAGGGAAGGAAGCATGGGCATGCTGGGAAGGGGGTGGAGGCAATAGCATGATGGGAGTGGTAGTCACAGCTCAACATCCCCCACCCACATGGCCCAGCAAGCTCACACTCAAGCAAGCACACCCCACAGAGAGTGGAAAGCCCCATCAAAGATGTCTGACACTTGTGCTCTGTTGTGGGGATCACAAGGCCATGCTGGGAACTGGCCACCAACCAACAGCAGGACACCACTGTCAGCCATCTTGCCATTGCTCTCACACTCACACACAGTGAAGTCCACCCAAAAGCAAGTAAGTATGGGCATGCTGGGAAGTGGGGTGGAGGCAATAGCATGATGGGAGTGGTAGTCACAGCTCAACATCCCCCACCCACATGGCACAGCAAGCTCACACTCAAGCATGCACACCCCACAGAGAGTGGAAAGCCCCATCAAAGATGTCTGACACTAGTGCTCTGTTGTGGGGAGCACAAGGCCCTGCTGGCAACTGTGCAACAACCAACAGCAGGACACCACTGCCAGCCATCTTGCCCTTGCTCTCACACTCACACACACTGAAGTCCACACAAAAGCAAGTAAGTATGGGCATGCTGGGAAGTGGGGTAGAGGCAATAGCATGATGGGAGTGGTAGTCACAGCTCAACATCCCCCACCCACATGGCACATCAAGCTCACACTCAAGCATGCACACCCCGAAGAGAGTGGAAAGCCCCATCAAAGATGTCTGACACTAGTGCTCTGTTGTGGGGAGCACAAGGCCCTGCTGGCAACTGTGCAACAACCAACAGCAGGACACCACTGCCAGCCATCTTGCCATTGCTCTCACACTCACACACAGTGAAGTCCACCCAAAAGCAAGTAAGTATGGGCATGCTGGGAAGTGGGGTGGAGGCAATAGCATGATGGGAGTGGTAGTCACAGCTCAACATCCCCCACCCACATGGCCCAGCAAGTTCACACTCAAGCAAGCACACCCCACAGAGAGTGGAAAGCCCCATCAAAGATGTCTGACACTGGTGCTCTGTTGTGGGGATCACAAGGCCATGCTGGGAACTGGCCACCAACCAACAGCAGGACACCACTGTCAGCCATCTTGCCATTGCTCTCACACTCACACACAGTGAAGTCCACCCAAAAGCAAGTAAGTATGGGCATGCTGGGAAGTGGGGTGGAGGCAATAGCATGATGGGAGTGGTAGTCACAGCTCAACATCCCCCACCCACATGGCACAGCAAGCTCACACTCAAGCATGCACACCCCACAGAGAGTGGAAAGCCCCATCAAAGATGTCTGACACTAGTGCTCTGTTGTGGGGAGCACAAGGCCCTGCTGGCAACTGTGCAACAACCAACAGCAGGACACCACTGCCAGCCATCTTGCCATTGCTCTCACACTCACACACACTGAAGTCCACCCAAAAGCAAGTAAGTATGGGCATGCTGGGAAGTGGGGTGGAGGCAATAGCATGATGGGAGTGGTAGTCACAGCTCAACATCCCCCACCCACATGGCACAGCAAGCTCACACTCAAGCATGCACACCCCACAGAGGGTGGAAAGCCCCATCAAAGATGTCTGACACTAGTGCTCTGGTGTGGGGAGCACAAGGCCCTGCTGGCAACTGTGCAACAACCAACAGCAGGACACCACTGCCAGCCATCTTGCCATTGCTCTCACACTCACACACACTGAAGTCCACCCAAAAGCAAGTAAGTATGGGCATGCTGGGAAGTGGGGTGGAGGCAATAGCATGATGGGAGTCGTAGTCACAGATATTGGTCACCCCCACAACTGTCCCATCAACACCACCCTAAACCATGCGCACATCACAGGGAGTGGAAAACAACTGACAAGCTGGCTGACACTGGCTACTGCTGTGGGGAGCACAAGGCCCTGCTGGCAACTGTGCACCAACCAACAGCAGGACACCACTGACTGACATCTTGCCATTGCTCTCACACTCACACACACTGAAGTCCACCCAAAAGCAAGTAAGTATGGGCATGCTGGGAAGTGGGGTGGAGGCAATAGCATGATGGGAGTGGTAGGCACAGATATTGGTCACCCCCACAACTGTCCCATCAACACCACCCTGAACCATGCGCACATCACAGGGAGTGGAAAACAACTGACAAGATGGCTGACACTGGGCACTGCTGTGGGGAGCACAAGGCCCTGCTGGCAACTGTGCAACAACCAACAGCAGGACACCACTGACTGACATCCTGAAAGACAACTTGCACTCCCTGCAATGGAAGCACGGTCCATGGTGGGATATCTGGCTGGGTGGGAAGGAGGACTCACAGCACTGACCATAGTCACAAGCACCTCCCCTCACACACCCCCTCAGCACATACTCCACAGAAGCCACCTGGCGGAATGCAAAGCCTCACATCCTAACCAAGGTCCCACAAAGAACCACCACCCTGGGTCATGCTGTGTGAAGCACAGGGACACTCCTGGGACATTTAGCCAAACAACTGCCCGGACAACACTCCCAGCCATCCTGTCAGCACAGGCAGCCCACCCCACAGGGAAGCAGAGTCAAAAGGAAGGAAGTATGGGCATGCTGGGAAGTGGGGTGAAGGCAATAGCATGATGGGAGTGGTAGGCACAGATATTGGTCACCCCCACAACTGTCCCATCAACACCACCCTGAACCATGCGCACATCACAGGGAGTGGAAAACAACTGACAAGATGGCTGACACTGGGCACTGCTGTGGGGAGCACAAGGCCCTGCTGGCAACTGTGCAACAACCAACAGCAGGACACCACTGACTGACATCCTGAAAGACAACTTGCACTTCCTGCAATGGAAGCACGGTCCATGGTGGGATATCTGGCTGGGTGGGAAGGAGGAGCGGATGACAACCAAATACAACCAATGCAGACCATGTACACACCCCAACATTCACATAGAAATGCCCAAATAATGCAGGACAATGTGCTACACCAATATCAACCCCTGACTGTGACAACTTAGGACAATGCATTGTACAGGCCCGCATCCAGAGGCACAGTCACAACTGTCAGGTGTGTCAACCATTGATGCCTGCAGAAACATAACATACATTGTGTGTGTCTCCCAAAAACAGGTGATGATGGGGACACAGCAGCAGATGCTGAGGAGTCCTCGTCCCAGGCTCAAGAGGATACGGAGCTCACTGGTGTGGAACAGCGTCTGCCCTCCTCGGATGAAGAAGACTTACCTGGCACCTCCGGAGCAAGTCATCATGCAGCACCAGCAGGACCACCAGCTGCACCCCCTGCACCCACCCCTCCAACGACTGTCAACACACATACCACCCCTGCCGACACGGACAGACCAAGGAGCAGCACCACCACCAGCACAGGGACCCTGGATCAACGTGGGGCCATGGACACCACCACCACCAACAACCGACAAGGTGGCCCAGGGTCACCTGTGCCTGCCACCTCAGGTACTGCACGTGTCGCCAGGGGTGGTGGGAGGGGTGGGAGACATAGGTCGCTGCTCACAGAGGGGTCTGGACTGCATGATGACCCACAACTGGCACGCATAGCCGATGCGTACCAGTCCAGCACCGGAGAGTTCAGCCAGGTAGTGGGGCTCCTCAGGGACATTA
Source organism: Calotriton arnoldi (assembly GCA_963921515.1). Taxonomy (NCBI): domain Eukaryota; kingdom Metazoa; phylum Chordata; class Amphibia; order Caudata; family Salamandridae; genus Calotriton; species Calotriton arnoldi. The sequence goes on along the minus strand of CAWUFW010001834.1, from coordinate 358,855 downwards.
AACAGCAGCAGGCTGCCCATCATGCCCGCTTGGACTCACACATGTCCCGCGTGGAGTCCAAGTGGGACACACTGCAAGAGATGACGGCGGTGCATAGGGACATATTACAATGCCTCCGCCAGATGAGCAGCAACCAGTCAACACCTCCCTGTGTGCCCACAACATCTGGTGCTGAAACAACTGCAACTGCCACAGGGAGGCAGGATGACTCTGGCGGAGAGTCCCCTGCACCGCAGCAGCCTGCACTTGAGGGTCCCCCCCAAAGAAGAGGGGCCGTCCGAGGAGGGGCAAGTGAGAGGCCGATGGCCATGTGCAACCCCCAGGAAGCCAAAACCTGTTCTGGATAATCACCTTTGTGCGCAAACTGTTCACCCTGTTGACTGCAACACAACTCTCCCACATGACATGGGGAGCTCAAGTTGGACCAATGTCTCTGAGTACTGTGGACTTTACTCTGGAAATTTCTGCTACCAGGACTTCCAAATTATCTAGGAACTTTGGATCACAATCACAATGTACAGCACCCAACAACCTGTGCACTATACTCACACATGTATGTCAATAAACTCACTTATACACCATACTTGCCTCTGTTGTGATTCCTATGTTGTCTCAGAAGTTGCGATGATGATCGGGAAATGACACTGTGCATGCTAACTGCTACAGCAAGTACAACACCGGCATGTGAGTCATGGCGACTTCACACATATGGGGAGGCACACCACCAGGGCTACACAACACATACACACCATGGACATCTGACTCATCGCCTACACTGGTGTTGCCAGGAAATACGTTGCATTGCACAGACCCAACACCTATTCACAGTCTGTGTTAACTAGCCCACTGGTGCAGTAAGCAAATGTCAGTCAGATGTGTGACCACAGACAACGCACATCACAAAGTGAAGCACAGGTTTATTACACATTTGCAACATGTTGTAACCACCACAGATGCAAGGTAATCCCACCTGGCAGCGGGCACATAGTCAACAAGTGTAGAAGGAAGGAAGTCCATGGGTGTGGTGCACATCACCTGTAGGGACACAACAGCTACCACCCGGGAAGTCGAATCACGGTGTTGGGGATCACAGTTGACCAAACGACTCTGAAAGTACCCTGTGAAGGACAGAAATGACACACAGTCAAAAGTACTGAAGAACAGGACAGAACTGCAATACTCATGCACAATACATGTTACAAGATACCCACCCAGAACCAAGTTAGCATGTCAACACTGTTGGGGAGTACAGACTACCTGCAAGGACACATCGCTACACGCATGCAGACATGTAGCCCATGGACACACTCAAACAGCACCAGAGCACCACCAACACACATCATGCAAACTCACATCATTGACATGCCATCTCTGGATACTCACATTCAGCTGAAGAAGTTGGTGATGAGCTGTGTGCGGACATCACCCTCAACATCATCATCATCATCACTGGCATCGTGGTCCAGGCAAGGATCCTCCACAGGTGGCGGACGTTGGTCATCGTCATCCAGGATGAGAGGCAACTCCTTCCGCACTGCCAGGTTGTGGAGCATGCAGCAGACGATGATAATCTTGCACACCTTTGCTGGGGCATATGGGAGTGACCCTCCTGTCTTGTCGAGGCAGCGGAAGCGGCTCTTCAGGAGACCAAATGTCCGCTCAATCACTCTCCTGGTCCGACCATGTGCCTCATTGTAGCGCACCTGGGCTGGTGTCACAGGGTTCCTGAGGGCCGTCAGGAACCACGGCATGTTGGGGTATCCGGAGTCACCTACATACAGACAATTGCACATTAGCAGAGTTGGAAAAGAGGGTGGAACACTACATAGCAGAACACACACAATGGTACAAAGTCAGTACACACCTACAAGCCAGGCACGCTGGTTCCGCATCTGTGCCATCATCCTCGGGATGCGACTACTCCTCATCACGTAGGCATCGTGTGCAGAACCAGGGAAATGGGCACACACGTGTGTGATGCTCATATCTGCAAGACACACCACCAGTGCATTGACCGAGTGGTAGTGTTTACGGTTACGGTAGGCCTGCTCTTGGGCCTGTGGTGGTACCAACGCCACATGTGACCCATCAATGGAGCCAATGACATGCGGCATCCTCCCCAGGGCATAGAAGTCACTCTTCACGCCAGTGAGTCATTGGAGTCTAGGGAAATAGATGTACTGGTTCAGGTATATCAACATAGCCTCCAAAACATCACGGAGCACACGGCTGAACATGGTCTGTGACATCCCACCAGCAGTCGCCAGAGTGTGTTGAAAGGTACCAGTGGCAAAGAAGTGTAGGGCTGCCATCACCTTCACCTTGGGGGTCAGCGCTGTAGGGTACGGACGGGCCAGGTTGCAAATGTGGTGCCAAGCGCACTGCCAAATCCTCAATCAGCTGCCTGGTGAAGCGGTACCGTCGGATGCTGTCACGTTCCACCATCGTTGCCAGGTCAGGGAATGGTCTATGGACAGCTGGTGCCCTGCAGTGCATAGGTGAAGAAAGCAAGATTGTCAGTCACCCCACATATGTGGCATTGAACACACTCAACATCACATGATACATCATAATGAGGCACAAGTACATGATGTGTGCAGTTCCGTACGGATATGTATGGCACATACATGGCCAATATCTAACATCACAGTCCAACAAGTGGCATCAATAAGTCCCAGGTCATGCCATTGGATACCATGAGGCCGTGTCCCAGTACCCATCTCCTGCTGCCAAATAACAAACACACGCCACAGTGACATGTGAGGACTGATGTGCCCCAGGCATCACAGCTCAACGACAGGTAGATTCCCAGGGACCCTGTATTGCCACATGGACACTGGCATGACATGGTGTATCATGTATACACCACAGCAAAACAACAATGAGCCCCACAGGTAGTGGTCCGTGTTGCCTCGGCAGGACAGACATGGACGTCTGTGACACACACACGCACAACATCAAAGTCCATGCACAAACAACGTGGATGTGGAGACTGCCTCCCATTGTGCACATGAAATCAGAGACATTGTAATCACAACATGCACACAGACTGTGGAGGACCATCAACATTGTGCCAATGGGTCACCCTGGGTTGAACATAACGTCCCACATGGGACTCAGGGGTATGTGACATGACATACTACACCACCGTGAACTGTGACCATGCCACATGCTCAGATATGAACAGTTGCACATCACAGTGGTCATGTACATGAAACACCAAGGATTCTGTCCCCATAAACATGTGCACAGCCTGGGGGTGGCTGCCCCCAAGTGACACCCACAGAACAACATGTTCACCCCCATACACGGAATAGGTAATGCAGCCTTACATGCCCTAGGATATAGTTTGGACAGGCTGTGGTGTTGTAGGTGTGCCCCTCAGGGATGCGTTGGACAGCAAGGGACCGATCAGTGCGCACACATTGGCCATTGCATTCAATGTGTGCTGGTACGCGTTGTATTGGCAATACGCCTTGGACAGCAATGGACCGATCAGTGCGCACACATTGGCCATTGCATTCAATGTGCGCTGGTACGCGTTGTATCGCTATATACGCGTTGAACAGCAATGGACCGATCAGTGCGCACACATTGGCCATTGCATTCAATGTGCGCTGGTACGCGTTGTATCCTATGTACGCGTTGAACAGCAATGGTCCGATCGGTGTGCCCGGCCGGCCCATTGCATCCAATGTGTGCGGGTACGCGTTGTATCCCATGTACGCGTTGAACAGCAATGGTCCGATCGGTGTGCCCGGCCGGCCCATTGCATCCAATGTGTGCGGGTACGCGTTGTATCCCATGTACGCGTTGAACAGCAATGGTCCGATCGGTGTGCCCGGCCGGCCCATTGCATTCAATGTGTGTGGGTACGCGTTGTATCCTATGTACGCGTTGAACAGCAATGGTCCGATCGGTGTGCGCGGCCGGCCCATTGCATCCAATGTGTGCGGGTACGCGTTGTATCCCATGTACGCGTTGAACAGCAATGGTCCGATCGGTGTGCCCGGCCGGCCCATTGCATTCAATGTGTGCGGGTACGCGTTGTATCCTATGTACGCGTTGAACAGCAATGGTCCGATCGGTGTGCCCGGCCGGCCCATTGCATTCAATGTGTGCGGGTACGCGTTGTATCCCATGTACGCGTTGAACAGCAATGGTCCGATCGGTGTTCCCGGCCGGCCCATTGCATTCAATGTGTGCGGGTACGCGTTGTATCCTATGTACGCGTTGAACAGCAATGGTCCGATCGGTGTTCCCGGCCGGCCCATTGCATTCGGTGCGCACCCATTGGCTATGGCCTGGCCTGGCAACGGACGCGTTTTCAAAATTTGAACGAGTCTGATGCTGTAAATTCAGTTGGTCACCCACAACAATGTTGCAATTTCATGGGTGCACGAAGTTGAACATTTGAAGGATGCTGGGGGCGTGTGTAAGTGGTGCAATTCCATGGATTGGCCAGATTCAGATGATGCAAACGACTTGGACCTATCACTTTGGACACATGGGACAGTATCTGCCTCTGCAGCACACATATAATGCTGGCTGTTCCCCTGAGAGCTCACTTGCCTGCACTACATGCTCCAGGACGACATCTGCCACTACACTGCTGCTGTATCTGCACCCTCTGGACCCTGCAATGGCACGTACTGTGGAGAGAGCCCCAGCCTTCAGCACTGAGGAGAACCAGGCCCTGCTGGATGGCCTCCTTCCACAGTACAGCAAGCTGTATGGGAAAGCAGGGGAGCAGGTGAGTATTCGGTCCACTGCCTTTCTAAATGTGCATGTTGTCTGACTAGCAAGGCTAACAGTCTGCACGCCACTGGCTAGCAGGCTCACTGAGTAGTTGTCACCCCCATAGTGTGTAGTTACATGCACTGGACAGGTATAGTGCAGTGACAGTGCATTTAAACAAGGTTTTACTTCCCAGGCAATGATACCATGTAGTAACTGCTGGCATACTGTCCATAGCCATCGTTGCACTGCCTGTGTACATCATGTGCCCCTGTGATTGAGACATGTATATCCAACTGTGTAATGCACGGATATGTTGCATGTGTAGTAATGGCATTCTCACTTTGTTATCCTCACAGGTTGATGCCCACCAGAAGCAGAAGATATGGCTGACCATCGTCCGGGCAGTGAGATCCGTGGGGGTCTACAAGCGCCGGATCCGCAACTGCCAGAAGAGGTGGCAGGACCTTCGGGGCTGGACCCGGAGGATCGCACGGGTCCAGCTGAAGCTGTCGCCTCCTCGCAGGAGGGGCGGACACCGGACCCTGACCCCCACATGCTGAGGATCCTGGCGGTGGTCTTCCCTGATCTGGATGGGCAGCTGAAGGCCAGAGAGCAGCAAGGAGGGGGTGAGTCCATGTCTGCATTGTGAACTATGTCTGCCATGCTATGTGCCCTCCTCTGGCCTGGTTAAACTTCCACAGTACATCAGTCTTGTGGTCCAGGACCCATGTCCCTCTATTGTGCACTGCCCACTCCTCATCTGATACCCAGGTGTGGCCCTTACAGTCAGGGTATTGTGTCACTTGGGTACTGTGTCCTTGCAGTTTGCTTGACTCAAGGTGGGGGACAGCATCTGTTTCCCTGACTCTGTGGTGGGCATCATGGGTGGGTCCATTGCTTACACATTGCCTGTGTTCTGACATGTGTTCTGCGTGTCATTTTGATATGTGGCCCAATTGCTGAGCTGATCCACCACATGTGCCTGGGGTATCTGGCACACACCCATGCTGCGGGTGGGAACAATGTTTGTGCCCCAGGAGTGTGTATATAACGTGTGTCACACATACTTAGCCAGCTGCCTACTGTCCAGGGCTCATCCCTCATTCATGTGGGACAGGACAGTCATGCCTACTCCAGGCCATACAATACACTCTGTACTCCCACTGCCGTGTATCAGCTGACACGTTTTGCTCAGTGATTTGTCCCCTCAGGTGTCTGCCTCTGTGTCAGTGTGCTGTGGCTTCGTTGTCAGGTCTGCTGGGGTGTTCCTCGGTTGGGGCTCCGCATGCCACCGGAGATGTGACCATAGGAGATGATACATGTGTGACACATAGGTGTTTGATCACCTGACCGTGCAGACTGGGGTATGCGAATATGAGGTTCAGGCAGCTGTTTCCCATTCACAGCAGATTGTGATGTGCTCAGGTGCAGAGGGTAGTGTTACAGGTCTCCCATATGTACAATGGGTATGACCTGGACAGATGAGGGTACAGATGATGTGGTGTGTGGGGGATGTACATGTGCACTTGTTCAGCTCCAGGACTTGCATTCCCCATGATCTACTATTGTGACACAGTGCAGAGTGTTGTTGTCTGGCTGCCCTGCCCATGTGACTGGAGACAGTGATGTCTGACTTAGCAGGCATGGCTGTGCCATGGCATGTGACTTCCTATTAGTGATCCTGCAGGGGAGTGACATGTGCTACATGCACACCATTGTGGCAATGGCTATCAGGACATGGGTGCATCATGGTGTCTGTCGCTGGTATGCATCACATGCATTTCCTATTTGACTCTGGGCATCCCTTTCATCCGGACACCTGCACTGACTCAGTGGCAAGAGTTGTGATGTGTGCATGTCCACATGCTTCACCGGGTTCTCTGCACTGTCCAAATACTGTGTAGGTGGTGCATGTGTCCACACTGGGGTATTGCCATCCCACAGACACCAGACAGATGGGTGCAAGGCCAGGTGGGATGTGAGTGCCATGGTTGACCATCAGACTGACAATTGACTTCTCCTGTTCTGTTTGTGCAGTTTTAGCAATGTTCAACTAAGGATGCCAGGGCTTGCTCTGTAATGTGCTGTACTTACTGTGGTGTGTGCGTTCGGTGCAGGTGACTGATGTCTGTCTGTTTCCCTATTGATTGCAGATACATCCACGGCCACAGGAGGGGACAGCTCCACGGACCAGGAGGAGCCGCAGAGCCAGACTGGGTCAGCAGCCGAGGAGTGGTCGGAGGGACCCAGTGGCACGGAGGGCGAGGGGAGCCACACCGAGGAGTCCTCAGCACCATCCACCTCAGCTGAGGACCAGAGCAACTCGGACGATGACTCCCTTATGGAGGCGGGTGTCAGCAGCCACCACACCCCAGCTAGTGTTGCTGTCCCCGCCACCACCACCACCACCGCCCTCCCGTCGGCTCCCATTCCCGAGGTCCGTGGAGGCTCCCATGTTCGGGAGCGTGTCTCCTTCGGGCCAGGCACCGCACCCCCTGCCCCTGTGTCCCCTGCTGCCCTGAGTGAGGAGTCTGTGTACCTCCTCCGCCAGCTCCATGTAGGACAGACAGCGATGCTGAGTGTCCTCCATGCACACACCAGTCTGTTGACTCAGCTGGTGTCATTCATGGAGGGCATCTCATCGGGCATGTCTGACCTACAGAGGGGCAATAGGTCCATGGACTCCTCCCTGACGGCAGCAGTGTCCCTCCTCCGACAGTCCCTCACCCCTCCTGCCTCTGCCCCATCCACACTCCCCAGCACCTTACCCGTCCCAAGCACACACACACTGGCACAGGCACACACCAGCACAGACACATGCAGCACACGGACACACACGCCACAAACAAGACGCACACGCACGCACCGTCAGGGGACTGCAACCACACTCACAGGGGATGGGGCACAGGCACAAACACACGCATCCACAAGCACTGCGCAGTCCTCAGTTGCCTCTCCCTCCAAAGACCCCTCCCTTGCCTCACCTGCAACCCCAAACACACAGCGGCTCTTCCTCTGTGACCTTGGCCTCTTCCCCTCCGACCCAGCTGATCCAGCATTCAGGGGGAAGAGGAAGCCCACCCACACGGAGCGGAGTGCCCCTGGCCCCCGGACACCATCCCCCAGGCGCAGACCGACTGAGGCCCCCACCCGCAAGTCCCCCAGGTCCCGGAAGAGCAAGACCCCGCCGCCGCCCTGCAGCTCAGGCACCAAGTCTCCTTCCTCCATCCCTCAGGCCCCCACACCACAGGTGCCCCCACCACACCCTGCCCCAGGTTCCCCCACCCACAGATACACCATCCCCAGAAGGGTCAGGCCTTCTCCCCCTGCCACTTGCTCTTCCGGCCCCACACCCCCGCTGCGCTTGTCTGTACCACTGATGTGGTGAGGGTGTCCTCCCCCTCTGTCCTGCCCACCTTACCTGATCCCCATTCTCCTCCCCTGGAGGTGGGCACTGCAGTGGAGTCCACTATCACCCTGTCTGACTTGGGCGCTGCAGTGGCGGACCTGTCCACTCCATCTGCAGGGTCCACTGCAGTTGTGCCGGCACCCACAACATCTGAGTCATGCCCCCCAGTTGTGCCGGCACACACCATGTCAGACACCTCCACTGCAGTTGTCAGTGGCTCTCCAGCACCCACCACCCCTTCCCTGCCTCCTCCTGGTGAGCCCTGATCCTGTCCCTGCGGTGCCTGGCCTGCCCCCCGTATGCCCCTCCTAGGGATTGTCCCCGGTTGTGATCAGTGCAGGCATGCGTAGGGTGACATCTGCCACTGTCACCCTGTATAGACTTCCTTGATGGACTGGCCATTGGCCTTTGTTGATACCTTGCAGTTCTTCCAAGTTTTGAACCCACATGCTGAATAAAGCAACTTTCTGTTCTCTAGTGGTTTTGCTTCTGATGTACATGATGTTGATGATGCTAACCGTGCCCTTGCTGCAGTGATGGTGATTTTTGGACTCATGAAAATGAAGTGTTACTGTGCATGAACCCATGTGTTCCAGGGGGACAGTGTCCTATCCTGTGGTGAATCCATGTCGTCCTTAGCAGCATCTGAGGGTGTCATGTATTCAATATTTGGCAATGGGATTTCCTACTTACATTAGCAATGTCACATCTGTGGGTTCCACCCATGCACATCTGTTGTGTTTGCCATTGTTCAATTAGTCTAGTTCCCTGACCGTGTGGCCATCTCCACTGGACATGCAGGTTTGGGCATCAATGGGGAAGGACTCTTCTGTGTTGTCAGTGCAACTTGCTATACATGTGTGTTGGATCTGTGCTGTTGATTTCGTTGACATTCCCATGACCAGGCTGATGTGACGGGAGCCTTCATTTGGTGCTAATTGTTGACTGTGTGACCAAGTGTTCTGCTGACATGATGGAGCCCTACTGATGCGACATATGGCACAGCTTTCCTCACACAGGAGTGGAGTCCCCTCATGGCAGTGTGTACTCCTGTGACATCTCGTGCGCCCAAGGTGTGTGTTGTATGAGCATGTGTGTGTGTTCACTTCCATGTTGCTGTGCATGCTGGGATCCCTAGTGATGTTCCTGTTTGTGATGCTTGCTGAGTTGAGCTATGTTCCCCCAAAGTCTTCTCCCTGGGTTCTCTGTGATGTGGGTGCATGGCACATTACTGGTCATCAGGGTGTCACCCATAGGTGTGTTTGCTGTCAGGGCTGAGTTTGTGGGCAGACGCTGATGTGTCACAGTCCGGATTCCCCTTTGCACTTGTTGTTTACACCTGTCATGTGATTTCTGGTTTGTGTTAGCTTTCATTGGTTGTGACACGTTGTGTGTGTGACTGCTGGCACTCCTCAGGGCTGCAATGTTGGTAGTTGTCTATGTGTGTTCTTTGTGGGTGACCTTGGCTTCTTCATAGGTGTGTGACTGTGGCTGGGATCCCATTGGTTGGTGTGGTATTGCCGTCATGTCCATGTACAGCGTAGTGTGCAGTGTGTCAGACATTCAGGAGTCTGGTAGAGTGGCCATGTGTGATGTGTTCCTGCACCTTGGTTCCCACCACCCCCTGGGATTGTCATGGGTGCATGTGCAATGTCACCAGTGCATGTGAGCTTCACTGCTGCACATTGTTGGAGGTCGAGGTGTGTGGTGTTGAGTGTGTGCAGATGAGAGTTGTTGCCCGGCTAGACCCCTGCCTCCATGTTGGCCTTGGCTGACAGGCCGTGCTGGTTGATTTGTGCTTGTGTAGGTGTGATGGTAGTTTGTTGCTCAGGACACATGACTGTGGTTCACAGTGTGAACGACATCTAGCTTTGTCATCACAGTGGGATTGTAATGCAGCCCAGGGTCACCACATTGTGGGGGCCCTGGGTGTGGTGCTGTGGTGTCTGTGTGTCTTGCTGTGTCAGTTGCTGTTCCTACATGCTTGTGTGACATGTGTGATTTGTGCTCCCTCTCATCTGACAATGCCTGATTGCCCACATAGGGGATTTGGATCCATGAGTTACCTTTGTGTGGCACTGTATGCACATCTGTGTAATTGGTATTCAGGCCTCCTCATGTGTTGTGTGGTTGCCTGGGGACACTGGTACCCCCCTCACCTGTTGTGTTTGATGTGCAGTGTGGGTCTGCCTGTTTGTGTATGTGCATCGGCACCACTGCATTGGCATATCTTAGGTGTGCCATTGGCTGTATGTTGTTTGGTGTGTTTGCCCTGCTGTCCCTGGGACTCCTAGGTCATCAGTCAGCACAATGATCATTGTGTGTGTGTCCCATTGCTGCCATGGTATGGTATCTGTTCACCTCCCTTCTACAGTCTCCACTGGGTATCTGAATTTGTGTGCCCATTGGTGCAAATATGTGGGTCTGCATTCTGATGGTCACTTCTGTCATTGAGTCATTGATGAATGTTGACAGTGTCAGCCCCCATGGGTGATGTTTGTCTGCACATGGCCAAAGGTATGTCTTGTTTGCACTGCACTGTTTGCCTCCCCCATTCTATGTTGCTATGGGACACAAGCACTACTTTGCCACTGATGTGTTTGTTGTTCTGTGACCAGGAATAATCCATGCAGTTTGGCAGTTGCAGCTTATTCTTTGTCAACACATACATTTTGGTCACTGTGATGATGGGGGTCTGGACCCCACTGCCACAATGTTCAATATGTGCTTCAGCTATGGACCCCACACTCACATTTTGGTCACTGTGATGATGGGGGTTTGGACCCCATTGCCACAATGGTCATGGCCTGCTTGCATTGTGGGTGCCACACACATTTATGTGTGGCACTTGTGATAGGGGGTCACATTGTATGTCCACAGTCCTGTTCAGTGTTGTAGGCATTTGACACAGTCTACACACGCTTGTCATGGTGTTGGGGGGATGTCTTTGTGTTGCATTCTTTCTGCTGGTGTGTGCTTCTTGTGGCATGTATTTGCCATCCTGTGAGTGGGGGTGGTAGTAGTAGGCATCCAGCCCCCCATGGGTAGAGGTGGTAGTAGTGGTAGGCACCTGGCACCCCTGGGTAGAGGTGGTAGTAGTGGTAGGCACCTGGCACCCCCATGGGTAGAGGTGGTAGTAGTGACAGGCATCCAGCCCCCATGGGTAGAGGTGGTAGTAGTGGTAGGCACCTGGCACCCCTGGGTAGAGGTGGCAGTAGTGGTAGGCACCTGGCACCCCCTGGGTAGAGGTGGTAGTAGTGACAGGCATCCGGGCCCCTATGGGTAGAGGTGGTAGTAGTGGTAGGCACCTGGCACCCCCTGGGTAGAGGTGGTAGTAGTGGTAGGCACCTGGCACCCCCTGGGTAGAGGTGGTAGTAGTGGTAGGCACCTGGCACCCCTGGGTAGAGGTGGTAGTAGTGGTAGGCACCTGGCACCCCCATGGGTAGAGGTGGTAGTAGTGACAGGCATCCAGCCCCCCATGGGTAGAGGTGGTAGTAGTGGTAGGCACCTGGCACCCCTGGGTAGAGGTGGCAGTAGTGGTAGGCACCTGGCACCCCTGGGTAGGGGTGGTAGTAGTGACAGGCATCCGGGCCCCCATGGGTAGAGGTGGTAGTAGTGGTAGGCACCTGGCACCCCCTGGGTAGAGGTGGTAGTAGTGGTAGGCACCTGGCACCCCCTGGGTAGAGGTGGTAGTAGTGGTAGGCACCTGGCACCCCTGGGTAGAGGTGGTAGTAGTGGTAGGCACCTGGCACCCCCATGGGTAGAGGTGGTAGTAGTGACAGGCATCCAGCCCCCCATGGGTAGAGGTGGTAGTAGTGGTAGGCACCTGGCACCCCCTGGGTAGAGGTGGCAGTAGTGGTAGGCACCTGGCACCCCTGGGTAAGGGTGGTAGTAGTGACAGGCATCCGGGCCCCTATGTGTATATGTGGCATTGGTGATGGGCATCCCGCCCCTATGGTGCTGCTGTTTCTGGAGTAAGTAATTTCTGCATCCCTGTGTGTGTGTGTGATATGTCGGGTACGTGGTGTTTGTGTTTGTGGTTGGTGTCTGACCTACCTTCTGCGCCGTACGCGTCCGTGCCTGTTCCGGTAGTAGATGTAGAATATTGGTAAGATCGGAACGATGGGATTCATTGTTGGTTCATCTCGTTCGTCTTCGTCGTTGCTTCGCCTCGTCCTCGTCGCTTGCGTGTTCGTATCGTAGCCGTGGATCGTGTTGTGGCGCGAATCGGAGCTTATGTGCGCCTCTTCCGGATGCTTTGACGTGCCGTGCGTAGCGGCGGGTTCGGCGCGTACGGGAAGCGCATCGTACTTGTCCGGCCGAACGGGGCTGCTTTTTGGCTTCCGGGCGACTCGTATCTGCGTTTACGGATCCGGCTCGGTCGGGGATCAGGACCTGGATTGGGTGAGTACGACTCGGTCGGAATCTGTGCTGTTGTGCGCATCGTACTTGTTCATTCGGATTAATGTGCGGATCGGTCTGGAAACAGGCATTCGCATGGCTTTTTTCCCGACCGAATGGCGTTGGGTGCGTCTCCGACCGAGATCGGAATCGACCCCTTAGTCTATTTCTAATCTTGTCTATTATTGGTGCAGTTACTGAGAGCTTTCATGGCAAAGACTTTATGTATTTAAATGAGATTTGTGTAGCATCTGCATTTTGCTATTTCTGAATTGTACCTTTACATTTTGAAATAAACCTTCATGGTTTTGGGGGGCGCTAGGTGGCGCACGACCAAGATGGCCGCACGCCTGTGAGGCTCCGGCTGCTTGGCTCGCCTATATTTCAATTATCCTGAACCCCTGCCATATGCCCAGAGAATAACTACCAGTAACCGGTAGCGAAACCTCACCGCTTGCTCCGGTGCGGTTTTTGGCCGAAACAGCTGCTCCAGGCGAGAGGCAGGTCCTGGTGGATCGGACTGCGGGGCGCCTGTGTGCCTGGCCTGGAGCCCTTCCCGGCTGTGAGTGCGACTTGAGAGCCGCGGCCTCCTGCGTGGTCGCCGGGCCACGCTGGAGCGGACCGCGGACGTCGGGGAGGGCGCCTCTGCGATGATCGCTGTGCCCGTCCCCGCGGGGAGCCCGGCAGGCGGACGACGGTGAGTGCGATAATCGCTGCTATTGACCCCCGGAGGCAGACTGCTGCGTGAGACCCGGATGGGCGCGAGGTGGAGGGCAGCTAATGGCGGACATGCCATTTTGTCCCCTGTGCCTGCTGAACAGTGAGTGGTCTACGGCCCTCGCAAGGAGACACCCCTAGACACTCCGCGCATATTTATTGGATTTGCTGCCCGTGGAGGAGCGCGCGAGGGTGAGCGTGAGGCTGTTGCCCCGAGGGCTCCCGCGGCCTTCACTAGCTTGCCACCATTATCTTGGAAGTGCCTGATCTTGCCCCGCTTGAGCCTCCTGACCCTGCTGGACTGGCTGCGCGTGGGGACGGGCGGCCCATCCGCGTCTGCCTCCATTGAGATGCCACTACTGATGCCCTTACTCCATTAGCTGTGGAGCGACCCGGGGCGTATGGACTACTGATTGGGGCGCGCTGCTTCTGGGCTCCGCGAGACCTACAGCCCCACATGGACACTCAATTGCTGGGTCAGTACTAGCTGCGGCCTCTTCCCCGGGAAGGTACAGATTGGTGGGCAGCCCTGCATCGCGCTTCCCCCCCTCCTCCACGCTGGTCGACGGGGATGGGGAGTGAGGAGCTCCAGGTAGATAACGGGCCTACTATCCTTTGGCGACGGCGGGGTGGACTGGTGACTGAGCTGTGCCGGGGCCCCCACTTCTAAACGCGTTGACCCTTCGAGCGCCTTGACAGTCATGGGCAAGCCAGACGGCAGACAACCGAAGCTGGTCTTTGACGCCAAGAGAGTGGCTACTCGCTCGAATCCAGAGGACACCGCGCTGGCGACGGGGGACATGGCGCAAGCTCAGCCTCCAACGCAGGGAGATGATGTAAAGGCGCTACTCCTGGCTCTGCAACACAGCATGACTGACCTATCCGGGAAAATGGACACAATGAACACACGCCTGGATTTCATCATACAGAAGGTAGACAAACATGATGGCCAGCTGAAAGAAGCGGAGCAGCGAATATCGGATAATGAGGACGCAACCCAGCAACTGCAGCAGCAAGTATCTCAAATGGACAAACTGCTTAAAGTCATCGCAGCAAAAAACGAAGATTTGGAGGCCCGCAGTCGCAGGAACAATATTAGAATTATGGGAATTCCAGAAACCACCAATACGGGACGCATGGAGGAATATGTGGAGAGACTGTTACGCGGTGCCGGAGACGACAACCTATTCTCCTCACAATTCATAGTGGAGCGGGCGCATCGCTCCCTGGGACCCAGGCCGCCTCCCGGTGGACCCCCCAGACCAATTGTAGCGCGTCTCCTCAATTATCGCGATCGAGATGCCGCTCTAAAAATGGCCAGAGAACATAAGTCCTTGCAGTACGAGGGGGCGGAATTCACCATATTCCCGGACTTCACGATGGCGGTGCAGGAGGCCCGTCGGAAGTTCCTGGGTGTCAAGCAAAAACTCCGGAAAGCTCAGATTGAATATGCTTTATTATACCCGGCACGCCTGAAGATCACTCATCGAGGGAAAAGCACCATCTTCAACAATCCGCACCAGGTGGAGGAGTTTCTTAAAACGATCCAGCGCAACTCACCCGGAGGAGCATCGGAGGCCCGACAATCCGGATCCCCTTCCCATCAAGAAGATTGATACCTTTTTCTATAAGGGTACGGCGGGGAAGGTCAAGTAGACTTTCACCTAGTGAAGCGGATGCTCTTTGCTCAACTTTGCTGCTTAGAACCCCCACGTGGATGGAACCTGCGGGTCGGATGTCGAAGCTGGGACAGTCTGAGTACAGCGGGGGTGCCGCCGATGGCCGGATCCAGATAAGTGACTTTAATTGCTTCCCGGACATTGTCTCCCCCCCCTGTAGAGATCCCTGCTTGTACTTCACCTTTTAACATGGCAGATGGTAACACTCTTCGTTGAGCCAAGTGACCCCCCTCCTCCCCCCTCTGGCCGGCTTTATCCCCTTCTGTGACACTAGGCACACCCGGCTGTAGGCGGAGAGAGGAGTGGTTGTTTCTGTGTTGCCCTGGCGACCCCCCATATGGGAAATCCCCTTACCACTTGTTGGTTTCTTTTGTTCTAATGTTTTGTAATGTCTCCATTGATTATGCATTGATATTGCTCAATTGGGGGTGGACGGGTGGGCGATTCCCGGCACGATTGGGGTGCCGCGGTGGGCGGGGGGGGGAAAGTTTTGATACAAGACATAACACTGTTTCAGCATGTCACAGCAACAACGGAATACATAGACACAAATGGCAATGCGCACATCCAGATTCACACATTAGGCATCATGCATGATTCATTCCCAACATGGACATGGCATCGAAGACTGCCCCCCTGAAGGTTAATCTACTCACGTGGAATGTTAGAGGCCTGGGTGACCCCCGCAAGCGTAGGCAACTGTTATCCTACCTAGACAGGCATCAAATACATATAGCTGCACTTCAGGAAACGCACACTACCCCCCACGGGAACTCCTATTTCGGAACTAGGTGGGCGTCGATTAGGATTTTCTCCTCGTATTCATCATACTCAAGAGGCACATTATTATTAATTAAAAAAGGCACCCCCTTTGTTTTGTCCTGGGAGGCTCGATGAGTGACACCGCGGGAAGGTACTGCCTGATCTGGGGTAATCTGGGTATGCAATCCCTCACTCTGGCATGTTGCTATGGTCCCAACACAGATGACCCTGACTACTACACCTCACTATGGGGACAAATCCTAAAGGTTGGTTCCACTCATATCATTTGGGGTGGGGACTTTAATGCGACGTTATGCCCTGCACTAGACCGTTCTTATCCTCAACCACACCACTACACGCGGACACAGAGGACCCTCGCACAGCTCCTCCAAGATCACGGGCAAATTGAAACCTGGCGACACTGGCACCCAGACTTGAGGGAAGGCACGTACCACACTACTGCCCGAGCTGCCTGGTCCCGCTTAGACTATTGGCTGGTCACCAGGGGAGTGACCCCTTGGATAACATCCGTGACACATATGGCTAAAACATTTTCTGATCACTCGCCTGTGTTTTTACAGTTGACCCTCCCTTGCATGGCAGCTCCTCCCTTCAGTTGGAGATTGGTACCCGAAGCACTGTTAGACGCAGTATTTAAAGCTGAATTGGGAGAAGAGATTTCCGAATTTTTTAACCGTAACAAAGGATCGGTGGCTAACATGACCACCCTTTGGGAGGCCTTTAAAGTTACGATCCGCGGCTTCTGTATGGCAAAGAGTTTCGGGGTGCTTAGGGACATACGGCGAAGTTTACGCAAGCTGGAGGGTGAACTCAAGCTGCTGGAAGCGGATATGTGGCAGGACTCATCGGGCATACGCAGAACAGACCTACGGAATAAACTCACCGAATATACAATCACTGCGGAACGAGAAACTCGGTTCCGCGGGAAGCTATTTCACGGCACGCCGATATGGGGAAGGTGAGAGACCGGGCAGAGCACTAGCGCAGAGCATACAGAAGCCGAAATTCTCTAATTATATTTTGGAGGTACGAGATACGTCTGGGACATGTCGCAAAGAAAGCCGGGACATTCTCGACACATTCACTGCTTTCTACGAGACACTGTACACCTCCAGACGCACCACCCCCCCGGACTTTAACCCTTTTCTAAATGATATCGCTTTGGGATGGCTGGGGGACACCCAACGGGAGTTTTTAGCCGCACCTTTTGAGTTGGATGAGTTCAAAGAAGCGATTATGCAAATGAAATCTGGTAAGGCCCCGGGATCTGACGGGTTACCAGCAGATTTTTATAAAGCGTACATGGAACAGTTGATACCTATACTGGGAGAGGTTTATGAGGAAGCACTAGAATCCCAAATTTTACCGGCTACTATGAGGGAAGCCCTTATCATATCCTTGCTCAAGCCAGATAAACCCACAGATCAATGCGACTCGTACAGACCGTTATCCCTCATTAACACGGATACAAAGATCCTTGCCAAGCTTCTGGTGAATAGACTTTGTTTATTGATGGAGAAGTTAGTGTTGCCGGATCAAGCAGGTTTTATACCGGGAAGAGCAACATCTCATAATTTGCGAACGCTGTTTTCCATCATGCACAGTGTTGACCCACAGTTGGCACTTGTGGCGTTTTTTTTGGATGCCACGAAAGCCTTCGATTCGGTGGAGTGGGACTACCTGTTCACCATATTGCAATGCATGGGTCTCCCGGTCAGGTTCCTAGCGTGGATCCGACTCTTATATTCCTCTCCCATGGCTCGTGTACACATAAATGGGCATATCTCCTCCTCCTTTAAACTCACAAGGGGCACCCGGCAGGGATGCCCTCTTTCCCCGCTGCTGTTTGCCCTCGCAATCGAACCCCTAGCGGCGAGGCTACGACAGCACCATTCAGATAGAGCCCTCAAGTGCTTTCTGCGCCCTATCCTGGTCTCGTTATACGCGGATGATGTTACTCTATACGTAAAAGACCCGGTCCATAATCTCAATCCGTTGCTACGAGAGTTTATACGATTTGGAGGAATGTCTGGCATCACCATTAACTGGTCCAAATCGCAAATATTTCCACTTACTGCAGCCGCGAAACCTTTCCGCATGGACTACCCAATAGAGTGGTGTGCTGAACAGGTGAAATATTTGGGGGTACAGGTCACGAATGACCGTACTGAACTCCTGCGCAGTAACTACGGTTGTGTACTAGAGCATGTCACAAGCTCCATCACCAGATGGATAGCCTTGCCCCTCACACTGGCAGGGCGTATCTCGCTCATTAAAATGGTCATTCTTCCCAAATTTTTATACCTCTTTCTAAACATACCCCTATACCCTGGACGACCTTTTTTTAAAATGCTGAGAACAGAGCTCATACGATTGGTTTGGGGAGGCAAGCAACCACGACTACAGTGGGAGATCCTTACCCGACCATACGCACAAGGAGGCTTCGATGTGCCAAACTTTGAATTATATTATCTGTGTGCACAGGCGCACTTTGCGCATTACTGGTTCCACCCTCCCAGGTACACACCCCAGGTTGCCACAGAACACTGGCTGGCGCATCCAACTCCATTAGACGGGATAATTCTAGCTGAACCTCAAAACAGTACTGATGGGCCGTCTTCCATAGAATGCACTGTTAAAGCCTGGCAGCGTCTTCTCCAATTACTCAAGGCCCCAATGCTTTACTCTCCAGCACTCCCACTCACGTACCACCCGCGGATGCCCCTGTTAACAGAGGGGATCTTCGCCAAGACTAAATCCAAATTTCAGATTCACAACTGGGGGGATCTGTACCTGAATGGCACATTTAAAGACATGTCACAGTTTTTTAAAAAGGCGCCAGCCTCCTTTATGGATATATTTCTCTATGTGAGGCTGAGACAGGGCATTAGAGAATATACACCATCATACCCCAAGGAACCCCCCACAGTAGCACCCCTACATCAGGTACTACGCGCCCCTGTAGCTTCCCATCTGGTGTCGACCCTATACCATAGCATGTATACATCCATTGATTATGCTACCTGCTCAGCTCGTGCCAAATGGTGTATGGAACTGGGATGCGATATCACGGACCGGCAATGGGATTACTGTTGCAGGCAGACAGAACTGGTCTCCTCGAACAGCCGACTCCGTATTACGCATTATAAATTCTTACATCGTACATATTACACTCCGGCCAGACTGCACCGGTATGGCCTGCGAGACCATGCACGCTGTGATAGATGCAAAACAGATAACGCGGATTTCCTTCATTTGGCGTGGTCCTGTGGGGCAGTACATTTGTACTGGCAGCAGGTGTTCGAGGCCTTGGCACATATGACTATGCTAGAAATACAGATGTCCCCGTTATTAGCATTGTTGGGGTACACCGAGAAGATCCCAACTGCCCAATGGAAATTCGTTCAATTTAGCATTGTATTACCAAGACGTAGGGTGGCCTGTAGATGGGGCAGGGGGGCTCCAAAATTTAAGGAATGGCTGGGCGACCTGATACTGTGGCAGGAGCAGCTGAATACATACGCTGAACTGCTTCCAGCAAACTCCAGGCCACGAGATATATGGGCCCCCCTCACTATATACCTGTTGGAACACCCACTCACATTGCAGGCTGATGCAAATTCAGTGCCCAAATAACTGTGTTCATAATAATCAATTACATTGTCGAAATGTACCCCAGGGCTGTTATCTATGCTCATTATTTGCTGGGTTACAGGGTGTAGCAATAATTCACTTACTTGCTTAGGGATATGATTGTATGCAAGCCCTTTGTCGGAGTGGACAGATCCCATGCAGTGCCGTGGCAGAGTTTAAAAATCCCAAATACACATAATGCCTTGGTATAGGAAGTATTCATGTGGCTCTTACCATATGTGATGCAATGTCGTGTCTAAATGATTGTGATTGTGCTGGACTACAACTGTGACAATGACTGTTTTTTTTCCTGAGTAAAACATAAATAAATTAAAAAAAAAAAAAAAACCTTCATGGTTTTTCTAAACTCCGCTCTAACATTCAATTTTTGAGTCAGTCATTTTCTTTGTTGACTGTGTTTTGAACTGCTGCTTTGAGCCCTGACTCTGGTACACATTGCCTCATGAACTGAGGTAAACACCATCTTCGATCCACCCAATATGCTGGCGTGCTATTAAGAAGGGGTGGGCAGAATTGGTGTAATTTCATTCCACAGAATATCTCAGAGTTACATTAAAATTCCACTGAATTATGCAACTGGGTGCAGTGGGCATTTGGGGCTATTTTCTCAACACAAAAGGCCCCCTCGCATCCAAAAAAGGATGTGAGGATGCATTTTGCGCTACGAAACTAGTTCAGCCAAGTACACTTCGACACCCTTACGTACTCTGCAGTGATTACTGCAGAATATGTAAGGGCACCGCCGTCGAGTGGTATGCAGTGGTTTCTAAACTTCAGAAGTCACTGCATGCCACTCTGCAGTGCATACCCATCAGCACCTTTACAAACTCTGCAGTAATCACTAGTATTCAGAAGTAACTGCAGAGTATGTAAGGGCACTGAGATGTATTTACTGCAGTGTTTTCAAAGAGGGCCACAAAAGCGACCAGTCCCACTGGGTTTATAAACCACTGCAGATTAAACTTTAATCTGCAGTGATTTTTAAACATAGAGGGACTGCTCCCTGTTCAAGCCCTCTGTAGAAACTTAGTTTACTGCAGATCAATTCTGCCAGTGGAACAGTGGAATTATAAGTAATTCTGTGCTACAAGAGTAATGTGGAATTGGTTAATTCTTCCGATTCCGCTGCACCTGCATCCATACCAGCATCTCATCCTGGATGTTATACTTTATAAGGACATTATCAACTCTTCTGAACAAGACTGCTATCCTTGATCTGAAATTACCTATCACTGTCAGCCAGGCTGCTCATATGTACTTTTCATGGACAGTACGAACACCTTTCAGTGGGACTGCCATACTTTATTTAAGAGTTTTAGCGTCTTTTGTCACAGATGAAAGTAAAATGATACTCAACAGCTCTAACTTGAGAATGTGTTTACTTTGGTTGCATAGTTCTTGATGGTCAGATTTGTCTGTAATCTGCAGGCTCAAACCCCAACATAGTTGCATAAGAATTTCGCCCTTTTGAGGTTCATAAGGTGATTACTATTTTAAATTGGGTTATAATCAATGTGTGGGAAAATGCTACTGCTAAGTCCCTATGTGAAAGCATTAAATAGCTAACAGATTGGTAATATTCATTTTGCTTTGATTTCATTTTCAAAGAGAAGAAAACACTATTGATTTTTTGTTTATTCCTCCCCTCTTTCAAGCTTAAGAAAATAGGAGAAATCACAGCAGAAATGATGTCAGCTAGTTAGAGTGCAGTGCTCCACGTTGTTACTAGAGATCTCTCTAGCACAAAAACAGCACACTATACTTGCTGCAGTAAATATAACAGTGCCTCCTAGAAAAGACCTCTTGTCCAAGTCCCTTAGAATGGGTGTGTAGTTTTATTCAACATCACTTTGAATTCTGTGAGTTGAAATTGTTGCTTTCCTTAATATAATTATGGTTTACAAGTCAAACAATGTAGAGCAATGTAGAGTAAGATAGCTGAGCTTTCTGAAATGGCCACAAACAGTTGTTTTGGGGATTTAGCCCTACAGTAGTGCAAATTAGTGCTTTGCACTACTTTGAAAGGTGCTGTCTTGTGCTATTTCACATCAAGAGATGTGCCATTGGTATTCCATTGACTTTCTCATGCAACAACCCACCTGTTTGATGCAAATGTCTATCTACTAACATTGGTAGACAAAGACTTGTGCCAAAAAGTACACCACCTGAAGCCAGGCCTAAAGTTTGAGAATTGTTTAAATTGTTTATATATCTCCAAACAACTTTTCAAGTTTTGGGTGTGTGCTGCATTGTACTGCACACATATACAGTGGGGAAAATTGTAAAGTATGTTGAAGCATGCTATTAGTACTTAAAGGATAAACTCTTTCAACACTAAATTTTTGCTTGACATCAAGCAGACACCTTTGCTTTATGGTGCAAAGGTGTGCGCATTGGTGCAAGGCAGCCAAATATGGTCCAGCGCTAGTGGAAAGAGCAGCAGTGCAATATCTTTGTGGATATGGCACTGTCCTGCAAGCTCTCTCTTATGCATGACTTCTTAGTAAATTGGCCCATTTATGCCTATGGTGTATATTAAGCAGGCGAAGGTGGGGGGTAAGCTTTTTTTTTTGTCATTAAGACACATACATTTCTACATTGAACAAAGTGGCTGGGCTGATAATTAGGACAGATCTGCTGGGACAAAGGGCTGCTTACAGGACTTAAAGGGTTGGGGGATGCTTACCCATTAGTGCCTAAAAGGAGCTCTCAGACAGCTGCACACAATTTTGCTCTAGGTGCATCCATGATTTGAGGCTGTGAAGAAAAATGCTCCTTGGTGCTGTGCCTGACCTTAAAGTGTTGGAAAATGTTAGAGCTTTTTAGCTCTTTTGGGCTTTTTAAGCAACATCTTGATAACATTGTGCTGTAAAGTGAATCATTCTGTCACATCTTTTAAAAACGTTTCTTGAAACCATTTGAGGGACGATTAGACTTGCTAGCTAAATACATTTTTCTTATTGAAAAATGGCATTACAATTAGGGTGTGCGAAATTCACACAACTTGCTCTTACATTATTACACAAAATTTCAGGAAAATTATGTGAAATTCCATGTGTTTTTGTGAATTCATCTTTGAGCACTATGTTTTTGTGTGCAATGCATTCTTCCATCAACTTATAAGACGATGCATTTTGCACTAAAAAAACTAAGTGGCACAAGGAATAGCCACTCATTTTCTGGTTGTTTACGTTGTTCCCGCACTCCTTCCCGTTAACTTTGCCGCTAACAACATCATACATAATGTTATATGACACCATGGCTTAATTCAGGAATTATGAGTAATAAGCAATAACGCCCTGAATTATGCCAGAATAATTAAAATATAGAACGGGACTAGTTTTAATCCAACAACTTCCATGACTGCAGTTAGATCTCAATATTACACCAGCTGGCCCCATTCATTTCAAAGGCGCCTTCAATAAATTTAAGACATAATATTATTTAGGGCCTTATTATGAGTTTGGTGGTCCGTGAACTGCTGTACCTGCGGTTGCAGTCTAAACGCCACGAGCTAGGCAGTCCAACCACTGTATTATGTGATGTTGCGAATTGTATTTGGAAAGACCGCGACTGAACCGCTGACACCGCCAGCACACCACAGACCGCTGGGGTCTTGGTCGGGGGAAAAGCATCTGCCATAGGACAGTACAGGGGAATTCCACTGCCGTCCGTATTACGAGTTGTCTTTTGTACAAGCTTTCCGCGGCAGTGAGACCGCCAGCTTCAAGTCAGCTGAAACGGAGTATTTGGGGTGCATACTCACCCCTTTCTTGTTCTTTCCGTCACAGTTTGACATCGATCTCTTTCTTCAGGTCCCCCCTTTACATTAGCATCTTCACCCCAAAGATTACGACCCTGTTTGTGGTGATAGTAAAAGCATAACCATAGGCATAAGAGGGGTGGTCAAACAAAAATCTAGGCTGGCCCGCTCCGCTAGGCCCCACAGTGGCTATGGTGCTGATTATATGAAAGAGGCTCTCTGCATGTTTCTATAAATTCTGAGCTAGGATGTTTTACATTGATTTACCTTATACTGATTCTAAAATCCTTTTGCAACAGCTGGCAAACCCTCTTTCCACCCTCCTGATTTACTGACGAGTGGACCTTAACTATATCATTGACAGAGCGTACTCCAGTTCCAGCACTGACATACTCCTCCGATGCCAAAATGGAGTACAGTTTGCTAAAGGTTTACATATAACGCCATCTGCCCAATTAACAGTAGGTAGTATTATGTTTTTTTTGCTATTTGCCACCACCATGTTAAACCTGGTGGTGAGTGACAGTAAAACAAAAAAAAGACAGACCCATAGAGACAACTCTTTTGGTGTGTTTTTTTTTTAGTTTTTGCAATTTTAAAAATAAAATCTCACTTTGGGATTTTGTTTTTAAAAATGCACAAATGAGTTAAAAAAGCAAAAAACTTGTTAAAAGTTTGATAGGCAGCTGTCATGTGTGATGGCGCTGTCCGTCAGACTTTTAACACATTGACAAGAAGTGCTGTGACTGCGGTACCTGCCAATGATTAGAGATGTCTGCAGGGCTGTACTCCCCAATTTAAATCAGGCCCTGAGGATTTAAGGAGGTTGTTGGAAGGAAGATGGTATGACAATGTATTTTAAGGAATAAAGTACCCCACCATACATAGATATTGCAAGTCACCTCGGAGTTACCTGACCTTATAAGGGAACTGAATCTCCTGTCTCGGTCTCTATATTGTCTCGGAATTCAGTGACTTGCAATACCCATATATTGTACAGCAGGGGGTACTTTATCTCATATATAATAGATACTGCCCAAGGCAGATATACAGAATAGTAAGGGGCAGATTTACAAGCCCCTTGCGCCACTTTTGCGTCACTTTTCCCATGTTAAAAATGACGCAAAAGTGGCGCAAGGGCCTTGAAAATAAGCCCCTAAATATTTACGCAAACTAAATAGACGTTATGATTTATATATGTCCACAGTACTGCGCAACAGTTGTTGTGGACTTTTACTGCTATTGGATTACAATTATGGACGTATGTAGGTCACCGATGGATAAACTTAATGTATACATAGATCACATTTTATTGGTTCGTCAAAATGCAATTTTTCCTTTAGTGCACTGAGCGTATGTTATCTAGTGATAATGGTTCCTGTTTAAGCCTGTCGATTTCATAGCCAGGTATATTGACAAACTGTCTCACTTTTTTCGATGTATAATGCAAAGCTTACTTCTGGAAGCTTTCCTGTAAAAAGAAATAAACAATCAAGCCGGCAGACATGAGCAATCATTAAATAGTTATCTTTTTAAGCCCTCAGGTACTTAAGGGGCAGATGGGGGGTATTGCACAGATGTTCCTCCTGCATCTGCACTGTATGTCCTCCAAACCATGACTTTTTACTTGGAGGTGAGATGCTGAGTGGAGGCAAGAAGATAATATGCTGTACCTGAACGTGGCACTTCAGAATTAAGGTGCCAGTAGCATAGCAAGGATGAGATGGGCCCAGGTGCAAGCAAAGAAAATGCCCCATTTGACTCCTGTTGGTGCAATAAATACATCAATTATTATGGTTCAATGGACCCGTCGGGACTCTGGGCCCGGTGCCAATGCACCTGCTGCACCAATGGTGGCTATCCTGTTGTTTTACACCCTCTTGGACCAGAGGTAGCGCCTAGAATTCAGAGTTTGTCAGGTAGATACAGAGTGATTTTAGCACACGAGAGACATGCATCCCAAATGACAACTAAAGTCAGACATTTGCTCCAGTAGGGTTAGTGCTAAGTTTGGAGCACATTTCTACCTTTCATCGAACTGCAAGAGTATTTCTAATATGCTGCGGCTCTCAAAGCTTCCCAGGTTAACTCGAACATACCATAATGTAAAAGATGCACCCCCTCAAAATGGAAGTTGCAATTAATCATTTCTTTTTTTCCCTAACTTTTTCCTTTCTCCCTACAGATAAAGCATGTTTACAGCAGAGAAACTCGTTCCCCACATCTGCAGATGTCACTTACCATTTACTCCTTCCTATAAGAAGTAAATCTGTAACTATTTTCAAAGTTGGAAAGTGTCTGCAAATGTTTTGTGCATACCTACAAAATTATATGTGTGCAAATGTCATTAACCTGAAACTTAAACAACCACGCACCACGTGAGAAGGTTTATTCACAATTGTAAAATAATTTTTTTATATTAGCAAATCCATAAAAGAGTACAAATTCAGGGGCATATTAGCAAAAAGAGGCGATAATCATCGCTAACCCTGCTTAGCGTGATTTATTTTATCGCCGGCTATCGCTGGAATATATCGCCACGCTAACGCTGTATTAGCGACATTTAGCGCTATGGCGATAAATATTCCAGCGATAGCGGGAGGGAAGGGCCAACATCGCGACAAAACCAGCGATGTTGCATGGGGAGGTGGAAAACCTTGCTGATACGACCCTGTGGTCCTATCAGCATAATCCACCCCCATGTAATGTATGGCTAAGTCAGGAAAATAGCAGGTGATAAAAAATGGCGATGGCCCCGGTTAGCGCGACTTTTCACGTCGCTAACCGGGGTCAGGGACTCCTTGCTAATAGGTGATAGGCCTGTTAGCGTCTGTTTACAGGGTATGTTGGTCGGGAACGCCTACTTTGCATGTCATTAGCGATAAACATCGCTGACATGCAAAGCGGCACCCAAACCGATCGCCTTCGTCAGAAAGTTGTCGCTAACTGCTGTTAGCGACAGCTTGCTGATAGGGCGATAGATTTATCGCCGCTAAAGCGGCAAAAAGTGCCGCTAAAGCGGCGATAAATCGCTTGCTAATATGCCCCTCAGGTTTTGTGAATACCATGATTAAATTTACACTCGTAAAAGCTGCTATTTACACAACAAAGTGTCAGATGAGCACATAGGTTTGTCAAACATACATATTGGTGTCCCATTTCGAGCTGCAAAGAAGAACCCTGAGGTCCTACCCATGAAGTGATTTTATTGATCATAGTGGTCCTTCCACAAAAAAACCACCATTGTATGACCACAATCAAATTGTTCAAGCACAAGCTTTAATTCTTTTTTTAGTTGTTTCTGTAAGGCACACTTTTGTTAAAGGAGGCATGAGCCTTGCAGTACTATAGCTGCATTTCATTTAAAATGTCTTTCTGAGAATTGTCACTGTCTCCTGCATAACACTCCTTATTTATTTACTTCTACTGCATTTATATAGTTTCAACAAAATGTCAGCAGGAGAGGAAGTGACATTCTGTACCCAGCTGACATCAAAAGTCATAACACTGACCTCCCGTTCAAGCTAAAAAGATAAAACAAGCTACAAGAGGCCTTTCCTGCAACTGCCCGTCTAATCAGTTGCAACTGGATCTGGACTGGACCCTTCTGTCCGGACGTCAGGACTCTTGCTCACATCCCGAAAGTCTCTAAGGGCCAGCTGCATCATGCACTTTGCTCCTCGCAAACAGGCCGATTCACAGAATCAGGACTTTTGTGATCGCAAAAAATGCATTTCTGATGCAGCAAACCCAATTTTGCGATTCGGTAACAATGTTTTGTGACCGTGAATGTGGTCGCAAAACATTCGCATATTACCACCTACTTCAAGTAGGTGGTAACCCACTCACAAATAGGAAGGGGCCCCCAAGGGCCCCTTCCCCTTTGTGAATGTTAGTTAAATCATTTTTAAGAGCAGGCAGTGGTCCCACGGACCACTGCCTGCTCCTAAAAAACGAAAAGAAAACATAATTTTTTTTTTAAACGCATCTCGTTTTCCTTTAAGGAAAATGGTCTGCATTTAAAAAAAAGAATTGCTTTATTAAAAAGCAATCACAGACATGGTGGTCTGCTGAGCCCAGCAGGCCACCATCCCTGTAATTTTTGAGATTCCTAGGGGGTCGCAAATTGCGACCTACCTCATTA
Organism: Calotriton arnoldi; assembly: GCA_963921515.1. Lineage (NCBI taxonomy): Eukaryota > Metazoa > Chordata > Amphibia > Caudata > Salamandridae > Calotriton > Calotriton arnoldi. The sequence goes on along the minus strand of CAWUFW010001834.1, from coordinate 331,565 downwards.
ATATTCATGAGGTAGGTCATTTACAATCCCCTAGGAATCACTAAAAGTGTTAAACACACTTTCATGCATTCGGTTTTGCGATTTCCTAATTGCAAATCGCAAAGATTCGCAATTAGGAAATCACAAAACAGGGCCTTCATACATCTGGCCCTAAGTGCCTGCTATGAGGCACTTCAGAGCTTTAGAAATGGACTCCTGGGGAGGACTTGGATTTTAATGACTAAAGTCAGAAGATAACATTTTTTACTAGGACGAACCTGGTTGGTGTATCCGATCCCCCCTCCATCGCGGTCAACCTCATATTGCCCTTAAGTTCAGTTGACTATCATTGGCACTTTATGCTTTTTTGTGATTCCTACTTAAAACTTTCAAAATTCAAATCTCCGGTTCACCTTCTTGGATTTTTGTCATTTTGGAGTCTTTTCAAATATTACTCTATTTTCTAATGTGGAGTTTTATTGTTTTGAATGTTGACTTTATTTCTGTTTTGGCACTGCTTAAATACTTTACACATTGCCCTAAGCCTGCGTTCTCTGTACCGTAGCTACCAGGGGGTTGAGTTCAGGTTAATTTAGTGGCTTTAACAGTTCACCATGACAAGAGTTGTGATTGTTTCTTGAGGTGGTTAGTTGCCTGTCCCAATTAATAATCCAATTTCTTGCAGCTCTGTTTTGTCTGTTTCAAAAATACTCTACAATAGACAGAGGTTCTGTTGTTATGCCACTGTGGGTTTTAGGTGCATGGTATGCCATCAGGAATGATAGCTTGTTCAGTGGGTCAGTGCGCTGGTAACCAATATGTTTAAATACCTTATTCAGTGAATACTCTCTTCCTGGGCCCTACTGCCAAATCTGACTCTACTGAGTGGCATCCAGGATATTCAAACTTCCTTGTTGACCAGAATTCAGGTTGTTTCCCGTGTGGTACAACTGCTCATCACAGTCAGTGCTTAATTTGTAAAAAAACAAAGTGTCAGGTTTCTCGTAAGGAGGCCACTGCAGCTTGTACCACACATTGCCCCTGCCATGCTGCCAATGATATTAACAACACAACTACTAACCATCACGCTCCTACAAGTGTGACAATTTGGACTATTTCAGGCTGCCAAAGCTATAAGAATGACTTGGGCGAGAGGAGCTAGTCATTTTAAATGTAAATTAAATTAATAATTACCTGTTGTTGTGGTCAACTTTAAATTAGCCAGACAGCACCACCTTGTGACAGACAGTCACAAACATCAGTGCTGACAATTAAGTGCCGGTGTCGAGCACCAGAAACTACCGGCTCAAATTAAGCACTGATCCCAGTGGTGGAATATAGGCTGTCATGTGTCATGTAACACCTATGTTTGCTATTTGTATGCACTTTGCAGAAGGAGAGTGACTGGCTGTTTAGCCATATTGCTGTTGTTGCTTTATTTTGAGTACTGCTATGGAGTTAGGGTGTGCTCGCAGCTGTAGGAAGCACACATCTAGGCCAGGTTTGAATGGCAGAATTGATTGTAACCTCTTAAGATGGAAGTGATTTGATGTGCCATTTCCCTTCTAAATACCAAAGAATTCCTAACTTCAATCATCCTGCGAGGTGCATACTTCAACCTCACATTGGAACCTGCTTATTAATATTTTGTTTGCTTTGCTACGGTAGCAAGTCATTCTTGGTTAAGGATCTAAGTGTTTGATTGCAGCTAGTGCCTTGTGTGTTTACCAAAGTACTATCTCTTATGGGGTGTTTGCAAGATATAGGGCTGTTCAGTCATTAGGCTAGCTTGCCCGTCTCCTCTCTTCTAGAGGGCCATGAATGGGTTATACATTCCAGAATATTTAATTTGGAGCTGTGAGAGATATAGAACAGCTCTCTTTAGTGCATTGGTGAGCACAATCTTCCTTCCTCATTTATGTACTCCTAAGCTTCAGATATTTCATGGTAGTTTGTTGGTTGTTTCTTTATACCTGGTACATCACAGATGCTCAGGGCGGATGGTATCCTATGACTGTTGGGTTCCATAGAAATGCCTTTGTATAAAGTATCTGACCTGTTCTGTCCCTGATGATTGGCTATAGGCGTTTGGGCTACATAATCATGCTTGGCTGGACCTCTTGCAGGCTATCTGATAATGTCTAACCTTGAATATGTCCAGATGAAAAAAAAAAGGCTGGTTGCCTCACAGGTTTCAGATCTGATGATCAATACTAGTGTCAAGGGTTCTGGCACAACACTGGGAATGGAGTCTTTCAAGGGTCATTGGTCCTGGCTCGTCAGCCCATTCTTTCAATTGGAAATAACTGGTAGCAATATTCCATACTCTTTAAATATTCGCTACTTTTCTGACGCTGATCCTTGTCAGACTCAGGACCAGTTTCAGGTGGTCATGAGGTATGTGAACCATTAGGGGAGGGAGCGTTCTGAGAGCTGGCATTTCTGGTACGTTTTCTGGGTCTCTCGTCAGACCATTATTTTCCCCAGAGAATGCAAAAACCGGTGGATTCAGTAGAATATTCCACTCCTCAGAAGGTTTGTCTTTCAGGGAAGAGTTGTTCTGATATATAAGTCAGAGATGTGGAACCACATGGCTGGATATTGTTGCCTCTCCCTGCCTATTGAAGGGTCTGCTGGTATGGGGGAGGTGTACTTGTAGTCCATTCGCTTCAGAGGCTCCTCTTTTCTTCCCTTTCTGCTCCTTGGTGCTAATTAATTTCTGGAGTGAGGGTATGTGTTTGCTTATGATGATTCATTTTATACCTCGATTTGCTGTGTCTCTGTTCATCATAAGTTGGCAGGATCCCAAGAGAGACATTTTGCTGCGTCCCGATAGCTGATAAGATAGGTAATGACCGCAGACCAGCTGGAGAGGTATTCATGTCTGTCAGCCTAAGAGCTGAGCAGAGGGCCCTTCGGAGAAAAACTACTTCTCAGGAATTGCCCATGATTGTTTGATGAGTATGCTCTGCTTAGTCTCTTGTTCAATCAATCAATCAATCAATCAATAGCCATTTGTTTAAAGGTCACAGCTACCTCATTTGTGGTGTCCCAGCGCTAAGAGAAAGACTAAAGAAAAGACCTGCTAGTAAGACTACGCCTGACTAAAGAGCAAAGTTTTTAAGACCTGTTCTGCACTAGGCAATAAGTATTTTTTGGTTTTCAGTAAATTTTGGTGAGCTTGTCAGGCCTTTCATGGCTTACAAAATGAATGTCTGATTCCCCAAAGAATGAATTCCTTCTTGTGTCAGCAATTTCTTCTCTAAGACCCAAGTTAGAGACAATCGGGTCACTGGCTGTATTTCTGAATATGTAATTAAAAACATTTATCTGGACGTGACTGATCCCGATGTAGAATTTAAATTGTATGGGGTCTACTCTTGTCAAACCAGTTTGGGCTGGCCACAAGATGTATAAAACAAGAAAATGGGGTTTCGCCACATTGCTTACACATTTTTAAACAACAATACTTCAGATCTATTCGACCAACATGGCTACATTTATTTTAACATATGTGTACAGTTTTTAAAAACATGTACATACACAGTGTAATCAAGCAGATGAAGAATTATTCTGAAACTATGAGTTACTGTCAGATGTTTGTTCAATTGGACATATGTTAGTGTATTACATTTTTTAACATGTGTTGATCACTGCATTGTGCAAATAGTGCTCACAAAATATATTAGTATTTACACATTTATATGCATGTACACACACATATATATATTTATATATTTGAAGGATAATAGATAGATAGATAGATAGATAGATAAATAGATAGATAGATCATTGAAAAATTGTTATACTCGACCATCAATGCAACTTAAGGAAACTGTTTCATTACTAAATAGGGCCTTATCACGATGTCGGCCGGCCTTGCGTCCACCCGACACCCGTGCGGATACGCAGTCCCGATCACTGAATTTTGATGCGACAGCACATGATGTGGTCGCAAGCTCCCTTTTCTGTAAGGGAGCTTGTGCTGCGGTCGGAAACCAGTCGCGTAACAAGCTCACTCACGGTTCCTGTGACATGATGCAGGTATGAACAGGGAGACACCCACCAACCGGAGGCAGCTGGCTGAAGGGGTCCCCAAAGCCGCTTTCCATGTCGGAAAGCCCGGCATGGAAAGCCTGCCAGAAACTGAGCATCGTAATCCAGACGGCGTAAAACGCCGTCGATAGGGATTACGTGCCGGTTCTGACTGCTAGACGGGCTCCTTGAGCCCGTCGGAAGCCAGCCGGAATGTCCAGCCGGTTGCAAAATCGACAGCCTCCATTGTTTTCAATACATGGCATTTTACCAAAACAATATTCAATAATATCTGGTTTGAGGTATGTCCCAAAACCAACATTATATAATGTAAAATGGGAAAGTGTACTTTCATCTTTGTATTTGGCACTGTTGTTAGTATACATCCTGAAGTGGTAGGGTGTACTATGGGTAACGTCCCCCAAAGGAAAGGTTGTACCTCCAGGTTGTAGCAAATGGATTAACAAAATAGTTATAATAACATGATATAACAGGCATGTGTGCAAAGTGTCTGTACACAAAAGAAGTCGTAACAGATAGTTATTTATTGTTGCCTAACCTAATTGTTTCCCAAAAATGTGGATGTTTATTTGCACTCAACCTAATGGTTCTTAATGGAGCTTATTGTTTTGGCCATCAAGAAGGGATTCTGTGTTACTCAAGTCTCTCTCTTGGTTTTGAGTTCTCAATAGTTATTTATGTGTCCATGTGTTTACATTTTCTACTGGAATAGTGGACCCCTTTCAACCACTTTATAGGCATATGTTAGGGCCTTCTCCAGAGCTAGGACTCAGCCCTTCACGCTTTTTGGACTCCACACTTTCTGCATGTATATTTTCAAACTTGGAGTAGGGCTGGAATGCGAATAGTCTAGTTGCTATTAGTCTTTCCATTATGCGCTTTTCAAAACTTGGTTTATTCTAGGGGCCATATGTACAAACTATATATTTGCTAAAAGTAGTCGTAATGTGCGCACCGACCAATGCTATTTTGCAAACTGACCTACATGTAGTGACCGGCTGGTCACTGTTCTAGTGTTTCTCGTACCAGCCACTCCCCGAGGGCTGGCTTACATACCACCCACACCCATCCATCACAGGTGTCACAGGACATGTGACCCTGCTAATAAAATGGGCCAGGCGCACGTGCCCTGGGCCAGTTCCAGACACTACATAAGTGTGTTTGTGTCGTTAACATTACTGCATGGGGGCCTAGGGCCCCAACCCTTTACAATGACGACGAGCAGTTGGAGCCCCTGCATGTGCAGCCGCCGTGCTGTGGGGAAAGGGGGAGCATATAGTCCATAATGAGGGCACCCCCTCCCAGCGGTCCCAAGTAGCACATGGTTGCCCGCAGGGCATGAGGTGAGCACTGCGGCATGGATGAGGAGTTGTGCTGGTCCACCGATGAAATAAGAGATGGAGCCGAGCGGCAGCCCACCCTGCATCTGAAGTGCCTGCTGAGTCATCAGGCATAAGGTGAGCCCCAGTGATAGCAGCGGGGCAACGCGAGTAAAGGTGAAGAAACTGTGTTGACAGGGAGGCGGCTGCATGGCAGGCAGGATAGAGAAAGGCCCGGAGGCTTCCTGCTGTGTGCTGTCTTGGTCCTGGGGAAGCGAGCTGAATGAGGTTGAGTGCGACCCGACTGACTATAGGCAGGACGCCACCCGCAAGTGTGTGGAACGCTGCACCACCATTCCGGCAAGCCCTGCGCTGGTGCCTGCCGATTTACGCTGCCAGTTGTATCCCCAAATAAAAAGGAAGTGAGGTCAAGATGCTGCAGCATCCTCTAGTAATACGCCAGCACCGCGAGTCCTTACCTGCGAGTAAAGGGGGCATAGTCGGTTTGTGGTGACACCTTCAGAGGCCACCTGCTGGAAGGAGAGGCTGCCGGGGCATGCACAGAGTGGCCGCAGAGCCACGAGGACAGCTGTTGCAGTGCACTGAGGCCCAGGGAGGCCAAGGTGCGAGAGGTGTGTCTGCAGTCGGTGGGCCTCGGGCTATGAAGTAAAAGGCATCACCAACCGGTGAGTTGCCCTCCCTGCCTCTGCCCCAACGACACCCCCATGGGCAGGCAGATCTGCAGCACCAGGTAACCTGTCAAAAATCGGCTGCGGACCACAATGATAAGCCCTGCGGTGACACCTAGTGGCCATTTTGCAGTACCGTGCTTTGGATAAAGGCAATGGTTATCATGGACAGGCCTGCAGCATTGGAAAGACTGACTTCTGTGGCCTACGGTCAGCGCTGTGGGAGAGGCAGCTAAATCCATGCGTCTCCAGGAAAAATAAATACACAGGTGCAAGGCAAAGCCTTGACATGTAACAGAGAGTGACTGGCAGTACCCTGGACTTGAAGAAGTGAGAGTCCCACGGTGGCTAGAGAGTGCTCTGTACCCTCAGTGATTACAGCTGGAGGCACACAGCGTCAGGAAAGCTGCTGGGGCCTGTGCTGGGAATAGCGCTGCAGTGCCACCAAGGGGACGGGGGGAGTACTGCACTCAGCGGCCGGAATGAGAATATGAACAGAGCCCAGTGAAAAGGGCCTGCAGCATAGGGACGGATGCTTAGGTCCAAGATTAATGAAGGACAGTGTATAGAGAAGTGGAATGCAGTACAGAAAAGGCTGCTGCAACCCCCCATTTAGAGTGAGAAGGACACTGGCAAGAAGGGAACCTTGAGGAGAAAGGCTGCCAGGGTTTGTGAGGAGATTTGCACTGACGCCTACTGGCCATAGGTGGTCACTGCAGCAGTACAGTATTCCCGTGGCAGAGACAGGCCCACAGTGTTTGGAGGGTTGCCTGGCACAGAGCTGAAGCTGGTGGCAGCACCCAGGAGCATGAACTGTGAAGGGTGACAGACAATGTATCCCAATGCACGGACCCCCAAATAGCTCAAGGCTTCCAGCCAAGGAAGCTGCCAAGAGTCTACTGATGGCAAGAACAGCCCAGCAGCAAAGCTCCAGGCAGCAAGTCCAAGAAGGACAGAAGAATGAGCGCTGCATGCACGTCCCTGTGGCGAAAGTATGCCACTGCAAGAGGAGGAACAGGGTGCTCAAGGTGCCAGAAGAAGGCGCACTCTGAAGTGAAGGACAGAGAGCGCAAAGTCAGAAGTGCTCCGGAGACCAGGTCAGAGAAGCTGACTATACTGGCTAGACCCCAAAAGTGAGTGCCCTGCGAGGAAGAGGGCCCTGGTCGCTACAGGGTGTGATAGACCCTGTGAAGTCAGCCCGAGTGGAAGCTGAAGAGAGTGCCATGTCGGTGTAGCCTTAAGGTGCAAGGAGCGCATCCTCAAGTGAAGAGACCTGCAAGAGGTAAAAGAGGAGACCTGTGAGAGGTCAGAGAAGAGACCTGCGAGAGGTCAGAGAAGAGAACATGAGAGAGGTCGGAGAAGAGACCTGTGAGAGGTCGGAGAAGAGACCTGCGAGAGGTCGGAGAAGAGACCTGCGAGAGGTCGGACAAGATGACCTGCAAGAGGTCAGAGAAGATGACCTGCCAGAGGTCGGAGAAGATGACCTGTGAGAGATTAGAGAGGAAAACCTGTGAGAGGTTGGAGAGAAGGTTTGCCTGAAGTCAATGGAAGAAGACCTAGGAGAGGTCGTTAAATGAAGATGGTCACGACGAGAGGTCTGGTCACTGGATGAGGAGAAAGCATAGTCCTAGGGGTAGGACATGGCCAGGGAGACCCATGTGAAGTGCACGTCACATGGAGAGGCCTAGTCAGAAGAAGAAAGAGAATAAGGCAAAATGAGAACAGACCATGTCATGAAGAGGAAGAAGATGAAAGTGTAGAAGTGGCACAAGGCCACAAGTTTAAATCCGAGGAAGAATTGAAGAAAGAAGAAGAGAAGGGTGTGTAATAGACATCTGGCACACCACAAAGTACAGAACATGACTGTGAGTGCAAGAACATCTCAGGAGTTTTGGACTTTGTGAGTGAAGCACTATACCTATGTAAAACCCAGAGGTCAGTGAAGAATTGGTGGCACCATAAGAGGCTGGCTGTCCAGAAGTCTTCAGTTACCCCAAGCAAACCTGACGCCTGAAGAAGAGAGCAAGCTGCACCATTTGTACCGCCCATCTTTGGGGTTGCATGTGAGACTGGATTGTGGTCCTGCTCGGACGTCCTAAGTGACCTCAGTCATGGGGTCTAGAAGAAGATCTGAACAATCCACACCAGACCTTGGCGATCCAGGGGCAAGGCCTCCGGGATCACCGGTGAGAGCGAATCCCAACACAAGAGATACATCTGCAGCAGCTCCCCCGCAGGTCCCGGGAAGCACGAAGATCTCTTGTCGTAAGCTGGTTACCCCAAAGACTGTCCTGTCAATCCCGGTGCACCAGAGTCAGGAGGGCAGGAGTACAGAAACCTGGAAACAGCTACCGTCTAGGCAGATCGAGTGACTTGAAAGTGGGACTCGTAGTGATTCCTCCATGAGCCTTTAGTACGGCCTTGGAGGGACACGGCGAAGTCTACACAGTCTAGTGGAAGCCTGGTGAAGAGGACCTCATGGGACTCCCTTGAGAGGGGAATCCTGGTGAGAGAAGGATGTCAGAGTTTATTCCACCATCATGCAGATGGAAGCACTGCGGCATCTGAGGAAGACTCAGCAACAATACTCAGGATGTCATCGGTCGTAGGAGGCTTGATGTTCAGGGAACCAGGACTTCTTTTGAAAATGTAACATCCACGGACTTCACTATCGCTCCACATGCACCTTCACAGTAAACCTTGTATACAGACATTGGTTAAAGACTTCCACGCATTGAGTCCAGGTAGGACAGGATCCACAGTGCACCACTGAGCTGTGCCAATTAGAACTGGTGATCACAGCTGCAATTGCACACTCATCTTGTCCGTAAAGCAGCCGAATACACTTTGCAGAGTTTTCTGTTGTTTTGTTCTCTCCCACAGGTTGGACTTGTTCTATTTTTAATAAAGTTTGGGAGGGATGTAGTGACCTAGTGTTTCTTGTACCAGCCACTCCCCGAGGACTGGCTTACATTACCACCCCACACCCATCCATCACAGGTGTCAAAGGACATGTAACCCTGCCAACTAAAAGGGGCCGGGCTTTCGTGCCTTGGGCCAGTTCCAGATACTACATAAGTGTGTCTGGGTCGTTAATGTTACTGCATGGGGCCCTAGTCCCCAACCCTTTACACTACATATCGAATGCTAGTGAATTGCAATTGGACTTACCTCATGCAAATTAATATGGTAGTTTGCATATTTCGACCCACTATGATTCACTGCCACGTCAGCAGACCAGCATGTCTGTGATTGCTTTTCAAAATTCTTGGGACCACTGCCTACACCTAAAATGTTTTTGTCAACATCCGAAAAGGGGAAGGGGTCCCTTGGAAACCTCTTCCCAATCGCGAATGGGTTGCCACCACCTTTACATAGGCAGTAAAATATTAATGCTTTGACATCAGATTTCGGTAGCAAAACATTAATACATCTTATTAGAATCACTAATTGGAAGGGATGCCCTAAACTTGACCCTTCCAAATAGCGATTCAGTACGCCTTTGCAAACCCAAATTATGAATCAGTAGAATGTAACTGAATTACAATTTGGGTTTTGAACATACAGAAAATCCATTCGCGCAAGTGGCCCGAGATATCCTCTTTTTTGTTTTAGACACATTTCTTCCTTCTTGGCCAGATGAATCAGTGGTGCTCACTTGGAGTGTGTCAAAAGTACTATTGTATCTGTTTGAAGTGTGTGCACTCCTAGCGTCTCCACCGAGAGTGCAAGTCTCAGGGTACATCCATCAGTTTGCTCTGTGCATGAGCTTCTGTTTTCCTTCCCTTGGATAGCAGTAGACTGTCACTACTTTCAAAAAGAAAAATAAGATGTACAATGACATATGCTAGTTCTGGAATACAAGGTAAGTTCTCCGAAGGTGGTTTGCATTAGGTCCCGAAAAGTAGCGCCATTAAATACTCTGATTGCCTCTCATTTCTTAACCTCCTGAGCTGCCCTTAACGAAGACGTGCCTCATTCCCAGGATCCCTTGGCATCATTTAGCGCCATTTTGAGTTGAACTGTTATAAATTAGGTCGCCCTAATTTGGTTTTATGAGCAAAGAACTGATTAAATGTATCGCTAGTACATTTGGCACTTAGAGCTGGGTGGACAGCACGTGGCAATTACATTAGCTTTGTTTTATAGACCTATTAGGCAGACAAACAGATGCTCAGTGCTGAAAGGATGTTCCTGACAATGAAAGTAACAATGACACAAAATGTCTTGGGCCATCTGGATTTATCAACCACATCTGCCATTTCAGCAGTCAGTGCCAGTGTTGCCCCTGCCAGTCCCAGAGTGCTTGGCATGGAGATGAACGAACGACAGGAAGGCGCAAGGTTTCTCGGTGTCCAAGGTGGAAGGTAATTCTGTTTCCCCGCAGCCTCCAGTGACAGCACTGTGCTCTTCAAAATCCCTACCTTCACACCTACAATCAATCCCCTTGCTAGGTAAGCCCCACCCATCACATGCGAAACTATATTTTTAGTTGACAATGTCAAACAAATCATACCCACCACCGCTCATGCAGAAGTAGCAAAATTGCTTCCATCCAAAAACAGTTGCTAACACTAGTAGAAAGCAACAATTATATGTCATGACAATAGGCAAGAAGTAGCTATAATGGAGATTTCAAACAGTACAAGGAATGGTCACCATATGTTGGACTGTGTGGTGAATTAAGGACACCTAATGCAACCTCTCCTCTTTCTCCCCCAAACCTCCCCTCCCCCGAGTGCTGGCCTCTCGGTTTTGAGAGAATTAAGAATGTGAAATGTGGATGGTGGTTAGGGGCGCAATTAGACCCGAACTTCGGGGGGGGGGGGAGGGCTATCACTCCCAGCTAGGGCTGGCCCTAGCACTGGTCGCACACGGTGCAACACTTTTTTTTAGCTCCCCCTCCCCCATTTCCTCCTTTTCCATGAATTCCCTCAGTACCACTCACCAACAATGCACCTCATCTCTCTAAAGCACCTTTCTGACAAACATTTCATTTTTTTATAGCGCTACTCATAGTACACTCACACTCATTTCTGTGATCTGCATGGTACACGTTCTTTGTAGCAGGCACATTAATCCTCTGCACTGTGTGGGTGGCAGGAGTGCCCATATGAGTGCACAGTGAGCGATGCGACTGTGTGAGAGTAGGGTAAGAGGAGTGACTGCAAGGTGAGTGAGGTAACCATTAGGTGCGGATGGAAGTGCAGAGTGGGATGAATGAATGCATGGTTAGTGATGGGCTTGTTTGAGTGAGATTGCAGATTGAGCAGTGAGGGTGACAGGTGGGTGAAGTGTCACATGAGTGCGGCTGAGTAGTGTGTTCGTGTGACTACAGGATGAGGTACAGGATGAACAGTGCAAGTGCATTGTGAGTGCAGAGTGATTGCTGTGAGTGCAGGGTTAGCGGGTGAATTGTGTGAATGCATGGTGATCAGTGTGAGTGCATTGTGATCGCTGTGAGTGCAGGGTGAGCGTGAAAGTGAAGGGCGAGAATGAGGAGTGAGTTGTCTGAATGCAGGGTGCATTCCCAGACACTTGAAGTAACTCAGCATGCTATTGATGGTAGCATAGAGTTTCAGATATAAGTTAAACTATTGCTATTATGCAGGGCTTTAAGTGGGATGAAAAAACTGGGAAGTGTAGGAAGCTGGGTTTCTGTTGCAGTAACCCCCCACTTTTTGCTACATTTCTAATGCACTTTGACTTGATGTGCCCTGGTTCCCTGCCAATCAGGTTCCTATGGCCTGTGTTCTTTCCCAAAACTGTACCCTAGTACCCCAATTGGCACTTCTCTGGCAACATGTAAGTCCCTTGTAAAAGGTACCATGGGTACCAAGGGCACTTTAACCAGGGAAGGCCTCTAAGGGCTGCAGCACATATTGTGTCACCCTTAGAGGTCCTGTACCTTAACACACACACTGCCATTGCAGGCTGCATGTTTTGGTGCAGAGAAAAGTGAAAAGTCAACATGGCACAAATTCCTGTGTGCCATGCATGCAACCCGCTGCCATTGGTATAGGTAAGACACCCCTCTAGCTGGGTGCACAATACCACTGGTGAGGGTACAGTTGCATGAGCACTGTACCCCTACAGTGTCTAAGTCCATTTGCAGACATTGTAAGTGCAGTAAAGCCATAAAGAGTATATGGTCTGGGAGTTTGTCATTACGAACTCCACAGCACCATAATGGCATTACTGAATTCTGGGAAGTTTGGTAGCAAACTTCTCAGCATAATAAACCCACACTGATGCCAGTGTGGAATTTATTATACAATGCACTCAGAGGGCATCTTAGAGATGCCTCCTGAAAAAAGACCAGCCTCTGGTGGGTTCCCTGACTGGAACACACCAGCCTGCCACCACGAGACATGTTTCTGGACCCCTTCGCTCCCTGAGCCCAGAAACAAAGCCTTTCCTGGGCTGAGGTGGTCACACCTCCCCCAGGCCAGGAAGAGCCATCTGTGGCAGAGGAGCATCAAAGGCCTTGCTGCCTTTGTAACGCAAACACCAGCCTCTCCTGCTATCAGGAGCAGGCCCCCGTCCTGTCTCCCCTCCATTTCGGTGGGAAGACAGGCGGGAAAAATTAGCAAAGCCCAGAAGGTGTGCCCACCTCTGCCAATCTCACCCCTCATGTGGGGGAGGCGAGGTGAAGCCCACTCTTCAGTGCTCGCCATCTTGCAGATGGCAGGCACTCTCCAATCAGGATTAGGGATTGTGCCCACTCCCCCAGGTGGGGTGAACACACCAAGGGTGTAGTCATCCTAAGGTCAGTAACACATTGGCTACTGACCTCGAGACCCCTAAAAGTCCCCTAAATTCAGTATTTAGGGGGCAGCCCTGAACCAAGAAGACAGATTCCTGCCACCTAAGAGGAAGAAGGACGAAAGAAGACGCCCAGCAGAGGAGACTGCAGAGAAGAACTGATTTGGCCCCAGCCCTACTGGCCCGTCTGCAGTTTCCAGAGACCCTGCGCCAAAAGTCGCCTTGTCCTGCAGCCAGTGACCTCCAGAACCCTTGGGAGGACTGATTGCCTTCAACAAAGACCGGATCTCCTGTGTACAGCAGCTCTGTTCTAAAGAAACTCCCAAGACAGACTCTGAGCCTGCTGAGGACAAAGAGACCCGACACCTGGAACCACCACTGCACCCGACGCCTACGGCCCGAATCTGGGTGGCCCACCGGTCCCAGCGAGGTCCCCCAGCACTCCGGAGTCTGAGTCCACTGTGGGTTGACTCCGCCAGGACTCCCCGACGTCGCCTGCAGCCCCTGCACAGAGACCCCCCCAACCGCGAGTGGCCTAGTAAGGTGAAATCTGACTTCAAAAGACACTCCTGCAGCCAGCAGCCCTGCACCCTGGAGAAGAGAACTCGAGGTGCATCTACGTCCCCGAGCCCTTCAACTTAACTGCCCAGCTGTTGGTTCCTCCCGGAAGTCTTCTTGGGCCAAGCCTGCAGCCAAAAAACAAAACCGGCAATCCCCATTGAAAACAACAGGGCACCCGATGCCAAAACAGCACCCTGCACCCGCCCGCCCCTGTGCCGCTGTGGGTGCACCTTGTAGGCTAAGTTGGACCCCCTTTGCCCTGAGCCTAACACCAGGAGCTTTGCTCCCACAACCTTGTGGCCTGCTTGTGAGCAGCCACCAACCGGAGGCCCTCTATCCCCCATTGGATAACATTGGGTCTCAGCACTCTGCACCCGGCCGCCCTAGTGCCGCTGAGGGTGTTCTGAGAGTGCATCCTCGACCCTGGGGGAATCCTGGTTCTAATCCCAGAATTCGAGTCAGCAAAACAATATCCCTTCGGAGTATTGTGAAAGAGCACTAACATTCACTCAAATCAAAACCATGCAATATTCCTCAATAAGTATTACAAAATCACCAAAGCTACATACACAATATTTTATTCAATATTTCACAAATACATCACAATAGTTAAAAACCTTCTGTTACAGAAGTGCATTAAAATTATTAAAACACAAAAACAGTATATATCATTGCTCCACAATTACATATATCAGGTTTCGTCTATGGGATTATACTCCTGGAATCAAAAGAGTGGGAGATTCCTACTGGACAGAAAGACATTTTTACTGTCATCCAACGCACTAATCAAAACATCATGTCTTGGTCAACACATCATTATTTATACCACATACTCGAGTGACCAAACCAATTCAATTTAGTGCTTTAGAGTACAGCGCGACGCGTTTCAGTGGTATCAGTATTTCCGACCACCTTCTTCAGGCAAAGAAAACTTGATGTCTCCCAACAATTCATCTGTGAACTTCCAATCCAAAAGGACTAGGGGCCATATTACCAAGAAGCTCGTTAAAATTATCGCCGTTTTAGCGGCAGGAAACTGCCGCTAAAGCGGCGATAATGGGCTTAATAATATGCGTTATAGAATTCCAATAGAAGCCCAGGTTAGATGTGCAGGACATCTAACCTGGGCTTCTATTGGAATTCTATAGCGCATATTATCAAGCCCATTATCGCCGCTTTAGCGGCAGTTTCCTGCCGCTAAAACGGCGATAATTTTAACGAGCTTCTTGCTAATATGCCCCTTGGTTGTATTAAAAACGAGGTATTTGCTTTTTTTCTTTTTCACATCCACTTCTCGTAATGGAATCGAGGGCCGGGACTTAAAAGTCTCCTGGCATACTCCTGTCGTCCAATTTTGTAAACTGAATACCAACTCCCACAAACCAGTACTTACCTGCAAACCAATAACTTCATTTCCTCCCATAGGATTGCATTGACTGCTTTTCCTTGAAAATTCTTCTAAGTGTGGAGTTGGTTTGTATGAAACATTAAAAAACTGCATATGTGTAAAAAAAGGAATTACTTACCTTTTGTCTAGGAAATGTCTCAGTGTGAGATCGAGGCATATCACACTGATTAGCAAAAGTAACTTAAAAAGTAATGTAAAAAGTAACGCGCACAGTAATCTGTAAAGTAACTGAAAAGTAATTTCGAACTGTTTACTTACCTGTAAATCAACCAACTGCATTTGAACCTGCATTCAACTGTAAATCACTGCATAAGATTTTGCAAAGTATTATTTCATTTACCTGCACCAGGTCTGGCTTGGTTTTAGAAATAAAATGACTAAATAATATTTTTATACAAACAAATTTGTCTGAGTTCTGTCTTTGAGTGTGTGACATCATTTCTTGTCTGAGTGTGTACAATAAATGCTTAACAGTACCCTCTGAGAAAGCCTTAATGCTCGCCCACACTACCACAAATAGAGGGTAAGGTGCTATCTACTTTTACCTCTGCCTACCTTTGGTGTTCCACTGGAGTCGGTGCACACTATACCTCATTTTGGTATCGTATATACAGAGCCAGCTTCCTACAGGGGGTCTCTCAAAGGGACGATATAATTAAGGGCGTGGCTTAAAACATTTATACTAAAAATCTGTGCTCAGCATAATGTGCCGCCCAACTGGTATTTTGCTGCTTCTGTTATTGCCTCCACATAAGTAACATTACTTACCTACAACAAGCCAGGACTATTGGCTTTTTTTAAAGGTTGTTAGTTGCATAAGATAAATATACTACATGCATACATACAACTATGGCTTCATTGTATATAATATTGAAAATGCTTTAGTTCATGTGCAAGAGGTTGTGGCGTAATGGCTAGAGCTGCCAAATTTGGAGCTGAGGAAGCAGGTTTGAGTCTCAGCGTCGGCTCAACATCCTGTGTTTCTGGGCAAATCACTTAATCATCCGTGCCTACCAAAAAATAAATGAAGATGTCCTTGTTGGTGCTCATGTAAAGCACTTCAAGTTTAGCAATACAGAACTGCAAAAAATATATAAGTTACATCAAAACAGTGAACTGCTGCAGAGTTAAGATTTTTTTTTCCAGTCTGAGTGTGAGGCTGAAAATGGAGAGCCCGATAGGGACTCGTCTCGGCGCCTGCTTTTACGAACTGCTGGTGCTGAGCACCGATAGGACCCGGCCCACTTAAGGTCCTGCTATTATGGCATTAATCAGGGATCGAGGGTGGAGGAAATAAATAATGTGCTGATCCTGCAACAAACTTTTATTATTTTGATGTCCCAGACGGTACAAAAATAAGCAGTCATCTAAAGCTGTATTTTCAACACTTATCTGTGCATACTTTGAACAGCAAATATAAATAGAAAGCACTTTTAATTGTGTTGTGGGGCTGCCTGAATGATCCATGACTAATAATTAAAGGGAACAAAGACAGATAAGTCACATTACAAATGAATATATAATTTTTTATTTATAACAATATTTAGTGTCAAGGCAAGGTCTTTGCAGGCTCTTTAAACAACACATAGCTGGCATATTTGTTTTGGCAACCCTACTTTATATTCCTTTTCATGAAATGCATTCTCACACTACGGCACTAAGTGTAAAATACAATGTAAGGAATAGGCAGAGTGGGGGCCCAGGGAGTACTGGAACCAGAAAAAAACTAAGCCTCGGTAACAGTTTACAAAGGTATGTAAATATGCAAATAGTCTTTAGAGACCTTTGAATAACTCGGGCGTGCCGGAGATAAGACTCCAGACACTGCCCAGCCTAGCCCACTGCAGCTCGAGCTACATGAGCCGGGCTGAGACACACGACGGGTGGGGGGCTGAAGCCCATTCAGCCCAATGGGCATTGTGCGCCTGATGGTGGTCCTTGCAGAGCTGGGCACCCCTTCCATTCAAGTGCGTGCTGTAAACCTGCCATTTTTATGCTGTTGCTCTCTGGCTCTTTCTGACCCTGTCTCCCCCTCCCTCTCTCTCCATGTCTCTTTTCCTCTCACATTCCCCATCCCTTGCCTCCTCCCTCTGCTCCCCCTAACGTGATGTGAACTGTGACCACAGAGCCCTGCTAGTGTTAGCTTGGACTCAGGCATAGCCAGAATCAGGGCCCTGTTTCACAAGCCACGTGGCATGCCATATGCTTCAGGGCAGATAGGAAATCATTGCTTGTGCTATGGGGCTGGCGGTGATCCAGATTAATCTGCCGGTGGTAAACGAAAGGGCTTGGGGTCAGTGAGTTCTGCAGCTAGAGCAAGGGTACTCTGAGGGTCTGCAGATCTGCTGAGGGACTGGAGGAGGTCATGCATGCCTCCATGTGGCGACAGAGGCTCTCTTCTGCTGATTCAATTGGAGGGCAGTGAGCCCTGGACATCAGTGCGCCATAGTAGACTGCTGACAGGTACTGAGGTGGCTGAGAAGACTGAGGGATCTAAAGGCAGATAATGGTGTTTCTGTGCATGCGGGTGAGTGCTTGTAGGGTGAAGAAGAGCAAGGCAGTGGCTGCCTGCAGTGATTATGAGGGAGAGGGACAACTGGGACATCACATCTTCTCTAAGAGGCACTGCTGGGACACTTCATGAGGATGATACTATTCAGTGATAGGTCAGTGCTAGTCTATTTCCTAGGGGGATTCTTACTGCTAGTGTACTCTAAGAAGCACAGGATAAGCAGTTATAGGTTGATGCAGGGAAGCTTCCATGAAAGTGTGTTTTCTGCTGGAACACTTTCAGAAGATAATGCTAATGAGTGACAGGTCACTACAGTGTATCTCCCTTATGAAAACATTGCTCACTAAGGTCCACACTTGTGAGTGATGCTTGAGTGCAGAGCACATTCATTTAGAGGAAACTGGGGGATGGGCACTTCTGCTGAGTGCACTTTTTGCTGATTGGTCACTGCAGGTGAGGGCTTGACAGCACACATAAAGAGTGTTGACACTGTATGAACTCTCAAAAGCATAATGTTCAATGTAAGAGAGGCCGAGACTCTCCCTAGAGGTAATCTGATCATTGTGATTTATAATCTTTATTCTACTTTCTATTAGCACAATATCAGCAGGAACAACGTGTTGTAAAGCTGTGGTGATGGCTCTTTAAAGTTAATACCATGCAGCATATCAGACTCAAGGATTCAGCATGAAGCATGAATGTGCCATTTGCCTGATAAGCAGCCAGTGTTCTGTGAATGCGGTGCACTGCTCCTACATTGTTCTGAATGGCTGTCTACTGATTCAATAGCCAATCAAAGTCATTTAAGATGCTCTTGATTCAAATCAGACTATATAGAATGTGAGCATAGTTGGAGTGAGGAGAAGGCGCTGTGAGGACACAGAGCTGCAGGCTCTTTGGGGGTTTAGTTTAGGCTTTGACCTCTCCCCTGACACTTCTTTTTGTGAGCCTTCTTAATAAGGGGGCCATCCTCATTTAGTGGAGAAGTCTCCCTACTTGTCGCTTCATCAAAAGTGCTTTCCCTTTTCTTTTTTTTCTCCAGGTGAGTAGTGAATGCTTACCTGTCTAGAGTGTAAGCATGTGCCAAGGGCCCATTTTAATATAGATTTGTTAACAGCAACGTAAAGAAGCATCCAGATAGTAGACCACTCTGGTGAAACAGAATCAATGTTGATATCCATGTAAGAGTGAATGTCTTCACACCTTAGAGAATTTAGAAATCAATTATCTTATGAAAGAATAAGGTAGAGAACCTAATTGATTCATGCAACCTGAAGATTTTGAAACACTTAACCTCCTGTTCTTTAGAGATACAGGCATCAAAGATTTAAAAGACAAAAACAAACTTTTATTTGTTGATTTGATAAACATTTTCAATTGACAGCTACATCAGCCGGCGCAGTTACATCAATGAAATGAGATGTCATACAGCATAAATGAAGGGCAGCTATGTCAGCAGTCCCATTCACATATCAGCTCAACCCCATCAGTTCTGTATCATGTTGCAGAAGCCATGCTTCCTCTTATCTTGCATACCACCAAATTTCCACCTGCAGAGGAGGTTTATGGCCATCACTGGGCATCTTGGCATATCTGTCCTCTGCCTGCTCTACCGCATCAGTCTCCAAAAAACTCAGGGTGTTTATCTACTTACCCGAATCTTGCTTTTCAAGTACTCTAAGAATGAACATATATATCATCTGGTCTCACCACTATTAGTTGTAGCGAGGCACAGACCTCCGATGTAATATGACATTTAGTTGCGTTTAGTGACCATGATGCAGTTATGGGATAAGAAGTATGTGACCAATCAAGAGATAACCTGTACTCAGCTAACAGCAGCTTTATTGCTATGATCCTTCTAATTTCTGCTGGAATGTCCTGGATATATTATAATAGACAATCAATGGTGATACCTGTAAGGCCTGCTGTGACACTCCAGATACCCCAAAGACCGATCCCCAGTACGTTCATGCTTGTGGACAATACCATTCAGAGTGCATGAAATCAGCTGTGGAGGCCCTGCACCTGCGGCATTCAGGGCTCCTTCCAGGGCCAAATCTATGCATAGTGGTTGGCGTACAATGCATGCAACATAAGATTTTAAAATAGAGCAACTTGTTTCTATGATTTTGGAATATCAGCCTCGTCTGGGTACAGCCAACAGACTCAGTTTTCTCAGTCACAAGAAATACCACTGATCTCATCCTAGTATTTATTGTAATATTTGTCCATCTGGTCTTTGTCATTTTGTACAATTTGTCAGGACTGCAAAACCTCGTTTGTCGTAGAGCAATGTTAGCATTTCCCTGTAGATCCTAGATCACTTCCCTGCCCCATACCAATTTACCAAACTGGGATCAGCATGTGTCAAAAAATTATCTTGTGAAAGCAATATAATTAGTGATAAAGTACAACATATTTGGCATATCAACAGTCGGGGGTCTGGCTGCAACTGACAGTGGCAGCTGTATCCACCTATCAATTTTCACAGACAGTTTCTCTAGGGGTACATTTATTAGTGATGACCACCTTACACTGTCAGTGAACCTTCACCCCCCAAACATACAACAGAGTCATTACTCCATCTTGGTGGATAGTTAATTCCCACTTGTTTGCTACCCTGTTAAGTGCAAAGATTTCTGATTTGCTCCAGGGGACAAGACTTCCTGAGTATGGCTCATACTTTTTAATCTCCTGGATTACTGAGGAGATGTTGGTTTCAGGTCTCATAAAGAATAGCAGTAGGTCTTCTGCATATAAAGTGACCAACAGGCAACTGGTGGAAAACTCTGTAGCCTTATTTGATGGGCAAAGTACAGTCCTGAAAATGTTATCATTTATAAATGGGTGTAAGGTTTGCAGCTATCAGCAAAAGGCAATCATACATTTTCTCTGCTGCCGTCCAGGTTTGAATTTAGAACATAGGATATATTTAAAAACCTCATTCTGAAGATTGGGAATTAGGAGCTGCCCTACGTTAGAGTGCTTTAACTGCACTGATAGCTTCTTTAGTGGTTTTGATAAATGTGTGGCCATTGTCAAAAGAAGGCAAAAGACCTTTGAATACGCTTTAGTTTTTTTTCCACAACTCTGCTCGGATTGATTTAATACTAGTCATTTTATAATTTTTAGGTCAAGCCTACCAGACAGAACACGCTGGTTGGTTGTGAGAGCCCCATTGTGAACTTACAGTGGGCACAGAGCCTGCCCATTGCATATCATTGGGTGGCTTTATTGTCACTCTCACTATCTTGCTTTTTATTTGTTGCCTTGTGTAGGCCTGCCTTCTTCATCTGTGTTCGCGCTCCCCTAGAGCATAGCCTCATTACATGCGTACTTCCTCTGCTTACTTTTTCGGTAAACGCTCCATGAGAGCGCCTGTGTTTTGCATCTGTCTCAATAGTGTACTTTTCTTCCCGAAGCACACTGTGTTGCTCATTCTCACCCATGTGGTTCTCCTCCTGTGTTGCTTCTTTGCCTATGTATGTGCTGCTTTTCATCTGCCGGCTTCCCATAGCATCCCCCTCCCTGTTGCTGCCCCTCCCATCCACCCGCTCCCCATTACTGCCCCCACCCAGACTCTTATTTTTACATTTATTTATTTGTTTTTGCTGAGCACTTGGCAGCAAATTGCTGTCAGTCCATATGCCTTAAAAGCGGGTTTACACTACTTCAATTGGATTGGTAAAAACAAAATGGCAGTCCCATCATTTTGTATGTACACATGTGTAATAGATCATGCCATGTGTTTTACTATTGTTTTAGGTTATTGCCACTCTTTACAGCATCTTACTGATGCTGTATGTTGTAGTGACCTGGGGAAGGGCACTAGGACCCTGCCATAGACAGAGGGATCAGGGGGGAACCGGACACCACATCCGGTCAGGGGTGTGGGGAGGTCAGTATCGACGGGAAGAAGAACGGGGACGGATGTGCACAGCCGGCTCACAAAGAGAGCAATAAAGAAACCTAACCCTTACCGGTGTCCTGTGTATTTGTGGGTCCGGGGGACGCGACAACTGGCGACGAGGGTGGGATTTTCATCTGGCGACCACCGCTGCGTGAGGGACCGACGACGTGTGCAGGAGAAGCTGAACGACGGAGCCAGGAGCCCACCCTGGTCCGCGCCGTGGAAAGACATCCGACTGCCAGAGAAGCGGTAAGAAACTGAAGTGCCCTGCAAAAGATCGTGCCTGCAGCCCATTAAGCCGAGAGACGCGCGAAGTTCAAAGGAACTATCGCGAGAGCAGGGCGGCCATTTTAGAAACAGGCAGATTGGACCAATCAGGAGCGAGGAACCAGGGGCGGCCATTTTGGAAGGTCAGGCAAAGCTCAGAAGACAGAAACATCGTGAGACTACGGCGGCCATTTTGAAGTCAGGCAAAACAGGCCAATAGGAGCAAAGAACAGCGCGACGGCCATTTTTGAGTCAGGCGGCAACTGAAACCAATAGGAAAAGGCAGAAAAAGAAGAAAACAGACAAAAGAAAAGAAAAACTGTGAAATAAAAGCAGAACACAGTGGAACCAAAGGGGAAATAAAGAATAAAGACAAAAAAAAAAAAAAGGGACAAGGGAGAAAATGAGCAACAATGAGGAGAAGAAGAGCACACAAGCAATTTTCCGCAGGCCTCTACCATTCAGCTTATCGGAGCCGCAAGCAGGTATCAGGTGGGAAAGGTGGATCAGAAAATTTGAGCGCTACATGAGCGCCACGGACGTCCTGGACAACAAACAACTGCACCTACTTCTGAATCTCGCAGGGGACGAAATAGAAGATCTACTGTTAACTTTCCCCGACGATCAAACAGCCAACTACAAGGGAGTGATAAAGTGTCTCACAAAGAAATTTGACCCTCAACGAAATGTCGATTTTGAGAGGTACACGTTTAACACTGCATGCCAGCAAGGGGAAGAGAGCTTAGATGATTTCGCGACGAGACTGAGGAAACTGGTCGCGTATTGCGAATTTGACAAATTCGACAATGAGCAAGCAATAAGATTGCGTATCATCGAAGGTTGTCAATCAGTAGAATTCCGAACACGCATCCTGAAGGAACCAACGACGCTGGAAAAGATACTGACAATGGCTCGCACGGAGGCACGGGCCACAACGCAGAGCCAAACAGATGGAGACGGGAAAGGAGAAGAGAGTGGCGTCAGCATATCGCGTCACTGGGAATTTCAAAAAGAAAGAGTTCCAGGCGCCAGTCCCAACAAAGAAGTGCGACCAAACATGCTACCGATGTGGCCTCGAATTCCCACATGTTGGTGCCTGCCCAGCAATGGGCCAGAAGTGCAGGAAGTGTAATAGGGACAATCACTTTTCAAGCACGTGCATGACCAGACAGTTCAGAAGCGAGAGAGGCAGAACAATGAGACCACGGATGACCAGCAACAGATATGCACAATACATGGAAACGGCAAATCGCAGTTCCTCTGACGAGTCCGAAGAGACGGCAGTACCTGTGAGAGTAGAGAGACTATATCTAATGTCAGACACACCCAAGGAGGAGAAAACAACAGAGCACATTCATCTCGTGGAGAAGCAGCAAATAAAGAAAACGGCCACTGTCAACATTGATGTGGGGAACCACCAAGCAAAGTTCGTGCTTGACAGCGGAGCAACATGCAATATCATGTGCAGCTCGGAATACGAGAAAATGAAAGCGAAACCACCGCTGTCACCGTCGACCGTGGATGTGTTCACGTGGGGCTCCAGCAGACCAGTAGAAAACATGGGAAAATTCATGGAAACTCTAACATACAAAGGCAAGTCTTACCAAGAAGAAGTACACGTGCTCAAGGGTGATATCCCAGCACCATGCCTGCTAAGCAACGTGACGGCACAGGTGATGGGGCTACTAGCAATGACATACCACATGTCAGAAACGGAGAACATTCTACAAGAATACCCAGCCATACTGAAGGGTCTCGGCAAGCTAAAAGGAAAACAGATAACATTACACATCAATGAGTTAATTAAGCCGGTAGCGCAACATCATAGACGAGTACCGATCCACCTACAACCACAAGTTGAGGAAGAGATAACCAGCTTACTGGCACAAGACATCATTGAACATGCTGAAGGGCCAACGCCGTGGGTATCACCGATTGTGGCAGTTCCAAAGAAGGACACCTCAAAGATCCGCATCTGTGTAGTCATGAGGATCCCAAACACCACAATCGCAAGGGAACGTCACCCAGGGCCACACCTCAACGACATGATCAGCTGTCTCACTGGGGCCTGCCGATTCTCGAAGCTGGACCTGTGCAAAGGGTACCATCAATTAGAGCTGGATCATCAGTCCCGGTACATCACGACATTCTCCACACACCTGGGCCTGTTCAGATACAAGCGACTGAGTTTCGGAATATCATCGGCAGCAGAGATATTCCAGGAGACAATAAGGCAGGTGATAAGGCCGGTGCAGAACAGCCTCAACTATAGTGATGACATTTTGGTATTTGGCAAAACAGACAAAGAACATGATACCGCTCTGCGTCAAGTGTGTTCACAGCTGGAGCAAGCGGGCCTGACGCTGAATGGAGACAAATGCGAGCTGGGGAGAGGGGAACTGGTGTTCTTCGGACACATCTTCTCCAAGCACGGGATGAGGCCAGACCCCAGCAAAGTAGAAACGCTGAAGAACGCAAAACCTCCAATGGATGTGGCAGAAGTGAGATCGTTTCTAGGACTTGCCAGCTACTGTGCGCGATACATACAGGATTTTGCCACGGTGAGCACACCGCTAAGAGAACTGACCAGACAAGGGCAGAAGTTCGTCTGGTCCCAGGAATGCGACAAGGCATTCGAGGACATCAGAAAAGCGGTGATGACTGTGGAACATCTCGCTTACTTTGACCCGCACCTGTGCACTGAACTGACTGTAGATGCTAGCCCGGTAGGACTAGGGGCAATACTAGCGCAACACCTGCCAGGGAGAGACCCACCACGAAAAATAGTCGCATATGCCAGCAAAAGCTTAACAGACATTGAGAAGGCATACTCGCAACCAGAAAAGGAAAGCCTAGCAGTGGTCTGGGCGTGTGAACACTACCACATGTTCATCTACGGGAAGCCATTCACCATCATAACTGACCACCAGGCACTGGTAACGATCTATGGCAGCCCGGCCACCAAAATGCCACCCAGGATCGAGCGCTGGGGCATAAGGCTGATGGACTACGATTTCACGATTGTACACAAGCCAGGGAAGGAACACAGCCCGGCAGACTACATGTCGAGACACCCGCTGCCGCAGGCACAGACCATGACATCCATGGCAGAAGAGTACCTAAATTTCATACTAAAGCAAAACACACCGGCACCTATAACACTAGCGGAGCTAGCAAAGGAGACTGAGGACGATGCAACGCTGCAGCTGGCCATGGAGACAATGAGAAGGCAGAGACGGAAGCACGTCAACAATAACTGCACATGGGGAGAAGGAGTATGCAAGGAAGAAATATTGGCTCTAAAGAAAATACATGAAGAGCTGTCTGAGACAGACACAGGAATAATGATGCGAGGGACCAGAATACTGATCCCGAATTCACTCAGGCGGCAACTGGTCAATTTGGCTCATGAATCACACAGAGGCATGGTAGCAGCGAAGAAACTGCTAAGAGAGAAAGTGTGGTTCCCTGGCCTGGACCGCATGGTGGAAAACACCATCATGACATGTCACCTCTGTCAGGTGACGGGCTCACCAGCCAAGCCTGAACCACTACAGATGTCCGAACTGCCAAGAGCGGTGTGGACAACACTAGCAGCTGATTTCTTTGGGCCGATGGACACAGGCCATTATCTGTTAGTAGTCATGGATGAGTACTCGCGATTTCCTATAGTGCGACAGGTGTCATCAACATCAGCAACAGCAACCCTACCAATATTGGATGACATTTTTGCAGCCTGGGGCTCACCAGAAACACTGAAAACAGACAATGGTCCTCCGTTCTCAGGAGACGAGTTCCACCGATTCATGGTCTACCTAGGAGTAAACCACAGAAAGATAACTCCGCTGTGGCCACAGGCGAATGGAATGGTAGAGAGGTTCATGGGGAGCATCAAAAAGGTAGTTCAAAGAGCGAAGCTGGCGCAGATATCGCTCGGCCAAGCTCTGTGTCAGATGCTACGAGACTACAGAAACACGCCACATAGCACCACAGGAAGATGCCCGGCGGAGCTAGTACTGGGAAGGACATGCAGGACGAGACTACCGCAAGTAGAAGCAATCATGGCACCAGAAAACAGCAGCATTGCAGCTAAGGACAGAGAGGCGAAAGGGAAGATGAAAGACTACGCAGATGCCAGGCGACACGCCATCACGTCACACCTGAAGGAAGGGGACACAGTGATAGTGCGTCAACGTCAGCAGAGGAAATCTGACAGCATGTTCTCCAAAGACCCGCTGACAGTAACGAAAGTGAAGGGCCCAATGATCACGGCGGAATCAGAACACCAGAGGATCACACGGAATATCTCACACTTCAAAGGGCTGAAGGAGAAACATGAAGAGGACCAAGATGAGGAAACAGCAGAACACAACGGGTCAGAAAGCAACGGACAGGAGCAAGGACCAGTGGAAGAGCAACAAAGGGAGACCGGCTCAAGAAGGGCATGCAGGAGGCCCAAGAGACTAATAGAGGAAATGTAATGGGTGAAAGCACACCGGCACGTCCGCTGACAGGCTTGTATCTATGACCATCTACCGATCAACGGGTTGACATGCTCGTCATTTCTTTGTGACCAAAGGGGGAGATGTAGTGACCTGGGGAAGGGCACTAGGACCCTGCCATAGACAGAGGGGTCAGGGGGGAACCGGACACCACATCCGGTCAGGGGTGTGGGGAGGTCAGTATCGACGGGAAGAAGAACGGGGACGGATGTGCACAGCCGGCTCACAAAGAGAGCAATAAAGAAACCTAACCCTTACCGGTGTCCTGTGTATGTGTCCGGGGGACGCGACATATGTCATTACTAAAAGGCATTGGGAAAGCTAATAGGTCTTAAGGTCTTAACGGCGAGACATATTGGCTTTGCCAATGCATGTTTCTTTTAGGTTGGTATGGCAATTAGACTAGCTGCCTATACTTTAAAGCTCTGAGTCAACTGTCCATAGAAGTTTGTTACATCCATAAACTTCTGTGTACAAATGATAATGTTGTTTGTAC
Organism: Calotriton arnoldi; assembly: GCA_963921515.1. NCBI lineage: Eukaryota > Metazoa > Chordata > Amphibia > Caudata > Salamandridae > Calotriton > Calotriton arnoldi. Next base: position 305,098 of record CAWUFW010001834.1, on the reverse strand, counting down.
TGATCAAAATGTCTATATTATGAACTGTAGCGATAATATGTTTACTAGGACCTTTTGAGCCTTCAGGAAATGGAAGACTCTGTCCCTCCCCTGAGCCCAGGCGTCTAGACACTGACTCTGGCGGTACAGAATAGTGATTTGTATTTTATTTCTTTTCATGTTGTAAATGAAATTGTCTATGTTTTCTCCATGAATGTCCGAGTGCTGTCCCTGATGGCTATCTTTAAAAATATGAATTAATGAAACAATAACTTTTTTCGTGATTCTGGTTTAGATATTCCCCTATGGGCATGAAACTCCTGCCTCTTCCATGCCAACAGCCCCATAGCAATGGCAAAGAAGAGCGGGGACAAGGTGTGTCCCTGCCTTATTCTATTGAACATAATAGAGAGCTGTTAATTCTAATTTTCGTACATTAAGGAGGATAATTAAGCGTATAAAATGTGTTCCCACTTCTATTCTTTTAATACTACTCCAGGGAGTTGAAGACTTCTCCATGTCCACAAAACTGATACTGCTGGAATCTCTGGGTTATTGTTCTGCATGATGGCAAGCAGAGTGGGTAAATTGTGTGACGCTTCACTTTCCAGGAATAATCCTGACTTATTGGGCAGTACCAACCATCCCATAAGTGGTGTGAGCATTTTTCCCAGAATTGTTGCTAATATCATGGTATCTAGGTTAATTAATGACAGAATTCGATACCATGCAATAGTAATTCATCCTTACCACGTTTCAGAATTCTTAGTACAATTGCCTCCATTGTGAAATGCTGCATTCCAGTGCCTCCTTGTATAGCTCAAATAAGTGTGGGACTATCTCAGTCTTGTGCACTTTGTAAAATCAGTGATTAGTTCATCAGAGCAAAGGGATTACCTGTTAGCCATCAATCACTGAATAAATATCTTAGCTAGTTGTATTGCTTTGTTACCCCTCTACCCAGAACAGCAGTATGGGCTGGATTTAGATCTTGGCGGAGGGGTTACTCCATCACAAACGGTGTCGGGTATCGACCGCCGAAATATAAATCCCATTATATCCTATGGGGTTCATATTTCGGTGGACGAGATATCTGTCACCTTTGAGACAGAGTAACCCGTCCACCCAGATCTAAATTAGGCTCTATGTCTTCTGAACGCTGTCTGAAATTCTATGGATCCAATGCCATGTGTGGGGTGTATGGAGTCCCATAGAAGGAAGTAAAGGCCTCTAGGATTTGTTCATTTTTATATTTATATTCCCATGTGGATCCACATTCTGCGCCCATGAACGTAGTCACAGAAGTCAGGCTAGCATTTATCCAGGTTGCTCACCCTTGCCAAATTTTCTCGCCTTCGTAACTTTCCTAAAAAACATACTTTTGCCTCCACCAGCTCCTAAATTTCTTCCAGAGTTGTACTCAGAACAGCTAGGATCGAGTTATCATCAGTCACCTGCCAATTGACTTAAATGCCCCAGATTTCCTGGGGATGCACATTCCTCTTGTGACGGCTTTCCCATGTCTCTGCCTGCACAGGCACCAAAGCCACACCTACCTCCAGCAAAGCCAGCCACCATACCATCTCTGCCTGGATCCCGGTCACTACAGAAGACGCCGCCAAAACCATGAAGAGCATTTACTCAGGAGCCCCCACGGTTCCCTGCCCGCCGCACAACTTCCACAGAGCCGCCATAGCACCCAAACTACGACGCACCATCAACTCCACCTTCGAAACCAGCACATTCCCCGACGACTGGAAACACGCAGAAGTCAAGCCCCTCCTCAAGAAGCCCTCTGCAGACCCGACGGCCCTCAAAAACTACCGACCCATATCTCTCTTCCCCTTCGCAGCCAAAGTCACTGAGAAGATCGTCAACATCCAGCTCACGAACTTCATCGAAGCCAACTCCATCCTCGACTCCTCCCAATCTGTATTCCGCAGCAACCACAGCACTGAGACCGCCCTCCTAGCTGCCACAGACGACACCGCACACTCCTCGACCTGGGCCACATGGCGGCTCTCATCCTACTAGACCTCTCTGCAGCCTTCAACACCATCTCCCACTGCACACTCACCGCCAAACTCCACAATGCCGGCATTCAGGGAACCGCCCTCGACTGGATCTGCTCTTTCCTCACCGGCCTAACCCAAAGAATCAGACTCCCACCCTTCCTCTCCGAACCCACAGAGATCAGCTGTGGAGTACCCCAAGGATCATCACTCTGCCCCACGCTCTTCAACATCAACATGGCCCCCCTCGCCACCATCGGCAGACAGCATGGACTCACCATAGTATCCTACGCCGACGACACGCAGCTCATCCTCTCCCTCACAAAGGAACCCAACACCACCAGACTCAGCTTCCAGGAAGGAATGGAAGATGTCGCATCCTGGATGAGCAGCAGCTGCCTGAAGCTCAACTCAAAGAAGACAGAAGTCCTCGTCCTCTGACCCACCTCCTCGGCATGGGACAACATCTGGTGGCCCACCACCCTCGGCAACCCCCTCATACCCACGGACCAAGCCCGCAACCTCTGAATCATACTTGACTCCTCCCTCACCATGACCCAACAGATCAACGCCGTCACCTCCACTTGCTTCAACACCCTCCGCATCCTCTGCAAGACCTTCAAATGAATCACCCCCGAATCCAGAAAGACCGTCATCCACGCACTCATAACCAGCATATTGGACTACGGAAATGCCCTCTATGCCGGAATCAACAAATCCCTGCTCCAAAAACTCCAGACCATCCAGAACACCGCTGCCAGACTCGTCCTCTGCATCCCAAGACAAGACCACATCACCCAGCACCTACGAGACCTCCACTGGATCCCCGTCGAGAAGAGAGTGACCTTCAAGCTACTTACTCACGCCTACAAATCCCTCCACAACACCAAACCCCAATACCTCAACGAAAGAGTCTCCTTCTACGCACCCAAGGGAAGCCTCCGCTCCGCCGACCTCACCCTGGCAGAAACCCCCTACATCCGCAGAGCCAGAACGGGTGGAAGAGCCTACTCCTAAATCGCGGCAAAGTCCTGGAACAAACTCCCGCTCAGCATAAGACGTTCACCCATTCTCCAAGCCTTCAGGAAGAGCCTCAAGACCTGGCTCTTTGGGTGAGATGGAGCTGCAGGACTCCCCCGCGCATTGAGACCTTCACGGGTGAGTAGCACGCTTCACAAATACCTGATTGATTGATTGAACCAACACTGGTTCTAAAATAAAACTTCTCCATGCTATTCTATATAGATTGTCTACACTCCAAGCCTGAAGGCTATTTGAAGGGTATCTCTAGGATCCTCCCTGTTCCCTATGGTGTGAAAATAGCATTGTTCTTTGCATTGTGGAGTGGTGTGTCAGGGTACATAGTAAGGAGTGCTCCTCCTTCACCTATGGCAGCAGGATCCTAGACATCAACCAATGTTCTATTCTCAAGAAGGAGTCATGGAGCAAAGGGTAATATGAATTTGCCATTTCCTACCTTTGTCACTCCCGCCTAACATCTTCCACATTCAAGTTATCCTTTATACCAAACATTGCTCAGGCAGCCATAGTTAGCCAACCTTCCACGGTCCACAGTCTATCTGAGTGAGGATGCAACACTAGATTGAAGCCCTCACCCCATACTATATCACTGGACTTAATCTGCCTAGATAAATTTAACACCCCATCAAAAAACTCTGGTACATCTCCACTGGACCATATATATTTACACATGTAAGTGGTAGGTCATACATCAACACTTGGAGTATGATATCTCTTCCTTTTTAGGTTTTCAAGCACTTGATCACACTTAAAATCCACAGCTTTGTGAATCAATAATGCCAGCTCCTTACAACAGGAGCTGTATCAGGCATAATACCAATGTTCCTCTTCTGCTGAACAACTTGTACTGGCCTTGCCTTACGTGTGTCTCTTGTATCAGCATGACATCCACACCTTGTCTCTCTATATAGGCTTTCCTGTGGTTGTTGAGCCCCTTGATGTACCAGGTAATGGAGGATATTTTTTAACTTATATTAAGGGCCTGATTGGACCGCCGAACGTGTGGTGGCAGTCCGACAACCTCCTCACTGGGTGACTGCCCGCAGTATTACAACTGAGGCGGTCGGACTGCCACAAGACCACCGGCACTGCTGGGATCAAGGATCCCGCTGGGCCAGCAGTCTTTCCCTGGCAGGATTATGCTGGCGGTGCCCAGCCAGCACTGCCGAGCATATTCCGAGTTGCCATTTCAACACTCTTTTCAAGGCGCTGAACCTGCTATGAAAAGGGTGGCGGAGTAGCAACAAAGCTGGATTTGGGCCTGGCAGTGCATGCAACGGGGCACATGTAGTGCCCCCCTGAATTTGCACCCTCCCTTCCTGCATGGTGTGGCATGTATGCCACACTATGCAGAAAGGTGCAGTCGGTGCTCTGAGAGCAGCGGTCTGCCTGTCAGGCGGTTTTTATGAGCCTGACAGACCGCCACTATCAGACCACTGCAGGACCGCCCGCCAGACCAGGAAAAAACTCCTGATCTGGAGGGTGGTCACACCACAGATTTGACAGTCCCACTGCAGACGGCGTGTTGCACCGTCTGCTGTGGGACAGTCAAACTCGTAATCAGGCCCTAAGTGACCCTATTAATATTTTGAATCCATACCTATAAGTATGTGTTTTGAATGGTGTTGTGTCTCATCAAAGAAAGTCAATGCCCCAGTCGACTGCACCATGAACTGACAACCAATACATAGAAACCCCCTGGCCCCACGCTAATTCCCTAATGGGGTATACTTATTTTGTGCCCAGACTCTTCAGTGGAAAATAAAATGATAATAACTCGTGTTATCATTTTGTTTTCTCCAACTTCCGCAGCTTTGCGTGAGGGGGCGGGAGCAAGGGAGGAGTGGTAGCACCCTCCTAACTGCGCAATGACTGCTTGGCCGGCCCTCTCGGGCCAGCCAAACAGTCTTGCGCACTTCACATGTTCTCCATGCAGGCTGCATTACAGCCTGCATGGAGAACAAGCCCAGGATCCCAGTCAGCGTTTGAGTGTCGAAACAATGCGCTCAGACCAACCCATTGTCAGTGAAATTGCTCCCCTCCCTCGCAGCTCCACCATTAAGTGAGGCCTGCCCCTGCACTCTCGAGTGTTTGGTGCTCGAGGCCCTCCTCCACCCGCAGGTTTCCCTGCGCCTCATCCCTGGTGGTCCAGTGGACCTCTATCCCCTTTCTCTAGCTCCGTTTTTCACTTGTTTTTCACTCGTTTTTTCACTCGTTTTTCTACCCTCTTTTTCTTCTCCTTTCTGCACTTTTCTGCATTTCTGCTCCTTTCTGCTCTATTTCCTTTTTCCTTTACTCCTCCTTTCCCTCCTTTCCTGCCGCTGCTGCCCCCGCGGTCCCTCCCCCCCAGCACGACCAGCGCGACCGGCCCAATCCAGCTCCCGCCTCCCAGCTGTCCAGCCCTCCCCAACCCCTACTTAATGGCGGCCGCTGCGGGGACAGGCGAGCAAGACCACTGACCCATTGTCAGTGAAATTGCTCCCCCTCCCTCGCAGCTCCACCATTAAGTAAGGCCTGCCTCTGCACTCTCGAGTGTTTGGTGCTCGAGGCCCTCCTCCACCCGCAGGTTTCCCTGCGCCTCATCCCTGGTGGTCCAGTGGACCTCAATCTCCTTTCTCTAGCTCCATTTTTCACTCATTTTTTCACTCGTTTTTCTACCCTCTTTTTCTTCTCCTTTCTGCACTTTTCTGCATTTCTGCTCCTTTCTGCTCTATTTCCTTTTTCCTTTACTCCTCCTTTTCCCTCCTTTCCTGCCCGCTTTCCCTGCCGCTGCTGCCCCCGCGGCCCCTCCCCCCCAGCACGACCAGCGCGACCGGCCCAATCCAGCTCCCCTCCCCGCTCCCGCCTCCCAGCTGTCCAGCCCTCGCCGACCCCTACTTAATGGCGGCCGCTGTGCGGCCACGCCGCTGGTGCGCCGAAGGTGCGCCAAAGGCAAGCCCGTCTGCGCCCGTCCGCGTTCCAGCGCCAGGAACCCTGGACCTTTACACCACCAACGCTACGACCCAGCAGTACTCCATGCACTCAACCCCGGCCGAAACAACAACTGCATGCTAGCCTCACCAGCGGACACCCACGGACCCTTCAGCTGTCACCGCTGCCGACAAACCTACAGCACCACTAGGAACACGGACCCAGCACAACCCGACCGCAAGAACACACCCGTACCGAAGACCTTGCAATGCATCCTCCTCAACGTCCGATCCCTCCACAAACACGCCACCGAAATCTGGGACCTCCTCGACAGCACCACCTTGGATGTAGCGTTCTTCACCGAAACCTGGACCAACACCACCTCGGGGCCAGACATCGCCATCGCCATTCCCCAAGGATACAAGATCTCCAGGAAGGACCGCCCCACCCGCCCGGGAGGAGGAATCGCCATCGTCCACAAATCAACCCTCCGCCTGAGCACACTCCCCGACGAAACCACAGACCTGATGGAACACCTTCACTTCAAGATACTGACCAGCCCTACGTAACTTTCCTAAAAAACATACTTTTGCCTCCACCAGCTCCTAAATTTCTTCCAGAGTTGTACTCAGAACAGCTAGGATCGAGTTATCATCAGTCACCTGCCAATTGACTTAAATGCCCCAGATTTCCTGGAGATGCACATTCCTCTTGTGACGGCTTTCCCATGTCTCTGCCTGCACAGGCACCGAAGCCACACCTACCTCCAGCAAAGCCAGTCACCCTACCATCTCTGCCTGGATCCCGGTCACTACAGAAGACACCGCCAAAACCATGAAGAGCATTTACTCAGGAGCCCCCACGGTTCCCTGCCCGCCACACATCTTCCACAGAGCCGCCATAGCACCCAAACTACGACGCACCATCAACTCCACCTTCGAAACCAGCACATTCCCCGACGACTGGAAACACGCAGAAGTCAAGCCCCGCCTAAAGAAGCCCTCTGCAGACCCGACGGCCCTCAAAAACTACCGACCCATCTCTCTCTTCCCCTTCGCAGCCAAAGTCACTGAGAAGATCGTCAACATCCAGCTCACGAACTTCATCGAAGCCAACTCCATCCTCGACTCCTCCCAATCTGTATTCCGCAGCAACCACAGCACCGAGACCGCCCTCCTAGCTGCCACAGATGACACCGCACTCTCCTCGACCTGGGCCACATGGCGGCTCTCATCCTACTAGACCTCTCTGCAGCCTTCGACACCATCTCCCACTGCACACTCACCGCCCAACTCCACGATGCCGGCATTCAGGGAACCGCCCTCGACTGGATCTGCTCTTTCCTCACCGGCCGAACCCAAAGAATCAGACTCCCACCCTTCCTCTCCGAACCCACAGAGATCAGCTGTGGAGTACCCCAAGGATCATCACTCTGCCCCACGCTCTTCAACATCAACATGGCCCCCCTCGCCACCATCGTCAGACAGCATGGACTCAGCATAGTATCCTACTCCGACGACACGCAGCTCATCCTCTCCCTCACAAAGGAACCCAACACCACCAGACTCAGCTTCCAGGAAGGAATGGAAGATGTCGCATCCTGGATGAGCAGCAGCTGCCTGAAGCTCAACTCAGAGAAGACAGAAGTCCTCGTCCTCTGGCCCACCTCCTCGGCATGGGACAACATCTGGTGGCCCACCACCCTCGGCAACCCCCTCATACCCACGGACCAAGCCCGCAACCTCTGAATCATACTTGACTCCTCCCTCACCATGACCCAACAGATCAACGCCGTCACCTCCACTTGCTTCAACACCCTCCGCATCCTCTGGAAGACCTTCAAATGAATCACCCCCGAATCCAGAAAGACCGTCATCCACGCACTCATAACCAGCATATTGGACTACAGAAATGCCCTCTATGCCGGAATCAACAAATCCCTGCTCCAAAAACTCCAGACCATCCAGAACACCGCTGCCAGACTCGTCCTCGGCATCCCAAGACAAGACCACATCACCCAGCACCTACAAGACCTCCACTGGTTCCCCGTCGAGAAGAGAGTGACCTTCAAGCTACTTACTCACGCCTACAAATCCCTCCACAACACCAAACCCCAATACCTCAACGAAAGAGTCTCCTTCTACGCACCCAAGGGAAGCCTCCGCTCCGCCGACCTCACCCTGGCAGAAACCCCCTACATCCGCAGAGCCAGAACGGGTGGAAGAGCCTACTCCTAAATCGCGGCAAAGTCCTGGAACAAACTCCCGCTCAGGATAAGACGTTCACCCATTCTCCAAGCCTTCAGGAAGAGCCTCAAGACCTGGCTCTTTGGGTGAGATGGAGCTGCAGGATTCCCCCGCGCATTGAGACCTTCACGGGTGAGTAGCACGCTTCACAAATACCTGATTGATTGAACCAACACTGGTTCTAAAATAAAACTTCTCCATGCTATTCTATATAGATTGTCTACACTCCAAGCCTGAAGGCTATTTGAAGGGTATCTCTAGGATCCTCCCTGTTCCCTATGGTGTGAAAATAGCATTGTTCTTTGCATTGTGGAGTGGTGTGTCAGGGTACATAGTAAGGAGTGCTCCTCCTTCACCTATGGCAGCAGGATCCTAGACATCAACCAATGTTCTATTCTCAAGAAGGAGTCATGGAGCAAAGGGTAATATGAATTTGCCATTTCCTACCTTTGTCACTCCCGCCTAACATCTTCCACATTCAAGTTATCCTTTATACCAAACATTGCTCAGGCAGCCATAGTTAGCCAACCTTCCATGGTCCACAGTCTATCGAGTGAGGATGCAACACTAGATTGAAGCCCTCACCCCATACTATATCACTGGACTTAATCTGCCTAGATAAATTTAACACCCCATCAAAAAACTCTGGTACATCTCCACTGGACCATATATATTTACACATGTAAGTGGTAGGTCATACATCAACACTTGGAGTATGATATCTCTTCCTTTTTAGGTTTTCAAGCACTTGATCACACTTAAAATCCACAGCTTTGTGAATCAATAATGCCAGCTCCTTACAACAGGAGCTGTATCAGGCATAATACCAATGTTCCTCTTCTGCTGAACAACTTGTTCTGGCCTTGCCTTACGTGTGTCTCTTGTATCAGCATGACATCCACACCTTGTCTCTCTATATAGGCTTTCCTGTGGTTGTTGAGCCCCTTGATGTTCCAGGTAATGGAGGATATTTTTCAACTTATATTAAGGGCCTGATTGGACCGCCGAACGTGTGGTGGCAGCCCGACAACCTCCTCACTGGGTGACTGCCCGCAGTATTACAACTGAGGCGGTCAGACTGCCACAAGACCACCGGCACTGCTGGGATCAAGGATCCCGCTGGGCCAGCAGTCTTTCCCTGGCAGGATTATGCTGGCGGTGCCCAGCCAGCACTGCCGAGCATATTCCGAGTTGCCATTTCAACACTCTTTTCAAGGCGCTGAACCTGCCATGAAAAGGGTGGCGGAGTAGCAACAAAGCTGGATTTGGGCCTGGCAGTGCATGCAACGAGGCACATGTAGTGCCCCCCTGAATGTGCACCCTCCCTTCCTGCATGGTGTGGCAAGTATGCCACACCATGCAGAAAGGTGCAGTCGGTGCTCTGAGAGCAGTGGTCTGCCTGTCAGGCGGTTTTTATGAGCCTGACAGACCGCCACTATCAGACCACTGCAGGACCGCCCGCCAGACCAGGAAAAAACTCCTGATCTGGAGGGTGGTCACACCACAGATTTGACAGTCCCACTGCAGACGGCGTGTTGCACCGTCCGCTGTGGGACAGTCAAACTCGTAATCAGGCCCTAAGTGACCCTATTAATGTTTTGAATCCATACCTAGAAGTATGTGTTTTGAATGGTGTTGTGTCTCATCAAAGAAAGTCAATGCCCCAGTCGACTGCACCATGAACTGACAACCAATACATAGAAACCCCCTGGCCCCACGCTAATTCCCTAATGGGGTATACTTATTTTGTGCCCAGACTCTTCAGTGGAAAATAAAATGATAATAACTCGTGTTATCATTTTGTTTTCTCCAACTTCCGCAGCTTTGCGTGAGGGGGCGGGAGCAAGGGAGGAGTGGTAGCACCCTCCTAACTGCGCAATGACTGCTTGGCCGGCCCTCTCGGGCCAGCCAAACAGTCTTGCGCACTTCACATGTTCTCCATGCAGGCTGCATTACAGCCTGCATGGAGAAGAAGCCCAGGATCCCAGCCAGCGTTTGAGTGTCGAAACAATGCGCTCAGACCAACCCATTGTCAGTGAAATTGCTCCCCTCCCTCGCAGCTCCACCATTAAGTGAGGCCTGCCCCTGCACTCTCGAGTGTTTGGTGCTCGAGGCCCTCCTCCACCAGCAGGTTTCCCTGCGCCTCATCCCTGGTGGTCCAGTGGACCTCTATCCTCTTTCTCTAGCTCCGTTTTTCACTCATTTTTCACTCGTTTTTTCACTCGTTTTTCTACCCTCTTTTTCTTCTCCTTTCTGCACTTTTCTGCATTTCTGCTCCTTTCTGCTCTATTTCCTTTTTCCTTTACTCCTCCTTTCCCTCCTTTCCTGCCGCTGCTGCCCCCGTGGTCCCTCCCCCCCAGCACGACCAGCGCGACCTGCCCAATCCAGCTCCCCTCCCCGCTCCCGCCTCCCAGCTGTCCAGCCCTCCCCAACCCCTACTTAATGGCGGCCGCTGCGGGGACAGGCGAGCAAGACCACTGACCCATTGTCAGTGATATTGCTCCCCCACCCTCGCAGCTCCACCATTAAGTAAGGCCTGCCTCTGCACTCTCGAGTGTTTGGTGCTCGAGGCCCTCCTCCACCCGCAGGTTTCCCTGCGCCTCATCCCTGGTGGTCCAGTGGACCTCTATCTCCTTTCTCTAGCTCCATTTTTCACTCATTTTTTCACTCGTTTTTCTACCCTCTTTTTCTTCTCCTTTCTGCACTTTTCTGCATTTCTGCTCCTTTCTGCTCTATTTCCTTTTTCCTTTACTCCTCCTTTTCCCTCCTTTCCTGCCCGCTTTCCCTGCCGCTGCTGCCCCCGCGGCCCCTCCTCCCCCAGCACGACCAACGCGACCGGCCCAATCCAGCTCCCCTCCCCGCTCCCGCCTCCCAGCTGTTCAGCCCTCCCCGACCCCTACTTAATGGCGGCCACTGCGGGGACAGGCGAGCAAGACCACTGACCCATTGTCAGTGAAATTGCTCCCCTCCCTCGCAGCTCCACCATTAAGTGAGGCCTGCCCCTGCACTCTCGAGTGTTTGGTGCTCAAGGCCCTCCTCCACCCGCAGGTTTCCCTGCGCCTCATCCCTGGTGGTCCAGTGGACCTCTATCTCCTTTCTCTAGCTCCGTTTTTCACTCGTTTTTTCACTAGTTTTTCTACCCTTTTTCTTCTCCTTTCTGCACTTTTCTGCATTTCTGCTCTATTTCCTTTTTCCTTTACTCCTCCTTTTCCCTCCTTTCCTGCCCGCTTTCCCTGCCGCTGCTGCCCCCGCGGCCCCTCCCCCCAGCACGACCAGCCCGACCGGCCCAATCCAGCTCCCCTCCCCGCTCCCGCCTCCCAGCTGTCCAGCCCTCGCCGACCCCTACTTAATGGCGGCTGCTGTGCGGCCACGCCGCTGGTGCGCCCAAGGCGCGCCAAAGGCAAGCCCGTCTGCGACCGTCCGCGACCAGCGCCAGGAACCTGGACCTCCACACCGCCAACGCTACGACCCAGCAGCACTCCATGCACTCAACCCCGGCCGAAACAACAACTGCATGCTAGCCTCACCAGCCGACACCCACGGACCCTTCAGCTGTCACCGCTGCCGACAAACCTACAGCACCACTAGGAACACGGACCCAGCACAACCCGACCGCTAGAACACACCCGTACCGAAGACCTTGCAATGCATCCTCCTCAACGTCCGATCCCTCCACAAACACGCCACCGAAATCTGGGACCTCCTCGACAGCACCACCCCGGATGTAGCGTTCTTCACCGAAACCTGGACCAACACCACCTCGGGCCAGACATCGCCATCGCCATTCCCCAAGGATACAAGATCTCCAGGAAGGAACGCCCCACCCGCCCGGGAGGAGGAATCGCCATCATCCACAAATCAACCCTCCGCCTGAGCACACTCCCCGACGAAACCACAGACCTGATGGAACACCTTCACTTCAAGATACTGACCAGCCCTACCACCACCCTCCAAGGAACCCTCATCTACCGACCCCCTGGACCACGTGGACCGTTCACTAACTCCATCACGGACATCATCTCCCCGCATGCCATTGCATCCACCAACTACACCCTGCTCGGAGACCTCAACTTCCAACTCGACAACCAACTGGACCCCAACACCACATCCCTCCTGGACAACCTCCACAACATTGGACTCCGCCAAATCGTGACCGAACCAACGCACTCAGCAGGACACACCCTCGACCCCCTCTTCACAACAACAAACTCCATCCCCTTCAGCCACACCACCGAACGCCAGTGGACTGACCTCCGATGCGTCCACTTCACCTTCAGAACACCCACCATCCACAGACACCAGCACCTGCTCCCACGAAGAAACTGGACCAGAATCACTGACGACCAGCTCACCTCCTCACTCAGCAACTCCACCCCAACCATCGCGGGAAACGACGACCCCAACACCGCAGCCCAAACCCTGCACAGATGGATCTCCGACAGCGCCAACTCCATAGCCCCCCCTCAAGAAAAACAACAACACCCACGCCAAGAAAGCCAGATAGTTTACCACCGAACTTCGAGAGTCCAGACGCACTTGCCGCCGTCTCGAAAAGGCCTGGAGGAACACCAAATCCACAGAAGCACACAACAACTTCAGAGCCGCTACCAACGCCCACCACCAACTCATCAGAAAAACAAGAAAAAAAGCGATTGAAGACAGAATCTCCACACACGCACACAATAGCAAAGAACTCTTCAACATCATCAAGGAGTTTGCCCAACCCACCAGCGAATCGACGAACATTCCTCCCTCACAAGACCTCTGCGACAAACTCAGCACCTTCTTTCACCACAAAATCAAGAGCATCTACAACAACTTCGACGAAGACAACCAACACACTGAACCCCCGCCAACCACCCCCGACACCCTGAAGCCAGCGATTGACAACTGGACAGCCCTCACCACCGAGGAAACACTGAAGACAATGAAGTCAATCCACTCCGGGGCCCTCACGGACCCCTGCCCCCACCACATCTTCAACAGAGCTGCCGACACCATTGCACCCATACTCCGCCACACCATCAACCGCTCCCTGGTGACCGCCTCGTTCCCTGATGACTGGAAACACGCCGAGGTCAACCCCCTCCTGAAGAAACCCTCGGCGGACCCCACCGACCTCAAAAACTACAGACCCATCTCCCTGCTCCCGTTCCCAGCGAAAGTCATCGAGAAAGCCATCAACAGCCAACTCACCACATTCATCGAAGAGCACAACATCCTTGACTCCTCCCAATCCGGCTTCAGAAAAAAGCACAGTACGGAAGCCGCCCTCCTCGCCGCAACAGACGACATCCGCACCCTACTGGACAATGGAGAAACAGTAGCCCTCATCCTCCTCGACCTCTCAGCGGCGTTCGACACTGTCTCTCACCGCACACAAATACGCAGACTCCTCGACGCAGGGATCCAGAGATCCAGGACAAGGCCCTCGAATGGATCCGCTCCTTCCTCTCCGGCAGAACGCAGCGGGTCAGACTCCTCCCTTTCCTCTCGGACCCTACACCAACCACCTGCGGAGTCCCTCAGGGGTCCTCCCTCAGCCCTACGCTCTTCAACGTCTACATGGCTCCACTCGCTCCCATCATCAGAACCTACGGACTCAACATCGTGTCATACGCAGACGACACCCAACTCACCCTCTCTCTATCCAACGAACCCAACACCGCCAGACACAACTTTCGAGAAGGCATGGAAGCCGTCGCCAAATGGATGAAAAACAGCTGCCTACAACTAAACACCAACAAGACAGAAGTACTCATCATGGGCCCAAACCCCGACGCCTGGAACGACACCTGGTGGCCCCTAGCCCTCGGAAACCCGCCCACGGACCACGCACATACCCTGGGAATCATCCTGGACTCCGAGCTCAAAATGGACCGCCAGATCTACTCCGTCTCGTCCTCCTGCTTCCACACCCTCCGCCTCCTACGTAAGACCTTCAAATGGATCCCCCTCGAACATAGAAAGACCGTCACTCACGCCCTGGTCACCAGCAGACTCGACTACGGCAACGCACTCTACGCCGGAATAAACAAAAACCTCACCCACAAGCTACAGAACATCCAGAACGCCGCCGCAAGACTGGTCCTCAACCTGCCAAGACACTGCCACATCTCCCAGCACCTGCGCACACTCCACTGGCTCCCCATTGAGGCCAGAGTCACCTTCAAGATGCTCACCCACGCACACAAGGCCCTCCACGACACCGGACCAGCATACCTGAACAGCCGACTCAATTTCCACGCACCCCAAAGGACCCTACGATCAGCCCAGCTCTCCTACGCTGTGGTCCCCCGCACCAGAAAGACCAGATCGGGAGGCCGCTCCTTCTCCTTCCTCGCGGCCAGAGCCTGGAACGCCCTTCCGCTCCACCTCCGACAGACAACATCACTTCCCATCTTCGCAAGAAACCTCCAAACCTGGCTCTTCGGCAGACCCCCTCCTTGATGGACTGGAACATGCACCCCCCCCTACCTCCAGCGCCTTGAGACCCTTACGGGTGAGTAGTCGCGCTTAACAAACGCCTGATTGATTGATTGACTGAGTGGGAGCCTGGGCGTGCTTCCTGTTCAGGCCAGCGAGGGAGGACTACGGAGCAGAGATGCAGCGAGGAAGCGCTGAGAAGGTAAGTTTATTATTTTATTTTTTAATACCCGCTTCCAGGGCCGGACTGGCCATAGCGGGCACCGGGCGTTTCCCCGGTAGGCCGCTAGTTTGGGGGCCGGTTTTGGCCCCCTGGGGGGCCGTTTTTGTTACCGGGGGTCACCAATATCGGCCCCCTGTAACAAAATCGGCCGAAACCGGCCCTCGCAAACTGCTCGGCTGCACTCCCCCTCTCCCCAGGGGGGGCCGGCTGAGCAGTTTGCCAGGGCCGGTTTCCGTTCCCAGTCCGGCCCTGCCCGCTTCCCCCACGTCCCCCACGTCCGGCCCTGCCCCCTGCCCCCTACCTCCGATCCGTGCTGGCTGCCTCCGAAACTATTTTCTGTCCCAGTTCTACCCTCCTGTTCCTAGGGCTTTTTTTTTTTATCATTTATGCATGCTCGCTTCTAAACACCATTGATGGATTGAGTCTACAGTTTTAGTCCTAAACTGATTACACACACATTTTAATGTCAGCTGACAAGGTTTTCAACTACACGCAAAGCTGCACCATTGTCCCTTTGCATAAGAATCATGAATGGGTGACCCTATAGTCAACACTAAAGTTTGTCTCCCATTCCCATCGACCTACACCGTTCCAGCACAGAGGTAGTTCCAAGAATCTTCATGAAAGAGACACCTACTTCCAGGTAGCAGCTCTTGATAACTTCACCACAGTGGATGTGCTAAATTAATAATAAGTGCTAAATTATACATATCATACCAGCAACATCTAATTAAAATGGCTTTGTGTAAGCTACCCTTTGTAGATATTTGTTTACTTAATTTTCTTGTCAAATCTATTTTAAGCACCTGGCTCCCCTGAAAATGAAGCCTTGTGTCTTTAAAACGGATCTGAACGGCTACGTATCAAACGTCTGAACAGACAAATGCAATTAATTTCCCATTAGCTCAAAAATTGCATATCAATTATCTTAACATCTGATTTAGTGTAAGAAAATATTTAAAATACTTCTAACTTACATCCGTAACCGACTTCACAAGCAGTAATTTAATAGCCACGACAAGGTGATTAAAGATAGCATTTTTGCTGCAACCTAAAGAAAGTGTTGTAGACATAAAACATTGCATTCTAGAGCAGGGGCAAAATCACCTTCACTGATAATTTGTTAGCAACCTTCACCTGCGTTGTCACTTCTGCCTGCAACAATGTTGTCTCAAAACGTTGTCTCTAAAACTAACCACATTCACAATAAACTCTTCATTTAAGAAATGTAAACAAAAATATTGCCAGACGTGGAGAAATCGAGGTTGAAAAATGGAAGGTAACTCTAAGGATCAGGTCTACATCAGTGGTTGTTAACCTTTTGATTTCTGTCCACCCCCACTTCATCATTACTGAAACCCGGGGACCCCCATTGGATTGTTATTGGAATACAGGAACCCCCAATGAGTCATTACTGGAAGCTGGGGACAACAGCCTAAACAATTTTGATGATTTGACACAGAAAACAATACACAAAAATACTGAAACAAGCATTCGTCAAACAAATACACAAATGAGGACATATTTTATTTAATGCATAAATGTAAAAAAAATACATATAATTCACATGGGAAGGTTGGAGCTTTTCCAAATTAAATCCAGGCTACCAATCATCCATGCTAGATTCTGTTTGATGCACTTGCTCTGTTGCTGCAAATAAATCTGAGGATACCAATTTAACAATTTAACCTCCAATTTCAAATTCATTTACATTGACAGAACGTTTTACATTTTATGACTGATATTTTGAGTTTTTATTTATAAACACTGTATTAATCAGTTAATATTATTTGATTTCCTAAGCAGTTATGGACCCCCTGAGTAGGTGCTGTGGACCCTCGGGGGTCCTTGAACCACAAGTTAAGAATCATTGGTTTAAACGATCCAGCAGACAGGTTTTCCTAGCAGCTTTGGCAGAAATGCCCTCAGGTGTGGAATGAATGGATGGATGAATGAATTATTAATGAATATTGTCAACTCATTTGGAGCCATGGACACCATCTCCTGCTCAGTACTTCTCTTATTTGATGAGTCTTTATTCTACTGAAGATGAGCATCTTATTCCAGAGACTTTGCGGAGAGAGTGCTTGAGTGTCAAGCACTGGGTTGCATTTTGGCCATTGTAATGCTAAAGCTATTGGCTAACGTGTTACGTGTGACTGAGCCTGCTGCAATCCTCCGCTGTATAGCATTTTGCTATGGTGGATGCAATGTAGCAAAGACACCAGTCTCAGGGCCTCCTGAACTCTCATAGGGCATTGGTCTAATCAGCGTCCACCTTTTCCTTTTTCATCTTAGAGGAGGTGGGGTTGATTCTCATTACCTGGGCTGCTTGGGCAGACTACTTTTATCTCAATGATAAGACTACTGAGGTGGCTTCCTAAACTTCTATGGAGAGCATCCATGAAGGCCGACCCAACTCCTACTTAGTCCTTGTGGAGACATTATAGCAGCAGGCCCTCTGCCTCTCCTCCATCAATGACACAATCACCACCCTGAAGAAACAGAGGTTATAGTGGGTATCAATCCGCTACCCCAGGAATCAATGTGTAGCAAACCCAACAATCTGTGATGTGGAGCAGTTGATGAAGATTCAGCATTGGACAAGAAGCATTCAGTTTTGAGTTTTGAATTACCATTTGAAGCTATACCTGTGCATGATGAACCTATACTTCAGCATGTGCTTTGGTTTACCTGGGCATTTATGGCTGTGCCTGTGTGTCTGGTTTGTACATGAGCATTAATTACTGTTCCTTGGCATGTGGCAATATCTGCCTGGATATTTGAGAATGTTAATTAGCATCTGAGAAGGTGTCTGAGCATTGGGACTGTTTCTGAATATTTGGAATTGAGCCTGGGCATTAGGTATTTTCCCTCAGGTGTATTTAGCCTCATTTGATGGCTAACTGGGTACCTGATGGCTGAATCCACAACCTGTCTAGAGTTGCCGCTGGACTGTTAAGGCTGCATTCTAGTTAACATATGATTAGTCTGTAAACTAGACATTTATCTGCCTCAGTACCATTTTAAATATTATATTGACCGTGGCAGCTGGTGATTTTTAAATGTGGTTGGGCGTAATACTTGTCCCAAGTTCACAACATTTTTTTTATTTGCCTTGGGTGTTCACTATATGTTAAGAATTACCTCCAGTGTGCCAGTGCCAACACTTTGTCACGGGTACTTCATATGCCAAGGATTATATACAATATGTCAGTGCCAGAATTCTTCTATTGATACTGCGCATATACCATGGTAGTCCATAGGTAAAAAAATAACTCCAGTAAGTCAGAGCCGGCATTTCATCATGGTTTGCTTTCCCAAAGAGGACTCTCCCAGTCCTAATATACCATAGCTCTTCTCTCAGAGGCTAAGAATAACCTACAATATGCCAGCACCAGCCTTTTGCCATAGGTGTACCATAGGGCAAGTATTACTTCCAGGCAGAGCTTACTTTGAGCCGTGGTTGCCAGTGGTGGCCACCAACACTCATTTATGTTGACCAGCACTTATTTTTCCACATCAGACACTTACTAACAGCAAGAGAGGAAAAAGCACACAAAGCGGAAAGACGGATGAAGGGAAAGATGGAAAAAATATCACAAAGGGAGAAAACAGGAACCTGTAAGTGTGTGATAAAGGGGCAGGAAGAGTCTGCTATTGGATTAAAGAGGCATGAGGTGAATTTAAGATTACACAGCCTTGATATTCAGAGCATTGACATTTAATTGCACGGGCAACGGGCTTCTGAGCAGAGCTTCAGGCATAGGCATTCATTAAAAGCACTGATTTCAGGGTCTACATTTTACCATGGGTGCTGTCCATGATGCCAAGAAATACTTCAAATGTGCCACTGTCAGCATTGTGCAATGGGTGCCCACATGTCAAGCATTTCCTCCAGAATGCCAGCCCCGGCATTGTTACACAGTTGCCCCTATTCCAAGAATTACTTCCAGAATGTCAGGGCCTTCATTTTGCCATGGGCATCCTCCCTTATGTCATAATTGCCTCCAATATCCCAGCAGCAGCATGTTACCTTGGGTGCCTCTATAAACCAAGAATTACTTCAAATATATCTTGAGCCAGTGACACTCTAACACCACCCATCTTTGAACCCTAAACATCCCTCTCCTCCTCTAAACAACCACCCACCCATGAACCCTAAAAACCCAAATGCAGGCCAACTGGTGTATGGAGGATTTCAGAATGACCAAACGGCACTGAACACAACTAGAACAGAGATGGGAGGCAAGCCAGGAAGAATGGGAGAAGGACATGTTCAAATCCGCAGAAAGGCGCTACCACCAGCAAATCCGGGAAACTGAGAGATGGTATCCTAGCTGGCCATATAAACAACAGCTCGAACAGCAGCAATGAAACTTTCACAATCATCAAGGACTTCACCTCTCCAGCAGCAACCTCCAGCAAAGCCACCCCATCCCAACAACTGTGCAAAGACCTCACTATTTCAGTAGCAAAATCACAGCCATATACAGATACTTCGACATACAACCAGACCCCATCAACTGCCTTAGACACAATCTCACCTCCCATCATGATCAGATGACTCCATGAGACTGGCATCCAAGGACCTGCCCTCCAATAGATCTGCACCTTTATCAACGGGAGATCCCAAACAGTCAACATGCCACCATACTCTTCAGAAACATGGGAACTCATTTGTGGGGTCCTGCAGGGGTCCTTGCTCAGCCGACTTTCTTCAACATCTACATGACTCCAGTGACAGACATCATCCGCACGCACAACATCGACATACTCACCTACGCAGATGACATATAACTGATATCATCTCTCTTGGACAAAACACCTAGCACAACCCATACTTGACTGAAGCAGTCACCTGGATGAAGTCCATCTGCCTCAAGCTGAACACAGACAAGGCTGAAATGGTGATCTATGAAAAAGATGCCTCATTGTGGCATCTTAGACCCACTCTCGCCTCCAGCATGCAAACAAAAAACCTTGTCAAGGGGGCTAGTCATGTGCTAATTACTGGCTGGCAGAAGTGGGAGACCAAAATGCAGATTAGCATCCAGGAACGTCTGGCAGGGAAAAGGTAACTTTTTATGTTACTTTTCCTTAATATTTAGTAAAAATCTGACTTCACTATTGAATTGGATTTTCAATAAATAAAACAAAAGTTGCTGATCGATTTTTCTAGCCAGTCCCATTTCCCAAATACAGCATGAGTGGTCAGCTAGCCTTAGTGCAGTAAAATAGCTTTTTTGGCCTTTTCAATTAAAGAACATGTTTAACATTAAACTTGAATATGTTCTACTTTTAAGTACCATGCACCCTGCCTTAAGGGCATTAAAGCTGACTTTTGATGACTTATTAATATTTAAAAGGAAAGTGGAAGCCTGTTGAAGGGGTTATTTTGACAGGTCGAATTTGAGGTTTTAAAACTGCACAGCCGGACTACAGAGGTTAGGCCCGCTGACATGTTTACTGTAGTGGATGGGTGTTGCAGTCCCCTTGTGGCATTTAACTTACAGACCCTGGGTACGATTTTGCACCGTATGCTAGGGAAGTATAGGTAAGTTAAATATGCCAGTCAGGAGTATGCCAATTTCATCATGATGAATAAGGGAGCACAAGCACTTTACTGCTGGTTAGCAGGTTAAAGTGCATGTACTTCTACAGCCAGCAAAAATAGTCAACATAAACATATGGGGGCACACCATGCTAAAGATGCTCATTTCGAACCACTACAATTCCTGGACCCTAAAACCCCCTGACCACCTCTAAACACCACCTATCCCTGAACTAGAAGAATCCCTATCCACCTCTAAACAACCATGTATCCCTGTACTGTGAAAAACAGTCTCCAATCCAAACCACCACCCTTCTCCAAACCTTAAAAATCTGTCTCCATTCCTAAATACCACCCATTCCTGAACCCTAAAGCTCTCTCCATCACTAAACACCGCTCATCCCCGAACTTTAAAAACCCTTCTGTACCCCTGAACAATACTCATCCTTACTCCTAAAATCTCTTTCCACCTATAAAAACTAGGCCTAGGCTCAAATTGCTCTCCGCTCGCAGAGTTTGCGGAATTAAGTAACTCCGCGCTATGTGGAAAATGTAGAGCTCCTGATAAATTCTGTTTTCCACCCGGTAGCGGACCTTTTTTGGTTAGCGTGCTCGAGCCTGGTTTTTTAGCGCGCTAGTGAGCACCACAAGTCTTGCAGGGAGCTCGTGAGCGCCGGCGAGATTTGTCGGCTACCTGTGAGACTTGCCGACTGCCCGCGAGCGCTAGAGAGATTTGACGGCCGCTAGTCCGGCTTTAGGCATCTCGAGAATATTCTTCTTCTCCAATGTTCCAGTTGTTTTTTAGTATGAGGACCCTTTTTTATTTTATTTTTTTTTCAACAAAGAGGAAGTGCCTCAGAGACTCCAACTTCCTGTTCCTGTCCAGCAGGCTCCTCCAAGTGCTTTGACCATCTCCTGGTCACTTTTCCTTAGGATTTGTAGCTGGAAGGATCACTCTCTTTGCCTGCTGCACATATACCATTAGATTTAAGGACTTTGTTTTTGTGATCACAAGTAAATTCAAAAACTGTTATCTAAGGGTGTTGTTTCTTTGATAGATGGCATGCACCAGGATTTATTGTGGTGGGTGGCCTGCAAAATCAGGAGGGGCCTATGTTGGAACCGGGACTTTCTGGTTGGCTGAAGGGATCCCCCCAGCAAGGCAGAACCTACCACTCCTGTCAAGGGCAGGTGATTACATTCGCTCCATAACCTGTGCTCATCCTTGGGTAGCTTGGCACTGAGAAGTCAGGCTTATCTTAGAGGCAATATTTAAAGCAAAGGCACAGCAGTGACTTGCAATAAATACACTGATCGTCACAAAAGAGACTTCATACAGGATGTATGTAAATAACGTTTGTATTCAACAATCATATTCAATCATTGTAACATAAACATCTACTTTTGGGCATTATACACATTTGGAAATATTGCTAGCAGTACTAAGCCCACTTTTTATTATATCAATAATATGCACACTGTGGACAATTCGTAATCTAACACTCTCCCCACAGAGAGAGAGCGCCCTAATGCGGCCCGACATGCTGTCCACTCCAGGCCAATCCTAGCAATACTGATAATAAAGTCCAAAACAGTTATAGGGTACACCCCAGGTCACAATGATATCAAAAAAATGTACATATAAGAAACTAGAACACTTTTTAGCAGCACCGCGAGCAGGAGCCACGCGGGTAAACCCAATGTCAAATGTATTGTGCATTTGGCATGAAATCAATGTATAAAGCGGCACCGCCAGCCAGTGTCATGAATTACAGGTGTTCCGCCGACTATCACTCCCACCCACACACTCACTCCACACCGCTACATGGTGCAACAGGTATCAGCCCTGTCCATATGGAACACTCTCGCACACATACGCACTCAGCACCTCAATGTAGTGCTACTGGTACCCAGCAGGTCAATGGATAACACCCTGCACACTCCATGGCCCCAGCCTCCCTCCACCCTCTAGTTCACTCCGATGGTCCAATACCCCCGGATGGAAGATAACCAGCTCCTCCTCCCGGATACTAGGCCGAAAGCGGCTGAAGTCACACTTAATCTGGTTCCTCAGAAAGCAGGTAGGGATATGCAGCAAGTTTTAATTAGGAGGTAGACGTTAACAAGGGAAGTTTAGTAGTCACTAGGGAAGTTCACCCACAGGTCTCAAAACACAATGGAGTCACGCCGTCTACTTACCCACTTCCAACTGTCTCAGAAGAGTTTCTTCAACCCAGTCATTCTCTCTCGCTACTACCTGGTGCCAAGATTTCTTCTGGAGGAGCCAGATGTGGAGAGGGCAGTTGGTCTGCCATGATGAGGGTCAAAGGGGAGCAACTGATGATTGGGGAATAACACAGAGGAGCCTCTCGATGGGAGGAGGCATCCTGACAGGTACACGTTGATCAGGGTCATGCCCAGACAATCCGGGCACAGTGTCTGGTGCGCGCTGGTATGGGTCACACCAGACACTTCAGGTCTCAAACACGAAGAGTTGTAATTCCGTACTTCCCCGAAAATGAGGCTCAATGACCGGTGCATGTTGAGATGGGTTGCACCATGCAATTCTGGTCACACACAGGGAAGAGTTGCAAAATCTGTACCTCCCTGGAAATGAGGCGCAACGTCCAGTGCACAATTATACAGGTTGCACCAGACCAGCGGGGTCACACACACAGGTGCAAGTTCAGCAGAGCCACATGAGGTAGAATGAGGCACTACCAAGGGTACACCCCCACCTCCGAGGGTCGCACCCTGTGAATTGGCCACCGCACGCAATGAGCATGCAGTTGGCATGTTGCCCAAGAGAGATACAGCACAATCGACAAAACAGGCCACGTGGGGTCCCGCAACCGGTGAATCTGCTCACCACCAACAAGACACTTATGAGTGTCCGGGTCCCTGCTGTACAGGAACCACATGCCTAAGATGAGTACGGGTGAGATTTCTGGGGCTCCGCACTAGACAATCTAGTCTCCAGGCACAAGTCTTATCTCCACACTCACACCGCGCTACCAGTTGGGATTCAATAGCCGATGTGGGCACTTGAGAGGGCATCGCTCTCCAGCTGACAGAGGTAGATGGTGTAGGCCCCCCGCAGGAGATCTTTGATGTCCCTGAGATCTCAGGGAGAACAGGAGGCCCACTGAGGGGCCCTTGGAGAGCATACTTCAGGGCACCACACTTCAGCAGGCCTTCGGTCTAGGCAAACCACTATTCAGAAAGGGCACACAGCACCCTTCAAGGGTAGTAATCTTCCATGTGCACAACAGAGTCCTCTGGCAATGTGCACCACGCAGTCCGGGTTCTCTGGTACCGCGTCCCCACAAGCGTATCTCACCCCTTGCTGAAGGAAGGCACCAGTAGTTATACTGTTGGTTGTCTTTGATGTTAGAGGTGGTTTAAGGGTTTCCCTTTGAACCCCAGATGTCTCCCCAAAATTGTAGGCCTGTTGGCCATGGGGCTATGGAATGTAGATCTTAATCTTTAGTGGGGCCATGATCTGGCCCCTAGAGGCTAAGTATCAAAATCTCTGTCTCCAATCTATCTCATTCGGCCCTCAAATGACAGAAGTCTGTCATTCTAGTGGTATGCCCATGGTTTATAACTGTCGCTGAGGAATGCACAGATGTGCTCCCCCAACCCCTGGTGTCCACCGGAGCCTGACACAATGGCACACAAGACTCTTAGGGGCATATTCACAAGGACTTATCGCCGAGTTATCGGCACTTTAGCGCATCAAAAGAGGAGATAGATTTATCGCCCCATTCACAAGCGGGTGCAAACTGCAGACATCGCCAGTATTCCCGCGATAACTGCCGCAAAATTTATCTCCATGGGTGACACCACCAACTAACCCTAATGAGATGCAGAGTAGGCGTTCCCGTGCAAAAACTCACGAAAACACCACTACATCACTTTCACAACGAACTGCCAGATCTGCGATGCGAACCAAACACAGGCGATAAGCCGCGGTAGCAGCAGGGATTTAACACCTGCCTTTTGCTGGTGTTAAGCAGGACGACTACCTGCAGTATGAAAGGCAGCCCAGCCCAGAGCCACATCTGAGGACCCACAGATGCCATGGAGCCAATGATCATGCAGCTCGGAGACCCATGAGGGCCACAGCACCCACCGCCACCCCCCCAAGCCCGCCACCACCCCCAGGACCCGCCCTGCCCCCCCCGGACCACCACAGAGGCAGCGTAGACAAAGACAGCGGACCCACCGTAAACGCACCAGCCGCACAGACCTAACGCCAGAGGAGGGCATTGCCCACAACAGGCTCAAAAGGACAACCATCCTCCGCATCCTGACCCACATCGCCCACAGGCTGACGGTACCAACACAGTGGACAACCAACATCCCTCCGCAGACAAAGCTGCTGGCTGTGCTGCACATGTTGGCCTCTGGTACCTTCCAACCCACAACTGCCAGAGTCGGAGGAGTCTCACAGCCAGCCCTATCCAAGTTCATCACACCTGTCCTGGATGCCATCTTCAGCCTGGTACCCCAGCACCTCCACTTCACCCACACTGCGCCGGAGCAGCTGGAGACCAAGCAAGGCTTCTATGCCATAGCTGGATTCCCTCACGTGGTGGGGGCAATAGACTGCACACATGTACTCCTCGTGCCCCCTGCCGACACTGCACACAACTACCGCAACAGAAAGCACACACATTCCATCAATGTGCAGGCAATAGTGGACCACCGGGGACTCCTCACCAATATTGTGGCCAACTACCCAGGCAGTGTGCATGATTCATACACCTTCCGACAGTCCATCATCAACCAGCGCTTCCAGGATGGCACCTATGGAAATGCATTGCTCGTTGGTAAGTACCAAATGAACACACCACACACCTCCACTCCACAGTCATGCAACTCACGACACTGGCAATGGGCACGCAGCAAAACTACATGCAACATGCCACACAACATGCCAACCGACCAGACACGACAACACGACTCCATTGGGAACCTGGGCTTGCCATGTACACAACCCAGCCACGGCATGGCACCACAGCCACACAATAGCAGAATGTGAGGAGAGGCTTGGAGCAGGCATGTGCGAGAGAGGCAAGTGACTAATGAATGAGAACGTACCCAATGCCAAGTGTGGCATGGCTGTGCCGGACAGACTTCAGTGTCCAAACCACGGAAATGGCCATGTGGACATCAACTGCTGGTGCATGGAGTGTAGTGGCCATTGGACGCTACCATGTCACCACAGGCTGTGGGGCAGCATGAGGAAATGTTGCTCGTTACGTTCCCCCTGTAGGCGCGGGCGGAGTGGGTTGGCCCTGCGTACACCAGGAATGCGTAGGGGTGTGAATAAAAACCCTGTCGCACTGGGCGTGGTTCTCTCTCGGAATGGCCAACATGTCTGCCAGGGCGGCGCCTTTCAGCCCGCCACAAGGCCGACGCCGTGAGCGGTGGGGCCTGCGACCCGTGCGCCTGCTGCACCCCAGGCTGCTGGTCCCCAGACCCGTCTCGCCTGCCCCAGCGCCACAAGGAGGCTCCGCTCACCTGCCGACACCGGCGTGTGTCAAAGAGGGCCCACCACGTGCCGGTGCAAGCTCCAAGCCCCAGTCCCGCGACCTTTGCAGCCTCCGCAGACCATCGCTGGCCTCCACGACGCTGGCCCACAGTACTCCTTTCTCGTTGACATACCCCACCGGCGTACTCTTCGGCCCAGTTGTTGGCACATGTTGTACTGAGTCGTGAGTTCAGAATGGCAGTGACCAAATGTTAATTGTCGCGTTTATATCACTGAACTCCCTTCGATCAGTGTCCCAAACTCTGCATCGCAAGCACACAACACATGTCTGTGGGCCCGTGCTGACCGCTGACCCCGGCCTACACAGCGGTCCAGTAGGTCCCACATCCAGCACTTAGTCGTTATTCATAAATGGCAGAGTCCATACCAGTGAACGCACGGAGAGGAGTAAGAGGAAGATGTGGTTCAGTCCGGATGAAAGCTGGATCCTTGTTACGGAGGTGACCGAACACTAGCAACAACTGACCTGGTGCCACTAAACCTGTTCAACGCAAGCCGGCGACACGTGGTGCCACTAACCCTGTTCAACGCAAGCCGGCGACACGTGGTGCCACTAACCCTGTTCAACGCAAGCCGGCGACACGTGGTGCCACTGAACCTGAACTACGCAGGCCGGTGGGACCATCCAACGTAAGCCGGCGACACTTGGATGAGGGCCCCTGCTGACCGCTGCCTCAGGCCTACACTGCGGTCCAGTAGGTCCAACATGTGGAACTGTGTCTTGAGTAATTCATGGAGGAGTTCACACCATTGGACACGCCTCATCGCAGGCGGCATCCCCTATCAGCACTGGTGCCACTAACTCTGTGTGCAATGAGTCATGGGCACTCTCTGGTTGAACTTTGGTGGCGTCTGAGTCCCTGGCCTGGGGGTTGTCTGCATCATCATCTGGCTGGGACGGACTTGGTGTTCGACATGTGTCTGTTCCATTCATCTCCACCAGAGTGACTGTTTCAGCGTGGTTCTGCCCTCTGCATCATGCCCTGGGGGTACACCTTCCACTGTTCACCGAGACACTCTGCGACAACCCCCTTTGACATCTACGAGAACCTGCTCTGCTCTCGTGACCCTGCCCAAGTGCACCGCAAGTCAGCGTCCCGTGGCGGTAGGCCCGTGCCGGACGCTGTGCATCCGGGGCCACTAACTCTGTGCAGCTCAAGTCATGGAGCCTTTATGGTTGAATGGTTGTGTCTTTTACGATGTACACTGTTGTAGTTTTTTGACTGCACCAAGCACTCCATGACGGCTGGTGTACACACACCCCACACACATCCAACACAGGTGTCACTCGACATGTGAGCCTGCTAATAAAAGTGGCCGGGCGCACGTGCCCGTAGCCATTCACACCATCTAAGCAAGTGTGTCCGTGTGGTCTTTATGTCAGCATGATGGTCCCGAGCCCTGCAACATCACAGTGTGCTGTGTTCAGCGGACGATACCATGTCACCTCAGCAGTGGCTAAGACCTTGGACATGTAGCTTCATCCGCCCCCCCCCCCTGCATGCACAAGCGGCGTGTGCTGGGCCGGCGTACGTCAGGTCAGCGCCGGGGTGTGCTGATTTGGCAGGGGGCTCAGGGCGTGGCTCTGGTCTGGCCTTGAGCAGGAAGTGCGGTAAGCGTGTCTCTGTCTTGGAGTGTTGTCGCCACCAGGGCCACAGTCGTCGATGTTGCAATGTAGCATGCACCCGGAGGGAGGGCCCGCACGTACGGGGAAATGTAGGAGCGCAAGACCGCTCGGGGTCTTGGCACTTACATGCCAAGTGTTGTGTGTATCAGTCCTGCGGCTGCATGAGTCAGATGCCTAGCCTCAATCGCAGCGCGATCACAGCCAGCCATGGACTGTGTCCGCCCTGTCCAGACCATTGGCCTAAACTCACGTGGCCGCACACCCTCAACGGCCAGCATCACGGTGTTGTTGGCATGCTGCTGGACATGCGCAGACAGGCATGACAATGGTGTGCCGTAGGAGTGCACGTGATGCAACCGTGCAGCGCACACAAGTGTAAAGGCTGGGGGGAGGGAGGAGCAGCTGTGAGGCAATGTAACACACAGTGAGGCCGCTCATGTGCCACATGCCCGGCATATCATCCATGATTCCCTGGGTCGCAGACATCCCACCCCACCCACGACAGGCCTCTGCACATCTCCTGTATGCAAGCAGTTGGTAAACTGACTGTAGGGATGAAAGGTCCTTTGTCTGGACTATCAGGCGGAAGCACATCTGCAGCTCCGAGCTGGGACCTGCATGTGCCCAGCACCCCCTGACAGATACGATACCCTTTGCTGACAACTCCCACACTACGCACTGCCTGACGTGAGACCAACGTGTACACATCCCACACGCAGAAGTCCTTGGTCGTAGTTATCGTGCATGAAATGGCCTTCACACGTACTCCCACCCCATCCCAGGCCTGCACCCGTTGCACACAGACACTGCTCATTGATCCGAGCTGTGGCATTTCATCCACAGGACTGGCGCAGGTCAGCACAGTGCCGCTTCAAGCAGAGCCACTGACGCAATGGCAGACCATCCCGGACACATGCACAACCCCAGTCACGTGGACCGGTACCGTGCACGTCTGCTGCATGTACTGGGGCCACTGCCATTAGCAGTGCTGCAGATCAGTTACCGGCTAAGCTTCCACCTTGCCAACGTCACCTGCGTTCAGCCTGTGTTGCATTGTCGCTCGTGCATATTCGAGTGGACCATGGATGTCTGCCTCTCCAACATAACAGTAGGTGAACTGGATTTCGACGTGTGTGTGCGCCCCCTGTTGGCCCACAACCAGGAGTGTCACCGTGATGCCCGTTTATGGCATGCCTGGATGATTGGCATGCATGCTGGCAACTGGGCCTGGGAGATTGCACGACTCGTCGTGTGCAGTGACCACATTGAGCCGCACCCCTATTGGGCTTTAGTGCCAATTGGGGCCAGGGGTTGGAGTCAGCACATCTGTCCGGGACAGCTGATGGGTTACGTCACCGAAATGTTAGATCTAGTCGACAACGAGCTCATATTGGAAATGTTGGCCTACGCTGCTGCACTCGCGTTCAAGGACGAGTGACAACGTACCTGCAGCCACAACTGAATGTGACCCATTGCATGTGTCCCGACGCCTGGTTGCATGTTGGGGATCTGGTCACATGTCCCAAGATGACAGTGGACATGGCTGCATTGGCCTGGACTCCGAATACATGCGCGGACAACCAACGCGGGTTGGCACTCACTTGTGTGGGTGATGGACTCCCCCGGGGTGGACATGGGCGCTTTCCAACGTTCCTCATTCAGACATGCTGCTGCATTGGTCTGCATGTTGTGGCACTTCTCTTGGCCGTACTGACACGCAATTGTTGATGAAGTTTCCACACCTTCACTTGTCTCCAACTGTGATGAGTGTTCATTTGTATGCCAATGTGTGTGTCACGGCCTATCTGGGTCCCTGCCATACATGCATTGCTACCCCATCAGGGCTGTGGGTTTGTACTTGTGCATTATCATGTCCCTGTTTCGTGCTTTCCCAGATGCTTATGGCCATTTACCGGCCACAAGCGGGTGCACTTGTGTCCTGTGTTCGGTTGTGCAAATGTTGCTGTTTGTACCACATTGTGTTCGATGTTGTGGTGCTCTGCTTCCTATGTGTGTGTGCTGCATTGTGTGTGAGTTGGCCCTTCAGCTCTGATTTGGCTCACCCTTCTCCCTTTCAGGCAGTGTGGTTTTCACTTCTGTGCTTGTTCAGTGGTGTGATATTGCCGACTTGTGTGACTTGTGCTCTTGGTTGGTGTTGTTATTCTTGGGCATGGTTTGTCTGCAGTTGTTCTGTGCTTAATTGTGCAAGTGTGCCATTGTACCAATCTCCCCCCGTCCCCCCAGTCCCTGGTCGTTCCTCTCCCTGTTGCTGTTGTGTCTGTTGATTTTGAGCAGTTTCCGGTCCCCGACTCCTGCCACCATCTCCAGACTGATGTGTTGGACACCATTTCCTCCATGTCATCCAGCTCCTGGTGTGGCGCTGGACTCCCACCTCCGGTGTGCATTGCTGCCTTCTGGTTGTTGGCGTGTTTCTGCTTGTTTCCAGCTGTTCTGGTTGCCTTCCATTGTCCTCCTCCGCACTCCGGCTGCATTCACCTTGTCCACGATGGACTGCCATGTACAATGTTTTGTTGCCAATGGTGCTTGTGGGGTTGTGTACCAGCTCCTACTGGCTCCATTGTGCTTCGCGGTTGTTTTCTGTTTGGTTTGTCTTTCTTTTTCCTGCTTTTGTTGTGCTTATTCCTGCCTGCCGTGTGCGTATCGCGGGCCTGGCGCTGCTTATCGCTGCTTTCCTCATCGCGAATGGGCTCATCGCACGTTTTTTTGCGTTGGGGTTAGTGTTTTTATCTCCGTCGCGGTGGTTATATCTCGGACATTGGCCGCGTTTTCGGGAAACTATCGCATGGTACCGCCGTGTTGTGAATTCCACGTTAACACGGGGTTATTTTCCCGTGATAGACTGCGACGTGTAAAGTTGCGTTAACCTTTTTTGGAGATGTTTAGTGCACGCTCTTGTGAATATACCCCTTAGAGCATAGTAATGCCATACTCTACAAGTGACATTTATACGTGAGTTATGCCAAATCCCCTTTACCACTGAAAAGGATTTGGCATGGCAAATCCATTGAAAGGAAACATCATGAGGCTGCTCCACTGCAATCCACTATTGCAGCCTGAAGTAATGTCAATCACTTCCCCATGTTAACCTATGGGAAGAGCGAGACTCATAGGTAGTGAAAACACATACAGGTATTCATTACCACCTGGGTGCACGTGCGCTAGTGCGCACACAGACCTGTGATGGCAGGTTGGACACATAGTCCCCAGCACCAGGGGTGCAAGTGCACCCGACCGAGTGCAATGGCAGACTGGCCACAGTTTTACTAATATGGGTGTCAGTGCTCACTCCCAGGCCTGCGATGGCAGGCTGCACATGCAGTCAGGGGCACCATAGATGCAGGTACCCACATACAGTGGCCTGCAATGGCAGGCTGCTCATGAGTTTACTCACAATAGATGCCAGTGCGCACACACTGGTCTGCAGTGGCAGACAGGCTCAAGTTTCAGAACATCTAGTCAGCGCCACTTCCCAACATGGGTAGGAAGGGCGTACTCACTTCCACACTGTCTTTATAGTGGGAATGTGCCTGGAGGCCACACAACAGAATCAGCAAAACCCAGGCAGAAAAAAGCAAAAAATGTTTAGGGAAATACTACCTGACGAGTATCAGGTCCAACATGCGCCTCCCCCCCAGCCAAAAGGTGGGAGGTTCTACCCAGCTTCCAGATAGTCCTCCTCCCAAATATGGAAAAACCTAGATAGGCCATCAGTGTTGGAGTGGTCGACCCCTGGTTAGAGCTTCACCAAATTTACTTCACTGGGAGGGGTAGAGAAGCGACTGCATGGGCGGCCTTCCCTGTAACGGGGATGCGCTCTGACCTATGCGATTGACAGTGGTTTCCTGTTTTCTGGACCAAGCCGTATGACAAGATTCTTACTCTAACAACCCACCCTGACATACAATGGTGACACACATTTAGAGGTGACTTCCTTCACCATCTTAAATTCTGGCTTCACCATCTTAAATTCTGGCCACTTAAAAAAGTAGTCCACTACAACTATTCCGAATTCCTCCTGTCTGGGCAACACAGCAAATGGTACAATATCCACATCAAGTTTCCTCCAAGGTCCATCTGGAAACTCTACCGGATGAGAACCCACAACAATTGCTCTGGCAGACTTGTCACTAGAGGCGCATGCAGATTTGTTGAAATGTGCACTATGCAGCCATTTACTTGGGCGGGGTGCTGGCGGCCCGGGTTAGACTGTGCACCTTTCAAGTACTTCCGGGGAGTTCAGCTGACAATTACACTTCATGAGTTGGGGTGGAGGAGGGAGCGGCTCTAGTGGGCGGCTCTTTCTCACACCGGGCTATGCTGAGTTGCATTGAGCTCACACCGCCAAAAAGGGCAGTCGGCCGCCTGCCGGATCACGAATTTTGTCATGGTCTGGCGGGCGGTCCTTTGGCATTCCCACGGTGGTGCCTTTCAAAAAGGCACTGCAATGGGAGTGCCAAAGCTTGTTTCTGCATGGACTGAAATGCACAATGTTGTGATTTGGTTCTGTGCAGGAACTGAGGGTGCGCACCTGCATGCACCCCCTGCACAGAGGCACAAGAGCTCACTGCCGTGGACAGGGTCACAGTGAGGAAACACGTTATATGCTTGGTGGTGCCACAGCGGCACCACCAAGCAGATTGCGGCCTCATACCGCTGCGCCACATTCAGGGATAGCGGATGCCTGGCGGTTGCGGTGGTCCCAAAACGGTCCGACCGCCATATTCATAGTATGGCAGTCAAACCACTGGTGCAATGGTTCCCGACCTCCACCGCACTTTCACCATGGGTTTGGTGGTAATCAGGCCCTTAGTCTAGAACCCTTTCGGTCCATTCTTGGATAACTTTAACACCCCTGCCAAATATGAGGTGACCAACCTGCAAACGGGCAAATTATTTGACACAGCTAATATTACTTCACTTAAAGACTCCCCGCACGTGCTAGAGACGAAATCCAAGACATAGAAACATGCAACTCATCGCCCATACCAGGCCTCAGTGGGAGCTCAGTTAATCCTCTGGATAGCTGGACAGAATACTTGCAGCAATCACAGAAACTTGCTTGGCATTGGAGGTCAAAATTGATGCCTCAGCTATCGATTGCACCTAGTTGTGAGAGAACCAACGTAAGTTGACAGAGAAAGTCTCCACTAAGACTCTTGCCATTAAGGAGCTGCACTTCCATACAGAATATTTATC
Organism: Calotriton arnoldi; assembly: GCA_963921515.1. NCBI lineage: Eukaryota > Metazoa > Chordata > Amphibia > Caudata > Salamandridae > Calotriton > Calotriton arnoldi. The sequence continues at coordinate 272,303 of CAWUFW010001834.1, read as the reverse complement.
TCACCAAATGCAATCACTAATTGGTTTTCTGCAGAGTGTGGAGGACAAACTACAAGATGCGGAGGGCCATTCTGACCGCAATAATGTTCATATCATTAGCCTGCCTGAGGGCCTTGAGGTCCCTGATGCTACTAGTTTTATCTAAGCCTGGGTGGAGTTTGCGGAACTCCGCAGAGTGACAAAAATACTCTGCCAAGCTACGTGGAGTTCTGCGAGCGGCGGAGTGGGTTACCTTGCGCTGTTCGCACTGATTTTTAGTACCAAGTGTTTGTCCATCACTGTAAAATCAGTGCAAACAGTGCAAAATTGATTGAAACCAAACTGACATGGCCCCAGGCTCCAGCTCTGTGCACTTTGCAAGTGGAATGAACTCATAGAGTGCCATCACAACTAGGCCTGGGCAGAGTTTGCGAAGGTCCACAAATGGCAGAGTACATTACGTCGCACCGTTCTCACTGATTTTTAGCACCAGATGTTGGTCTTGCGGCAACTTCACCACGCGCAGTGCAAGAGGGTACTGCTTCTTTCTGTCTCTTGAGTAGATGTTCTACTCGAGGGGCAGCTTCCTCAATGTGAATGGAAGGTTTCTCAACGCGAGCTGTAGCAATCATCCGCGGCTGCCCATGTTGAGAAATCTTGCTGGGAGGTAGTCTGGAGTAAGATTTTCATCGCTCGCCAATTTAACGTTGGTGAGCGCAAGCGAGGAAAAAACTCCGCTTCACAGAGTTTTTCAGAACTCCGTGCACTACGCCGAGCGCGGAGTGTGAAAAACTTCAAAAACTCCGTGAGCGGAGCAGAATTTTATGCCCAGGCACTAATCATGATGACCACTCACTGGATTGCTGTTGAGACCAATAAGAGCCAAAATCCTCAATTATCGGGATCGCACCTATATCCTAATGGAAGCATGGAAAAAATACTCTATCATAGTGGAGAATTCTAAAGGGATGATTTTTCCAAACTACAACATAAACACTCATCCTTTATGCAGGTGAAAAGGATATTGTGGACTCTTGGACTTAAATGCAAACTGCTGTTCTTGGCAAAACTATGGAAAAACAAATGGCCATCTCTTTTTTACAGACCCAGAGTCATCCTGGGATTTGGCTGAATCCTACGACAAGGTGGCTTGTGTTTCCTTTCCTGCTACCTCCTCCCTAACTGCAAAACGTGATTATGTCTCTGCCACAGTTTGGAAAGCAGTACATTGAAGGTTTCGTACAAAGGACCTCCCCTCTCTCAAATCCGCTCAGAGCAGTATAAAGCATTGGTAGTGGTGGCATCCTTGCATGACCTATCTGCCACCCTGACTCTGATCTTCACAGAAATTGGTGTTTCAGGAAATAATTCACCTTCCGCTACTGAAAACTTCAATATTGAATCTATTCTAGAGGTTACATCACAAAGTTGATGACCTCCTTTCCATGTATCAATTTTGTTGGATATTGGGGGCTATGTTTGATCCCTCAACAGCACTTGCACATGTTTGCCCTGGTGTACATGTTCTTTTGTTTGAGGTAAGACTCTATAGGTACCATTAGATGTCTCACTATAATTAAGGGGGATCATATCCATAGATTCTTGTATGTGCTCCTGGATCTACTTGGTTTCCTGGGCTCACTCCTCATTCATCTTGATTAGTAGCGGGCCCTAGTACCCCATATGCACTTCTACCAATGCCCCTCTTAATGTTCCTTTGCGCACCCTGGGCTAAGGAGTCATCTTTTGTGTTTTGATTCTTGGGTTTTTTTGGACAGATAAGTGGGGGAATCAGTCCTTTACCTAACATATATCCTCTTTTTTCATGTTTATATGTTAGATTGTTCTACTGTTAGACCTATCAGCCTAAGGGTGGTCTTCCTCCAAACGTTTTGCCTTACTCCTCCATTTTTTGCTTATTTCGTCTTTGTTGGCCTTAGGACTTTGTGCGCTTTACCACTGCTGACAAATGCTGAACTGTGTGATCTCACTCCCTAAAACATGGTAGCATTGGCTTACATGCAATTGACACATTTAATTTACTTTTAAGTCCCTAGTAAAGTGGTAATGCCTATAATCAGGGACTGCAAATTAAATGCTACTAGTGGGCCTGCAGCACTTATTGTGTCACCCACTTAAGTAGCCTTTCAAATATGTCTCAGTCCTGCCATTGCAGCCTGTTTGTGCAGTTTTAAACTACCATTTTGACCTGACAAAATAAACCTTTTGCCAGGTCTAAACTGTCCCTTTTAATACAAAAAAGTCACCCCTAAGGTAGGCCCTAAACACCGATATAGTAAGGTGCAGTGTATTTTAAAAGTCAGTCATGTAATTTTAACTTTTACATGTCCTGGTATTGAAAAACCCTTAATTCGTTTTTCGCTATTACAAGGCCTATCTCTGCCACTGTTGTATTCCTCTTAGGGTGTCCATAAACGGGCTTTCCAGTATCATGTCCTTATATAGGCACAATTCGCCCTGCCCTTATTTAGGCATTAAACCGTGCACTCCAAATACAGTCATGGTCTCCGACATCCGTCCACCCTAACGTCACAACGAGTTCATGAAGAACAGACCCTTAGGCTGCGGGAGTTTCCCTAGCCCAGGACTATTGATTTCTTCAAGGACTCATATATTATGCATGAACCATTATTCCTTAGGGGTTCATTCATGACGTCTTCCGCTGTCCGACTCACGTCAATGCTAACATTATGAGGTACTTCTTAGGTATAAATATACCTTCCCTAGCCCCTGTAAATCAGAGGAGACCTCGACTTCAGAGGAGCCCGTTTCCCGGCCTGACGCACTGAGAAGACGCTGTCATCCCTGCACGCAGAGAGTCCAGCTTCCAGTGATCTAACTTCCCTTGCGGGGTGTTGGAGTTCGAGTCTGGCAAAGAGATTCCTACCTCTCTCATTCTTCAGGTATGGAGCAGACTAGAACCTAGAGGGACTCTTGGCATACTAGGCATACTAGGCTTAACATACTCTTAGTATACCATAGTAAGGAATACTTCATCTACTTCATACCTCTTCCTACACCTCGGTTGGGTTAGGCACATTGGGGTAGAACTAGATTAGAAACGCATCGTATGAGTACTCGCATTTTTAGTCTGTGTTATTTATGTAAATGCATATGTACTAAAAGATAATGCTATCGCAGTATTATTTATTTCTACTGCTCACACTGTACATTATTTATCTCGCATACTGTCTTGTGATCGTAACAGCACATTTTACTTACACCAGAAACAAGACTGTTCAATAAATCTTTTATTGAAACGCCCGTCTATTCTTTCTGTGTAACTTGGAGAAAACTAAGCATGCACGATTGAGCTGAGTGAGATAGTTATCTATTGTTTCCACGACTCTGGGACACGTTCTGATTCTAAAGGGAAACACAGTGGTCATGTTTTGCGGCTGCCAGAAACTACTCCCTTCTTGTTGTCAAGGAGTTTCTAGTGGCCTCTGAGCTAGCTGGCACAAGTAATTAAGTTTAATATACTCGATAGGGACATACTGACCTTAGTCCTATGTCAAACCTATAGGATATATTATTCCAATGCGCAGAGCCTATTAGGGAAATAGGAGCTACACTACATGGCGCCCAACGGTTTGGTAAGGCGGTAATTCAACGTTAGATACTGAGTAACTCAGCCGTGCTTTTTCTCTCAAGAGACCCCTACCCATATTCTCCAAAAGACGTCTGGAGTGGGCAGGGTTAAGTATCCACCACGGCTACATAGGGCAGTACCCTATATATTAGCTGTTTGGTTTGCTCAACGTTGAAGGATACAGTGTTCCAAAATATTGTGCACCTAATCTTTGTTTCCTTGAAACTTGTTCTACATTTTTCAAACAACAAAATGCCTGGCTCCGACACTGAGACCGGAAACGGTGGAGCTGCGGCTGATCCAGCCCAAGCAGCAGCTTTTAACATTACAGGTTTAAATGAAACCGAGGAGGGTGTTATAGACATCGCTCCAAACTTAAGAAGAGCCATCACTCTAAAACTTATAAAACATGGCCTACCACCAAGAGGAGGTAGAGCAGTTTTCGTGATAGAGGCACATGAATCCTTTCAGACAGAGGTATTCTATTCATGGGTAATATTTCCTGAATCCAATCCAGTAACACACATGTTTCACTTCTACAAAGAAGATGAACCACCAGAGGAATACATTCCTTTCGAGGATATAGAAATTCCATTAACATACCAAGAGCATCAGCTCTGGTTTAAAGGCGCCCTAAAACATCACAAAAACATTACCAGGCTCGGTCCACTAGGTAGACCAGGAGCAACTTGGCCGATTCTAGCCGGCTACACACCTCATCCTGAACTGGATATAATGTCAGATGAGGACTTACTTGTTCAAATACAAGAATTAATAAAAATTTACAGACAATTGGTCCAATATGTCATGCGGACTTTTACAGTCCAGCAACCATTAACAATTCCAAATCAAACTCCTCACCAGGGGAATACACTAAAAATTACACCACAGACTCTATACGCAGTCATGGGTAAAATGCCCACAAAACGTGAGCAAATTCCATTCTGGATAGCTCAAAAAATTACTCAAATCGAAGCAGTATTTCCGAATACTAGCCCGTATGAGAAACACAGAATACTGACAATCAGTTTACCAATGGGGATCACACCACAACTGGAAGACTGCACCACTTGGGGCTCAGTCTTTGCTGCCATCTATACTAAAACACATGGCATTCCGTCAATTGCGGTAATACCTGATGTCCTGAAACAAATTCAAAATGAATACGGGGCAGAGCCTGCTCTAAATTTAGGTATGAAATTACTGAAAAATTTCGACCAGGTCTCAACAATAATATTATCTAATATTAAAGGGGAGGCAGCAGCAGTGGCGATCCGCCAAAAATTAAGGGAATTTGATGTTACAGAACATCAAACTGAGCTACCCAGAATTATAGAACAATCTTATGCAGAATTAAGCAGAGATAGTTTGGGTGGAAGACCAGTTAAACCGAAACTATCTGAAAGTCCTGAGAAGGACTCAATTAAACAAACTCCTACATCTTCTAAAAAGAAGTGGGAGACTAATAAACAAAATTCAAACGAGAAACGTTCTCAATCCCGAGGTAGGTCTCCTCAAAAGGAGCCCTCTGAAAGGAGGTATAACCTCAGGAATAGGGATAATGTGAGAAAACTTGATAGGTAACAAGATACTGATACACGTTCCTCTCGTCCCTTTCAGATCTCATCACAGACTTCGGAAAGAAGAGGACGATCGGAACATAGAGAAGAACGCGTGAAATCGAAAGACGACAAACACGCTCCAAAAACCAAAGTAAAACCTCAATTCTCCAAAAAGAAAGTAGCAGGTCTAAAGATCAGACATGCCGAGAATACTGAGAACACAACTCAAGAACGGAGAATGGGCTCAGACAATGCTGGACAGTGCAGCAGAAGTCACAATAGCTCGCCAGAACCTGAAGGAACTTCTGGAGATAGTGGACTTGAATGAGTACATTACAGTTGAGACTGTAGACACCAGGGTTAGTACTCCACAAAAGTTATATGAAATAACACTCCGGATGGAGGGAGACAAACCTTGACAGGTGAAAGCACTTTTTTGGGAAAGACTATCAAAGGGCTATGACATACTTCTAGCAGAAAAGGACTGGCCACCACAATTTGTCAGGGAGTGCCCACATGGCGAGGACTTAATTATGCCTGCCTTCTCCAACCATATACCAATGCATCTGAGATATACATATGCCAGGAAATGGGCAGTGGCCCAGGCCCCAGCATTATATAAAAATCATGTAGGATGGGATGAGGACTCACCTCACCATAAAATACATCTGAAACATGAACCAACTGCACAACGGCAGTACCCAATAAAGCAAGAAGCTAAAAAACAGGTCAGGGAGATCTTAGATCAACTTGAATACCAAGGGGTGATTGAAACATGCACCTCCTCAATGAACAATCCTTTGTTTCCTGTCTCCAAACCAGACAATACATATCGTCTAGTTTTGGATTACAGACACCTAAACACTTGTTCTAAAACTTTTGCAGTGCAAAATGCACATAGCACAGCATTAATGAATAACATTGTGCGTAAAAAATACAAAACAACATTAGACATCTCAAATGGTTTCTTTTGTCAAAACATAGCACCTGAAAGCAGGTACTTAACAGCATTCTCCATAATGGGGACCCAGCGTCACTTTTGTCGACTCCCACAAGGGTTCAAGAACAGCCCAGGTTTATTCTCAGCGAGGGTAACGGAGTTACTACAAATTTATGACAATGAGGCATTGTCCTATGTCGATGACATCTATCTGACAGACGATGACCTGGAAAAACACTTGAACAGGGTGAGCACCATTATACTGGGTTTCGCCTCTGAGGGCTACAAGTTCAACTTTAAAAAGTCCCGAATTGCCCATCTCAATCTCCTATTTCTAGGATATGAGCTTTCAAGTGAAGGCAAGAGCTTGGCAGCTAACTTTTTAGAAAAGTGTGTGCTGCTCCAACCTCCAAAAACGCAAAAAAACTTACAATCCATCCTGGGTTTCCTAAATTTTGGAAGAACATACATTCTAAATTACGCAGAAAGGGTTAAACCTCTCTACGCATTAAGCAAACCTGATTTTTCGATCAGAAACTGGACACAGGAACACACAGAAATCTTGCATTCACTCCAGACTAACATGTTAGCAACAAATCACTTACAAACACGCGTAAGTCAACGCAATTTGGTGATCCGAATAATTTCGAGTCAATGCGGATTCACCTACTTAACCTTCAATGAGGGTGAGAAAATACCAATCGCATACAAATCTCATTTGTACACACAAGCGGAAATGCGCTTCAGTTCAACTGAAAAAATTCTAACAGCAGTTCAAACCGCTGTAGCAAAAGAAAGAGCCTTAGCCCAAGGGAAACGCATTATTGTCGTAACCCCGGTACCAGCTTTAGAAGCGGTCACAAAAGCAAGCATTCCAAATGCTAAAGCATTACATCCAAGATGGATACAATGGGTTAATTCTCTTGCTGCAACAGATGTTGAATATGTTTTTAATCCAGATTTAAAAACACAAGCATTCCTGCAGTATGAACAAGAATGTCCTCTGCGTACTGAAATTCTGCCTCTCGATCAGTACGAATTCATAATTTACACTGACGGATCCGCACAACCCGCAACAGGGAGTAAGCAAGCTTACAGTGCAGCATGTGCAATCGTTAAAGATCGCATGCGAAATGGCATCTTCAGATCTATGGTCACAAAAACTCAGTCTTTAGGAGATTGTACAGCTCAGCGAGCTGAACTACAAGCATTCAAACTGGCACTTGAAAGTACAGATCGAGAATTCCCCACACTAATAGTGTGCGATTCCTTTTACTGTGTTCAGTCGTATAATGAATATATACAAAACTGGCTTGAAAATGGATTCAAAGATGCGAAAGGTGGCACAATAAAGCACAAAATGCTTTGGGAACAAGTAGTTCAGTTGAAAAACGAACTACCAAAGGCTCACGTGATCCACACACTGAGTCATCAACGTGATGGCGTTCACGTTGCAGGGAATTCATTGGCTGATGAAGCCGCAAAGGGGGCTGTGCAGACGGCTTCCGTAGCTGCGATCACTCGTTCAAAAACAAAAATAGACGGTGAGATAATGTTGGCTGTCAATGCATCAAGCAAAGGCAGCAGTGCAGCGTTACCAAAAAAGTTTCCACTCAAGTACTCTTATGTAATTGATGCGAACAACGTTCCTTTTGCTTGAATCCCTGGAGTGGGGGATAGGGTAATTCCAAACATGGAACGTAGAACAGCCTTGATTTATGAAACACATTTGGGGGAGGGTCTGTCACATCAAGGGATCTCTAAAACAATTTTGACGTTAAAAGAGATGTACTGGTGGCCTGGAATGAATACAGAAATTCACATATTCATCAACAACTGCTTAGACTGTAAATTACAGCGAGAAAGCCACCAGACACCATGCTGCGAATGCGGCAACCCAGTACAGACACCATTGTTAGACAGCATTAGACTATCTACGTGCCTGCGTCCTACTGGACAAAGGCATTCCCGCAAATACTAAATCTAGGGGGCATATTAGCAAGACCCACGTTAAAATTATCGCCGTTTTAGCGGCAGGAAACTACCGCTAAAACGGCGATAATGGGCTTGATAATATGCGTTATGGAATTCCAATAGAAGCCCATGTTAGATGTGCAGGACATCTAACCTGGGCTTCTATTGGAATTCCATAACGCATATTAGCAAGCCCATTATCGCCGTATTAGCTGCAGTTTCTTGCCGCTAAAACGGCGATAATTTTAACGTGGGTCTTGCTAATATGCCCCTAGGTTCCTATGGTTATGGCCTCAGCGCTCGGCTGACGCTCGAACTGTTATAAAAGATTTGTGAGTCTTTATCGGCACATACGCAATAGGCACGCTACATTCTGACCAGGGTCCTGCGTTTAGCTCTCGGGCTTACAAAGAAGCCATGGCAAGTCTGGGCGTTGCATTGCGGTACTCCTCTCCATTCCATCCTGAGGGAAATTCGGTTGTGGAAAGGAAAAACCGGGACATAAAGCAGTCTATAACAGCTAGGGTATTAGGTTCAGGTGTTGGGTGGGTCAAACACCTTAGTGGGGTCCAACGCTCATTGAATAATCTGCCAAGAAGTTCTCTAGGGGGGGTCACTCCATATGAGGTCCTATTTGGGACAAGAATGTGGGTACCAGACCTTGAACACGTAGGCACAGTGGTGGAAAATAAACCGTTTGATATCAAAGATCGTTTGGCTGTTTTACAAGAACTCAATAAATTAAGAACGAAACAAAGCAACGTATTCCTACAGCCAACCACCACTTGGGAAAAATCGGCGGTCCCAGCAAGGCCTGTCTGGATTCCAAAAGTTGGGGATCTAGTCAGAGAAAAGATTGCGGACAAGAAGGAATTTGGACCTTCTTACAGACAACCAGTACCTGTCCTAGAGGTTCAAGGAACAAGAACAGTACTTCTGCCGCCCCTTGCTGGAAGAAAGGAGAAAAGATTTGTGTCCATCGACCTCATCAAACCACAGTATGTGGCCGATACTGAATAGTAGGCCTCGTGGACTCCGACCTAGTAGCAGACGCACTCCTCTCGCTACTATCCAAGAGGTTCAGACTGAAAGACTGATAACAATCGAGAATTCAGCTGTTACTGATGGAGGACTAAGCAACAACGCTATGGAACTCATCCCTCTTGAACACCAAATAACAGTTCGTCCAAATACACCTGTCTACACCAACGTGGCAAGTGATGAACTGGTTCCAGTGATTTCTACAAATCCTGATGCAATTCCAACAATTGATAGAACTGCTTCTGGCTATTTCATTAACTTTGATACGTTCTCAGAAGATCCGAGTGAACCTGAAACGACGCCAGCATCATTGAAATTCAAGCAGCAAGTACAAGACTTTCTTCACTTTCTGAAAAAGACTTATTTGGTTTCTCCATGGATTGAACTCTGGATTACATCTGGACTTTTTGTTTTCCTGCTCTGGCTAGCTTTGGTAACAACTGTGAGCGTGCTTATAAGTGGCAGATACATCCATGTGAACACTGAAGGAAAAGACGTGAACGTACTTTTGAAACCTCATAAATCTTCCCATCGTGAAGCAAGAGACTTGTCATCAGTGAACATCACTGCTGTTCCTATACAGGATGGTATAGTGTGGGACAAAACAGATTATGATATCTTCGGCCCGAATGAACAATTGAACATACCACATTTGTTTAAAATTTCACTAAGTGATCTAATTACGTCCAGTACCTATTCAGATGATTGGGACTTTGAGACTGTGAATGACATAATGTTTGACCTAGAAAAATCTGCTGCATTTTCTAAAAATGAATATTTAGAGGGTTCATCAGACTATGAACAAATGTATTGTTACAACCACTATGGTCATCATTATTTGCATAAATCTGCATATCCAAGAAATGTGTTTATGTTTAACCAATGGGAACATTGTCCTACACCACCTAAAGGTAGTTCAAAAACATTTGCCAACAAGTTTCCATATTTTTCAGGTTACAATACATCTGATCCAGAAATGTTTTACTATAAAAATGTAAACAAAACAGGACTGAAAATTATGTTAACTAATACAAAACAGATTTACTCTGCAGCATTTATTGCCCGACTGTCTAGACAGGGTTTCGACTTATGGAAAGACACGGTAGACACAAAAACTGTCTGGGGTACTAAAGAATGGCAAGTACAGGGTATAGAAGCTTTATTTAGAGCCTGCATTATCCCTGAACAAATACTGTTTTTGAATGAAACTGTCCAACAAACATCTTGTCTTGGATTAGCCAAGATCAAAGAGATGAACACACCTTCTGTACCAACACCTGCCAGTGATAATAATACAAAGGCAGTGGTGACAGTTGACAATATACTACAACTCAACAGATCTAATCCTGATTGGAAGAAATGGTTGATCTGGCCCACAGACACGAATAACTGTCATGAAAGATTCCTGAATAAAACTCAGGGCTTTACTATTAATAGGCCAGACCCAAGATACGTCCAAAGACAACATCCGGGGGTAGTAACAACATACAGTGTAGGAAAATTATGCCTCGATTGGCTGCATAAGTCTACACTACAGGATGTGAAACAACACTTAACCTTACTTAAAAAGGACGCAGACCTTAGGGAATTCTTGCTTGGACCAAGAAAACCGCGTCAAAAACGTTTCATATATGCCGGCATTTATGCTGCCTATAATGAAGCATGGAAAGTATCACAGATGGAGGCTGCAGAACGAATACGTGAACTTGATCGTATTAATTTAGAGAAAACACTCTCTGTGGTCGACAATGGGTTAACAACTTTGTCCTCCAGAATATATTCATTGGATGGCATTGTATCCTCTGCTATCGACATACTAGAACAAGATTTGGCGATGTTACAACAAGGCCAGTCTCAATTACATTCTATTGTGTTATTAAGCTGGACGCTGCAATCTTTGCGAGCGGGCTATGTACCTTGGCATTTCATCAACACGTCAGCTCTGTTTGCAGAATACAATCTAACTGATAAACAGATCGAACTGGCACAAAGAGGAGCAAAGTATACAGTGCTGAGCATTGAAAAACTGGAAAAGTTACCATTCACAGTGGCAGAAAAACCAGCTACAGAATGGCTTATTCATGGCAAAATAACATTACCTGTGAGTACTTTTCAGTTTCAGTATTGCCTCAGACGAATGCAAGCAGGCAAATATGAAAGGTTGGGTAAGGAATACATTAAGACATCTTGGGATTTACCGTATACATATAGATGTTGGAGTGGGGATCGTGAAGTGTTTTTGAGCGGTACACACTGTAAACGTGCACTGAGCGGTTCACTTATATGTCAGGACATTTCTTTACACTGGGCTTGTAATGGTTCTGTGGCAAATTTGTCTTGCCATCTGCAGGGTACACCAGCTGCTGTGATTAATCCAACGTTTGGACAACTTTCTAATGGGAGTTACCTCATGTTGAATGATCAGAGTTGCTGCGGCATGCTGCCAGGAATCCCATATCTAGTAACGGTCAACTCCAGGGTCACTTGCTGTATGCAAGTATTGTTTCCCCCAATAGACACAGTCAGGGAGTCGCCTCTATGGCCTTCGCTGAACGTCTGTTTTATAAGATTTGATACTTTGAGCAGAATGAAAGCCATGCTTTTACAGCAAACAGTGCCATTGACCTCGGCCAAAGAAACCTATGATCTACAAGTAGCAAGGACTTCGGCTGAGATACAGACTTTAATACGTACAAACTGCCCTATACATTTCGTAGAAATGATAACACGTATCTTCAACATGTCTGATACAAGTGGAATTATACATGTATTTAAGAGCATCTGTACCGGTCTGTTAGCACCTTTCCAGGCAATACTCGGAATCATCCCGAACTTTGCACATTCGGTGTTTGGTGGCATACCATTAATTCTAGCACTTGTTGCCGGAATTCTATTTCTCTTCCTGCTATTGCGCTATGGCCAGCCTATTCGCAGACATCACTCCGAGCGAAATGGAGAAAGCTCTCCTTGAACGAAAGTGCCGTGAGCGAATAGTACAGCTTTTGGGCATGACTCGTCTACGGGACCTTAATACAACTTGGTTCCTGTCATTCCGACCAATCTGGCAAGATTGAAACTTACCTGTTCTACGATGCCTGCTATGCGGTGAAGAATGCGTGTTGGACACCTGTGTAACATTTCCATCAGCCACGCCAACGGATGTCGATACTCTGCTGGTCCCGATAACGGCCCATGCTCTGTGTTGTCCCCAGAGGCTACCAATCCTGATGTCTGCATTCATTGAGATCTCACAGACGCTTCCGGCTGCTGCTGAGGTACGAGAAAGATCTACCGGCACACAGGTAACAATGGACGCAAACTTTGCTGCAGCACCCTATGCTGGAAGCGAAGCTTCACATCTCTGTGCAATTAATCTGCTACACGAGGTGTTCCAGCTGACACCAACTACAGTGGATGATGTTTTGTCTATAGAAATAGATGATCTCATGTTTACACCAGACCCGTAAACTGACTCTGATTCAGCATACAGTGTTCCAGAGATGCAGTAACAATTTGGCCTTCATTTTTCAAAACAACTTGGAACTCTACCAAAATTGAACTTTTTCCCATTTTTCGAACGAAAATGGCACTTCAATCTGCTTAAAGTAGAACTAGCCTTATAGTACAGACTTCGCGGTACTTCCTCAGACACTTTTAGTCATCGTGTTAGTCTAAAACAGTTTATTAATTTCCATGACATGAAATGACTTTGATTTTTGAAAAACTTATCGATCCTTTTTTTGTCACATGTAAATATTACTGCTTATTTCATTCCAATTGCATTTATTTTCGAACTTTATGCCTGAAATGAAAAGCAATGCTTCAAATGTACAGTACCTTTTGCATTTTTTACTATGTTTTTTAAATGCTTTTAAGAAATATTTTTTAAAATATGCAGTACTCCATTTAATGTTTAGCATTTTAAATGTTTAGCATTTTAGTATTATCGTACACACGAAAGTGGAGTGGGTGTTGTATTCCTCTTAGGGTGTCCATAAACGGGCTTTCCAGTATCATGTCCTTATATAGGCACAATTCGCCCTGCCCTTATTTAGACATTAAACCGTGCACTCCAAATACAGGCATGGTCTCCGACATCCGTCCACCCTAACGTCACAACGAGTTCATGAAGAACAGACCCTTAGGCTGTGGGAGTTTGCCTAGCCCAGGACTATTGATTTATTCAAGGACTCATATATTATGCATGAACCATTATTCCTTAGGGGTTCATTCATGACGTCTTCCGCTGTCCGACTCACGTCAATGCTAACATTATGAGGTATTTCTTAGGTATAAATATACCTTCCCTAGCCCCTGTAAATCAGAGGAGAACTCGACTTCAGAGGAGCCCGTTTCCCGGCCTGACGCACTGAGAAGACGCTGTCATCCCTGCACGCAGAGAGTCCAGCTTCCAGTGATCTAACTTCCCTTGCGGGGTGTTGGAGTTCAATCAATCAATCAATCAATCATGTCACTTATAAAGCGCACTACATACCCGCGAGGGTCTCAAGGCGCTGGGGGAAGAGGGGGTGGTGCTGCTACTGATCGAAGAGCCAGGTCTTGGAGGAGTCTTCTGAAGGCCAGTAGGTCTTGGGTCTGTCGGAGGTTGGTGGGGAGGGTGTTCCAGGTCTTGGCGGCGAGGTGGGAGAAGGATCTGCCGCCGGCGGTCGCTTTTCCGGATGCGGGGGACTGTGGCGAGGGCGAGGCTGGTCGAGCGGAGCTGGCGGGTGGGGGTGTAGAAGCTGAGTCGTCTGTTGAGGTAGGCTGGTCCGGAGTTGTGGAGTGCTTTGTGTGCGTGGGTGAGGAGCTTGAAGGTTATCCTCTTGTTGACAGGGAGCCAGTGCAGGTCTCTCAGGTGGGGTGTGATGTGGCTGCGTCGGGGGATGTCGAGGATAAGACGTGCAGAGGCGTTCTGGATGCGTTGCAGCCGTCTCAGGAGCTTAGCCGTCGTTCCTGCGTAGAGGGCGTTTCCGTAGTCCAGCCTGCTGGTGACGAGGGCCTGGGTGACTGTTTTTCTTGTTTCGGTGGGGATCCACTTGAAGATCCTGCGGAGCATTCGGAGGATGTTGAAGCAGGATGAGGAAACGGCGTTGACCTGCTTAGTCATGGAGAGGGTGGGGTCGAGGATGACCCCTAGGTTGCGTACGTGGTCGGTGGGTGGCGGGGCTGTTCCCAGTGATGTTGGCCACCAGGAGTCGTCCCAGGCTGAAGGGTTGGAACCAAGGATGAGGACCTCCGTCTTGTCCGAGTTCAGCTTCAGGCGGCTGGTCCTCATCCATTTGGCAACGGCCTTCATTCCTTCGTGGAGGTGGGCTTTGGCGGTGTGAGGGTATTTGGTGAGGGAGAGGATCAGCTGGGTGTCGTCGGCGTAGGAGATGATGTTGAGGTTGTGCTGTCGGGCGACGTGGGCGAGGGTGCCATGTAGATGTTGAACAGCGTTGGGCTGAGGGAGGAGCCTTGGGGTACGCCGCAGATGATCTTGGTGGCCTTAGATCGGAAGGGGGCGAGGCGGACGCTTTGTGTTCTGCCGGAAAGGAAGGATGTGGTCCAGTCCAGGGCCTTCTCTTGGATCCCGGCGTCGTGAAGGCGTGTTCGTAGTGTGTGGTGGCAGACCGTGTCGAAGGCGGCTGATAGGTCCAGGAGGATGAGGGCTGCTGTTTCTCCGTTGTCTAGCAGGGTCCTGATGTCATCGGTGGCGGCGATGAGGGCGGTTTCGGTGCTGTGGTTGCTGCGGAAGCCGGACTGGGAAGGGTCCAGGATGTTGTTCTCCTCGAGGTAGCGGGTCAGTTGTTTGTTGACGATTTTCTCGGTGACCTTCGCGGGGAACGGGAGCAGAGAGATGGGTCGGAAGTTCTTGAGGTCCTTGGGGTCTGCCTTGGGTTTCTTGAGTAAGGCGGTGATCTCGGCGTGCTTCCAGCTTTCCGGGAAGGTTGCTGTCTCGAAGGAGATGTTGATTATTTTCCGGAGATGGGGCGCGATGGCTGTACTGGCTTTGTTGAAGATGTGGTGAGGGCACGGGTCTAGCGGTGAACCGGAGTGGATGGTGTTCATGATCTCGCTGGTGTCCTCGTCGTTGATGTTGGTCCAGGAGAGCAGGCGGTTGGTGGTTGTGGGGGCAGTGGTCTCGGTGGTTGCCGGGGCGGTCGTGGTGTTGAAGCTGTCGTGGATGTCGGCGATTTTGCGGTGGAAGAAGATGGCCAGTGAGTCGCACAGGTCTCGCGACGGCTGGATGTTGTTGGTGTTGGAGCTGGGGTTGGGGTTGGAGAGTTCCTTCACGATGTTGAAGAGCTCTTTGCTGCTGTGTGCGTTGTTGTCTAGGCGGTCTTTGAGTGAGGCCCTTTTGGCGGATCTGATGAGGTGATTGTGACTGCGGGTGGCGCTCTTGTGGGCGGCGTAGCTGTCCGCTGTCCGTTCGTGGAGCCAGATCTTCTCCAGTTTTCGGCATGTTTGTTTGGAGGCCTGGAGGTCTTCGGTGAACCAGGTGGCTTTCTTGCTGGTGTGGCTGTTGGGCGGATTCTTGAGCGGGGCGAGGGTGTTGGCGCAGTCGTCGATCCACTGTCTGAGGTTGCGGGCGGCGGTGTCGGGGTCGGAGGGTTCGGCGGGTGGGCTCAGGGCGAGGGTTGTGGTTAGCTGGTCTTCCGTGACTTCGAGTTCGAGTCTGGCAAAGAGATTCCTACCTCTCTCATTCTTCAGGTATGGAGCAGACTAGAACCTAGAGGGACTCTTGGCATACTAGGCATACTAGACTTACCATACTCTTAGTATACCATAGTAAGCAATACTTCACCTACTTCATACCTCTTCCTACACCTCGGTTGGGTTAGGCACATTGGGGTAGAACTAGATTAGAAACGCATCGTATGAGTACTCGCATTTTTAGTCTGTGTTATTTATGTAAATGCATATGTACTAAAAGATAATGCTATTGCAGTATTATTTATTTCTACTGCTCACACTGTACATTATTTATCTCGCATACTGTCTTGTGATCGTAACAGCACATTTTACTTACACCAGAAACAAGACTTCAATAAATCTTTTATTTGAACGCCCGTCTATTCTTTCTGTGTAACTTGGAGAAAACTAAGCATGCACGATTGAGCTGAGTGAAATAGTTATCTATTGTTTCCACGACTCTGGGACACGTTCTGATTCTAAAGGGAAACACAGTGGTCATGTTTTGCAGCTGCCAGAAACTACTCCCTTCTTGTTGTCAAGGAGTTTCTAGTGGCCTCTGAGCTAGCTGGCACAAGTAATTAAGTTTAATATACTCGATAGGGACATACTGACCTTAGTCCTGTGTCAAACCTATAGGATATATTATTCCAATGCGTATAGCCTATTAGGGAAATAGGAGCTACACTACACCACAGGATAACATTGGATTACCTTATTACATTTAATAAGTGATACATTTCAATTGGGTGCAAGTTAGAATGATGAGTTTGGTGTCTAAAAAATTGTAATTAAAACCCTCTTTAATGGTAAAGTTGGATTTTAAATCACAATTCTGAAAATGCCACTTTTAGAAAGTTTAAATTTTCTCGTCTCAATCATTTGGTGCCTGCAACCTGTATTCTGGGTCACATAACTATGTGTCACTGGCAATGGATCTTTGTGTATTACTCCCAAACATTGAGGCAAAGGGGGATAGGTGTTGGCAGGATGGATCATTTTGGATTTGATAGGAGCTGCCACCTACCACACTTTCATATCACAAAGGCTCTGCCGTAGCACACTTACAAAGGGTTTCACACCAGTCTTTTGTGCCCCCAGACAAGCGGGGGCCAGGGAGGCAGGAAATTCCAAACATCACTGGGAGTGGAAACCTCCAGAACCTTCTCATACTTCAAAGCTGGCACCAAATATAAATATTGCACCCTCAAACACAACTCTTCTGTAGACCTCTGGACGTGTGAAAGACTCAGAAGGACTGCTGTGCTGCTCTGCTGCAGGAAGGACAGCCACTCTTCGTTCCTGCTACTCTGCTGCCCTGCTGCTTTGCTACTTGAGTGAAAAGGACTGGACCTGCATCTTGAACCCAGGACCCTCAGAGTGACTCCAAGGGCTAGTTGGCTGACCTCCTGATCAGAGCCTCGGGGACAGAAAAGGCTCCAACCACCTTGAACTCAGCACCTGGAACCTGCTGTTAGTCTTGCCCTCCCAAGTGGTGCATTCCCAGCCCTGAACACTTGGAAATGGGCCTGAAGGTGCTCTACCAGCCCAGCTGTGGTCTCTTGGGCAGAACCAACGCAGCTCATGTATCTCCTCGCAGCACTGCATCGGAACCGCCGCTTTACGACATATCCCCACATCGCATCCTCCAGCTCCTTGGAACTGCAGCTGCGCAATGCATCTCCGATGCAGGACTTAGCATTGCAGGTCTTCATCAACAGCATCCTTGAAAATGTCATAGGACCTTGTAATGTAAGTCCTGTTGATGGATTCATCAGAACCACTGCTGTGAGACATATCTCCAATGCAGGACTTAGCATTGAAGCCCGGAACTTCTTCTGAACTGCTGCTGCACGATGCATCCTCTAAGCGGGACCCCGCACCGCTCCGCAATCAGGATTTAAGGTACTTTGTTCAGCGGGCCTTACTTGGTCCCTGTATCCAGGCGCGCTCCATCGTGCTCAGCCTGAATTATTGACTTTGCCCTGTCCAGAGGGACCAGATAACCACTGTTGGCACTTTGTGCTTTTAAGCACTATTTATATTTAAATCATTAAAAGTACATATCTCCGATTCTACAAATTGGATTTTTGTTGTTTTGGTTGAATCTATTTTTCTAAATTGAAGACAGATTGCCCTGATTGATGTGGGATTTTTCTTGTGCTGTGTTTTCAGTCTACTACTGTTTGAAGTGCAGCACATATGCTTTACACATTGCCTCTAAGTTAAGTCTGACTGCTTTCTGCCAAGCTACCAGATGGTTAAGCACAGGTTATTTTTGGGTTTGCTTGTAACTTCATCCTGACAGGAATTGTGGTTGCTGCTTGAGTAGGTTTCCCCCCAACCAATAACCCAATTTCCTACCTCTACCAATTCTCAATTGGATAGCTGCACAGCCCACGCACTCCATTTCTTCTTGGGTTTCTCCTGAGTGATTTTTCACCATCATAATAATTTTTTCCCCTTCACTACGTCATATAGGCTAGTCACTTGGAATATTACAGGGACGAACTTGAATCAATACACCAAGTGTACAAAATTCCCTCTATTTTGCTTTGTTGGAGGGCCCATATAATTTGTCTGTAAAAAACCTTTTTTGCCTTTTGCTTGCCTTTGAATTTGCTAAGATACAGCATAAATAGCGATAGCGAGTACAGCTGTATGGCACACAACATTCTGCTAATGCAAGTGGTTCTGTCCTTTGAATTATACCTGGTGTGTCTTTTGAGACAGAAACTACACTTACTGATGATAAAGGTCAGTATGTGTTAGTCACTGGCATACTAGATAGAAAACCACTTGTGCTGGGAGTGTTTTAAGCGCCCAACATTGTTTAGACTGAGTACTGGCGTCATGTGTAGGCCTGTCTTTGAGACTGGGTGCATGCCCTTGGATAATTAGGGAAGGCTTCCATTGTATACTGGGTGTCTCCATTGATCTCTCGGTGCCACTTCTTCTGAAACTCCCCCACAGTTCAGAATGCAATAATTGGCTCACTGGGGCTTGTGTGATACATGACACGTGGAAATTGCGTTACTTTCCTGTTGTCAGTATTCATTTTATTCCCCAATACATACCTGTATTCCAGATTGGATAAATTTGTCTGTATTCTAGAAATACACATGTACATCACTGCTTTTTCCTATAACCCTAGGGCATTGTCAGACCATAATCTCTTACATATGGACTGAAATTTGGGGCAAAACATTGACCCCCCATTCCAATATGGCATCTGCAACTGGGAATGTTGCAGATGCTCAGCATTTCGACACATGCTCCAATACCACATCCATGCATTCTTCTATGAAAATGAGAGGACCTCCTCCTCCTCCCTCCTGGTTGAGTGGGAAATGTTTAAAGCAATTATGAGTGGTCTAAATATTAAAACGATGGTGGGGGTTAGACAGACTCTTACAAGGGAAATTGCACAATTTAAATAATCCATATGAGATCTGGAGCTCTTATTCCTACTTGCCAGAAAAGATCTGAGGATCTTTGCTCCTTAAAATCTACTTATTATGACAGTTGTGAGACCTCAGATATTATGATTACACCTCATACTAGGCTAACATACACAATGTAGGTGACAAATCAGCCGCCTTTTAGCACACTTCAGTTATCTGATTAATTTGCCTGCTATCTCCCTTCACCTAACTTTATCCTCTAGGGCATCGGTGTCCCTCCAAGAGGGCCTTAATACTGCCTTTTTAACATTTTGAGTGAGGTGTATCATGCACCAGATTAGGCCAAAACTGATGCTATTTGATAAGGTAATTCTACTGCCCCATCTTACAGATGACTTTTGGCAAAATATGGAATTACCACTCATGCTTCAAAACATTAAGAAGGTTATACAAGAACTTCTATGTGGTAAGGGCTTGGGTTCAGACAGAATTCCATCTGAGTTTTGCACGTTGTTCTCTTAGCAATTAGCTCCTATACTGGTTATTCTCGATAATAGCTCCTTTGAACTGGGCTTTTGTCCTTGTCCTATGGGTGATGCAATGATCTCCACTATGCTAAAGCCCCATAAGAATCCTGCTGATATGGCCTCTCATTGCGCATTATCTTGTATGAATTCGAAAGATAAAGTCCTGTTCAAACTCCTATCTTGCATTTTATTACTCAAGCTCCCAAGATTGATTCAAAATGATCACTCTGACTTTATATTCTTCACAGATTGTGGGATGTGATGACTGTTGGGATGTCATGAGCACTGTGGCTGACTCGAACACTAATGCGGCCCACATCGCTCTTGATCTTAAAAGGGCCTTTGATTAATTTTAATAGGGATTCATTTTATATAGTACTTGAGTTATTCAGTTGGGACCATTTATATTATACGCTAATCTAAAAGCCAAAGTAAAAACTGGGCAATATGTCTTCAAGTCTTATACAGTTTGCAGAGGCACCCATTAGGATTGTCCGCTGTCATCATCATTATTTCCCTGCTTTTTATTTTGAACCCCTTGCAGTCAGCCTGCACTCCCTGGGAGTGCATTCAGGGGGTATCTCCACGTGATACAGTGTACAACGTATCCCTGCTTTATATGCTTATGACATCACAATAGGCCTCACTATTATCACGCATACTCTGGATGGTTTTACTCGGATGTCTGGTGTTTGAGTGAAATTGGCTCATTTCTTTGTTTTCCCCCAGAGGTCAGAGTATATTCATCCTCAGCAACTTATCTTAGATGACAGATTAACGTGGGAGGCTGTGTCTTTAAGATACCGAGGTATAAATATTTACCATTCCATAGAAGACCTTTGGGATGGAAACCTCGGAAAGCGATTTGTGCACTTTGCACACAGATCACATTTTGGATTTCATTCCCACCTGCAACTATACTCACTTCTTTTTCAAACAGTAGGACCAATTATTTGGTGATTTAGAGGCTGATTCCGAGTTTGGTTGTCTATTGGACTGCTAAACCCGAGGTGGATAGTGCGGTGGTCCGACCGCCATATTACAACTACAGCAGTTAGACCGCCAAGGACCGCTGCAACCACTGAGGATCCGCGATCCCTTGGCGGTTGAGCAGTGGTCTGGGGCAGCAATATGCTGGTGGTACCGCTGCTGCACTGCCAAGCATATTACGACTTTCCTGACCTCCCCACTTTTCATAACGGGGATCCTGCCATGAAAAGTGTGGCGGTCAGGAAAGTAAGGGGGCCCTACAAACATTGTGTGTCCCCCAGTGTGCATGCTACCCATTCCCTGCGCAGCATGGACTGCACAGTGTTCCCTCGGCGCTGCAGTTCAAAAGCTCACTTATGAGCCTTGTAACTGCCCACGGCGGGAGGGCAAAAGCACTGCCCGCCAGACCACGAGGTAACTCGCATTCTGGCGGGAGGGAGGCGGTCGACTTTGGCGGTGTGGGAGTGGGGTGCTGGCTTGGCAGCCCACTTCCACACCACCAAAGTCGTAATCGGGCCCTTAATAAGGGCAGGAAGGTGTTGAGTCACCATTTAAAACTTAAAGTTACTCATTGAGTCAGGGATACTCATTGAGTCTATGATTTTGAACAATATTATTTAGTTGCACAGCTTCAATTAGTGACTTGTTAGTTGTCAAGTCATTCTTTCTCTAGGACAAGTCTCCCATGCCGAAATTATAATTATAGCTCTTTACACTCATTATTGTTCTCTACGAGCTGTCCTCAGACTCGCCCTAACACTTTATTGCACACAGCTTTGTCATGTTTGAGACACACTCGCAGGGGCGTATCATAATCACAAATATTGGGTGGGGGTTGTGACCTTCTGATTATCTAACAATAATAACAAAATCACAAAGAAGAGACAAGGAATAAGCCTTCTCTCACCCCCTTCCAAGATCTGTAACTCACTTCAGAGAGAAAGACTGACTAAAAATACGTTAAATGACTATGAGCTGGTTTGGAGGGTCTGATCGAGCCCCCTATATAATTAATGCCTGCTTAGGTTTTTGCAGCAGGGATATAGGGACATTTACCTTCCCTATGTATCCCAATGTTGATTTTTAACCCTGCCAAGGGAACCAGGAATAAAGGTAACTGTTGGTATCTCCTTAGACAGTTTTATTCTCACTTGTCTGCACTTTAAGATCCCTTCTTGAGGGAACAATTTTCCTTTATATTTATCTTCTCACTTCCCATTTACTTTTCTGCCTCACCACTTTACTTCTCCTAAAAAATATCTTGCACTCCGTCCAAGGTGTTGGTCTGCACCTGGACGTCTGATGCGGCCCTATGATGAAGCATGACACTGCATAGTGTGTGAGGGCAGTATTAAGAAAATAAAAAAAAATTCCCCCCGGTTTGGGCTCTTGTTGCACTAATCAGGCATTAATTATATAGGGGGCTCGATCAGACCCTCCAAACCAGCTCATAGTCTTTTAACGTATTTTTAGTCAGTCTTTCTATCTAACAATAATACCAGGATAGCCAGTTAAAATACATTATACAACAAGTATGGCATAAGGGGCGCTTAAGGGGCAGTTGCGCGGGAGTGCAGTATGGATTGTTAAGTGTACTAACTGGCAGGAAATGCAATACATTGCAAAACAGCAAACATTCTCAAAGATATTTGAAACAGATGGGGTGGGAAGGAGGGAGCGGGCGAGAGAGAGAGAGAGAGCAATAGAGAGATTGTGGGTGTTTTCACGTGTGTGTGTGTATTTAAAAAAGCAAATGAAATCAGACAGAGACCTTAATATACCTGACTGTGTGCTTCTGTACCCAACTGTTTACTAGAGCATGCATTTATTTGGGGGATGCAACAACCATGCACCCCTATTGAAGCTACGTCCCTGCACATTTGTACAATTACGAAGCAGGCCCCTCCCTATACCTCCGCTATTCCACTTATAGGGTTCTCCACACAGACTGGCTGGCAGGGCCAACACAAACTTTGTTTTTGGACTGATCCGGGATTGACTGCAATAGGTGACTTGTTTGTTAATGGTGAAATTGCTGATTTCTCACCCTTAATAACTGGCTATATTATTCCCCGGTACAATTTCTCACATATAGGAAAATTAACTGTGCACTTAGAAAATGATTTCAAATTCAGTCCTCTGAACCAAACACTCTTGAAGTGTATTAATAGGGGCTGATTACGATACAGCCCATAAAGGCTCAGACTTAGGTCTGCATCGTAATGGGCCGGTCGGTTTTCTTTCCGACCACCTCATTATGATGGAGGCGGTCGGAAAGGAAACTGGCCGGTTATTACGGTCGGATTTCGACAGGCTCAGAGAGCCCGTCCACCAGTCGGAATCCGGCCTGTAATCTCAAGGGCGGCTCTTTCCGCCCTTGAGATTAGGATCACTGTTTCCGACATGGTTTCCATGCCAGTCTGTCCGTCATGGAAACCATGTAGGAAAGCATGTTAGGGGGCCCCTAGCAGGGACCCCTTTGGTGGACGGCCTCCGGTTGGAGGCCGAGGGGGCACCTATGATCCCTGCACTTTGTGGCAGGCACCCTTAAGGTGCCTGCCACAGGGTGCAGGGATGAACCGCACCTCCCATTTCACTATGGGAGTATGCATTACGGGTGGTTTATGTGTTAAGCACCGGAAACAACTATCTCAAATTAAGCACTGAATACACAATCAGCCTTTCAAGAGTACACCTGAAACATATTGGGGCCGATTACAATGTCATCGGAAAGCCTCCAACCGCTAGTCGGAAGCTTACCGACCGCGGTCGTAGGCTTTCAGACTGACACGGTCGGTTTGCGGTCCGACCGCCCGTTATGATGTCGGCGGTCGGAATGTAAACCGGCCGGTCATTCCGACTTGGTTCCAACCGGGTCTCAGAGTCTTCCAGCCAGTCGGAACTGCACCGTAATTCCCTATGGATGGCGTTTCTGCCGTCGGGATTACGATGTTGGTTTCCCACAGCCTATCCGTGGCGGCCTTTCTAACACGGAAAGGCTGTCGGAAAGTGACTTTGGGGGTCCCTAGCAGGGCCCCCTTGCCTCCGCGGTCTATGGTTGGTGGTCAAGGGGGTACCTGGGGTGCCCCCATGTAAAACCCTGCACCCTGTGGCAGGCACCACTGGGTGCCTGCCACAGGGTGCAGGGTTTTACACACACACAACCATTCCTCTATAGGAGCCTGTTTTACATCCGGTTTATGGCCGTGACACAAGCCCCCATAGGGAAAAGTGAGTTTTTGACTGAACAGTGGTCGGTCGCATCGTTATGAGGCGGTCGGAACTGCCGACCGGAGGTCAGTCGGTCCCGAGTCCGAGACGGTGTCGGTCAGAGGCAACTACGATCGACATCGTAATAAGCTCCATTATGTGGGCACGAGCGTGACAGCAAACAAGATGTCACTGTGCTTGTGCACAACTACACCCAACACTATTCACCATCTATCGCACTACAAAATCCACTGTATACTTACCTATTTGCCATTTGACAACTCCCTTGGTGGAAACGTGATGTAATGAACCACCATGTATCAGTAGTTACAACAGTGTAAAACATCGAGGCAACTGTACTGCTAAGTAAAACACTGATGTTAAGGAAACATACCAAGCTGACATCCATAATAAAATGCTGTCACTCTCACATAATCAGCTGCAAGGAGCCACGTGATAGTTCGCTGAGCTTTAAATGTGCAGCAATTGTTCTCATAAGCCCAAGAGAACTGACAGAAAGAACATACAGAGATATGAAACCTAAACCTTAAATGCGTCGAGTGACCAGTTCATTGCAGCATTAAGAGAGTCTGGTTATGCATACAATTAGTCTAAGATGCAATTTCACCTTTAATAAAGTCTAAATTGCTCACTGGTAACTTTGATAAACGCTATTAGGCAAACCTGTCCGGTCCCATAAATGTGCTCAGCTGCCAGCACATCAGCTGTTCCTGTTCTCTCCGGTACCATTGCATACACATTTAGCTCGGATTGCTTTTTTTTGTCTTTATTTTACCGGTATTTAAAATATTTTATGTCCCTTTTCCCTCCTGCTAGATAGCTGCTGCAATGTTTTACATTACAGAAATATAACAAAGCGTCTGCTGTGAGACCGCAGGTCTATCACTGAACCAACTACAGCAGCCGAGCCACCCACCCTGACAGCTACCAGGTAGAGAGCTGTCAGCAAATCAGATGGCAGGAAAGGCGCAGGGTACACAGCTGCATGCCAGTGCATGCTTGATTTGCGAGCAAGAGCGGTCCATATTGGATTCTAGGTAGTGCGACTAATCTTATAAATATCCCCTACTGCTCAAAATCCACACTAAACTGAGAGGTGTTTGGACAAAATATCAGATAAAAAATATCATGCTGCAGAAATATAGGGCCAGATGTATCAACGCTTTTTGAGATCGCCATCGGGCCGATTCGCAGAATCGGCCCGTTTGCGAACGCAAAGATGCGTTTTGCAATGTATCAAAATTTTTGAATTTGCAATATGGGTAATCGCAATTATTTGCGATTACCTAAATTGCGAATGCAGTTAGGGAATCGCAATTAGCGATTCCCAAAATGCAGTTCTTGTAGCTATCGCAAATTGCGACTTTGCATTTAGGAATCGCAAATTACCACCAACTTCTAGTTGGTGGTAATTTGCAAATTCCTAGAAAAATGCACCTTTTGCATTTTTCTAAGTGCCATGTGGTGCACATACATGCCCTTAGGGCATGTATGTGCACCACATGTGCACACTTACCTTTTTTGGGGGTGCATCAGGGTGGCCTTTTGGCCCCCCATCATCCTTGAAATTGCATTCGCAATTTGCAAGTACCTATTTGGTACTCGCAAATTTCAAATGTCTTCGCATTCATTCCTATGGGCCTATAGGCCCATAGTAATGAATGGGAAGGCATTCCTTAATAGCGAATCGCAAATTGCGATTCGCTATTAAGGAATATGTAGGAATCGCAAACTTTTTGCCAAAACCTACATACATTGCATTTGCAATTCTATAATAGCGAATCGGTAAAATTCGCTATTATAGAATCGAAAAAGTAAACTTGATACATCTGGCCCTTAGTGACAAGAATATCGGGATCTCATCTATATCATGGACAGAAATATCAATGTTAAAAAGAATGTTTTAAGTGTTGTGCTTAATATCGAAGTAGGTAAATATCGTTGGAAATAATATCATTTTTCAGTGTAAACTAGTATGTAATGTATTGTTTTTTTCAATGTGTTTATATTTTTTTCTATGTTTTAATTTTAGAATTTATTTATTTATTAAATTCTTATAATTTTTAATTGTTTTAAATTGTTTTAAATATTACATTCTTTTTGCAGTGGGATGTTGAGTTAAATGGGGATAAGGGTAGGGAGAGTTTTTAAAAATGTGGATTCTAATTTTTAATTTTAGTAAATCATTTTTAGATGTGCAAATTATTTTATCAATTTCAAAATGAATTATATTATATATTTTTTATTTTTCAATGTATTGTGAAAAAGATATTTTCTTAATGTTTTTGGGAAATAAAATATTAAATATTGAAAAAGATGTAAAATATTTTTGAGTTTTTTAAATAAAATATTATGTTTGTATATGTTTATATGTTTAAATTACAATTATTTATTTTTGTATAGAATTGTTATAATTGTATAAAAAAACACTAAAAATAATATTTAGAAAGGAAAAAACTAAAAATTGTTATAAGGTCAGAAATTGTAAACATTTTGAGGAAATGCTCTAGAAAATATGGTTATTTGGAGAAAATGTAGCTGCCCTTTTTAAAAATTTAGGAATGGTAGAAAATATTACTTACAATTCTGGAAATGTTATTGCTAAATTAAAAATACATTTCATTTTTTTAATTACATTTTTTATATAAATAATAGTAGTTTAAATTAGTGTGCTACAATATAAAAACATTTAAAACGTATAATTTACTTAAGCGTGATAACGTGTAGTTTTAATTGTATATTTTGTATTTGTAAAATATAATATTGTAGGTAAAAAGGTTTATTATGGATTGGATTTACTTAATTTGCATTTTTAAGTTTTTACACCTTTCCCACGTTTGTTTAGCTTGGAGTGGGAATAGTAAATTTCACCCCACTAGTGCCTTACAACTTCCCCTAGTAGGTTTATATTGGAGTGGGAATAGTAAATGTCACCCCTTTAGGGCCCGATTACGACTTTGGCGGTGTGGCGCCAGGTCCACCCCGCCGCCTGCCAGATTAGGAGTTTCCTCCTGTCTGGGGGGCTTTTTTGGGGGCGTTCCCCAGGCGGTGCCTCTAAAAACAGGCACCACAATGGGAACGTCAAAAAAACAGTTCCAGCATGGCATGGACTGAAAAGTCCATCCATTGCAGGAACTGGTGTGCATATCATGCCCCCATGTCTGCATCCACAGGGCACAGAGGCACCAGGGGACCCTGTAGGGCCCCCTTTTTTTCCTCTATGCCAGGGTTTCCATGGAGGTGGAACCGCCATGAAAACCCTGGCAGAGAGGAAACTCGTAAAATATTTGGGGGACCATGGTGGTCCTGCCAAGCTTATTGATGCCTCTACACCGCCACAACACTGCCAGGGAACGGCAATTCCCTGGTGGCTGCAGTGGGGCTGTGGCGGTCCCACCGTCCATCTCATAACTGGCCAACACCGTCACATGTGTCCAACACCATCCTAAAATTTGATTATATTGGAGTGGGAATAGTAAATGTCACCCCTTTAGTGTCTAACACTTTCCATGAGTTGGTTTAAATTGAAGTGGGAATAGTAAATGTCACCCCTTGAGTGTTAAACACCTTCCCCAGGTTTGGTTAGTTTGGAGCGAGAATAGTAAATTTCACTCCTTTAGGGTCCAACGCCTTCCCTAAGTTGTTTTATATTGGAGTGGGAATAGCAAATGTCACCCCTTTAGTGTTTAAGATTTTCCCCATATTTAGTATTATACAAAGATGTCACACATATTTCTTAATTTTTATTTTTTGACAGTTTCATCTTATTGTATACTTTTACATTAATTGTAAAAAACAGAAAAAATCTGATTTTATACATATTTGTATAATGTACATTTTCACAGGTTTTTTACATTCTATATAATGTTTAAAAAATTAAATACATTTTTTAAACATCATTTAACATATTTATCTTTAATATATATAATATAATTATATATATTTTATACTATTATTTAATTTATACTTTACAATCTTTGGAACATTTTTTACAACATTGTTTGACATGTTTAACATTTTTAATAATTGTTTACATTTTTGTTGACATGTATTAAACATGTTTACTATATTTCCTACTGATTTCTAGTAGGAAAGCGGGGAGCTGGCTGGGACAGCGGGATCCTTGAGGATCTCTCTGTGGTCCCATAGCCCACTGGGTGCTCTGAGTGGGACCAGGGCACCCAGGAAGACATGGCCGGGCCCCAGGGGATAGGGTCCCTGGGGCCAAAATCGGCCCAGGGAGTGGGTTTGTGAGTGGCTGTGTGAATTTCTGAGTGGGTCTGTGAGTGGGTGTGAGAGTGTCTGAGTGGGTTTGCGAGTGCCTCCATGACTGTGTTAGTCAGTCTATGAGTGACTGCATGAATGTCTGAGTGGGTCTGTGAGTGGGTGCATGAGTCTCTGAGTGGGTTTGTGAGTCGGGTGTGAGTCTCTGAATAGATCTCTGAATGGGTGAAAGATAGTATGAGTGATCCTGTAAGTGGGTGCATGGGTGTCTGACTGGCTGAGAATGTCTGAGTTCTTCTGTAAGTGGGTGCATGAGTGCCTGAGTGGGTTCTACTCATTCTCTGCTCATTTTCTGCCCACTTCTGACCATTATTTTGCCTCGTTCTGCTCATTGCTGACCTTTATTTTGCCTCTTTCTGAACATTATTTTGCCTCTTTGTGCTAGTTGCTGGCCATTATTTTGCCTCTTCTGCTCGTTTCTGACTTTTATTTTGCCTCTTTCTGTTCGTTTCTGACCTTTAACTTGCCTCTTTCTGCTCGTTGCTGTCCTTTATTTTGTCTCTTTCTCATCGTTTCTGACCTTTATTTTACCTCTTTCTGCTAGTTTCTGAGCTTTATCTTGCCTCTTTCTCCTTGGTGCTGACCTCTAGTTTGCCTCTTTCTGCTCATTGCTGACCTTTATTCTGCTTCTTTCTGCTTATGTCTGACCTTTATTCTGCCTCTTTCTGCTCATTTCTGACCTTTATCCTGTCTCTTTCTGCTTGTTTCTGAGCTTTTTTTCCCCTCTGTCATCTTCCCCCGGGGCCGCGGGGGGAATCTCAAGGCCACAACGTTCCCAGCCGGCTCCCGACTCCTGCGGGATCCACCATTGCTCCCACAGCAGGAAGCTGCTTGAAATAACAGCTCCCTGTTTGCGGGAGCAATGTTTTCAAATTTTTCACTGCATGCATATTTGCGTGTAGGGAAACAGATGAAAACTCAACTTTCTGCAAGCCGGAGCAGTTTGACTGCTCAGGCTTGCAGAAAGAGGAGTTATGCTTGCTTTTACTTGCCACCAAGTAAAAGCAAACAGCTACCTTCCGAGGGCAGGCCCCTCAGGAGGTAGCAGGAGCCGTTTGTAAGATCCTTGAGTCAGGCGAAAGGATCACTCAATTCAAGTTATTCATGAAGAAGAAATCCAAGTTTATTTCTTAAGCAAGAAGAAACCCATCCAGGTCCTCAGCCAGACAGGGATCACAGTTACCACATATTTCAAACAGTACATTCCATTGCTAGGGAAACCAACAGCTATGTGGAATCCCAGGTAACCATGGTATCAGAACATTAAAGAAAGGAAGATGCAAGATGCCACACACCTTCCCCCGTAAACCCAAAAGTAAAACAAAGAATGTAAAAGAGAATGAGTGGAAAAAACCAGGTGAGGTAAAGAAGGGAACAAGCCATAACACAGAGTAAACGTAACAATGATGAGCATAAGCTATGATACAAAGGGGGATATTCTCAAGAACGAACGATAATCATCGCCAAAATAGGTTAACGCAAGTTCTCATATCGCCGTTTATCGCGGGAAAATAACCCCGTGTTAACGTGGCATTTACAACATGGCGGTAACGTGCGATAGTACCCCGATAACGCTGCAAATGTCCGAGAAAACACTACCGGGACTGCGATAAAAATCCCAATCCGAGCGTTATAAAAGTTGCGAAGTGCCCAACCGCAATAAAAAATCCAGCGAGAAGCAGTGCCAGGCCTGCAGGTCCCACAAGTCAGGCTGCAAAAAGCACAATAAAAGCGGCAACACAAAACACAAACAACTGCGAAGCACCATGGAGGTAGCCGGAGCAAGCACAGAGGACAACCAGAACCCCACAAGCCCCACGGAGGACCAGCCTGGGACCTCGGGGTCAGGGAAGGGCAAGGAGAAGAAGAGGAAGACGCGGTTCAGTCCGCCGGAAAACAGGATCCTGATCACGGAGGTGATAGAACACCATCAACAACTGTACGTCACCTCCACTGTGTCATTGGCAACGAAAAATACAATATGGCAGTCCATCCTGGACAAGGCGAATGCAGTCGGAGTGCTGAGGAGGACAATGGAGGAGGCCAAGAGGCGCTGGAATGATGTGAAGCGCAAGACCAAGAAGAAACTCGCAGACAACCAGAAGGAAGCAATGCAGACTGGAGGTGGGAGTCCAGCGCCACAGGAGGAGCTGGATGAGATGGAGGAAATGGTGTCCACAGTCATCAGTGAGGAGACGGTGGCAGGAGTTGGGGGACCAGACACCGCTCAACATGACCCGACACAATAGCAACAGGGTGAGTAACCACCAGGGACTAGGGGGACGGGGGTGATGGGCACAATGGCACACATGCACAATTAA
This sequence comes from Calotriton arnoldi, assembly GCA_963921515.1. Lineage (NCBI taxonomy): Eukaryota > Metazoa > Chordata > Amphibia > Caudata > Salamandridae > Calotriton > Calotriton arnoldi. The sequence continues at coordinate 241,762 of CAWUFW010001834.1, read as the reverse complement.
GTAGAGCACATCTGCGGACAAACCATGGCCAAGAGTCACAACTCCAACCAAGAGCCCAATTTACCCAAGTCTGCAACATCACAGCACTGCATAAGCACAGAAGTGAAAGCCACACCGCCTGAAAGGGATAAGGGCCAGCCAAATCAGAGCTGAAGGGGCAACTCACCTACAATGCAGCACACACATAAGATCCAGAGCACCGCAACATTTACAACAATGTCGAACAAACAGCAACACCAGCACAACAGAACAGAGGACACAACTGCTGCCGCTTGTGTGTGGAAAATGGCCATTCGCATATGGCACAGCAGGAAACTGTGAGATGATAATGTACTAGTACAACCCCACATCCATGATGGGGCAGTAATGCATGTATGGCCGTGACCCAGATAGGCAGTGAGACACACATTGTCATGTAAATCAACACCCATCACAGTTGAATACAAGTGAAGGTGCGTAGACTTTATTAGCATATGCGTGTCAGTACGGCCAAGATAAGTGCCACAACATGCAGACCAATGCAGCAGTATGTCAGAGCATGGAACGTTGACAAGCGCCGCTGTCCACTCCGGGGAAGTGCCGCACCATTCACAGGTGTGTGTTTACCCGCGTTGTTGTCCGCTCATGTATTCGGAGTCCAGGCGAATGCAGCCATGTCCACTGTCGTCGTGGGAGATGTGACCAGAACCCCAAGTTCCAACAAGGTGTCGGGACATGTGCCATGTGTTCCAAACTGTTGTGTCTGCAGGTACATAGTTACACGTCCATGAATGCTAGTGCAGCTTCGTAGGCAATCATTTCCAACATGAGCTCGTCGTCGACTTCATCGAACAGGACGGCAAGGCTAACCATTAGCAGGTCCGGACAGATGTGCTGCGTCCACCCCCTTTCACCAATTAGCACTACAGGCCAATAGGGGAGCGGCACAATGTGGTCACTGCACACGAGGAGTTCTGTAATCTCCCAGGGCCAGCTGCCAGCATGTATGCCAAGTATCCAGGCATCCCATAGACGGGTGTCACGGTGACACTCATGGTCGTGGGCCAACAGGGGGCGCACACACATGTCGAAATCCAGTTCGGCTACCGTCCTGTTGGATAGGCAGACATCCATGGACCACTCGAATATGCACGAGCAACAATGCAACACAGGCTGCATGCAGGTGACGTTGGCGAGGCGGAAGCTCAGCCGGTAACTGATCCGCAGCACTACCAATGGCAGTGCCCCCAGTAAATGCAGCATACGTGCATGGTACAGTTCCACGTGACAGGGTTTGTGCATGTGTCCGGGATGTTCTGCCATTGCATTAGTGGCTCTGGTTGAAGCGGCACTGTTCTGACCTGCGCCAGTTCTGTTGGTGAAATGCCACAGCTCGGAGCAATGAGTTGTTTTAGTGTGCACCGGTTGTACGCCTGGGTTAATGTGGGAGTAAGTGTGAAGGCCATTCCATGCAAGATAACTTCGAGCAAGGACTTCTGTGTGTGGGGTGTGTATACTTTGGTCTTTCGTAGGGCTGTGCGTAGTGTGGAAGTCGTCATCAGCTGCCATGGTATCTGTCAGGGGGTGCCGGGCACATGCAATTCCGAGGTCGGAGGTGCAGATGTGCTTCCGCCTGATAGCTCAGACAAAGGAGCATTCATCCCTAATGTTAGTTTCTCATCTGCTTGCATTCAGGTACTGTGAAGTGGCTTGTTGGGGGTGGAGTGGGATGTGTGCGACTTTGGGATTCATGTTCGACATGTCTTGCATGTGGCAAATGAGCGGCATCACTGTGTGTAACGTTGCCTCACAGCTGCTCCTCCCTACCACCGTGCCTTTTTGCTTGTGTGCGCTGCGCGGTTGCATCACTGGCACTCCTACTGCACACCATTGTCATGCCTGTCTGCACATGTCCACAAGCCTGACAACGACACTGTGATGTTGGCCGTTGGAGGTGGGCGGCCACATGAGTGTAGGCCTGTGGGAAGGATAGGGCAGACACAGACGTGGAGTTCATGCCTGGCTGAACTCGCGCTGCGATTAAGGCTAGGCATTTGGCTCATGCTGCAGCAATACAGATACACACAACACTTGGCATGTATGAGCCAAGACCCCGAGCGGTCTTGCGCTCCTTCATTTCCCCGTTCGTGCGAGCCCGCCCTCCGGGTGCTTAATACATTGCAACATTGACAATTGTGGGCCGGGTGGCGCCCACACTGCAACAGAGACACATGCATTAGTTACTTCCTTGTCCAGGCCACAACTGAACCACGCCCAGAGCCCCGGGGAAATCCCTCACACCCCTACGCTGGCTTGGCGTACGCCGGCCCAGCCCACTCCGCTTACGCTTACAGGGGGGGACGACAAAGCTACGTGTCCAAGGTCGTACCCTCTGCCTGAGGTGACATGGTTGCGTCCACTGTCCACAACACTACACACACCAGCAGTATAAATCCACATGGCCATGTCTGGGCTCTGCATTCTGTGGTCTGTCCAGCACATCACCGCCACACTTGGCATTGTGTACATTCTTCTTCATGGGTGAGTTGCCTCCTTCACACATACTTGGTCCCACCTCTCCCCACATTCTGCACTTGTGTGGCTGAGGGGCCATGCCATTTTCTGAAGGTCCGCTGTCTTTTCCTACGCTGCCTCTTGGTAGTCTGGCGGGGGTCCACAGGGGGGGTGGTCCTGGGTGTGGTGGCGGTGGGTGTTGTGGCCCTCTTGGGTCTCCGGGCTGCATGTTCATTGTCTCCATGGCATCTGTGGGTCTTCAGATGTGGCTCTGGGCTGGGCTCCCTTTCATACTGCAGGTAGTCGTCCTGCTTAACACCAGCAAAAGGCAGGGGTTAAATCCCTACTGCTAACGCGCCTTATCGCCTGTTTTTGGGTCGCATCGCAGATCTGGCTGGTCGTTGAGAATATCGCAAAGTGGTGTTTTCGTGTGTTTTTGCACGAGTATGCCTACTCTGCATATCATTAGCGTTAGTTGTCTCTCTCATCTGTGGCGATGTTTTTTGCGGCAGCTATCGCTGGTATTCTGGCGATGTGGGGAGTTTGCACCAGCTTGTGAATGGGGCGATAATTCTTTCGCCACTTTTGCTGCGCTAAAGTGCCGTTAACTCGGCGATAAGTCCTTGAGAAAATGCCCCAAAGTCTTTTAAATAACTCGGCCTCTTAACAAACCTAGAGGATGAGCGTGAAGGAACAGAAGAGGAATCACGTGAATTTTCACTTACAGGAACACCATCAGTAATAACAGGTCCTTTATATACAGCAACTCTATTCAAATTCCAAATCCTGTGATCTTGAGTCCTAACTGCATTTTTAAAAACCTTAGTGACAGAAATAGGTTTAGAGAACTTAACCTTGGAACCGGGTAACTTAACTACCACCAAGTCACCCACATTCACAACAGTGCACTTAGAGGATTTTTTTGAATCAAAATACATTTTTCTAGACAAACCCTTGGCTTCTTCTCTCAAACGCCAGTCAGGTGGAACCTTATTGGATGAAGATTGAGAAACTGACTACTCCAGATTTTCTTCCAGATTCCTCACCCAAGAGGGTTCAACCATGGTACATGGAGACCTACCTTTGAAAAGAACAAAAGGTGACATACCAGTCGTACTGTGTGGAGTCACCCTATAGGACTACATTTTTTTAGAACTTCATTCTTCCAATTAAGGCAGGAGCTCTTGCCCAAGAAATGGTCTCTTTCAACACCCTGTTGAACCTTTCTACAACTTCATTGGTTTCTGGGTGGTAAAGAGAACATTTTTTGTGCCTGATGCCACGATCTTTCAAAAGAAATTCCATCTCACGTGAGACCAATTGCACACCGTTGTCAATAAGAATAGTTTCAGGATAACCTTCCTTAGCTATGAGTGTTTCCAGAAACCTTATTACATTACCAGTTTCAATGCTAGAAGTGAAGTGAATCTCAGGCCACCTAGAAAATAAATCAATAATCACCAAAATAAACACTTGACGACCATCAGAGTAGATAGGCCCAAGTATGTCTAAAGCCACATCCTTCCAGGGACCACGAGGAAGTTCTCTGTTAACCATAGGTTGCACCCTTACCAACTTTGATTTTTCACTAGTCGCACAAACCATGCAATCCCTTTTGATTCTTTCAATGTGAAGATCCATCCCCGGCCACCAATAAGAAGAGCGAAGCCTCTCCTTGGTCTTGGCCATACCAGAATGGGACTTATGAGCAAACTCAATTAAAAGTTTGCGAAGTTTCAGGGGAGGAACTAACCTCGTACCACGAAGTAGCAACCCATCACAAACTGCTAACTCATCCTTCAAACCCCAAAATTTAGCGACCCATCAGATGCCTGCCTCTTTGTGTGCCACCCTTTGTGAATAAGAGACAATACCTCAGTAAGTATAGGATCTGAGGATAATTCACAACGCCACTGATGTTCATCTATGATTTCCTCCCTAATTGCACAAACATGAACATCACTCTCGTCAAAGTCTTCATCACAGACATCATCATCTGCCTTCCCAACTAGTCTCGAAAGGGTGTCAGCTATGTGATTTTCAACACCTGGAATGTACCTAATTCCAAAGTCATACTCCTGTAAGGCTATTACCCATTTAGTTATCCTACTAGAGACTAGGTCTATCCCTTTCTTTGTGAAGATTTCACAAAGCGGCTTATGGTCAGTTTTGATTAAAAACTTGGTGCCCCAAAGACATTTTTTAAGCTTATTGATGGCCCAGAACACTGCCAAAGCTTCCCGTGCATTTCTGAAAAACAGCCCCTAACCCCTTGAGACTGGCATCAGTGGTAATGATGGAAATCTTTGAGGGATCAAAACTATTAAGTTTGGGAGCATCACAAAGTTTTCTTTTAAGAGTGTCAAACTCTTGCTCACAAGCTTCACTCCAATTGAATTCAACACCTTTCCTTAATAGTGCCCTCATATTATAACAGAGTTCTGCAAAATTTCCAACAAACTTATTATAATATTCGACCATGCCGAAAAACTTCATAAGCTCCTCTCTAGAGGTGGGAGCACACATGAGATTAATAGTATACACCAGATTGGAATTAGGCTTGATACCCTCACCGGAAATAGTGTGTCCCAAGTAGTGTATAGTAGTAGTACCAAACTGACATTTTTCTGATTTAATGGTGAGATTACCTTGTTCAAGTCTACCCAAGACAACATTAAGACGCACCTCATGCTCTTTATGATCTTTCCCAAAAACAAAAATATCATCTTGGTAGACACAAACACCTTTACAATCTTTAAGAATTTTCTCCATGGCACGTTGAAAGATTGATGCCGCAGACACAAGGCCAAAAGGCATCCTAACAAAACGAAATGTGCCAAAAGGAGTTATAAAGGCTGTATAGTCCCTTGAAGTTTCTTCTAACTCAATTTGATGGTAAGCCGAGGCCAAGTTTATGGTGCTGAAGACCTTGGCCCCATCTATTAAGACTAACAACTCAGCGATGTTGGGAAATGGATACTGATCAGATATAACACTTGTTCAACTGTCTCAAATCCACACACAAGCGAAGGGAACTATTGGCCTTGCGAGCTGCGACAACTGGAGCCAACCAATCAGTCCCTTCTACCTCCTCAATAATGCCACCTTTTTAAAGTTTATCTAATTCTGTCTTCACTTCCTCCCTCACGGCAAAGGGTACACTTCTCACCTTGCTGATAGAGGGTTGAGAATCAGGACGCAAACGTATTTCAAGTTTCACATCTTTGAGACAACCAAGTTCATCCCTGAACACCTTAGGAAACTTCTGTTTGATGTGTGATTCAACACTACCATCATCGATTTCATGAATGGTATTGACAACTTTCTTTATTTTAATGGGACATGCACTACCTGGGTCCAGCATTACACCCAAGTCTCCTTGATGAAACCAGCTGATTATGCTAGCACCTTTTTTTGACTCATAAACTTTCCCAGTGGCATAGCGATGCTTGTATTCAATTAGACCAGTAAAGTAACCTCGTAAAGGAATGGGCTCACCACCATACGCTAGTGGGCGAATGTCCGGTTTGAGTAGAGAAGTCTTGTGTGCAAGCTTATTTTGGTAAAACACATTTGAAATTATGGTGATTTTAGCACCAGAGTCAAAAAGTACTTTAGTGGTTTCACCTTCTACCTGAATTGTATCAATTGGACAAGATCTATTCGCATCCGTATCCACCTGGACTACAATTTGACCACATACAAAATCCTCTTCAGGAATCTCTGCCTCTACACATTTGACTTTTGAAGTCGTAATTTTTGTTTTGCAAACAATAGACAAATGGCCTTTCTTTTTGCATTTAGAACAAATTACATTCAAAGCTGGACATTTTTTATCATTTGCCAAATGGCCAACTTTGTCACACCTAAAACATTTAGGAACAAATGGCTTACTTTTATTTTTAGCCACAATTTCAGATTTGACTATGTTTCTTTCTCCACTTTTAACAGCTTGATCTCCACCTTTAATAACTTGAACTGCTGCTTGTTTATCTCTTTTGATAATGTCAACACATTTTAAAGAGTGTTCAACTCTCTTTGCTACTTGGATGACCTCATCTAAAGAAGGTTCATCCCTCAACCAAAGTTCTTCACGTATTTTCTCCATATTACATCCTAACATGAATTGATCTCGAATCCTTTCTCCTGAACATTCTGCAAATTTACAGCTTGAAGCAAGCTTTCTAAGTTGAGTGATGTAACTTTCAACAGTCTCTCCCTCATTTTGCCACCTTCTCCCGAAATGATACCTTTCTAATATGGTGCTAACTTTGGGTAAGTAATGTTTATCAAGCTTTTTCATGCAAATTTCAAATTCATTTAAGTCCCTAGCTTCTATATCACTAAGTTCAGGAAGGCGATCAAAAACATCTTGACCTTCTGATCCTAAGCAATGAAGAAGAAGAGAAGATCTACGCTCCGCACTCAAACTTACACCACATACCCTAGCGTAACGCTCAAATCTTTTTTCCATTTCTGCCACTTAATGGGTGGCTCCCCAGGAGACATAAGGAAGAAAGGAGGAGCAGTTACATTCTGCATAATTTAGCGTAAAATAGACGACACAAGCAGATGAGAAAATAGCTGTGCTGAGTGTTAACACGGCTGTGACACACAAAGAAACACTTTTCAAACTATTACAACCAGCGAGAACGTTTAGATAACAGTATACGTATCACAGAAGATTGAAAGTAACACCAACATTAGCATAAACACAAAGAAGTAGGAAAGTGTGGGGGAAGGTGTAGCTGTAAACACTCCCTACTAGTGTGAGCGTGTCACAGAAGTGGCACACTGAAACACCCCCAACAAGTGTGTGCGTGTCACAGAAGTGGCACCCTGAAACACCCCCAACAAGTGTGTGCGTGTCACAGAAGTGGCACACTGAGAAAGATGGCCTGCTCTAAAATTTATCGTGAAAACAAATCTTCAAAATATTTTCTGTAGGTGTGTGCGTGTCACAGAAGAGACACGCTGAGAAAACATAGCCAATCCTTCAAATAAATGTGATGGTAAACTTTTAAAATGTACACAACAAGTGTTGAATTAGGAACAAGTGTGCGTGTCACTGAAGTTGCGCGCAACACTTCAAAAAGCTGACTTGCTTCTGTGTACGTGTCACAGAAATAACACGCCTGATGAAGTATGATCAAAGATAATCAAGTGTGTGTGTCACTGACATGGCACGCAATTTTAAATATTAAGGACAAAAGTTGTTCCACCAAGATGGCTCCCACGTTGTGTCGCGCAACGTGAAGAACGTGCCTACGTGATGCTCAATTGAAGAAATGTTGCGTTCCAGACGCGCTCCACAAGATTTCCTCACTGCGCGATGCACACGCGAACCAAGGAGATTCCAGTGCACACGAGTGCAAATGTGAGGTAAGCTTCGAAAATATAACGTATGAGTTGCACGTTAAAACAAGGTACGCAGGTTTAAATACATCCAAAAATGTCACAATTAAACTAGCTCAAAAGCAAGCTCACTCACGGCATACCAAAGCCAGCTGCGACAATATGGAGTGTGACATCTTCAAAAGTCACAAACGCACATGTCAGATGCTGTAATTAAGAGCCAACGGCACAAGAGAGATAGAACAAAAATGTGCTGGCGTTTTGTCAAGATGACACAAAGCACGCACATTAGACCTTAAAAGGACGAGCCCGCGTCGACCCTTTCTCACACAAAGTCAAGATAAAAATGCGGCGATAGCTCCCAGTCCCGGGTCAGACTTCAGTCTATGTTTTCAAAAATGTGAAATAGTGCCTATTTGTGAATATAAAAGAAATTCCAGATTCAGCGCCTCATAGGAATAAAATCATAAAGTACCTGAGGTAGGAGTTCCAATTCACTACCTGAATTACAAAATCTTTCAGATGAAGTAGAGGCTTGTTGAGGTTTGTTGAGTTCCTCTTGCCAGCTGCCGACTACGCCAGTGTAAGATCCTTGAGTCAGGCGAAAGGATCACTCAATTCAAGCTATTCATGAAGAAGAAATCGAAGTTTATTTCTTAAGCAAGAAGAAACCCATCCAGGTCCTCAGCCAGACAGGGATCACAGTTACCACATATTTCAAACAGTACATTCCAATGCTAGGAAAACCAACAGCTATGTGGAATCCCAGGTAACCACAGTGACGGTGCGTGCATTGGGGCGCTGGGGCGTTGCCCCACTAATGCCACGGCCCCATTCATCCTTTAAATAAATTACCAATAACAAATTATTCGTTCTACTTCTGACGCTAATTCCAATCAGGACTCCTGATTGGAATTAGCGTCAGAAGTAGAACGAGGGACGCTGAAGGGGGTGGGGCTGCGGCAGCACTCAGGGTTTGAGTGACAGCGCACTACAGCAATAGTACGCATGTTCGGTTTTGGGCTGGTTATTTTTACGACCAGCCCGAACATGCGCACTGCCTTCCCCTTAGGAGAGCGAGGGTTGCTTCATGCCGCAGCCCCCGGTCTCTTAATGGGCGGGGAGCATCCCTGCTCAAGCCAATCCTGGCGCTGCTGGAGCAGCGTCTGGATTGGCTGAGAGGGGTTGCCAGCCACTCCAGTAACGCGGCAGAAGACGTTGTTGAAGGCGCCGACGCAGGACCCCTGCCCAGCAGCAGAGGCGGCGCTGACCTGGGCGGTCAGGTAAGTTTTCTTTTTTTTTAACTTTATTTTTAATCCCCCCCTGTGCTGGAGATGGCGTCTCCTTTTTTAGGTGATAACTGATACTGGGGCCGGTCTGTGTCTGTAGAGGAGCTACGAGCATGAGCTTAGACGGCAGGAAACCTGTTGAAGTGCCCCCTCTCTTTGCTGACCTTCAGAAGGCCTGTTTGTTTTTGACCTGTGGGAAGTACGTATGCTAGTCATATTTAAAATTTGTAAAGCTGTTTACGCCAGTTTAAGGTCATCCCTGAGAGCTGACGGTGTGGCAGGATTCGAATTTTAGAAAAACGTATGTCTTTGTTCCTAGTTTACGAGAAACTTGGGGGGAGGGGCCGCTCGCCTCGCAGGCACTTTGCGCACCCTTTTGTGCACATCAGGGCCCAGGGTAAACTGCTTAAAAAAGTTGTGCACCATACGTCGTCCGCGTGCCCCTCAGATTCCACCTACTCGACCACCCTGGGCCTGGCCTTGATTGATAAACTGTTTTAAAGGAAGCACAATCACTCTTGCTTCCAAAACGGGATGCAATTTACATTCCGTTTTGGAAGCAAGAGTGATTGTGCTTCTTAAACAGTTTATTATGTTCATCACCAAAATTGCAGTTTATCTCACACTGCAAGGCCTTGTACGAAATTGTTTGTTGTTGGTAGTTCTTTGCTGTGACTTGTGCTTGTCTGATAGCGGCGCTGAGCCCCAGTGATGCGGTTATTATAAGGGGGTGCTTCTCACACTTCCCTGCCCTTCTGAGGATGACAAAAAGGCTGCTAGTGGTGCAGCAATGCCAATGTGCCCACTGCATGTACAGACAGATGGCGAGTTCAGGATGGAAACACAGAGCATGATAGATGGGTGGGCAGGCCTCAGGACGGACGGATCGAAGGACAGACAGCAGCCGGATTTAAAGATGGGAAGGCAGGCTGCTATAGAAATCAATTGAGGCACAGAGAGGACAACCACGTGAAAGGGACCCTGTTCTAGTCACAGCCCCCCCCGAACTGAAGGACTGGATTGGGCGGCAGTGTCAGTGTCTCTCATTTCTCGCCAGTGGACGGCCTAAGCGGCCATCTGACAAGCTCAATGAGGCTGCACACCAATGTGTCTTTTGTGACATTCTCTTTGATGTAACTATATTGCAATTGCACATAAAGGACATAGCTGAGACGGTCGCAATCATTATTTATTTTAAAATAGCACACCAGAAATAAAGAATGCAAAAGGAAAATAACATTTTTAATCAAGTCCCAAATGTTTATAGTGAGAGAAAATTAGCATTAGGGTGTCATGCATGGCAGAGGTTGGTTCTCCTGTCCGCGATCTGTATTTCAATGGGCAGTAAAACTTCACGAAGGTCGACTGAATGTTTTAATTTGAATGAAATGTATTTTTTTTGTTGAAGATGAGTCTTGCAAAGCCGGATTGCTCGTTGATTTCTTCCAGCTACATTTCAAAATTTGGTGTGGGCCTCCCAGTGCATTTATTTTGGGGAGGATGGCAATAAAAATCGGATTAGGGGTTATAGATTAAGGGAGAAATTAGAGTTGGAAGTCTGGACTCCGCAGTCACAGCGGGAAAGGCACCTAGGATTTATTGATGGGGCAAAAATAAAAGGGGTATCTAGGCACAAGGGAGTGCAAACAGGATGGAACCATAAAAGGTGCTTACTGGGGCACAGATAGAAGCCGTATAAGGGGGTGGTTAATTGGAGTGGAAGGACGGAGAGATGTGGCATCAGAAACTGAAGGATGGTTTATGAGGGTGCACTTAAAGGAAATGTTTGGTGTTCAGGTTGGAGATATTACACAGCTTCTGCATCAGCATCTGAATACTGATAGGCCGCGGTTAGCTGAGCTCTGGGGATTGCCAGAGTGATTACAAAAATGGTGAGGAGGACCACCGAGCTCCCCTTATGGCCACATGGCGCCATTCATGGTAAAACTTTGCCCCGTGTAGGGTGTGATCCCTGAGGACAGGGGTCCGCGATGGACCCATACATTAATTTATTTCAGCCCCGGGGTGGTGGCGGTCCCCAGGGATGCTGGTGAGGCAGTAAGGGCCCCACCGCATTCATTTTATCTTTAGCCTCTGGGAGGTGGTGGTCCCTTGGGCAACGGGTGAGGCCGCACGGGCCCCTCTCGCATTCATTTTATCTTTAACCCTGGAGAGGTGGCGGTCCCTGGGGCTACGGGGGAGGCCGTACAGGCCCCACCACATTCATTTTAAATTTAGACCCGGGGAGGTGGCAGTCCCCGGGGCTGCAGAAATGCTGCGCGGGCACCCCCTGCATACATTAAAACCAGTGCCCCACGGAGGTGGCAGGCCCCAGGGCTTTCATAAGCATATATTTGCTTTTTTACCCGGGACCTGGCCCACTCAGGGGCTAAACATTAGTGAAGCGTGGCAGCCCACACCTTTTTTTTTTATTTTCCAGTGCAACTTCTGCTTAAAACTTTTTTCAAAAATGTTTTTTTGCCATGGTGGTGTTCCTCTGGGACTCTCCACCCCATCTAGGAGGTCAGGGTATTCCTGTCCTGCCCCCTTTTCTTTTTTTAAACTTTTTTTGTTGGACTCAGCTGCCAACACTTCCTGGTTGGAGTGTTAGCAGCCAATCGGATTTCAGCACGGGGACCGTCGGATCCTCGGAGAATTCACGTCCCTATATATGCAAATTCAGATTTCGGTTAATAGCTCTAAAACTACTGAATGGATTTACAGCAGAACAAAAAAAAGGAACTTCTCTGGACCAACAGCTACCTTTCTGCCAAATTTGGTGTAATTCCGTTCAACGGTGAGGATTCGTCAAATGGCGCCGAAGTTATTGGCAAAACAAAAAACGTTCTTCCTATAGAAACCAACTGCCAGTAAGTTGCCTGCCTGCCTGCCTGCCTGCCTGCCTATCTCTTAATTTTTCTGGACAGGCTCAGAATGCTCTTTGAGTAAGCATAGACTCTGCATTTTACTTTTTATTTGGATGAGTTTTCAGTTCATTTAGAGCTGCTGGCGGACTTTCCGCTTCTTTGAGGAAAGTGCAATTTAACTTTGTAATGAGGGTATGAGTTTACTCTTGATTAAGTGTAGTGATGAATACTGGTTTGTTTCACATCTCTCATTTGACTGTATGAGATAAAATAAAAACTGAAAGGAAGGGGACAGTGAAAAAGAATAAAATACTTTCTAATGGAGTAAATTAAAATGTGGCTCGTGGAAAAGTTATTTTGCAAGAAAAGAGGAGAGATGGGTGAAGTTGAAAGGAAAGGTGAAAGGATGAATAGGACTACAGCAAAAAAAGACAAAAAAGCTAAACAGAAAGAAATAAGGAGGAACATGTCAGAAAGAGAGCGAGTTTCGGAAGAGGGAAAGATGGTGACAAAGCAACTTTAGATTTTGTGAATTTGATCAAGCAGAAATTCAACCCACTGTCAAGCCGTGGCAATCTGTCACACAGGGCTTGACGTTGGCACGAGGCAAACTATCACACAGGGCTCGACGTTGGCACCGACAAGTTCTTGGATTTCAGATGCTGACTGGCGCTTGCATGAAACAGCTGCTCTGAAACAAAACCGCCCTCCCATCCTCTCTGCGAGCTCTGGTGCTACTGCCTCAGAAATGCATCATGGCAACAGCTGCAACTGGAGGGCGTTGACCTTTATCGTGAACAATAACACATATAGGAAACGCAACCAGAGCATTGTAATATCATCTGTCATGGAGATTCATGTCCCGGCGCTCCTTGGCAGGCGGCGGCCGGAGTCCAATGCGGCGGTGTAAGTGTACGTCATAGTGCTCACGCAGGCCAGAGCGTCGGCCAGCTCCTTTATAGGGTACCCCAGTGGCATTACAGCACGCTCCTTTTTAACACGGGGCGGCTGTCCTGCGACGCGCCGCTGCCAGCAATGTAAACGGAGCCAAAAATAATCCGGCTGGAACCACAAAGCGGATTAGTCTCATGTACTGGTGATTAGAGAGGCGAAATACTGGGCCACACAAAAAGCATCCGTGCGTGGTGGGAGCCAGGCATTAGGCGCACGCACGCGAAAAGTACGCACACAGCTTATGAAACCGTTCAATACGTAGTTGTGTTTTTAAAACAGCAAATCCTCAGAGATTCCTTCAGGTGAAATTCAATCTTATCCGTCCCATTTCGGTGTAGGGTTGTCGTTTTGCGTCACAAAACTGAGGGATATCTTAAGGATTTTGGGGGGCCTGGGCCAAATGTATTTTGGGGCCCCCAGTTTGGATTTGGTTTGAATTTATGAACCAAATTCAGCTCGTTCGTTGCCTTCTCTGGCCAGGTAACTGACAGTGCACAGCCGCACTCGACCAATTTTTAAATGTATTTACATATAATACTAATGCATAGTTATGAGTGTTTTCAATAGTGTAGCACAGCAGCAGCTCACTACTATTACTGCTAATAATTTCTCATATGTGAGGTCCTGTTTTGATCTCAAAGACACTTGTTTTATGGATGTTCCATGAAACATAAACACAATGTGCCCGATTCACAAAGGTAAACTGAGATGAAAGAAAGTCTAACTTTACGACTTTCGGTATTCACAAAGGCCATTTACTACTCGTAAATGGCATTTGTGAATATCGAAAGTCGTAAAGTTAGACTTTCGTCTCATTTTACCTTTGCGAATCGGGCCCAACAATTCTCTGCAAACTGCCTGCAGCAGACTCACACATCACCCATATTAAAAAATAAATTCAATAAAACGGTATTTAAAACAATCTAAGAATTATTAAAAGTCGTCAGGGAAAGACTCGCTGCAGAACCAAGCTGGTTCTAAAGGCAGACCTCTAAAAGCCTGGGGCCCTGGGCTAGGCCCTACTTTGCCCATGCCTTAAAACGTAACTGACAAGACCATGGGGCATATTATCAAGGGCAGTATCGCCACTTTAGCGGCACTTTTTGCCGCTAAAGCGGCGATATTTTTATCGCCCTATTAGCAAGCTGTCGCTAACAGCTGTTAGCGACAGCTTTATGGCGGAAGCGGCCGTTTTCTTGCCGCTTCGCATGTCAGCGATAATTATCGCTAATGACATGCAAAGTAGGCGTTCCCAACTAAAAGCGACTGAAAACAGTCGCAAACACAACTTCCCCCTATTAGCAATGCCCGCGAAGCGATAAAATAATTTGCGCTAACCGCGATTATCGCTGGAATCTAACACCTCTTTAAAAGTTGACTTAGCCATTCTAGTCAATGGGAGGTGGACTGTAAGGTTAATTCCCCACCTGCCTATTAGCAAGCTTTCCATTAGCGCATGGAATTTATCGCTGGATTTCGCGTGCTATTGCTGGGTTTCGCCGCTATTGCTGGATTTTCTATCGCCTTGGAGATAAGCGTTGATAATAACGCGTTATCTCTGCGATGTAATCCAGCGATAGCCGGCGATAAAAAAAACAGCGCTAAGTGCACTTTGCGATAATTATCGCACATCCTTGGTAATATGCCCCTTGATTTTTTATGTAGGGCGGATCTAACTTCAGCCTAAAAGAGATTAATTAATAGAAAACATTTTCATTGCAGAATTATGATATTAAAGAAGACAATTGTACATATGAAAGCATGATCACTAGGAACAATTTGAGACGAGAATACAGAAAATAGGATGTATAGGGCAGCAGAAAGATAGGTACTGGCACATAAAGGGGCATATTATCAAGGAGATGCGATATTTATCGCAAATCACACTTAGCGCGATTTACTTTATCGCTGGATTACATTGCCGTGTTAGCGACGTATTATCAACGTTTTGCTAACAGGTGATGTAATTCCAGCGATAGAGGCCGATTATCAGGAATAGCGCGTGAAATCCAGCGATGATTTCACAGCGCTAAGGAGAAGCTTGCTGATAGGGGAGTGTGGACCTAACCTGGCAATCCACCTCCCATTATCAGTATGCCTAAGTCAATTTAAAAGCAGGCGTTACATTCCTGCGATAACCGCGGTTAGCGCGGTTATTTTTATTGCTTCGCGGGTCTGCTGCATGGCTTGTAAATATCGCGAAGCCGTGTTAGCGAGGATTCCCATGTTGTTGTGCTCAGGAACGCCTACTTTGCATGTCATTAGCGATATTGATCGCTGACATGCAAAGTCGCAAGGAAACACGCGCTAAAGCTTGTTAGCGTGTCCTTGTGAATAGGGTGATAAAAAAATCGCCGCTTTTTCGGCGCTATGTGCCGAAAAAGCACCGATGTTTCCCTTGATAATATGCCCCAAAGTGTCTAACTAGCGAAAGACCTACATAGAGCTGTACATAGTAATATGGTTAGAAAAGAAGTCAACATTGTGAATATAGAGACTTATTTAGATCCTGGTGGACAGGTTACTCTGTCACACCAGTGAGGGATATCCCATCTGCTGAAATATAAATCCCATCATATCCTATTGGATTTATATTTCGCCAGATGGTATATTCGTCACCATTGTGACGGAGTAACCCGTCCGCCAAGATCGAAATCAGGACCATAGTTTAGACTAGAGACAGAGACCATACCTGCCAACTCAAACGGTGCCTTCACGTGTCACACAATTTCATCTCCCTTCAAACGGTCTCCCGGTGAGGAGCCGAAATCACACGGTGTCAGGAAAAACGAGCTGAAAACCACAGTAAACAGTGGATTTCCAGCTCATTTTCAGAGACTGTAAGCAGCCGATGTCCAGTAAAAGGTGTGAAAACACCCCAGGACATCAGTGACAGTATTTATGACCCTTTCTTTTTTTTTTGGAGGGGGTAGGGGGCTTGGTGAGGGGTACTGTGCCTCTTAGCTCGAGGCACTAGGCCCGCACCTCCAATGCCCACACCCTCCTCACACGGTGAAGTTATTTTGTAAGTTGGCAGGTATAAGAGCCCCACATTACTAGAGGCCCAACAACTTCGATATATGTGGTAGCTCTTGTTACCGCACATATCGTAATTATGAATTTAGCTTTTTTTTATCGTCTCTGGTATGCACCCTGTAAATACTGCATCCCTCGTTAAAGTTTAGCAGATCAAACCTGGCAGAATTTAAAAGGAGTAAAGGCTGGGATGTTCGAATTTTGGTGCAGTGAGCACCAAAATGCAGATTCTCCTAACTGGTTATTAACGTCCTCATTTTATTACAGAATCTGATGCAAATTTTATGCAGTCTTTTCTTGTTACTATGATTTTGTAGCCACTTAAACTACATATCCAATAGTACTACCTGCCCAAGCAGGAACTAGGAACATAAAGAAAGGCTACCATTACTCCATCCACAGAGGCTCTGCCAAGGAACCTGCCTTTTTTCTCAATGCTTGTACTTACAGCACATATATAACACAAAAAACACAAGGACAACAAAAGAAAACCTAACCGGAACAAAAGAGCTTCATCTTTCTTGCAAGCATCCGTGTGTACAAAGTTCAACTCCAAACCCCTCATGGTGCTGCTGGGGCAGATGAGGCCGGCACTACAAAAGATCTAGAGAAACTAAAATTTCCCAACTGTGAGGGTACACTAACAGGCAGTTGGCTAATTTTCACCTCTGTGTCTGTAATAAAATCAGGACTCTCCTTCACTAATCAGGTAGGAGAATCTGCATTTTATTACAAGATCGGAGGTTCTCATAGGCATGGTTCTTATGGGTATGTTCAAAGCGACTATTGTCAATAGTGCATGCTCTATAAGTTTACAATCAATTATCTTGCACCTTGAAACTCTGGACCAATCAGCAGACCTGAGAATGCCTTTCAACCCAACCCAGAAAGCCTTATATGCAATAGCACCAGAAGCTGAATGGGGCCGAAAAGAATTAATATCCACACTTGTCAAGGGCATAATCGACTAAGAGTAATACTGGTAACTGTAGAAAAAGGTTTCTGAAAAGATAACAACAACTGGAGAGAAGCAGTTCTTAGGTCCCTTGAAGCATGAACATTACATTTATGCAACAAACCACATTCGATTGAGGATGCCTAGGAAAAGAAGGATACTCCACAACAGTAAATGCACACTTAGGGGCTTATTTACAAGCCCCTTGCGCCATCCGTATGTCACTTTTCCCATGTTAAAAATGTCCCAAATGTGGCGCAAGAGGCTTGTAAATAAGCCCCTTAGTGCTTCTAGCATTCATGAAAAGAACTCCAAATGTTGAAAAAGGCATCAAAGCAATGTCTAAAGGTAACGTGCACTTTGAAAGGACACCGGACACAACAACATAACCAACTTAGTGAACAACTTTGAAAAAAGTGGAGCATCAAATTCACATGCCAAAGGGAACAAAAACATGCTTTTGGGGTATTTAAAAAACATATACCTTTCAACAACTTTTTTACCAAAGGATATTTGCCTAACGGTGTATTATCTGCCTTTTCATGACCTGTTGATATCGCCAACCTGTAACTGTTGATAGTGTTTATTCTAATGATTCAAATGTCCATTGATTGTTTCTTCATGTTTATTAGGAGACAGGGTTCATACCTGCTTCCCAGTGGCCCGCTGGGTTTAAACGGACTCCAGAATCCACAGAGATCATAACACAGCATCCTTTACGCTGACATTTAAATCAGCTTAAAGCCACAACAGATAGCACAATATGACTTTTGTTGAGATGCCAAGGAAGCTAGAAAATTAACAACAGATGTGAAATCTGATGAAATGGGATCAATACCCCACTCCTTCTAGACCAGGCGTCCTACTCTTATTTATAAACTTTGGTTGTTTTTTGAGCCCAAAAGGCCAAGATGAGGTGAGAGGCCAATGTCAAAAGGCTTAGATTTCCCAAAATGCCCTGAAGGGTTCCGGGTCAAAATGATGAGATAGCACCTGAGAATTAGGCCATATATCAGAAGATGATTATGGAAGGATGGCAAAAGGATAGAAAATCTATTGACAACTCCAGAAGAGAGTGGTACCAAGGTAGTGCTTTCTACAGGGGCATAATTGGCACAATTTGAGCTGACTGCCTACAAATCTGAGCATGATATCTGGATATCATCACAAAAGGAGGAAAGCATAGAGAACTCTAACTCTGCAAGATCAGTCCTGCAGAAAAGTGTTCAGCTAAACTTGACACAGATGAGTTATCAAATGTAGGGAAAAAAATATATTGTAAAACAATCCTAGTATTTATTCAGGACTGCAAAACCCCCCGGATGCAGGCGCCTGTTTCTGAGGTCCGCATTTACCCTCAAGAACCAGTCACTCACAGTGGTGCTTGGTCCTGGAAGATATTCTGCCCTCAGAGATATTCGCTGCGCAAGACAGAACTACCACAGAGATCTCACTAGATCTGCTAGGAGCTGTGATCTCGCACCCCCAACCAATTAACATAAAACACTGCAGTTAAATAGATCATGCACAGAAAAATGGCTTACCATACTTTGTACGTCACAAAACTGTGAATCACAAAAAAGCCTTCAAGAAGCTCTAAATAAATCATGTACATTGACGACTCCCTACTTGACCAACTTCCTCCATTAAAATACTTGCCACATTGAGCTCCCCACCCCCATATATTTTCATTGGATTCTAATACTAGATCTGGGATGTATGAAAAAATGTCTCGCCCATTTCAAGCATCTACATGGTCCAGCCACTAAGCTACTGCCTCTCTTTCATCGTTGGACAAACGAATGACATCCGAGTATGATAGGCCTCTCTGCAAATACCTTATTTTTAAACGTTGAAGGGCCCAATAATAGAAAGGTCCTGAAAAATCACCTGAATAGAAGAAAGAAGACCTGCCTGTTTTGCTAACTGCTGAGAGACACTACTTGAAAGCTGAAAACTGATAGCGATATTTATCGCTAACCGCGCTTAGCGCGACTTTGGTTAACGCCGCCTATCGCTGGAAAATATCGCTGAGATAACACCCTATTAGTAAGGTTTATCTCCATAGCGATATTATTTCCAGCGATAGCGGTAAAATGTGAGAATATCGCTGGAAAAGCAGCGATATTCTCGCATTATCGCTAAGGTGGATTCAGCATTAGAATCCACCTCCTATACCTTAAACAGGTAAGTCATCCTCACTAGCAGGAGATAAAATATAGCGATAAACGCGCATAGCGCGAATTATTATATCGCTTCGCCTGCCTAGCTAATAGGGGTAGTGGGATTAGCGACTGTTTTCAGTCGCTTTTAGTAGGGAACGCCTTCCTTGCATGTCATTAGCGATAATTATCGCTGACATGCAAGGCGATGGTTAACGGGGCCTCTAACGCCTGAAAGCTGTCGCTAACGCCTGTTAGCGACAGCTTGCTAATAGGGCGATAAACCTATCGCCGCTTTAGCAGCAAAAAGTGCCGCTAAAGCGGCGATAAAGCCCTTGATAATATGCCCCTGAATTCGATTTCTTGTTGATTAGTGCTAACTTTGTCTTCTGAAGTTGCAGTAAGTCCTTCGCCAAGGCATCCACAAATCCCAGTAACTCTGCTGAGAGGGAATGAGATCTGAATGCTCCTAATTTACTGCAAATCCTAAGCTTCGAATCAACTCTATGGCAAGCGCACATAATACGTCAGCATATCCTTCTGCTGCTCTACAATGATCACATCATCTAAGCATCTTACCATTCTGATATCTTGCACTCTGAGGGTCAACAGTTGGGGTTTGAGAAGGTTGCTGAAGCATCAAGAGGCTGAAGATAGACCAAAGGGAAGAATAGTGAACCTTAAAGCCTGACAGAGCCACAGAAACAGGAGGAACTTCCTGTGATATCGAAATAATTTTAAATAGGCATTCTTCAGGTCCAAATGAACCAACCAGTCCCCAGAAAGAAGAAAATCCATGAGATGGATTATTAGTTCCATTTTAAATTGCTCATGCAAGACAAATTGTTTGAGATCTCTTAAATATATGACTGGGTGATTTTTTTAAATATTTTTCTTTCTCTCTAGGAAAGTGTTGTTCAAAAATACCTAGGAGTCTAAAAGGCACAGCTCAATCCCTTCATTAAAAAGAAAATGGTTTACCTCAAAAGAAATTAACTCCTCCCCTTCCTGAGAGAAATGAATTGGATTTGGTAATTGAGTTTGAACCAAAAGGGAGTAAAACTCTATTCAAATCATCTATTAAAAAAAATAAAATCTATAAAATACAGAGGCCGTTCATTATTTTCATCCAGTCTTGAAAAAAGAGTGCTATTCTGTCATCAAAGTTTACTAGAAAACAGTGAATGCTGCATCCTTTGATTCCACCACATTTGATAGTCCTCTGTCAGAAGGTATATGGCCCCCGCTTATTTTCTGGGGGAAGAACATTGGACAGAAATGTACAGGTTTTTATTGTACATGAAGTGGCTGGTGAATCAACCACAGTATCACAGGACCTGGAAGAAACCCGCCTGTCAAATACTGTGGGAAAGGAGGAGTTTGCCTTGTCAAGGAAAGAAAAAGCATTGGACAACTCCTTGATGTAACCGTCCCCAAACAAAAGATCCTGATCATCTTGCACAACAAATGACCCTGTGAAAACAACGCCATCTTCGACCCCTCTCAATCCAGATTCCGAAGCAACCACAGCACCGAGACCGCTCTACTCGCCGCCACAGACGACATCCGCGCCCTCCTGGACCAGGGCCACTCCGCAGCCCTTATCCTACTGGACCTATCAGCAGCTTTCGACACCGTCTCCCACCGCACACTCATCGCCAGACTACATGACGCCGGCGTACAAGGAACAGCCCTGGACTGGATCCGATCATTCCTCACCGGAAGAAGCCAAAGAATCAGACTGCCACCCTTCCTCTCCGATCCCATGAGAATCACCTGCGGAGTCCCACAAGGTTCCTCGCTGAGTCCGACCCTCTTCAACATCTACATGGCCCCCCTCGCCACCATCGTACGACAACATGGCCTCAACATCGTATCCCACGCTGACGACACCCAGCTCATCCTCTCCCTCACCAAAGACCCCACCAGACTCAACTTCCAGAAAGGAATGCAGGACGTCGCAGTCTGGATGACCAACAGCTGCCTAAAACTCAACACCGAGAAGACAGAAGTCCTCGTCCTTGGAACCACCCCTTCAGCATTGGACAACACCTGGTGGCCGACCGCCCTCGGTAGCCCACCTACCCCATCGGACCACGCCAAGAACCTCGGCATCGTACTCGACTCATCCCTCACCATAAACCGACAGGTCAACGCCGTCACCTCCGGCTGCTTCAACACCCTCCGAATCCTCCGTAAGACCTTCAAATGGATCCCCCCTGAGTCAAGGAAGACAGTCACCCACGCACTCATCACCAGCAGACTGGACTATGGAAACGCACTCTATGCTGGCATAAACAAAACCCTACTCTGTAAGCTGCAGACAATACAGAACACCGCCGCCAGACTCGTCCTCGGCATCCCCCGACACGAACACATCAGCCAACACCTATGAAAGCTTCACTGGCTCCCCGTGGAGAAAAGAGTCACATTCAAGGTCCTCACCCACGCCTACAAATGCCTACACAACACCGGACCCAAATACCTCAACGACAGAGTCAACTTCCACGCACCAAAAAGAAACCTCCGGTCTTCCAACTGCGCACTGGCCGAAACCCTGCGCATCCACAGAGCCCGAGCAGGCGGAAGATCCTTCTCTCACATTGCAACCAAAACCTGGAACGAACTCCCGGCAGACATCAGACGCACCCCCTCCCTGAACACCTTCAGGAAGGCTCTCAAGACCTGGCTCTTTGGCTAAACCGACCCGCGGGACCCCCCCCCCCTCAGCGCCTTGAGACCCTCATGGGTGAGTAGCGCGCTTACAATCCCCCCTGATTGATTGATTGATTTAAATCACCAAGTTTTGTATCGATCCTCATCAAAAAACCCTTTAAACTTTGAAAAGAGAGGATTGACTTACCATTTCCCAAAATGCATATTGATCTCTGGGCCCAGTTTGAAATTATATAGGGGTCTAATTGTTCATATGCTCAGCTAGACATACAATCTTTGTTTAGTGGCCCAAAGTATCCAGAAACCTGTCTTGGCATGAAGTGCAAGTTCTATTAGCACCCCTTCTAGGGTCACAAATCCTTTTCTCAAAAAAGTCATGGTTTGGAGTCCAGAACAATAGTAATATCCATTTTATCAGAAAACAATGTGTTTGGATACTCCACCCTTATATAACATCTAGTTGTACTGGCTGGATAAGATTTTAGCCTAGAATTCACATACTGCTCCACGTGGAAAGGTGGGGACCATTCATATAAGTTGGGATTCTGAATCCGTCGAATATGAGAAGACCCCCAGCATCTAACATAACAATTGAACTTTTTTCTTGAATCTTTGGCTTTTTAGGGCACCACCATTCAAGTCATCATTATCATCATAAAATCCATCCAAATGAAAATGGTCATCATTCATGTCTTGATCCAATATGTTGTCCTTTCTATCAAGCATCTTTTTGTGTACCTCAGATGTAATTTGAACATTAGCGGATCAAGATTGAGACATCAGACCATCTGATTAAAATGCAAATTTGTACCACCCCAACCAAACACATTATCAGAGTTCGAAAACCTATCAGGAGATTCCATGTGTTGAGCTGTCATGCTCTTTTTACCTTATAAATTTTGCAACCCCCCCCCCCACCAGAACTTAACCCCATAGGTACCAGGCCTGATTGTTGATGGTCCAATGTGCTACCACCAGCAGGCTGGTAAAAGGTAAATGTAATCTCCTGGCAGCTGAAGTGCCTATATCAGAAGTCAAATTCTTGAAAGATGATGACAAAGCTTCTGGAATAAATTAGAAACAGAAATACCAAAAAGTTTCTTTTAGTATAATCAATCTCCTCACAAGCTCAAAGTACTGAAGAATAAGCTCTGAGTTGCCGCATGCTCAACAAATAAACCTCAGCAATTGCTGGAAATGAAAATCAATCCAATTATTCGGCTCATATGTGTAACTGCCGCCAGCAGGGGAAGAAATAGACCAAGGATGCTCTGCAATAGATGCACAAGTAAAAGCCAGACAAGCACTGGTAGTGAAACAAAAACAAGCATTTGCAATGTACTAGGTCTCGCATTCACGCAAGTTTGAGTTATTGGCATTGTAAATGACAATGCCTTTTATTTGTGTTTTGGGTTTTAAAACATAAATAAAAGGCATTGGGGCATATTCACAAGAACGTGCGCTAAACATCTGCAAAAAATGTTAACGCAACTTCACACATCGCAGCCTATTGCGGGAAAATAACCCCTAGCTAACGTGGAATTCACAACACGGCGGTACCATGCGATACAACCACTGCGACGGCGATAAAAACACAAACCCCAACGCATAAAAAGACGCGATGGGCCCAAACGCAATAAGAAAACAGTGATAACCAGCAAGAGGCCAGCAATACCCACGTGTAATGCGGGAAAAAGCACAAGAACAGCATACGGAAAATGCCACCAAAAAGGAAATGAACTGCGGAGTACCACGGATGCACCCTGACCGACTGCAGAGGACAACATGAACCCCACAATCCCCACGGAGGAACACCCAGGAATCCAGGGCTCGTGGAAAGGCAATGAGAAGAGGAAGAGGAAGACGGGGTACAGTCTGCAGGAAAACCCGATTATCGTCACGGATGACATAGAACACCACCACCAACTGTACGTCACCTCCAATGTGTCATTGGCAACAAAGAGGCAAAGATGGCACACCATCTCGGACCATGTGAATGCCGTCGCAGCGCCGAGGAGGACAATGGAAGGGGACAAGAGGCGCTGGATTGATGTGAATGGCAAAACCAAGCAGAAACACGCTGCCAACACGAAAGCAGCAACGCACTTCGGAGGAGGGGGGCCAGCAGAACACCAGGAGCTGAATGACATGGAGAAGATGGTGGCCACAGTCATCAGTCGGGAGACAGTGACAGGAGTTGGGGATCCGGACACTGCCCAACATGATCCGACACCACATCAACAGGGTGCGTACCGACCAGGGAGTGGGGGGACGGGGGGAAATGGGCACAATGTCACACATGCACAATTAAGCAGAGCACACTGCACACCCACAATGACTCAGGATCATGTCCCTGATCCCACGGGAACACTTCAGCACACACACAAACACCAAGTAGTCCCACGTACACCATGTGCCCAAAGGGGCACCCACCCAACACATCAACAATCACACAACCAACACATGCACGCGTGCGAAACACAGCAAACATGCATATACGTCAGCCACACTGACAATGCAAGAGACACCACATGATGAGTAGCATGGCTGCAGTCCAATCATCATGACAATGTACACGGCACGACACTGAGGTGGCTGAGTGCGGACAAGAACCGGAAAGGAGCAGGTCACACTCGGACACAACCACCTGCACATCTGCGGACAAGCCATGCCCAAGAGTCACAACTCGACAAAGAGCACAAGTTACCCAAGTCTGCAACATCTCAGCACTGTGGAAGCACAGAACTGAAAGTCACACCGCATGAAAGGGATAAGGGGCAGCCAAATCAGAGCCGCAGGAGCGACTCACCCACCGTGCAGCATACGCACATAAGAATAAGTGCACCTCGATATTGACAACATCCTGGTACAAACAGCAACACCTCCACAACAGAACACAGGACACAACTGGTGCCGCATATGTGCACAACATGGCCAATCACATCTGGCACAGCAGGAAACTGTGACATGACAATGTACAAGTACAACCTGTAACCTGCAAATATTTATTATTCACACATGCCGTGCTTGTGGACATTTAGTACTGTCCTATGATTGCCAAGGACGGCCACAATGTGACGTGCTCATGAGAAGAAATTGGCAATGAGGGTGTTCCTACAGGCTATTCCTGCCGCAGTTGCAGTGGCATCTGGGCCACCTGCCCCATCGTCCTCATCATCATCCGGTACCTCTGGAACTTGGATCCATGGGGCATTGGTGCGTACACAGATGTTGTGCAACACACAACATGCAATGATCATCTTGCACACGATGTCTGGGCTGTACAGGAGCCTTCCACCTGTGACGTCCAAGCACCTGAAACGTGATTTCAACATGCCAAATGTGCGTTCCACGATGCCCCTGGTGCGTATGTGGGCCGCATTGTACTGCCTCTGGGCGGGTGTGTTCGGGTCTCGGAGGGGTGTCATCATCCAAAGGCAGAGTACACATACTTGATTACCGGTGACAGTGCAGAGAGATAAGAGTCAATACTTGGTTCGGCATGATGTGTTGGCAGGCCCACTAGTCCAGTGACGCCTGTGCTGGCTGTGTGTGGGGTGTGTGTAAGCCAGCCCTCAGAGAGTAGCTGGTGCTGGCAACAACTTCAACAGTCATCAGGCACTCAGGAATGTAATGTACGAACAGCAAGGGAGCATGACTTGAGTTGCACAGAGTTAGTGGCCCCGGATGCACAGCGGCCGACACTGGCCTACCGCCATGGGACGCTGACTTGCGGGAGACTGGGGTAGGGTCATGAGGGCAGAGCAGGGTCTCGTATGTATCAAAGGTGGTTTTCGCGGAGTGTCTCGGGGGAGAGTGGGAGGTGTACCCCCAGGGCATGAGGCAGAGGGCACATACCAGCTGTGTCCGGCAACATGGCGGATATGAATGCCACAGACCCATGCCAAACACCAAGTCCGTACCTGCCAGTTGCTGATGACAACCCCCTGGCCACAGGCTCAGACACCAACAATATTCTGCCGGAGGCTGAGGGTGACTCACGGCGCACAGGGTTAGTGGAACCAGGTCAGTTCTTGCGAGTGGTTGACCTCCTCCGTAACGGTGATCCGTGTTTCCACCGGACTGAAACGCATCTCTCTCTCACTCCTCTCCCTGCGTTCACTTCCATGAACTCTGCCATTGATTAATGAAGACTCAGTTCTAGATGTGGGACATACTGGACTGCAGTGTAGGCCGGCTGCAGCGGTGGGGTATGTCAACGAATGTGGACTCCTGGGGGCCTGTGTCACTGAGGACAGCGATGGTCTGAGGAGGCTGCCAAGCTCGCGGGCATGGGTCTTGGAGCTAGCACCGGCACGTGGTGGGCCCTCTTTGACACACGGCGGTGTTGGCAGGTGAGCAGTGCGGCCTTGGAGCGCTGGGACAGGCAAGCTGGGTCTGGGTATTAGCAGCCTGGGGTGCAGCAGGCGCACAGGCTCGCAGGCCCCGCTGCTCACGGCGTCGGCCTCGTGGCGGGCTGAGAGGCGCCGCCCTGGCAGTGACGTTGGCCATTCCGGGAGAGCACCACGCTCAGCGCAACAGTGTTTTCATCCACACCCCTGCGCAGGCCTGGCATAAGCCGGGCCAACCCACTACGCTCAGGCACACAGGGGGGGACGCAGCGAGCGACATTTCCGTGATCTAACCCACAGCCTGGGGTGACATGGTTGCGTCCACTGTTCACTACTCCCCAGACACCAGCAGTTAATGTCTGCATGGACATATCTGTGGTTTGCATACCCAGGTCTGTCCAGCACATTCACGCCACACTTGTTGTTGTGTACATTCCCATTCATGGGTCACTTGCATCTTTCGCACTGCTTTCCGCCTCTCCACATGTTCAGCTGTTGTGCGGCTGTGGTGCCATGATATCGCTGGCTTGTGTACATGGGAAGCCCAGTATCCCAGTGGAGTAGTGTTGTCATGTCTGGTAGGTGGGCATGTTGATTGACATGTTGTATGTGGTTTGGTCACGTGTGCATTCCCACAGTTGTGCGTTGTGTGATGGTGGCTTTGAGGTGTGTGGTATGTTGATTTGGTACTTACCAACGAGCAGTCCAGTTCCATAGATGCCATCCTGGAAGCGCTGGTTGATGATGGACTGTCAGAAGATGTAGGAATCGTGCACACTGCCTGGGTAGTTTGCGACGACATTGGTGAACATTCCCCGGTGGTCCACTATTGCCTGCACATTGATGGAATGCTTGTGCTTTCTGTTGCGGTAGATGTGTGCAGTGTCCGCAGGGGGCACAAGTGGGACATGTGTGCAGTCAATGGCCCCCAACACGTGTGGGAAGCTAGCAATGGCGTAGAAGCCTTGCTTGGTCTCCAGCTGTTCCTGCGCAGTGTGGGGGAAGTGAAGTTACTGGGGTATGAAGCTGATGATGGCATCCAGGAGAGGTGTGAGGAACTTTGATAGGGCTGGCTGTGAGACTCCTCCGACTCTGGCCGTTGTTGGTTGGAAGGTACCAGAGGCCAACGTGTGCAGCACAGCCAGCAGCTTTGTCTGCGGAGGGATGTTGGTTGTCCGCTGTGTTGGGACCGTCAGCCTGTGGCTGATGTGGGTCATGATGCAGAGGATGGTTGTCCTTTTGAGCCTGTAGTGGGCAATGACTTCCTCGGGCGTTAGGTCTGTGAGACTGGTGCGTTTTTGGTAGGTCCGCTGTCTTACTCTGCGCCGCCTCTGTGGTGGTCCGGGGGGGTGCCGGTCCGGGGCCTGGGGGTGGTGGCGGTGGGTGTTGTGGCCCTGTTGGGGCTCCGAGCTGCATGATGAGTAGCTCCATGGCGTCGGTTGTTCTCCGGCTGTGGCTCTGTGCGGGGCTCCGTTGCCTACTGCAGGTAGTCGTCCTGCTTAACACCAGCAAGAGGCAGGTGTTAAATAGCTGCTACTAACGTGGCTTATCGCGTGGTTTTGGTTCGCATCGCAGATCTGGTAGTTCGTTGTGAAAGTGGTGTAGTGGTGTTTTCGTGTGTTTTTGCACTGGAACGCCTACTCTGCATCTCATTAGGGTTAGTTGGTGGTGTCACCCGTGGAGGTAAATTTTGCGGCAGTTATCGCTGGAATACTGGCGATGTCTGCAGTTTGCACCCGCTTGTGAATGGGGCATTAAATCTATCTCCACTTTTGATTCGTTAAGGTGGCGATAACTCAGCGATAAATCCTTGTGAATATGCCCCATTGTCATTTACAGTACTAATAGCTTAAACTCTCACAAATGCGAGACCTATTGCATTGCAATAAAGGGCCTTCTCGACCGCTTGTTAGATTGTAAATATTAGAGGAAGAGACCGGCCTGCGATGTCTTAAAAGTAGTGATAAATAGTGCAGTGAAGAAGATGTGTAAGAATTGTAAATTACTCAGACACAAAGGGGTCGATTCCGATTCGGGCCGGAAATTTCTCCGACCGAGCCGGACCCGGAGAGATTTCCGACCGAATCGGACCCGTGCAGTCCGACCGAACGAGTACGATGCGTCCGTATGTTATCGGACTCGAGTCGGTCGGACTCCCATTGAAGTCAATGGGAGCCGGTCGTACAACGCGTACGCGGGCTCCCATTGACTCAATGGGTGCGAGTCGGACAAGGGCGCCCCCTACAGCGGGTACGCGGCGAAGCGATTCACGCCATACACGCACAGGTAGGGGGGACCCATGGGTCCCCCTGTGTGCGACTCGCGCGGCTACGCGTACAGGGGGTCCGACACGGACCCCCAAAGTACGGCTCCGACAGCTCTTGCGAGCCGGAGTGCGCGGCTCGGTCGGACTGCTCGCGGCGCGCATCGTACTTACCCGGCCGGGAAACGTCTCCATTGCGCGGTGCGAGTCGAGTCCGAGCGAGTCGGTCGGAGCGGTTCGAGCCGGGAGCGAGTCGGTCGGAGCGGTCGGGACGCCCGGACGAGTCGGTCGGAGATTTCGCATCGTACTCGCTCGGCCGGACCCGCGTACGGTTCGGTCGGGAAACAGGGCTCCGAATCGGATCCGGTAAAGCCGAATCCGATTCGGAGCCCTACCGGCCGAGATCGGAATCGGCCCCAAAGTGTGAAGTGAGAGTTACATATGATCCGAGCTATAAACACTAACAAAGCGCTCCAACACCTTTCGCTCTGTGATTACACTGTCACGGCTTAGGAGGAAGAGCAGGAGGGGGGGGCTCTCCATGATTTGAGTGTGCAGTGTGGCATTGCGTAATGTCATTGCTATCTTTGGCCTAATAAAAAACACTCCAGCTGTAGTAGGGCCCTGGCTTCACCTCCTGGTGCAGGGCGGGCTGTGCTTTATGGCAGGCATGGAGGGAGGGAGGGATGGTCTTGGCTGCAGCACCGCCTCGTACAGTGCCCCTGCTATTACTAGTGAGCGAGAGGCGCTGAGGTGGTGGTATTGGTGGTGGTGGTATTGGTGGTGGTGGTATTGGTGGTATTGGTGGTGGTGGTATTGGTGGTGGTGGCATTGGTGGTGGCGGTATTGGTGGTGGTGGTGGTATTGGTGGTGGCGGTATTGGTATTGGTTGTGGTGGTATTGTATTGGTGGTGGTGGTATTTGTGGTGTTGATGGTGGTGGTATTGGTGGTGGTATTGGTGGTGGTATTAGTGGTGGTATTGGTGGAGGTGGTGGTATTGGTGGTAGTGGTATTGGTGGTGGTGGTGGTATTGGTGGTGGTGGTATTGGTGGTGGTGGTGGTATTGGTGGTGGTGGTGGTATTGGTGGTGGTAATCAATCAATCAATCAGGGGTTGTTAAGCGCGCTACTCACCCGTGAGGGTCTTAAGGCGCTGAGGGGGGGGGTGCGCAGGCCCGTTAGCCGAAGAGCCATGTCTTGAGAGCCTTCCTGAAGGTGTTCAGGGAGGGTGCCAGTCTGATGTCTACCGGGAGCTCGTTCCAGGTTTTGGCCGCAGTGTGAGAGAAGGATCTTCCTCCTGCTCTGGCTCTGTGGATGGGTGGGGTTTTGGCCAGTGCGAGGTTGGAAGATCGGAGGTTTCTTTTGGGTACGTGGAAGTTGATTCTGTCATTGAGGTATTCGGGTCCGGTGTTGTGTAGGCATTTGTAGGCGTGGGTGAGGATCTTTAAGGTGACCCTTTTCTCCACGGGGAGCCAGTGGAGTCTTCGTAGGTGTTGGCTGATGTGTTCGTGCCGGGGGATGCCGAGGATGAGTCTGGCGGCGGTGTTCTGTATCGTCTGGAGTTTTCGGAGTAGGGACTTGTTTATGCCGGCGTAGAGAGCGTTTCCATAGTCCAGTCTGCTGGTGATGAGTGCGTGGGTGACTGTCTTCCTTGACTCCGGGGGATCCATTTGAAGGTCTTGCGGAGGAAGCGGAGGGTGTTGAAGCAGCTGGAGGTGACGGCGTTGATCTGTTGGTTCATGGTGAGGGATGGGTCGAGTACGATGCTGAGGTTTTTGACGTGGTCCGAGGGGGTCGGTGGGCTTCCGAGGGCGGTCGGCCACCAGGTGTTATCCCATGCTGAAGGGGTGGTTCCGAGGACGAGGACTTCTGTCTTCTCGGCGTTGAGCTTGAGGCAGCTGTTGGTCATCCAGACTGCGACCTCCTGCATTCCTTTCTGGAAGTTGAGTCTGGCGGTGGCGGGGTCTTTGGTGAGGCAGAGGATGAGCTGGGTGTCGTCGGCGTAGGAGACAATGTTGAGGCTGTGTTGTCGGACGATGGTGGCGAGGGGGGCCATGTAGATGTTGAAGAGGGTCGGGCTCAGTGGGACTCCGCAGGTGATTTCAGTGGGATCAGAGAGGAAGGGCGGCAGTCTGATTCTTTGGCTTCTTTCGGTGAGGAATGATCGGATCCAGTCTAGGGCTGTTCCTTGTATGCCGGCGTGGTGTAGTCTGGCGATTAGTGTGCGGTGGGAGATGGTGTCGAAGGCTGCTGATAGGTCGAGTAGGATGAGGGCTGCGGAGTGGCCTTGGTCCAGGAGGGTGCGGATGTCATCAGTGGCGGTGAGTAGGGCGGTCTCTGTGCTGTGGTTGCTGGTAATGGTGGTGGTGGAGGTATTGGTGGTAGTATTGGTGGTGGTGGCATTGGAGGTGGTGGTAGTGGTGGTGGTATTGGTAGTGGTATTGGTGGTGGTATTGGTGGTGTCGATGGTGGTATTGGTGGTGGTGGTATTGGTGGATTTGTTGTTAATAAAACAGGCGTTTGAAAACAACCCATCAGGTGGCTTTAGTACAGATGACATGTAACACATATGTGCTGCTGTCAGCTTCAGCCCATTAGCACAGGATTATCTGCTACCTGGAATTCACATGACTTAATTTGCTAATCATTTCTAAATCCATTTTACTTGGGGGCTTGAAACAGACACGAGATAATGCCGGGTTAAAGTGATTGAAAGCAGGCGCCTGTGTTACCGGGGCGGACGTGCTGCTTAAAAAAACACAAGCGGTTTCAGCTGAATCAGCCCATGTCCGGCCTGCTGTAAGAGAAACTCAATAAAGTAAATAGTGCTTACAGACTAAATACCAAGTCCCGTGTAACAACTGAAGTAGAAGGGCCAGTCTCCATGGGAGGGTACAAATGAAGACAAGGACGTACTAAGGAGGGACTAACAAGCCTATTAACGAATCGGGAGGCAGCATTTACGAAAGACAATGACACAAGCCAATGAAAAATATGGGAGGAGAGTGGACGCGGCTTCTCTCCCATACTTTACAACGGCAGTCTCGCAGAGCAAGCAGCGAATGCGCGCTGCCGCTAGGGTCGAGCTAATGACCCTTTGAATAACAAGTAGGAGCACAAACGCACCGTGCAGGAGGGATGGAAATCTAACAACACAAAATATACTTATCTCAACACCAACATCAGAAGAAGAGGCAGTTTGCTTATCAGTCTTTATATATAGACTAATGACAACCTTTTGTTTATGTTTCTAGCTCCTGTCAGGGCAGGCAGGGTGATGGAATATGTGGTTTTGCTTCAAATGGCCATAAAATACATCAGTGAAATAAGGCAGAATTACAAGAGACGCCGGTCTTGTAATAAAATCTGCATGTTATGCCCCATTTCATAGGCAAAACATATATTATTGCACCCGAAAAATTCTAAACACTTCGCTGTCAGATTTTATTGATGCAATAATTATCTCATCTAAAACCAGGCCATTCTCTCAAAGAGGTGCAAAGGAGAGGACTGGGGAATATTTTTCTTCATAGTTTGGCCAAGTGGCTTAAGGAGCTTGTGTATTGTTTATTGGAGGTGGATGGATTTGTAAGGATGCACAACATTTAAAAGTTTTTTTTTCCTTTGCAATTTCGTGATGTTTTAAAAAAAAAAAAAACATTCAGGGGAATTTGGGCTATTAATCTTGGTAAAGCAGGCAAAACATATTAATTTCATCTGTCTTTGCCCAAGCTGAAAATAACCCCCTTAGTGATGGGCTGCAATAGGGGGCAGTATTGATGGAGGTAAGTGAAAAGGCAGACAGGGAACACTGCTCAGAAAGGGGGCTTGTGGCAGTGCTTAATTTGTAAAAAAAAAATCCAGGGACAAAGGTATTTCTCAAGAGACTATTGCAGCTGGAACCACTAACTGCCAGCGCTACCACATACCAGTAACAACGCAATTACTAATCATCACTCTCCTACAAGTACAACATGTTGGCCGAGACACACTGGTATTATTACTTTTCCAGGCATACCTATTGTTAAACACACTTCTGACATGCTCACCTCAAACTTAGACAAACAGTGGCAACATGTGGTGAACTATCATAAGAGCCAGGGTTGAGAATTAAATGCTGGTACCGAGCACCAGCAAACACCGGCTCAAATTAAGCACAGAACTGTGATATTGTTCAGGCGATGCGAGTTGGCGGGTGGGAATGGAGGACTGTCGCCACTTGGCAGCAGTCCATCTGTACTCTGAAATCCCATTCACTGCAGTCTGAAGAGTTGTGAACTCTAGCAAATAGCTTTTGCAGTTGTGCCTTTCCTTAACTTCTTGTGCTTTGCAGTTCTGTTGAGTTGTATTACTTCTCAGCTTCGCACATCTATTCTTTTAAGAAGAAAATTGTCTCTCACCCAGAAATATGTATGTGGCAAGAGAAGTTGGTGAGCTCATCAAACATCATCCACAAGGCCTCTGTAATAACCCTACCTACCCTGCAGTTAGGTTTGTATATCTTTACATTACACACATTTACAGTTTTTGGCATAGGGAGATACCATGATTCAAGTGATTCTGTGTTTGGTCACGTGCCAAAGATAGGATTAGGACTGAAGTCTCCGAGTTCATGAGCATAATCTCTTAAACGTTCCTTGTTCTTCTGGTCGAGGGCAGGTTTCTGAAAGTTAAACAGGTTTATACATGGTTCACTCCCCGCTTAGAAAGAAAATGAAAATAGGTGGAGAAAGATCTGAATGATGTCCAGACCCTTGTGGCTCAGATTAATCACAACAATGGTACTGTTCGCATCCTTTACGGCAGTCACGATTGCGGCTGTGCGGTAATGCTGCACTGCAATATCTTTGAAATGAGTGTTTACTGGGACAGAACCAGCTCATCTGCTTTCATTTTCATTTCAAAACAAAATCAGATTGATTTGTGTGCTAGCTGGCGGATTTGCAAAGTCCATCTTAATACGCTTAAACCCACGCAGGATTTACGGTAAGGGACACAGGACAATTGCATAAATGCTGTTCTCTTTTTAGACACTAGTATTTTAATCAAATTCAGATGCATTTTCATGGCATTATCCCCAGAGGAAAGAGATTTTATATCTCTGCTCTGATAGCTGCTGTTTCCTGGGGCAGATGACACGGGGGACAGCAAAAGAGAGCCTTTGAAACGTCAAATTTAAAACTAGCAACAACATGGAGTGCTGTAAGAAAATACATATTAAATTCCGAATGAAATCATGTAATCCGACCCTCTAAATGTCATGCATTACCATACTGCTTATTTCTGTTTTAGAAATAGATTAGGAATTGAAGATGTAACAGCTGATGCTAGTCACAATGAAACAGTGCAGTGTCACAATACGCAGGGCCGGACAGGGAACCCAAAGCAGCCCTGGCAGATTTCTCCTAGCAGCACCCGGGGAAGCACTGCCTGGCCCCGGGAGGATGGAAACTCTTGCTTGCTGCTTTTGTCACCGAGGGCTGATATTTCAGCACCGCTGCAAAACCGGCCCCCAGTAGCAAAAGTGGACCCCACCGCTGCAAACCTTGCCCCAACCCTTCCAGCCTCCGGAAACGCCCGATGCCCGGTACAGCCAGTCCGGCCCCGACAATAGGTTTAACATTCATTGTCTCAGCCACCCTTCTTTGGTCTTATTCAGGTTCGAAGTGGGGAGCCAAAAGCAGAGTGACAAAAATCCCCAAAGCACCCCCGCACCGTTTGTCTCCTCTTGCAAACTCTCTTTCCATCCATCCATTCTATCACCCTCCTTCTGACATCTGTCTATTCTCCCTCTCTGATCGCTTTGTCTCTACCTTCCACGACCCCCCTCTCTTTCTCTCTCCCTTGAAGAGTCCCTGTATCTGCTCCAATTAACCCCTGGGAGATGTGAAGAGTGACAGGGGCACCAGGAGAGGCTCTGGGACTCCAAGGGCTCTGGCCCACCAGAGAAATGCCCAGCAGAATAAAACCCTGTCCAGACCCAGTCTTATCCACCAAGACTTCTCCCAGTCTCCTCCCAAAATGTTGTACCACCAATTCTCTGCGCCATTTTAATAGATTATGAACTTAGGGGTACATTTACAAGATTTGCCGCTGAGCAGTTTTGATGTTGCTTAGCGGGTTGTTTATCGTTGCTGATCGCCAAATCCTAACGATTTGTTTGCTAAGTATTTACAAGACGTCGCTACATGGCATTAGGATCAGCTAGTGTCTGAGAAAATTGTCTCTAACACTAGCATCAAGGCGATAGAAAAATACACGTTAAGAGTTAAAAAAGTGACGGCCGGCCAATTAGCGGCAAAAAAATTCACGTTAGTCAGCCCAACGTCACTTTTCAGCATCTAGAGGCAAAAAGAGCTTACAAATACACCTCTAAAGGAAAACAAACAAAACACCGGAATGCAGAATGGAGCAGCCAGGACCAAGTTCAGCACATGTCAACAACCCCCCCAAACCCTCCAACAGCCAGGGAAATCAGCCAGAGTTCCAGGGGAAGAGGAAATGCAGAATCAGGGCCTCATTTATGAAAAGTGGTGCATCGATGGGGAAAACCAGTGATGCAGCACTTTTCATTGCGCCATCGTTGCAAAACCATGGCTGCCGATGACTAGAAGCACAAACAGTTCCCGGGGCCCGGAGGCCTCAATGGGCCTGCGTCTGAGACCCGGAGTGGGAGGCGCCAGCACTGTGGAGTCACTGCGGCCTGACGTTGGAGGCGGGCCGCCTCGGGCCCTAGCCTGTGGGGCACGGCGGTAGACATTGAGAAGTCAGTAATCACCCTTACCTGGTGACGAAGTATGGTAGGTCGCATGGAAACACGTTGCTGATCTGTGTGAGAAGACCGCCTGGCGCCCCTTGGAGCTGTGATCGGTAGAGGCACTCCTGCACACCTACATTGCATAACACGCGCCGCCACCACTACACTGGGTTGCACGGAGGAGATTGTTGATGGTGGGCTGCACCTCACTGCATCACAGGCCGGAGGAGGTGACACTACCCTGACGCTGTGGAGGGTGAGGCCCATGAGCTGCGCCGAACTTGTATGGCAGAAGTGCCGCGACTTCGTGCCTAAGAGGGCCCTGTTGCATCACGTGCATCAGGAGGTTCCCCAGCGGGCTCAGTGGCAACTGCTGTGCCCAGGTTTGTGAAATCCGGCTGTCATGATTATGCAGAGGAAGACAGGGGTTAAGGGGTTCTTTACAGCCACATCTAGGGCCCTCTTCCCCTTTCTCTATGATAGAGCGACTGGAGAACGAAAGAGGTATGACAGCCCGATTATCGGGAACTTGCCAAAGGACTACAAGTCCCAGAAACCCCTTGCCTACTGGGATAAACGGAAGGCCTGGAATGAACCCGGAAGCTGCTCTGGTATAAAAGCCCCGCCCTTTCCTGAGGTCGGGGCGTGACAATTTTGCCTCCGTGTTCCTGTTTCTGGCGTTGCTGCTCCAAGTGTTTGGATTCCCTTCCTGGTTCCGGGTCGGCATGCACGGACCGACACCGGAGTGCTCTGCTGCCTAGCCGGCCAAAGTACGAGGAAGCAGCCTTGGAGATCGAATCCTACGACAACGAGGTATCGTGTCCATAGACGGGAGGGGAGAGAAGGATCTTCCTTCCACTGATTAACTCTGTTGAGCCTCACAAAGCCTTCTAGACCCCCTTCATTTTCGCTGTGTATTTAACAGCGCGTCAGGATATACTTGTGCCCTTTTTTAACCCTCAAGACTCCCTTCGTTCCGCTGTGACAGCAACAGTGCACGAGGGAAGGGGTGATTGCGCTGTGCCGTGTGCACAGCTCCCGGATTGAACTTCTCGTGTCTCGCCTCTAGGTAATTAGGTTAGTTATTCATTCGTAGGGACCGAGACTTGGTTTTGTTTGGATCATTTGGTTTCCAGTTTGTGACTATTTTCAGAAGCTCGGTCGGATTGAGTTCACCTTGGATTCTAGGTTCTGCTTCTGCTGTTGCTCAGATTCTGTCTTATTGCTGCATGTTTGAATGTAAGTTACCGCAGTGGCCTCGTACTCTGCAGTTGTGCTGTGTATATCCAGTATTCTTTGCATCACGTTCTCTTTTCTCTTTCCCTGCAGTAACTCCTCGTTGGGTGGTGTGGTTTCAGGCAGACTCCATTCCTTCAGACGTTCAGCGCAGTTGAGGACACCAGGCCTGGCAGCATTGTTTATTGTTTTATCCATTCCCCTTTTCCCCGGAGTGTTCCCTCTCAGAGCGGTATACAGTACGCTGTGGGGGTTTACACTAAAGGGAATAGAGGACCTTACTTCGAACCATCGTCCCCGCTGGTTGGCATCCTGCAGGTCAGTGACTTTCTAACTGTGGGACAGTTCCCGACACTGGCCTGGCTGAGGCTCCTGCTGGCTGAGTCACAGATTCGGAGAGAGCGCGGCACGTTGAGCCCCGGTGTCGATGTCCAGGTGAGGAGAAGGTGGGACGGGGAGCAGAGGAGGCCCGGGGGTCGTGTTGGGCCCAGGCCTAGCACCTGTGGGTGGCGCACACCGTGCCCTGAGCAATCTCTGCGCTGCGGTGGACCCACATGCGCTGAGGGCACCACACAAGACTGGTGGGGGACTCCACTAACTGGCCTTAGTCGCTGATATCCGATGTTGGTGGCGGTGGGTGCCAGGAACACGAGGGTTGGTTTGGGCCCAGGCCCTTGGGTGTGCAGCTTGATACGCCGTTACTCGCTGCAGCACGGGGGAACATGGAATCCGGTCACCACTGTCAGATCAGAGGAGGTGAATGAGTGGCGCTGCCTTTCCTCGCCCCGTTAGAGTGCTCTTGGTTGTATTGGGGATTTCCATCGGTGCCATCCGAACAAAGATTCCTGGCTAGCATACACCTATCTGGAGGAGAGGGACCGGCTGGCCACACTGTGCTTCACCGCATGTCATACATAGTGCCTGAATGTCTGGTGCAACGATGGGCTGCCTGTGCACTGGGGCGGCGTCAACGTGTCAGTGAACCGAGTAGCTGGGGGTAGCTGGCTGCCGGGGCAGGTGACTGCGGACACCCTGGACTCAAAACTAGATTCTGTACTTGTGGCTGTGGAGAAAATAGATACCTCCCTCGAACAAACTCCCACTTCCCTTGAGGGCTGCATCGACAAAATCACAGTCGACTTTACCCTGGAGTGCACAGATCATTGCAAGCTGACTGACAAGGTACGCAACATTGAGCAAGAACTGGCTGAAGTCCACCCTATTACCTGGACTGCAACATTCGAGGTACAGGAGCTAATGGCATGTGTGAAGTCACTAGAAAGAAGAGTGGAGGATGAGGAGGTCCACTCCCAGCGGAACAAAGTGCGTATGATGGGTCTGCCCACGGTAGCAGAAGGAGCTAATGCAATGGCATATACTGGGACGTGGTTGCGTGGCCTACTGCCAGCAGGTGCACTCTCCCCATTCTTTGTTGTGGAGCGGGCCTATCGAGTGCCGGCGAGCCATCTGCCACCAGAAACAGGTCCTAAACCCTTTCTCTTCTGCCTCCTACAGGGATTGTGATGCTGTCCTGAGGGAGGTACGCAAGCTGGGGGAGGTAAAAGTAGATAACGCCACAGTACTTTTCTTCCCTGACTTCGCCACGGGGGTGCAGAGGTAGAGGGGATTGTTTCTAGTGGTTAAGCGACGCCTCAGAGAGTTGGGCATCAAATACTCCCTCCTCTTCCCGGCAAGGCTGCGAGTGGTCTCAGATGGTAGCACGCAACTCTTTGATGCTGCTGAACAGGTCTGGACCTGGCTTGAATCTACTGGTTGCCTGGTGCTGTGGACTGGGACTGAAGGGTCTGCGCAACAAGCTGTCATTCACAGAGCCAGACATAGTGGTAGGTGTAGGAGGAGCAGGTGTCCCCTGCCACAACTACAAGCCACCCCCAATCTGGAGCAGGTTATACATGAGAAGCAGAAGGCGCTGCATGCAGGAGCGATGATGTGTGATCGCACTCAGAGACAGGATCCCAACACTTCCCCTGAACGCACCCCCAGCAATGATGGCTCCACTGCGAGGTGGCCATACGATGTGGATTACTTTACACATTTAACACTATAACATCTCAATTAAACAAATATAAGTAAATAAAAATTAATCAATAAATTTAATATAATTAAATTACTTCCCACCCTATTCCCCTATAAACCCATAACCCGCTACGAAACTAAAAGTGCAACATTCAAATAATTTTTTTTTAATACATTTAATATAATTAAATTACTTCCCGCCCTATTCCCCTATAAACCCACAACCCGTTATGGAACTAAAAGCGCAAAATTCAAATTAAAAAAATTTAATAACTCCCAAAAATTTAACACATATATTAAAAATACAAACAATTCTTATACAAAAAAACATACATCACATACAGATAAAATATATACTAAAATACATAACAATAATAAAAAATGATATTTTAAGAACTATATTTTTGCAAACGATATTAAACACTTCGATATTTTTAAAATCGATATTACTTACCTTGCTGTCGATATTTCTTACCCACGATATTAAACACTCGATATTTGTGCAACTCGATATTTTGTACTTGATATTCTGTCTCTGCATCCTCCGGCCCGTCAGCCACGGAGAACACGATTCACCCCTCCCAAAAACTCTGCGACATCCTACCGGAATACTTCTACAGTAAGATAGCCTCCATCTACAACAACTTTGACCACCAACCCCCCAACGTCAACCTCAACAACATCAGCCCACCCACAGAGACTGCTGCCTCGCGCACCTCATGGAGGCCGATCGCCACGCAGAACACCACAGACCTCATGTCCTGAATCCACTCCAGAGCACACACGGACCCCTGCCCTCACCACTTCTTCAACCTGGGAACACAACAAATCACCTTGGAACTCACCAACATCCTCTGCGCCTCTTTCACCACAGGTACTTTCCCCACCACTGGAAACACACTGAGGTCAGACCACTCCTGAAGAAACCCTCTGCTGACCCCAGCAAACTCAAAAACTACCGCCCAATCTTGCTGGTCCTGCTCCCTGCCAAAGTCCTTGAGAAGGCCATCAACCTCCAACTCACCAAACACCTAAAAAATATAAGCTGCTTAATACCTCCCAGTCTGGCTTTCATACAAACCACAGCACTGAGACAGCGCTAATCGCCACCACCAATGACATCAGATGCAGATCCCTCCTCGACTGCGGTGAAACAGCAGCTAAGAACCTCCTCAACCTCTTAGCAGCTTTTTACAACGTATCCCATAACATCCTCATCAACAGACTCAGCCACATTGGCATTCAGGTAAACGCCCTCAGATGTATTGCATCTTTTCTCACCAGACAAAGAATCCGCCTGCCTCCCTTCACCTCAGAACCCAAGACCATCGTCTGTGGCGTCCCCCAAGGCCCCACCCTGTTCAACACCTACATGACACCCCTCACAATCATCGTCAGAACACACAGACTCAACATTATATCATACGCAAATGACACACAACTTATCGTCTCACTCACCAAAGACTCCTCCAAAAACAGAAAAAAACTTCTGCAATGCCATGACCAGCATTGCAGACTGTACGAAAACCAACAGTCTGAAGCTCAACACGGACAAGACGAAAGTGCTGATCTTTGGGAAGAACACCTCCCCATGGGACAACAGCTGATAGACCTCCGAGTTCGGGCCCACCCCCACACCCACAGACCACACCCGCAACCTGAGCATAATCCTTGACAGAAAACTCACTGTGAA
Organism: Calotriton arnoldi; assembly: GCA_963921515.1. NCBI lineage: Eukaryota > Metazoa > Chordata > Amphibia > Caudata > Salamandridae > Calotriton > Calotriton arnoldi. The sequence goes on along the minus strand of CAWUFW010001834.1, from coordinate 201,637 downwards.
GTGCAAAGTCAACACAGTTGCCTCCTCATTCTTCCACACCCTCCGTATGCTCCGAGAAATCTTCAAATGGATCCCCGTCAACACCAGGAAAACCGTCACCCAAGCCCTTGTCACCAGCCGCCTCGACTACGGCAATGCTCTCTATGCTGGAATCACCTCCCAACTCCTCAAGAGACTTCAAACTATACAAAACACAACATCTAGACTCATTCTTGACCTACCCAAACGTACCTGCATCATTCCCCACCTCAAGGACCTTCACTGGCTCCCGGTTCAAGCTTCTGACACACACCTACAGAGCTTTACATGACTAGGGATCATCCTACATCAACCACACTTGAACTTCCATCAACCCGCCAGACACCTTCGATCTACCTCTTTTTCCCTCGCTCGCACCTCCCTCATCCATAGCGGAGGCTGTGCCTTCGCCTACGTCGCCGCGAAAACCTGGAACAACCTGCCCTTCCACCTATGAACATCACCCTCCCTGGAAGAGTTCAGAAGAGAACTCAAGACCTGTCTGTTCGACTAAGACCTACGCTTCCTCAGCGCCCGGATACCCTCAGGGGTGAGAAGCAGCACTATACAAGACTGACTGATTGATTGATTGATTGATTTACAATTATGGCAGGAAATGGAACCGATTTTTTTAATGTCTACTTTGTTAAGTGCATACAGTGCTTAAAATTGTATGTAATGGTCACTTGAATTTAGATGCAAGGATTCATCATGATAATGGACACATGCACCAACATATAGAAGTTTAAATTTTTTTTTGAAGTGCTAATACAGGTGTGTTTATTTCAACTTGATAAGTGATAAGAATGAACACATCTACATTACACCTTAAAAAATAATGTGACAATTGAAAATTTGATAAAATACAGGAATTGCAGTCGACAATGGGAAATGGTATATGGATTAATATGTTAACTGATTGAAGTTTGGGACTGAAATTGATTGTACAGGTATTTAAAAAGTCAACGTTACAGCATGTCTAGTGCAATTTCTACATTATGTTACACTTCTCTTATCCCAATGATGTTTGATGCATATGTTTTTAATTTGACAATTTACACAATTTATTTATACAAACCTGTAGAGTCAATTTTAGATTTTTGAATTGATGTCTTTTTTTTGTGTCTATTTTTTAAGGCAGCTTGCACCAAATTTAGAAATACAATGTAATCATACAGATGTTTCTTTAAATTACTTAAACGTCAACATTACACACACATATATGCATTGCACATTGGTATGCTATTGCTTGTAAGAGAGATTTAAAAATGCACAAGTCCAGTGCAAATGTTAACAGACAAGTCAAAAGGTAACATGTAAAAGAGAAGCTTACCTTCAATTCGGGCCACGACGGGGTTGATTTGCTTTGTGGTCAAGCAGTAGGAGCAGAGGCAGGACTTGGAAGATCGGCTCCATGCTGGAAAAGGAAGTGTGAAAGTGAAAAAAGGTGTGTTTCTGCCTTATATCCATTCCAATTCGCCAACTCAGGTGTAAAGGTTTTGCCGCCACAGTTGCGTTGGTGGGAACGCACATCATGATTGGAGCGATGGACAAAGTGGATGCATTCCCTCCGACAGTCGCTTTTCCCTGTGGTGCCGTCGACGCGGGTGGGAAATTCTGCAAGAGACGGCGGCAGCCCAACAGTCTTTCGTCCATGGCCTCGGCAGCATCTAAATAGTGCATGCAGACCGCCTAGTAGGCAGTCGGGGAATCTGACGGAAAAGCGGCGGCTGGACCTTTACCGCCAAGATCTAAATCAGGCCCATAGCTTGACACAGCTGAGACTTCAACAGGCCAGATAGCCAAAGGAATTATCTTAAGATGACATTATTGGCTTCAATTAGTAGACAATTAGTAATACAGAACAGGCTAATACATTATGTGTGAAACAGGTAGATGACATTTTAGAAATATAAGCAATTCTGAGTGAAGCACGTGTTTTAGAGGAGCTCTGGCCATATAAAATAAATATTAGAGAGATGGACGATCTGACACATGCTTTCAGACACAAAGGCAGCTTTTTCTGTTATTAGCAGAAGGTTTTCATCAGCCACCACACACTCAATAGAGAACACCATAGCAGAATCAGAGGAACGCAGAGGAACTCTTCCCAGTCTACAGATTACAGGAGGTCCTGGGAGAGGCAAACCAATAACAAGCAATGGTTTAAAAGTTTTATATAAATGAGTGATAGACAGATTTTAGACTTTATGATGGCTTTGAACAAATCAGAACCCAGTTACAGCCAAGATTTTTTTTCTCGGAACCATCAGAGGCACTGGGAATAATAATGCTTCTGGGAATGCCAGTTTCATGAATTTGTCATGTGCTGAACGCTAGACTTCAGAAGAGGCAGTTCCAGGGGTGTCAGCATAAACTTTGGGCTCAGAACAAATGGAATTATGGCCCCATTGACAAAAACAGTAAGGGGGTTATCAAGAGAGAGTGGGCAGGGTACCCCGGCGCAGACGCAGCAAAGTACTTTGCTAAACTGACAGTCCTATTTAGGGTTGTGAGGACTGTCATCTTCAGTCAATGGAATCCATGTTGACTCCACGAATGAAAAGCTAACGCCAAAAGCCTGATAGAATTGAGGCCATTGGAGTGAAGCCATCACACTAACCACTCTATTTAGAGTGAATGGTATGTTTTATCAATGCCAGGAAAGCCCTGGTGTCGAGGAACAGAAAAAAGCAAGAATGACCCTCCCAATCATGTACTTTATCTGTGATGCCTGCCTTTAACAGACGGATGACAACTAGGAATGGAATACCACGTTGAGTGCAGTTGACATATCTAACAGGGTGAGAACAGCCACACATGAGAACTTTGAAGATTCCTAGCAGTTCTCACCCAAGTTATCCTTCCCGCAACAAAAAATGGGGATCCCATAAGCATCCTTGACTCTCAAAGTAGTCCACGGCTTAACTCACGAGAGGTGAGTGCAGTGAGTCTAGCTACAGTACAGTAGCAATCGTCACAGTCTTGAAGCTTGCAGCTTGATGTGTATGGCATTGCAAGCATTATAATGAACTTGAAACTGAATAAAGTCTAAATATACAGACCGAGGTTATTTGTACTCAGCATTTTTAAAAACAACTCCAATATAGAATGTGTTTACATTATAAGCACTTCAGATCTTAGGAAGTACTTTAAAAACCCAATAAAGTCTATCATCAGACACAATACTTAATGTATATTGATAGTACAATGAGCCAGTGATCCTGCAAAATGAAAGGCAATCTCTTGTGAAGTCACGGGTCGAAATTCACAGCAGATGCCAAAGACAATACAGTTAGAAAACTAAGGTTCATTGCTGGACACACTGTACTTTAAAGCTCTAAAAGCTTTAATTTGAACAAATCTTTGATGCTCACCATCCGCTAATAATTGTGAAACTTGGAATGTATGTAGAAAAGACTGCAAAGAGGAAAGAGAACAATGTAGCACAGTACAGATAAAAATCCGGAGATCACAAATGACTATTGTTCACAAAGCTCAATGCGTGTGGGCACTGTTAATCCACCAGGAGGATCACAAAACCTTCCCATCAAAATGAGATACTTCATCTTTCTTAAGTTATTTTAAAATTATTCCAAGGCTAAATATTTGTGTATACAGCTTAACATCAAACGTAAGAGCAACTACAGTATCACTGCTAGCTGCACGACCAGTGGTCAGTATCTCGGATTCCATACAAATACATGTGGAATAATGAAGATACTCCAACCTCAGAGATGTCAATTGGCACATTGGTCAAATGTCAAGGAGCACATGGGTCTTACACCGGTATTCTAAATCCATATTATTGGCTAGCCAACTGGATGCTCCACCGCTGTGCCCATCAAGGGATCAATTAAAACAATTATAAAAGTAACAAAAAGTTGATGCAAAGAGGGGCATGGTCAACAGGCACCACTTTCTTAACTACTTATCCAGGGTCGATCACTGAATAAGACGATCTTTGTCAGTGGTTCTAGGGCCTACATTGATGTCTAACAGGATCCCAGGCCCAGCACTCACTCTTGCTGTCGGCCCCTGAACAGCTGGATTCTCACTTGCCTTGTGCCTCATTGTTTCTTCATTCAGACTCTGCCTTTTATGCTGTTTCCTCTGCCCTTTGTGCCTTCCTCACTAGCTGTGCAAGTTCTGTCTTCTTTCACATTACTTTTTTGTACCTCTCCTGTCTTGTCTGCATCTCGCTTCCCTCCTTTTCTGCCTTGCCTTTTTTTGCCTTTTTCTTCCGTATCGCCTGTGACTGGTTTTTCCCTTCTTTTTCTCCCACTTGTTTTTCCGATGCTCATTTCCCACCTTCTGCTATCCCCCTGCACTGCCACCCAGCACCTCTCCCTTGTGCCAGGACCTACTTGATGGAGGCCGCAGCACGGCTGCACAGTGGACATGCTCAGCGGACACACCGCTGGTGCACCAAAGACAAGCCTGCCTGCGCCCATCCACACTAAAACCGTGCCCAGGGCCGGGAACCCTGGTTATCCTACACCCTACCGCTACACTGCCGTAAAACTCCTAGCCCTGGACCGCGGACACCACAACAACCGATGCTGCTGCTTCTCCCCACGATCCATGGTATGTCCATTCTCCTGCATCCACTGCTCCTTCTCCTGCACGTCAGAATGCCCACCAACACACCATCCACCACCATGTGAATCAACCAACACAACACGCCTACTTCACATCAACTTGCCTGCCTCCTCCTAAACACACGCTCGCTTTGCAAACACGCCACTGAGACTTGGGACCTCATCACCACCCTCACCCTTCCTCATCAAAAACCTGGTTCACCCCTGCGTCCACACCCGACCAACAAACCCAGAGGAGGGATTGCCATCATCCACAAAGAAAACATAGACAGACGGCACCATCCAGACCATGGAACACCTCAATTTCAAACTTCAAACTGATGGAAAACCACCATCCGAGGCACCTTTGCCTGCGGACCACCTGGACCATGCCCCAGCTTCTGCACCATCATCCCTTACTTCATATCCCCTCTCGCCATTGACTCCAAAAACTACATCTTCCTCCGAGATCTGAATTTCCACCTCACTGACACCAACACCACCAACTTCCTAGACAGCATAAATGACATTGGACTTACCCAACTCATCACCAACCCCACCCACATCGCAGGACACATGCTGGATCCCATCTTCACCTCTAGCAACAGGGTCAAGTACAACCATGTCACAGAACTCACATGGACCGACCACTCCATCATACATGTCAACATCTCCAGCCTCCGCATCTCAATTGCTGAGCCACCCAGTTTCCCCCACCCCAGTTGGAGCAAAGTAGCAGAGAGCCAATGGGCCTATGCCCTCAAAACATCATGCCCCAACATTGCATCAAACCTGGACCAAGCTGTCAAAGACTTCAACTCCTAGATCACCAACTGCGCCAACATCATCGCTCCCATCAAGACCAGCAGACACAGGAGATCCACTAAGCAGGCAAGATGGTACACCAAGGAACTGAGGACAGCAAAATGCCACTGCAAGCAACTGGAAAGAAGATGCCACTCAAGCAAGGACACCTCAGACAGAATCACCTTCAAGACCTCCCTCAACCTATACCCCCGGCTATTAAGAGAGATAAGGAGGAAAGCCTTAGCTGGCCACATTACGTCCAGCCCCAACCACAGCAAAGAACTCTTCATCATCATCACAGAGTTATGTTATGTTAAAGTACTTATTAAGCGCACGTACACCAAGCAGTTTCATGGCGCTGAGAATAATAGAGGAGGCGGCATCAACAGGACAGTTGGCTTACTCATATGCCTGAGAAAACAGCCTGGTCTTGAGTTTTTTCTGAACTGCAGAAAACAGCATCACCCATTCCCAAGAACTATGCGACAGACTTGCCAACTTTTTCCACAACAAGATCACCATCATGTATAAGAACTTCAAACCCCAGCCCAAGCCCTCAGACTTCCTTCACGCACTCACCGAACTCAGCACGGACCACTGACTGACCACATGGGACCAGCTCATCCCCCAGAACACCACCATCATCATCATGAACTCCGTTCACTCAGGATCCCCCATGGACCCCTGCCCGCACCACATTTTCAACCTTGGAAGCCACAGGATCAGCAGCAAGCTCACTACTCTCTTTAGCTCCTCACTTGCCATTGCCACCTTTCCAGATGACTGGAAACATGCAGAAATCAAACCACTCCTCAAGAAACCATCTGCCGAACTGAGTGAACACAAGAACTATCGCCTCATCTCCCTTCTCCCCTGCCCCGTCAAAGTCCTGGAAAATGCCATCAACCAACAACTCACTAAATATCTGGAGCAGAGCCTTCTCCTAGACAATTCACAATCTGGATTCCACACCAACCACAGCACCAAGACTGCCTTAATTGTGGCCTCTAGTGACATCAGGGCTCTCCTCGACCGGGGAGAAACAGTGGCTCAGATCCTCTTTGACACTGTATCTCATCACACCCTGATTAGAAGACAACATCACCTCAGTATCCAAGGTAACTCCCTCAAACATATCGCCTCCTCCCTCACCGGAAGAACGCAGAAGGTCCGCCTACCTCCATTCACCTCCGAACCCAAGGACATCATCTTCGGTGTCCCTCAATGATCCTCTCTCAGCCCCACCCTCTTTAATACCTACTTGAACTCTTTGGCCAACATCGACATATCCCATGGACTAAACATAATACCCTACCCAGATGACACTCAACGTCTCGCTCTCAGAAGATCACGCCAACACAAGAACCAACTTCCACAGGTGCATGAAGAGCATTGCCTACTGGATGAACGACAAATGCCTGAAGCTCCACCTGGATAAAACTGAAGTGCTGCTCACTGGCAACAACACCACCCCTTGAAAAACTCCTAGTGGCCCTCTGAACTAGGACCATCATCCAAACCGACTGACCACGTCAGAAACATGGACAGCAAACTGACAATGAAGTCCCAGGTCAACGTAGTCTTCTCTGCCTGCTTTCTTACACTTCGCACGTCACGAAAAGTCATAAAATGGCACTCCTTGAATATCAAACGTAGCGCCAGTTAGGCCTTGATCACCAGCCAATTAGACTCTGGCAATGCACTCTATGCTGGCATCACCACACACCTTCTGCAGAGACTCAACACCAACCAATCTCTGCTGCCAAACTCACCCTTGACTTTCCGAGAGGGACCCACATCACCCTCCCGCCCCCCACAGAAAACTCCACTGGCTCCCCATATAGAAGAGATGCCAATTCAAACTGATGATCCACTCCTACAAAGCCCTGCACCACTAAGAACCAGCCTACATCAACCACAGCCTGAACTGCCACCATCCTACCAGACAACTACGCTCCGCCTTCCTCTCACTCACCCACACCCCTCACATCCACCGAGGCAATGGCAGAGGACGCTCCTTCTCCTACCTCACAGCGAAAACCTGGAGTGACCACCCTCTGCATCTAAGGACCGCCACCTCTCTATATTGAATTCCAGAGAGCACTTAAGACTTGGCTGTTCGATTGAATCACCTCATGACTGTCAAGTGCCTGGATACCTTCTCAGGTGATAAGTTGCGCTTTATAAATCCACTGATTGATTGATTGAGAATTCTCGAAGTTTGTACCCATCTCATAGTGAGGAGTACAACAGGCTGAGGCTACATCAACCTCTTTAGATTTGTGGGCCTCCTTGAGCAACTTACCTTGCCACCTGGTCCCCGGTGGTCCTGCGTCTCTTGTCCAGCGTCTCTGCTCCTGCTCTCCTCCATCGGACTCCAGGAACAGGAAGCACAGCTAGGCTCCCCTGACTAATCACAACGGATGATCGCGACAGCTCGTGTTGAGAACCTTCCGTTCACTTTGAGAAAGCTGCAGCTCAGGTAGAAAATCTACTCGAGCGGCAAAAAAAGAAGCAGCGCCCTCTTGCACTGCGCATGGTGCTGTTCGTGCTGATTTTACAGCGCAGGACAAACAACCGATGCTGAAAATCAATGCGAATGGCATGACCAAACGCACTCTGCCACGTGCGAAACTCAGCGCAGCGCGGCAGAGTTTTTTGGTCACTTAGCGGAACTCCACGATCTCCATCCAGGCCTAATAAAAACACAGGAGAATATGTGCTGTGGACTCGAGCTGCACATCTTGTTGGGCATTTTTGTCCACATGAGCACAATTCCAAGGTCTCACAGCCCAAGTTAGAGAGATAATCTAGGTATCCGTCTGTGCGTGAAAGTATTGACAATAGAGATAATGGCTTTTGCAACCTTTACTACTGGTGGTACAGATCACACCAGATGACACAAACATGTTCTTCATTGTGAAACACATTAGAACATGTATATTTTGGCTATTTAAACTGCATCTTAGGGACAGTGCAGAAACCGAGGTGGTGTTAGACTTTAGATTGGAAAACTTGTTATGTGACATATACAGCAACAGCATCTTATTCACAACCCCAGTAGTACAAAGCAGTTCATCCTACTATATATATACTGCCCAGGCTTACTAACCTTTCATGTAATACAGCAGAGCAACCAAATTTGCTGAGCTGGGCTGAGCAAGAGCGTAAATTCAATGCCGAGCCATCTCTACTAAGATTGGTCTGCTGTTGCTGTTATACCCTGTGCTGATGGTCTAGCACGCCTTTATTGTAGCTGTAACTGTATTTATATAGCTTACTATCCCTGATGATGCGTTAAATTGCTTTTTGGCGAGTAGCACGCTAGTAGGGAACCCCTAAGTGGATTAGTATAGGGAAATCTAAGTTGTTAATTTGAGAGGGAGACATGTGAGTCTGTTAGTTGGTTTGAATAGGATAAAGAAGGGATAGAGGAAGGAAGAATCTAGAAAGTGTTATTTGGGAGATCATAGTAGCAAAATGAGGTGTGGGATGGGTCAAAGTCAGATAGAGGAGGGAAGAGTTTAGAAAGGGTCATAAGGGAGATCGTAATAATAAAATGAGGTTCGGGATGAGTCAAAGGAGGGATAGAGGAGGGAAGAGTCTAGAAAGGGTTATTTGTGAGATTATAGTAGTAAGAATGAGGTTTGGGATGAGTGAAGGAAGGGATAGAGGAGGAAAGAATCTAGAAGGGGTTATTGGGGAGATCATAGTAGTACAATGAGGTTTAGGATAAGTCAGAGAGTGGAGGTTTAGGATATAATGATAGATTTATAGGATGAGACATAGTGTAGTTAACAGGAGAAAGTTAGGAAAAAAAATTAAAAAAATTCTACAGTAGGATTAAAGTAATAAATATATGCATACATAACTACATAGACAGGTATACATATATTTAGAAATAATAAAGAGATATAAAGTTGTATTACATAAAGTCCCATATGTACATAAATGGATAAATAGTTAGGAACTCTGAATTTCAAGTGTCGCTGTACATAAAGCTAATTTCTTTATGTATTTTATATCTATTTATTCTTTGGGGGATTTAAAAAAATTGTTTATGCATTTATATTTTTTATTTTTTTATTTTATATTTTCTCCAATATTTCAATAGCAAACCACTTATAGATACAATTGTTATGATCATATTTACACGCTGTGTTACATAAAATTAAACAAAAAAGAGATATGTCTGGGTTTTGAGGCGAGATGTCAATCTGGAGTAGAGGTTCCTTTGTTGAATGTATTTGGTGATTTTTTTCCTTATGAAAAGTGGTCCTGCTCCATGTATTGCTTTGTGGGTGATACAAAGCAGCTTGAAGCTTGAAGGTTAATCTTCTGGCAACCGGTAACCAATGTAGGACCCTCAAGGCTGGGGAGATGTGGACATGTGGCTTTATATATAGGAGTAGCCTGGTAGGAAAGTTCTAAATTCATTGTAGTCTTTTTATAGTTGATAAAGATGATCTGTGGTAGAGGTCATTGGCGTAATCATGTTTAGACAGTATAAGAGAGATTGTAACTTGGAACTTGTGTGGAAATCCTAGATAGGGGAAAATCCTAGATGGGGCAAAATGCGTCACTGAGTTTTTATAGTATTGAAGCTTGATCTTGCTAACTGATCCACCTATGCATTCATTGATAGCTTGGAGTCCATAGTAATTCCAAGGTTTCTTACTTTCTTATGTAGTTTAGAAGGTGGTCCCAGATCAACATGCCAGACGCAGAGCGGGTCATCATTTTTCCAATTGGAACATGTGAGTACTTCAGTTTTGGACGCATTCAATTTGCGATGTATGCATGCCATCCACTCAGGCAACTGAAGATTTATGAGTTTCCAATGTCTTTAGGGCTTGCCAGCTTAGAAGTATTTGTCTGTCATCTGTGTAGGTATAGCATGTGAGCTGAAATTAATTGATCATTGCAGGTAATGACTTCATGTAGATGTTGAAAAGCATGGGTGAAATGATAAAGCCTTGAGGGCCCCCAGCTTTTGTAAAGTACAGTTTAGATGAGAAAGAGGAAGTATGGATGACATTTATTCTGTTTTGAATGTTGATGTGATCCAGTCGAGATCAGTCCTCTCCATGCCGGCTTCATAAAGTCTTTGGATCAGAGTGTTATCATCAACTGTGTCAAAGGCAGCTGAAAGGTCCAAGAGAAGTAGTACAGAGTCCCTTTTCTGGTCTACTGTGTTTTTAAGTTCATCCCACATGGCAATCAGGGCCGATTCTGTGTCTCTTCCTAGATGGAATCCTGTTTGGAAGTCTGAAAGTATGGAACTGTCTTCGATGCTTTGTGACATCTGAGTAAATGATGCTCTTTCTATCTGTTTTGCTAGGAAAGGTCCATTTGTAATCAGTCTGTAGCTATTTGGGTCATGTGGGTCCAAGTTGATTTTCTTTAATAATGGGCACATGTATGCCTTTTTACGTCTTATGGAAAAACTCCTATAGTTAAAGAATTATTGATGATTGTTCTGACTGGTGTGGCAGGAGATGTAGTTAAAAGAATGTTCTTGAAGATTTTTGGTGGACAAGGATCTGAAGGGTAGCCAGCAGGCCTGCTTGCTTTGACAAGTTCCATTAATACAGTTTCTATAGTTGTTTGATGGAAGGCAGAGACTGGGTTAGCTTACTCTTGGAGGGGATTGTTGGAAATGGGTTGGTGCTGGTGGTTCTCCTTTGTTTTATATAGGAGTCTAACATGTGTGCTTAGGTTTTGTAATGATTTGCCAGTTTGACAGTAAATTCCTGAGAAATGGGATGAGTTCCTTCTGTGCATTTGAGTTTGCGAAATTCAGTGAGAATTTTATAAAATTCTATATTTGCATTATTAGGATTTTGAATTATGTTTGAATAGTACCTTTTTTAGCGTTTTGATTGTCGACTTGTATATTCTGTTAAGTTTGTGTAGGTGAAGTTTGTCTTGGTTGTTATTTGTTTTAAACCAGGTGCATTGCATCTTTGCAGTTTTTTTTTTATCTTTCTTAGTTCTGCATTCATTCAAGATGCTTGTTTTCTTTTGTTCCGTTTCCTTGTTTTAGTGGTATTAGAATACCAAAAGCTTCCTGGAGCCACTGATAGAGTGTTTGAACTAACCTATTGTGTCTAGGTCTATGTTGGATTTTAGTTGTGTTTCTAAGTATTCAAAATTTAGTTTATTCCACTGTTGATATGTGGTTGCATGTAAGGTGGCCTTAGGTGTGGTGTTTTGTGGTGTTTTGTTTCAGAGAGCTACCAGATGGTGGTCCAACCATGTGATAGGAATAATACTTTGAAAAGAAACTAGTTCAGTTCTGGATTTACAAAAATGACATCTAGGATGTTTCCAGGAATGTGTGTGGGTTTGTGGATGATCTGATGTGGGTTCAGTGAGTATAGGACAGTGATGATCGTTCTTGGATGGAGCATATTGGGTTTGTCAACCCATATGTTTAGGTCATCAAGGATTCATAGGTTGGAGTGCAGTGTCATAAGCTTTGAAACTGTGTATAGTAATGTGTCTGGGAATGTTGCCTTGTTAGTTCGGGGTCTGTAAAGAAGGAGGAAGTTACAGGAGGATGTTGGTGTAAGGTTGCATCTGGTGATAAGGGCCTCAAAACCTTGTATAGACACTTCATCAGCTTTGGTGAGATTTATTGTTTCTTTGAATATAACAACTAGACCACCTATTCTTTTGCCAATGCGATTTTGGGTGATATTTTTATAGCCTGGGGGAACAGCTCCATGCAATACCGGAGCCATGTCATCTCCCAACCATGGTTCAGTTATGAAGCGTAAGTCAGGTTGTGTGTCAGTGAGTAAGTTGTAGATGTGGAGCTTGTTTTTAGAGAGTGATCGAGCATTTATTAGTAGGCAGTCTAGAGATTTGCTTTGGTGGTGGCGTGACTTTGTTTTCTAGAAGAGTGAGGAATAATCTTTGAACGAGTAGCAGGTGTATTATTAGTGTGGGTATTAACTGTATCAGGATTGCAATAGTGCTGGTTGTCTATATCATAATTAAGGCTCCCTGTTATCCGTTTTTACAGATTTTTACAGATAAATACAGACAGAAAACATTAATTTTCTTGTCTGTATTTATTTTTAAATGTGGATAAAAACGGAAATTGTGTTGCTTTTTGAGTAATTCTAAATACTGTCTGCTATGAGTGTCAGGCCAAAAATATGTGGATTGAGAGATAAGGGGGTAAAAAAAGAAAGGAATTTTAGTAAAGAGGCTTTAACAGCAGTAGATATGCACAAGGTTGATACTGAAATTTGCATATTTTCATATAGGTGCACTTGTTTATCTTCTGCGGGTGTTCACAGCACTGAAAGCTGGCAGACATTCAAGCTTGAGTGCATATTTATTGGTTAAATGAATGTGGAAATATACTAATTTCAGCTTACTTTTTCCACAAAACCCAAAATAAATATGGATAAATACAGATAAAATTAGCAAGAAATAAATATGGATAAATACAGAAGGAAATGGCAAAAAAATAAATACCGTAAAACCGGGAGCCCTAATCATAATCCTTGTCCAGCAGGCTTAGAAAGCATGTTGGAGGGGCTGGGTGTTACAGCAAACAAATGATGGACGGAATGCTGACAATGCAAACATTCTCCCCCAGTCAAAAGATCTGGGTTAAATCCATCGTTCTTTTGCCCACTACGCCACCCCAGTTTGGACCCAGCCATATGCAAATCAGTCTTGACCCTGTGCCCCATGGGAACAGTCCAGACCGAACTGCCAGGCCAGGTCCTCCCTGGACCGGAAACAAGCATCCTGGGACCGATTTCAGGGTATGTCACCCTTCTTCAGCCAGGCTAGCTTGAATCCAGTGGCGCAGTGAGCAAAGGACCCACGTCTGGGCATACCCATCCCACTAAGGGGTGTACAGGTGTTGGAGCTGGTGGTTGAACGTGAGCTGATGGGCTCTTCTGTTTTGTAGAGTAGTCTTTTTTTGTGCAAAAGATAAGGAGATGCAAAGTTGTGAAGAGTGATATGTTTTTATTTTGTTTGTGTCTGTTTAGGGTGGAAGGTGTATGGGTTAGGAGTGGTGGTAAAATATGTGGGTCATGTTTTAAGGCTCTAAATTGTGCAGTGGATGAGAGGCGGGTGAACAAGCAATGTTGTGTTGGGTTGTTGGTGAAGATAGAATATTTGGGAGTAAAGTTGGTTTAGGATGTATATTATTTATTTAGTCATGAGGGTGGGAGTGGGTGTTTGTTTCGATTTTGTGATGGAATGTAGAGTGAAATTATGTGTATGTGAGATTTCAGTGTGCTGGTGTGTGCTAAGTTTTGTTTTTGTGGAGTAGTGAGATGAGATTTCGATGCAGTGAATTTCTGTGAAGGATTTGAATGTAAATTACTGTTGGTGAGTGGAAGTTGAATGGTAAAGTGGCTGGAGATGCATGTTGGAGGAGAGTGTATGTGTATGTGGTTTTCGGAAGAAGTAATATGTGTATAAGGCTTGTTTGGTTGTGCTTTTTTGTTAAAAAGAGGAGGAGTGTGTTTTTGGTGGATGCTCGTGAGAGAGAGGGTTGAGTATATGGCTGGTGGTGATGGAAAAGGGTCTGTTAGGAGTAAGTAAAGGGTAGAGCCGGTGTTTTGTATTAACAGGGAGTGTGTGTTTGAAGGGATTAAGGTTATGTCTAATTTGAGTTTGTGTTGTGATAGTGATGTGTGGATTTGAGAGCGATATTGCACAGAGTAATGCTTTGTGTGAGACTGAAGGTACCCTTGTGTGGCAGCATGGTATAAGGGTGTATAGATGTGGTTTGTGGGGTTTTGTAGTGGTTGTTGAGACATTGAAATGTGGATAGAGTTAGTTTGTTGTAAATGAGCAGTGTGTATTTCCTGAGATTGTGTTTATATGTTTGGTGATGAAGATGGCTTAATGTAGTTTCTGTTAAAAGGACAAAAGGGCAACATCTCTGGCCCTAGGCCCGACCCGAAGAGGCAATTGTCCTTATCCTCTCTGCCCTTAGCCTTGACGCCTGGGTTGAGACAACATGAGCCCTAAAGTTAAATAGCCCTAGATCAGTTGACCTTGCTCCAATGGGAACCCTTGCCCTAACTCTAATGAGTCAGAACCCTGGTCCTAAACCCTAGAGCCAATGGGAGCCCTGACCCTATTAACAAATCACAGCCCTAGCCCTAGCAACCAGTTCAAACCCAAACCCTAAGCCGTAGGTCCAATAGAAACCCCAGCCCTCGGAACCAATCAGAACCCTAGCCCTATAAGCCAATCATAATTCAAACCCTAAACCCTGGGTCCAATAGAAACCACTCAGAACATGGATGCAACAGCCAATACAAAATCTATGTTACGAGCATGTGACCTTAAACTTAAGGGTCTGTGCAGGTGTGAGGAGAGGGGTCTGGTCTGCTCAGATGCCTGTGGGCCAATTATTAAAGCACAATCTGGTGTGCAGGAGGCAAAGGGGTGGTCCTGAAGTAAGAATCTTCTTGGATACAGACAGGCTCCATACACACATATTGTATGACACAGAGCCTCACACCATAGTGTTTGTTGTCTACCATAGGGTTTCTAATGGTAGTATTAACTTCCAGTACAAATGTCTATGAATAGACAAACTCAGAAGTATCCCGCACATCAGCAGTATGCATAATTTGTTAAAGAGAAATGAACACATTTCTCCTTGTTTATGCCTGCTTCAGTTAAGTGTTAGGGGCATATTATCAACGGCCAGCGATAATTATCGCAGGCCGTGCTGAGCGACGAATTCCCTAACGCAGGCTATCTCTGGTATTTATCGCCCTGGTAGCGCGTTATTAACAACGCGTTTCCCCAGGGCGATAAAAATTCCAGAGATAGCGAGGTTATCCAGCGATGTTCCCTGCAAAACGGCGATAACCTTGCTGATACGACCCTGTGGTCGTATCAGCATAATCCACCCCCTATGTCTAACATAGGTAAGTCAGGATTTTAGCAGACGTTAGATTTTGGCGAAAACGGACGTTTTCGCCAAAATCTAACGTCTGCTAAAATCCTATGGGCTGCCTTGTAAATATCGCGATGTGAACATCAGCGATATTTGCAAGGCAGTCCATCCGGGGTACGCACAGTGACGCCCACTTTGCATCTCATTAGAGATGCAAAGGGGGGCGTCGGGAAAAAGGGTGCTAACATGCATGTTAGCACCCTCTTGTTGATAGGGCGATAGTTTTATCTCCGTTTTTCTGGCTTTTAAAGCCAGAAAAACAGAGATAAAGCCCTTGTAGATATGCCCCTTAGTTTTTAATACACATCTCAGGCTCTCAATCCTAGGAGATGAGGCTTTGCATAAAAACTTATGAGGGTTTGTAATAATCTACCCCAGTATAAGCCTCTAGAAGCAAAGCAATGCAAAGCAGTTTTTGAGTTGAGAAAGGGGTACGTGGTGAGCAGAAAACACTATTTTGCGCTGGGTTGTAATATCATGCACCATTTTGAATCACCTTTTGCAAGAGGAAAGCTTCAGTAAATCTGGGCCACAAAGATGCAGAATGCATTCGCCAGGCTAAAACTGGTAGCTCTAAATGTTTACAAAAATACAAGAGAAGATTTTCTCAATTATCCAAGGTAAAGGTTTTCCTCAAAGGAATAAAATGCATTCCACC
Organism: Calotriton arnoldi; assembly: GCA_963921515.1. Classification (NCBI taxonomy): domain Eukaryota; kingdom Metazoa; phylum Chordata; class Amphibia; order Caudata; family Salamandridae; genus Calotriton; species Calotriton arnoldi. Next base: position 185,619 of record CAWUFW010001834.1, on the reverse strand, counting down.
ACCAATTTGAAAGCCAGCCCTCTTTGCAATGTGAATTTAGCTTTGTCCAGACTAATGACCCTTGACACAGGACACTTTAATGGGTGGATGTTTAGTATCCCAATTCATCACTGAGAGGAGCAACTCAATCACAAGTAATGGCTAGTAAATATATCCATTCATATAGATTCACAGTGACTATCTAATGTTACGCTTACTCCCATGAGTTGCAGTAAAGTTATCCCATTTTCCCATGCAAGTCAGAGAAGTAATTTTCTGACTTTCCTTTTTTAACTTAAACATTCATATGCAAAAATTAAATTGATATACCTTAAACATAAGACACACATGGCAATTACCAAAATTCCAGAGATGTGCAAAGCAGCAACTTGGAATTAGCCCACAGCTGGGCGACATGATTGCATATAGAAGGGCACAAGATGAGATCCACATGTGTGGCAATTGATACTTAAGAAACTCCTGGGGCATATTATCAAGAACGGCGTTAAAATTATCGCCGGTTTAGCGGCAGAAAACTGCCGCTAAAGCGGCGATAATGGGCTTGATAATATGCTCTGGAGAATTCCAATAGAAGCCCATGTTCACACCAGAACATGGACTTCTATTGGAATTCTCAAGGGCATATTATCAAGCCCATTATCGCCGCTTTAGCGGCAGTTTTCTGCCGCTAAACCGGCGATAATTTCTAACGCCGTTCTTGATAATATGCCCCTACTGCCTGTTACAGTATTTAACCATCCAAAAAAGCAACAATACTGCGAGAAAATTGAAGTACAGTAGGTGAATCTATAACGAGGTCATGAAGAAAAAGAAGACAGGGGCATATTAGCAAGACCCACGTTAAAATTATCGCCGTTTTAGCGGCAGGAAACTGACGCTAAAACGGCGATAATGGGCTTGCTAATAAGCGTTATAGAATTCCAATAGAAGCCCAGGTTAGATGTCCTGCACATCTAACCTGGGCTTCTATTGGAATTCTATAACGCATATTAGCAAGCCCATTATCGCCGTTTTAGCGGCAGTTTCCTGCCGCTAACACGGCGATAATTTTAACGTGGGTCTTGCTAATATGCCCCACAGTTACCTACAATAAGGCGCACACATACTGACACAAACAACCACCAGTGCGCAGCAGCTAATCTTTGGTGGTGCTCCCGAGTGGCGAATTGCACACACAGGTTGATATTGATTGGGAAGCAATGAAGATCGCTTTTTTTACTTTTTCTAGTGTCTAACAATCTCTAAGAGTCTCCTTTCCAACTGGGAATTGCTGCTTACATTACATTGAAGCTGAAGACTGTTCGGTCCAGAATTACGAACATGTCACACAAGGCAGCACAGCACCCAAAGTTGCTTCTTTACGTTACGTGACAGGGAATGAGCAGGGAAGCACAGTATCTACAGATATATGGCACTATCCTGCTCTCTCCTTAGTGCTGACACACAATCAGAGTGCTGTGCACCACGCACACACCTTTGCACATTAGTGCAACTGTGTTTTCTGTGAGTCTGGCATAGGTTTTGTACTGGAAGGCTACCCTTCCAGTACAAAATACTATGCCTAGTCAAACTTTAAAACTTTTCTTACTTTGGATGTGTGCTGTACAGTGCAGTACACATGCAAAGTGGGAAACGTTAGGAGAAATAAAAGCATTTCTCCATTTTAATGCCTGCTTTCACGTGGCGTTAATTTTTGGCGCAAAACCCTGTCTAATATTGTTAGAAGATTAGATTTGGCACCAATAACCATGTCTGGTTACCCAAGAGCACCCATGCACCACCCACAGAACGCCCCCCGATGCAGAATAACAGAAAGCAGCACTTTTTGCGCTAGTTTGCAAAGCAACACAAATACGAATTTGCTTTGGTTTGGCAATCCTAAAAAGGATTTTGCATCGGGCTGCGTTATAAAAGTAACTCAAACCCAATGCAAAACCTTCATAAATCTGGCCCTTCATGTGTAGTGACTATAGTGCTAAGCTCATTTTTTTTCCAACTTTGTATATTACGGGTGTATGTATAACTTAAGCGCTACCTCTCCCTCTTCTCCTTCCTACATAAATATCTTTAACTTGCCTCACAAAACACATATGAGCTCCATATTCTGCGTAACTGTTCTCCACTCATATTTCGTGGTGACTGGTCATTTTTGCTTGCTACTTTGATCTTGTTAACAAGTCTAAAGTTCTGGTCTAGTCAGCACTATACAAAAACCGTGCATAAATAAATGTGTTGTTTTCATTGAACATGTATGCAAAGCTTTATAGCAGGAATTGGTGAACATTTTTGAATCAGTGGTTAGTCAGATATGTAGAGTCAGAAGGCATCCAAATGAAATGTATCACCTGGACGTAGGTAGAGTAATGTACGATGTAAAAGCCACCAACAGACCAAAGTAATGGGTTGATAACTTCACCACACCTGCAACCACCGGAACCTACTCACTGTACTGCCACCCGCTCCACTTGCATTACCACTGGACCATTTCTGCTGTTCATTGCACACACCTGTAATCACTTGAAGAGTGCTGAACCTGCAACACGCGTATAAATACACAAACACACACGCACGCGTCCACACAAACCTATCATTGGGATAAACAGACAGGAGGAAGACAAGAGGCGACGGGGATATTGGGAGACACGCACGCTCAGATACGTAGATACTGGGTGACAAGGATCCTGGAAGACACATGGTCAGAATAAATTTATATTGATGGATGGATGTGCTCTCCTGAGGATGTCAAAGGGCTGTGATTGACCAGAGCAGGATTTTGTCTGGTCGCAGTTCTCATAAGGTCCTGATATCCATTTGAAGGTTTGCATGTTTACAAAACCATGACTCTGGGACTGGTAGTCATTTTAATATGCAATAAGTACATAACAATTGACATGAAAATGCGAATTGCGCCAGTTATGGCAAACTACGCAAGAATGAAAAAGGGGGAAATAAATAAATAAAAAGGTCGCAGGTTGGGCAGAAATGCAAGAACCCATCACAAAACAATACAATTACAAGATAACACTTGGAAACGGGTGGGGCGGGTAAATTCGTAATGTGGGCAAGTCATGGACTGTTAATAACAACAAAATACGAGGGCGTGGTTAAAAGTAATAAAAGGCGTGTCTAATTTTTTGTTAAAGTTCTTATTTTCACTTTCGGCTTTTCGAAATGTTATCATTATCACATAGAACCAAATCTGCTCGTTGTGGGTGAAAGCATCGACTACAAGTGCACAATCCGTGCCTCGAGCAGACTAAAATCTGATCACATGCTTCTTGCTTTCATGTATTTTGTCATTTCGTCTATTTTTGAGGCTGAAGCCCTACTTCTGCGAGTACACTTTTAGTTGCTGTCATTCATTTTGTTCCCTGCAAACTTCCCGAATCTTCTTTGCAGAGGCCAGGAAAGAGGCTGGGCCATGGTTCTTATTCTCAAGTCTAGTCACATAAGTAAATGCTGACATTTTTAGCAGGGTTCCAAAGCTCCAAGTCTTCTTTGTAGGAGCACAAGTTCGGAAAGCCTTCCACATGCCAATCTAAAGGTAAAATTGCATTGAGCATAGTCCTTCCATCTAGTTGTAAACGGGACAGGGGTAATGTTCAGTAGGATTGCCACAAACCTTGCACCCGATCAGTGGCATAACAAAGGTACCTCGAACCTTAACCCTGAGTAGCTGTGGCTCTGAGCAGTCAGGCTTTTTCAAAGGATCAAGGGTAAAGCATTAAAAAGTGCCAAAACAATTGAATAAGAAAGAAACTAGACTCAAAAAATCTCACACTAAGTTATAAAAATAGGTTGTATTTTTACATTTAAAATGACACATCAACCACAAAAATCTACTGGAGGGCTCTGGAGACATGAATTTTTAAAGCAACATAAAATCACTGCTTTTTCATTCAACACAATAAGTAATTGTAATGGACTGCGCTCACGCTCAAACTTTGTGAACTTTTGAAAACTTCTATAAAGTAGTAAAGTAGAATTCTGGCCTGCAGTAGGAGACCAACTAAGTGAGGGAGCGAGTCGCAGAGGCCAAAGAGGCATGGCTGAACAATTACCTCGCAGTCAAAGCAGTCTCCAGTCCTGTTCCAGGCTCTATGGCCTAACCGCAATAGACTATATTGGAATGGTCCTGATACAAGGGATAAAGGATGCTGAAAATGCTGATAGGATGGTGATTCAGTGACGGGATCTTCCTGAGGCTACTCTTTGGTCAACGAGCACAGTGGGGTGAATTTGGCCACAGGGGTTGATGTCCCTTGAAGTCCAGTTGGAGTCCAGCCAAAACCAATTGCCTCTGATCTACTGGTCTCTAGTTACAGCAAAATCAGCAGTTCTCTTTAATTGGTGGTCATTTCCATCTTGGTGACTAAACTGCACTCCAATGACTCTTCTGGTCCAGCAGACTCGGATGCAACTTTGAAGGTCAGGTCTCAGTCTCCCAGACTACATGTTGATGGTGAGGCATTCTTGGCTACCAACTTGCCAAGGCAATCTTCTTCAGCTTTAACATGAAGTCTGCCAACTGACTCTTGGAGTCACTTCTTCTGTTTGAGGCACAGGGACAACTTTTGCTCAAGCAGTGCACTTCAGGCATAGTCCTCTCTTTGCTAGCCCAAGGAGCAGCAGGTACAGTCCAGTCTTGGTGCAACCTCTCTTTGCTGAGTCCAAGGAACAGCAGGGCAGCCCTTCTTTGGTCGACTCTTCAGTACAGATATGATCTGAGGTCTGGGTGCCAGGGTGCCTCCCTCAGGAGATGTGGCGACTACTAGCTAATGGGCAACCAGGCCCGATCGTCAGAAAACACAGACTCAGCATAGTATCCTACGCCGACGACACCCAGCTCATCCTCTCCCTCACCAAGGATACCGACATCACCAGTAACAACTTCCAGGAAGGAATGAAGGACGTTGCATCCTGGATGAGCAGCAGCTGCCTGAAGCTCAACTCAGAGAAAACGGAAGTCCTCATCCCCAGATCCACCCCCTCCGCATGGGATGACACCTGGTGACCCCCCGTCCTCGGCAACCCTCCCACACCCACGGACCATGTCCGAAACCTCAGCATCATACTCGACTCCTCCCTCACCATGAACCGACAGATCAACGCTGTATCCTCCACTTGCTTCAACATCCTCCGCATACTCTGCAAGACCTTCAGATGGATCCCCCCCCTGAATCCAGGAAGACCGTCACCCACGCACTCATCACCAGCAGGCTGGACTACAGAAACGCCCTCTATTTCCCGGTATCAACAAAACTGTACTCCACAAACTCCAGACCGTCCAGAATGCCGCAGCCAGACTTGTCCTCATCATCCCATGACAAGACCACATCACCCAGCACCTATGAGACCTCCACTGGCTCCCCGTTGAAAAAAGAGTAACCTTCAAACTGCTCACACATGCCTACAAAGCCCTCCACAACACCGGACCCCAATATCTCAACGAACGAATCTCCTTCTACGCCTCCAAGAGAAACCTCTGCTCCGCTGACCTAGCCCTGCCCGAAATCCCCCGCATCCACACAGCCAGAACGGGAGGCAGATCCTTCTCCTACATCGCGGCCAAGACCTGGAACAAACTCCCCCTCAACATCAGACGAAGCCCTACACTGCAAGCATTTAGGAAAAGCCTCAAGACCTGGCTCTTCGAATTACCGGAGCTGCCCGAATCTCCCCTCCCCCAGCGCCTTGAGACCCTCATGTGTGAGTAGTACGCTCTACAAATACCTGACTGACTGACTAACTGATCCTGCCTAATGGCAACTTCCTGTGAAGTGTGGCATCTAGGTATCCCAGAATGCACTATTATGCTCATTCCCAAGATGGCAGAATCCTTCTCTTGGTGTGTGGAGCTCTGTAGCTGAACCTCAGAAGTGTAGCTACCTGGGGGCTACACGTCCACGGAAATAATGGTTTGATAATGGCATTTCCCCTCTCTGTCCTCAACGTCAATCTGTCTGCAAGAACAAAGGAGCAAAACCTCTTGTGTGTGTCCACCATTTGCCCTTTAAAGGCAGCTTCTCCTTTGAAGCTCAAATTTGGGCTCACACCAAATTTGACCATCCTGCCAGGGAGAAGGCACGCTTTTCCTAATGCCAGCCCCTTTGTGTTCCTTCCTGAGAGCCATTCACACCTCCCTCCAGGAGGGCAGAAGGCTGTCTCATTGACGAATGTATGATGGTATTCCACAAGCAATCAGGATGCATGAGTTCAGAATGCTATCTTTAGTACGAACGCATCTTCAAGGACGCATTTGTTCAGCACCAAGTCATTTTGCCGACTTGCCTTAGGGGGGTGCTGGATGTTGGAATAGTTTAATTTACTATTCCAACTCCAGTCTGGGCATCAGTAGGGAAGGTGTTGGACTTTAAATCCAACACCATTCCACCAATGCGCCCCCCTAAAAGCAAGTCGTTGTTACGACTTTCGTGCTGAACGAATGCATGTTAATGCCACGTTCGTTCTATTGCCGATGCAATGTTGGCACAGCTTGATTCCGGCTTCGTCCGAAAGGACGTTTCCCCTCATGGACATCAACCGTGAATGGTCATTGGAAACTTTTGGGCAACAAAGTAGCTACTTAACTAAAGTTGCCATTTGTGCAACAGTTACATTAAATTCGACTTGAGCATCAAGTTGCGTTTATTAAAACAATTATTTTGATACATTGAAGTATCATATTTAGTAATCCCATTCAGAAGTTAGCACTGCTGTGTTGTCAGCATGTAACCCTGTACTCGCCAATGGGGCTACTATCCTTTTACAGTAAAAATGACAATTTGGGGGTTTTACTGTCAGGACATGTAAAATCACATGTCCTACTTTTTAATATACAGCACCCTGCCTTAGTGCTTGTTAGGCCTGCCTTAGGGGTGACTTATATATATGAAAAAGAAAGGTGTGGGCTTTGCCTTTACTTTAAATGGCAAAGCCGAGGTAGCAGTTTAAACCTGCTCTACCTGTCTACAGTGTAATGCTGGGAGACATGCTGTACGTTGTCACACTCGTGGTGGCACAATACGTGCTGCAGTCCATGAGGGACACTTTACCTTACAGGCCCTGGCTACCCCGGTACAATATACTAGGGATTTATAAGTAAGTTATCGTATGCCAATCGGGTATAAGCCAATTAAACATGCACTTTTAAGGGTATGAGAAATTGGGTTGTTGGCCGAGGGGATGAAAGCCCTTCTCAATCACCAGCCACAATTCTCATCAGGGTGAACCGCAACAGTCGCTAAATTAACCTGTTGTTAACCCTCTGGTAGCTTGTCACTAAAGCAGTCAGCTTAACTAAACACCAGTGTATAAAGTATTTATGCCACACACAAACAGTAATAAGGTGAAAAAACAACACAAGAGAAATACCACACCAAATTAGCTAGATAGAGTACATGTTAATAAATTATTTGAGACCAAAATGACAAAAATCTAATCAGTAGAACTGGGGATATGGAATTTTAAAGATTTAGGTAAATTTTGCACTAAAAAGCACAAAGTGCCAACTGAGGCTCTGGTCGCGATGGACCGGGACAAAGTCACAAGTTTAGGCTTACCATGATGGAATGCAGGCCTGGCACAGAACCAAGTGGACTACTGATAATTGTCCCTTATGTCCATGATGTTTGATATGCGCAGAGTTGCCTTGCGAGGCTTCGCATTGTCCAGCGCGGGTTCTAATGAAGCTTGCAGCTGTGCAGTGAGGCTTTTCAGGGGTAATGTCACTTCAAGCCGGATTTTGTGGAACCAGCAGTTAGGCCTGGAGGCGGCCTCCCTGATGCCAGCAAGGGCCCAGGACCTGGGGAGACACCACTTGGGGATCAGGCACACACTATAGCAGAGGCCAGCAGGGCTCAGGCAGGTCCAGTTGCAGGTCCAGGCAGGTCCAGTGCAGCAGGACAGCTGGGCAAGGAGTCCTCTTGAACTTGTTGTGTCCCTGTAGCTCAGAACAGGAGGTCAGTCAGCTGACCCTTGGAGCCACTTCAGCCTGGGATGAAGGGAGCAAGACTAGTCTTTCTTCTCAGACAGCAGGACAGACCTCTCACAGCAGGGCAGTCCATCTTCTGTAGCATTCGCAGGCCAAGGAATGTACTGAAGAGTGGGTGTGAGAGTCCTCTATTTATGCCTGATGCCAGCTGTGAGATGGAAGAAACATCTGGAGTCCACTCCCCACATAAGTGTCTGAAATTTCCTGCCTCCCTACCCTGGCCCCAGTTTGTCTGGAGGCACAATTGGCTAGTGTGAATCTCTTTGTGTGTGAGCTGAGGCAGAGTCTTTGAAGTGCATGTAGGGTTAGCCTCCATCCTGCTTGGATGGCCAATCCTGCCAACACCCTATCCCTCTATCGTGTGGCTGTCTGGGAAGTATACACAAATGCCAACTGCTAACTACACCTAGTCATGTGTACCAGGAAACAGGCTGTAGACACCGTATGGTTAGGGCAAGACAATACCAACTTTTTAAAAGTGCCATTACCAGAATTGTGGCTTAAAAGCAGACTTTACCATTAAAGAGACTCTACCTGCCGCAAGCATGGAGTTTAATCTAAATTCTTTAGACAAGAAACATGAAATTTCTACCTGCTACCAAACAAAATTTGCCATGTATCATGTAATAAGCGAACCCAATGTTATCCTATGGGAGAGGTAGTCTCACAGTAATGAAAAACAAATTTGGGAGTTTTTCACTACGTGGACATGTAAAACATAAAAGCACATGTCCAACGTTTTAAATAAAATGCACCCTGTCTTATGGGCTGTTTAGGGCCTACCCTAGGGGTGACATATATGTACTTAAAAGGGAGTGTTAGGCCTGGCAAGAGGTTTATTTTCCCAAGTCGAATTGGCAGTTTAACCCTGCATACAGGCTGCAATGGTGTAATGAAACTTGAGGGGGGCTGCAAAGAATGGCAGACCTGGGACATGTTTTAAGGGGCTACTTAAGAGGGTGGCACAACAAGTGCAGCAGGCCGACTAGTAGCATTTAATTTACTAGCCCTGAGTATATGGTTTACCACTTTACAAGGGACTTATAAGTAAATTAACTATGCCAATCAGGTGTGAGACGCTTTTACCATGTTTAAAGGAGGGAGTACAAGTACTTCAGCACCGGTTAGCTGTGGTAAAGTTTACAGAGTCCTAACGTCAACAAAACAAATTTAGCAAAACAGGAAGGGTGAAGGCCGAAAGGTTGGGGGTGACAATTTAGAGAGGTCCAAGTCCAACAAAGGGACAGAGCACGTGCACTGAGGCCTGGTCAGCAAGGCCCAGAGTCACCACACCAGTACCTAATGATCAAATAGTGGGGCAAAAAGTGGGGGTAAACCTGCACAAAGCGATTTCCTCACTTAGGGGCTGATTAGGATGGCGGGCGGAAGCACATCCGCGGTGTTGGCGGTGGTGGAAAATGCCCTTTTCCGCACTCCATCGGCGGTCCTTGCGTCCGCCGTATTACGATGGGCAAAGATAGCCCATTTCCCGTCCGCTGCGGTGTTTCGGGAACCGCCAGAAATCCCCTTCCGCAGCGGTGGCAGACGGAGCCAAAAGAGTGGTACCGCCGTGCGGAATGCGGTCAGGACCGCCGGTCAAATCACGATGCCTCATACAGCCCACCACATCGCTGCGGAGAATCTGGCCATTCGAGGATGGCGGTGGCAATACTGCGGATAGCTCCATGTGTACCAGACCGCTGGGGAAACAGCGGTCTTTGGCCTTTCCGCAGCAAATCCGACCGCCGCGGATGGATTTTCAGCTTTTCCGGCGCTGAATCCCAGGTAGGGAGTTTCTGGCGGTGCATCCTAATCTGGCCGGCGGTTTTGCCGAGGTACCTGCGGGCGGAAATTTCCCGCTACCACGGCAGTCGGAATGCTTTTCCGACCGCCATCGTAATCAGCCCCCTAGAGCTTCTCAATGAGAAGAAACCTGAATCTCCGATCTCAGCTTCCCTGCCAGAACGAATTGTGTGACCATATGCAAATCATGTTTTCTCACAGCACCAAGTTTCGTTCTTCTGGTAGAGTTTAGCACCAGGATTGACGAAGGAGTCACTGGCTGGCTGACGGGCGAACACTTCCTTTTCAAGAAAGGAATCCGCACACAGCCTCTGTCCGCCTATTATTCTGAAATGGAGCAGCTGCCCACCCCAGGGAGGCTCATTACCTCAGCGAGTCTGTGTGTGTGTGTTGCACTATCCACGGCAATCACTCAGCTCTGAGTTCATGGCAAAAAATCTGGTCACAAAAAGTCCACAATGACAGGGCAGGTAAAAGGAACATTATGTCTGTAGATGCAGAACCAAGGAAAAGCAGCACACATCTTGAATGTCGCAGCCAAGACAGCACGATGCACTGATGACACCCATAGTGCTGAGAAGTAGATTAATCTGCAAAGCAAGCAAAATGCATAGACACAAGCCAGTATTCTCATCTTTTGCAACCTTTGTGCAGTTTCCCATCCAATCACCTGCAGCACAACAAAACCGCATGTGCAAGCACTATGCAAACATGTTTCCTTTCCTTACTATATGTCAGAAAAGTCATATAATATGCAAACTAGGCAAACAGCACAACAGAAAACAAAGAATTGCGACCGACTCTATAGGCTTAGTTTGCAAATTGACCTCTTAGTACACAGGTCTGAAGGCAAAATCGGATTTAATTTCAAAAAGTCGGTGCACAATTTGAGATCGCTTTTTGCGTATGCAATGTTAGTGCATCTGCCCCTTGATTCCTTGAAGGGGTCTGATTTGGAATTTTGCTTCTTTCACAAGAGTATTAATGAGGGTATGGAGGTTCAGGTTTTGGTCGAGAATGAATCCCAGAGATCTGGTGCTGTCAAAAATAAAAGGCTTGCAGTCAGGCAGCTTTGTTGCATGAGCAAGCATTCTACTGGAGCTGAGTGTAGGATGGCATGGTAACATCAAGGTCTGGAGATCTCCTAGGACCTCTGCCAGGTCAGGAATGTCCTACAGTGAGTAGACTTTCAAGTAAGGCTGAGTGGCATTAGCATCAAGATGAAAAGAGAAGCTTGACTGAAAATTGAAGTTTGTTGGAGAGAGAGAAGAGACCCTTGAGGAATATCTTTTAGAAGAGGCGAGTGGTTTGGGAGACAGTTGGACAACTTTATATGCCATGTTGCGTTTTATCTTTGGTAACAAAGTAGAGCCTGTACTGTCAATTGATATTGAAGCACTTTTTGTCTGGTTTGCCTGTACTCGAAACTATAGTGTTAGCCTAATGGAAGTCAAGTAGTCTGTATTATCCATGTCTTTCTGCCCCAACCTCATCCTCGTTGAAATAAAAGATCTTCCCTTTCAATTTCAGAAACGTGTCTTAGCAGTTGTGTCCCACTTTCATCCTGGATTTGGCCATATTCGCAGACTTGATCACTCTGTTTAACTTGCACATTAGCTTCCTGCTATCACTGGAGATATTGGAATTGCAATTATTTCTAATTTAAGCTCTGTACAGCACTAATTCTAATTGTAGTTGTAATAAATAGCTTCATTAATTTCCTCGTCATAAGAAATGTATATTGCAATTGCAGCCTAATCTATTAGTGTACTCTTTTTAGGAGTTTGTGTTTTTTAACTCCAGAATCGAGAAATATGCTTACATGAGTACTGCCTTAATTTGTCAGTGTTATTGGCAATCTAACTATGTCAATGGAATACAGAGATCGAGGTTCTCTTTTTACAGTTGAACATTTTTTATGCCAGACGCACGTGAAGGTAAACCAACCATATAGAAATACAAGTCAAAGAAGCATGCAACACAAGAAGCCATCAATGTTTTCAGGAATCTGGAGTCTCTCTTTTGTCTGAGAGTTGCACGTCTGCACCACATGTTAGCCAAAGGGCATTCATTCAATTTTGCCAACGACATAAAAGCTCAAAGTTTCTGTCCCAGAAGTCTATTATATACGAACATGAGGCCAGATCACATCTGAGAAATGGCCTTTGTAGTAAGTTGCGAACATGCGGATGCTGGTCCATGATATGAGCATTCTCCGTGGACTAGAGCCACGCTAAATATATCATGGCTTAAAAGGAAGAGGTTGTGCAAAAAATATAAAATTCCAAATTCTAAAGTTGGGGATTTGATACCTCTTAATTCGTTTTTTTCTGTGTGAATTCTTATAATAAAAAAAAAAGTTCGAGTGACAAAGCTTCAGTGCAGTTCTAACTGTGAAAAATGACTTGTAAAAGTGATGTGTGCCCTCAGAAGCCCTGTGGTGAAAAGGTGTCTTCTTTTGATAGCTGTATGCCAGGCCACATGGGTTCCTGTTTATCTTTAACGCTTTGCCCTTGTTTTCATCTTGCTAACCACAGTCTCCTGTGGCTCAGGTCAGATCCACAATGTTGTAACAATAGAAAATCGTTAGTGGGTCATACAACTTTAATGAAGATATTGGTCAGGCCTTTCAGTCATTTTTTTATTAATGTAAACATGTTGTTCTGGAACCTGCCGAGATGATAATATTTGTACAAGTACACAGACGTTTTGTTAGAGGATTAAAATTGATTGGCACTAAATATACATCAACGAGTTTAAATTAATTGTGATCTGGAGTACTGACCTCTCCAGAGGACTCTGGAGGCCACCCTACTAAGCAGCACAGCCCTGCTGCATGTCCCAGATCTCAGCACTCTCTCCTATAGATAACATGCTGCGTGCCGGCAGAGGAGGCAAGCATCAGTCTAGAAGCGGGGTGGTGGCGACACTCCAATGCAAAAAGTATCACTTGACCAACTCAACCAACCCCCCACTCCACAGATAAGGAACATTCTGCTTATTGAGGGCCCCCAAAAACTTGAAGCACAGGACAGCTGAAAGAGTTCTTGCAAAGTGGAAAGTCATCATTCGTGTTTCTCATTTTTGCATCATATGAATAATTTAGCATATACATTTAACAGATTATCATACATTGTTAAAATTAATTGACATTTAGGGATAGTCCTTGGAAATGTGGCAATAACTTGGAAGGAAATGCATTATTGAAATCAGGTTACAAGCAAGCAAGAGAAAATAAATTAATGGTAAAACTTAAATTCACAGATCCCCAAAATGACATCTACTCAGAGGGGTCCTATCAACTTTCAAAGGATCTCCTCAGCCTAAAACCTTTAAATGCCTGTGAAATATAGCAGTGGGGCTGATCATATTTTGCAGATATACCTATAGCCCCACAGTTTTGCATTTGCATTACACCACACGTTGTAAACACAGAAGAAACAAGCATTGGTAAAATCAATAGGTCTGGCATTGGCTGCCAGTTTTTAGCTTTGTTAATGATGTTTTTCTTTTTTCATGGTTTTTGTAAACCTGTAAACCTTTATTTTCGTTTAGCTGTCAGGTCCTCCCCAAAATAAAACATTAATATTGCCCCATGCTGAAGTGGGAGTAATGAAAATGTGAACAACACCATAACAAACCGACGGATAAAGAGGGCAGATTGAAAACCCAATAGGCATGTATATCTTACCGTCAAAGTGTGAAATCCCGGTATTGTATAGAATGCCTAGGTAATGTATGGAATGCCTGATGGTTTTCGGCAAACTATGAAATATAAGTTTTTGGGGAAAATGTTACATACTTTTCCTAGGCATTCTATACAATTCCTAGGCATTATACAGAATGACCAGTACCATTTACGCAAAGTGTTAAAAGGCCGCAAGATGAGATTCCTAGGCATTCGGCAAAGTGTGAAATCCCGGCATTGTATAGAATGCCTAGGGAATGTATAGAATGCCTGATGGTTTAGAGGCAAACTATGAAATATAAGTTTTTGGGGAAAATGTTACATACTTTTCCTAGGCATTGTATACAATTCCTAGGCATTATACAGAATGACCAGTATCATTTACGCAAAGTGTTAAAAGGGCACAAGATGAGAAGCCTTTATTTATTAATATGCATTTGAAAGTGAAAGAACAAAACTATTCTGTACATTACCTAGCCATTCTATAGAATGCCGGATTTCACACATTGTCGGGCGGGAATAAAATGGCGGGATTAGGCGTATTATATACTTGGCCGGCAGACAATCCGGCAAAGTCTACAATGCCTAGGCAATGTATAAAATATCAATCATTTCATACTTTGTCGTTCGATTTTCAGGCCTTTTCAGGCATTCTATACATTACCTAGGCATTCTATACAATGCGGGATTTCACACTTTGACGGTAACATATATAATTTTAGTAAAATCAAAAGGTCTTGGAAAACGCCGGACCCAAAAAGAGAATGAAAAACAGCCAGAAGAAAGAAACTTTAGGATGCACTCCTTTCCAACCCTTAAATAGTTATCTCAGTAAATAGGCACAATCAATTAGAAGTGTAAAGGTAAGAAAAATATCATTGTCGCTTGTCAATGTTATTTTAAGACCTTGGTGAACACAATTTGTAGATTCTGAACAGAGGGCCAAAAAAAGCATTAAATAGTCTGAAGCCTGTAAGGCGCTCAGCTGCTTGCAAAATCACAAGGGCGAAAAGTACGATTGTGTTCCTCCATTGATCATTGTGCTCTGGATTTACATTGAATCTAGACATACTAGACCTTGGTATAGATTGTTTTCTACATATTAAATGGTAAACAGATTAACTACTATTTGTGTATCTTCTCTATCTGGTGTGATTTTAAATGAATTGTAGAGACTATAGATTTAATGAAATGTGGATATATTCCTTACAACTTTTTAAGGAGTTTGGTATATATGATAATCTATTTGTGTTTCAAAATAGTAACTAAGAATTACCTTTGTTATAGCAATAGGTATGATTTATTGTACATGATATTGAAGAAAGTTTGATAAAACATTGAAATACCAAAAGCAAAGCAATCAATGCACTTTATATAGCCACTCATTTTGCAGAAATCTACGTGTGTGGCAAATCAATGATTCCTATCCAGTAAGAGGTACATTGCTCACAGCTTGGACATTGCATATAAAGTGATAGACTGCAGATGTGGGGCTCAGCTTCAGCTTACACCAGCAGATTACTCCACTGAAGGCCCTAGAGTAGAATGGGCTTTAAGCACTAACTCTATCACCTGAGCGAACTCAGAGTTTTTGCATGCATTGGCAAGGATAGAACAAAAAGAAAGGGCCAGTGGTCCTCCTGCAACAACATGAGCAGTTACCAGGAGGCCATGGGACTCTCCTCGCTCTCACAAGAGGCACAGAGGAGTGTTGTATATGTGCTGCCTTCATGAGTCGAAAATACTTAAGCATGTCCCCCAGCGCCATTTTGAGCATTCACACACTTCTGTGGAGCATACAGGTCCCATACCCCCATTTCAATTAGGGGTGCTCATTTTCCATTGCACAAGTTTTAACTTGCATTGTCCCTGCATCAAAAATTAGATGCAATTATTAATTTAAATTTTAAACAGTAGTTCCAAAAAGTACGCCACATCTCTTCAAATTTGTTGCTAAGTTTATTCCACCATTCGTACATATTTAGCTTTCACAGTTTTGTTATACACATCCATGGTATACTTGTGGGAATCAAAATCCTAGTGGGATTACTACCCATCTTTGTGTGATTACTGGAACACCTTGTTTAGCAAAAAAGCCAGTACATAACCTCAAAGAAAAACAGTTCTCAAGACCACATGAAGTCTGAACATATTTATTATACTGCTGCACACTGCTACCGGGTCGCTCTGCTTCTCTCAATTTGTGCGGAAAACCTATGAATGCTTTATTCACTTAATTTACCATTCCAAAATTGCCATCTTGCAATTGTAAATAAATAATAAAGTATGATTTAAAAAAGTATTACTGGATGACCACTATTCTTGAGCTCACGTGCTCAAGCACCTGTGACAAGCTTAGAATGTACTTAGGGGCTTATTGACAAGCCTCTTGCGTCACTTCTAACATGGGATAAAGTGACGCACCGGCGGCGCAAGGTGCTTGTAAATAAGCCCCTTAGTTTTTGTACTTGTATAATGCAAATTCCAGGATGGCTGCCTTTGCATGCGCACATTTGCAGATGCACAGGAGACATCTTCAAGTGTTTTTTCATATTATAAAAAATAATTCCAATGTGGCCGATGGTGTGTGGGTTGCGCACAGATACATCAGCATCCATTTTAGAACATTTAACTATACTTCATGAGCAAAAACATTCAAAGACAACTGCCCTTGTATGTGCATGCAGGCACCTGCAGAAGCAGCCATGAATGGTTTCGGCCCTAAATGATGCCGAATCCAGTAAGCAATGGCAAAGCTGAAGGCTCTGCACTTGCATTTGGAAGGTGAGGCCTATTTGCTTTGCCAGTGTTTGTTCTTTAATTATTTAGGCTGTGACTCTTCATTTATATAGCCTCTTGTTGTTTCAGTCAATGTACAAACTTCACAAAGATAGCAGAGATTATCAGCATTCAATTCTAGCCTGAATCAAATCTTGACATACATTTCTAGCATGAATCAAATATGAATCTGCTTAATTAACAATGGACATTTACACAAATTTTAGTCAGATGGAGACAACTCACTCGTAAGCTTCGACCTAGGCAGTTTTTTCATTGGAATACCTAGGTGCTTCCCAATACAGAGAAAACTAAATTTGTATAGTCTGGCTTGACAACACAGGTGTCACCAGACAATTATATGAGAATCGCCAAGAGCTTTGGCTCCATCCACATTTTGAGAGCCAGAATTACACATTTTGATTGGGCAGAAGTTGGTGCTTCCACCAAAAAAGTGCCTGCCCTCCATTCAGCTGTGTTCATTTTGCCTAGTTATCCAGCTGCCCGAGCTTGAACTTTCAGAGGCGTATATAAATCATTGCAATGCTATTAAAGTGTCTTAGAAAACTTTATACTTTATGGGGGATATTCTCAAGAACGTGTGATAATTACCGCAAAATTAGCTTAACGCAACTTTGCACATCGCAGTCCATCGCGGGAAAATAACACTGTGTTAACGTTGTATTCTCAACCTGGCGGCACCATGCGATAGTCTCACAATAACGCGCCAAATGACCGCGTTAAAATTAACGCGATGCCGAAAAAATGCGAAACACGAACGCGAAAAAAGTTGCAATGCCCCAAATCGCGATACAAAAATCAGCGATAGGGCGTGGCTTAGGAGCCGAACATGGCGGACGCGTCTCCGTAGAGCTCCGCTGTTCGCTCCTTCCAGGGACAGCATCCGCCATTATCCTGGTCCCCGACACTCGGGCTTGTGCGAGCGGGCTGCTCACGGGCCCGCGGCGATCGCGCCGAGACACCTTGGTGGCGGCAGGAAGCTCAATTCGGCCGCTGCGGCCGCGGCTTGCCGGACCGGCGGAGACCACGCACGCATCGGCGGGCGGCTGCGGCTGAGCTGCGACGGCTGCGATTCACTGGCGGCGCGGCTGGGGACGCTATTATCCTGTCCGGCGGCCCCCCCGGAAAGCTGCTGATCGGGCCCCGGCCCTGAGGGGCAGCAGGGAGTGCACTACGATCACGGTGCCCCTCTGCCGGCTGCGCCTACCTCCGGTCCCCTGCAGGAGGGGCTCTGGATTTGTGGGGCCTACCCTGGGCCTGGATTTTGCCGGTGGGGCCTGGCGGGCCCCTGGGCGTCCGTTGACTGCAGCCCTGCCTGAGGACTCCGGTGCCATAGGGTATTGCGGTGAGCTGGGCGGGGGATCTGTGGGGCTGGACTCTGCTGCTGCCCACGCGCCTGACCCCTGGCGGGGGCTCCGCCCGGCCCCTCCCCTGGCCATACGGACTGTCCTGAATGCCCCGTAGCTGGGAGACCCCGGAGGCTCTTGACGGAGATACCTGTCGGCGCCGCCTGGGATCGGGCGCCTGCGCTGGGGACGCGGTCGTGGTGATCCGCCCCGCCCCGGGGTGGGTGGTGAACTCTACCGATCCCCCCTTCCATCATTCTCTCTGGCTGCGGCACGGACTGCTCTGGAGCGGACCCTCCACGCCATCATGGGTAAGAGCAACCCCGGTGCGGCGGCACCCAAACAACCTACCATGGACCAATACACCACGGCCACCCCAGCGAATAAAGGTGCCGCAGAGGGCGTCTCCTCAGATACGGCGACACTCCTGGAGGCCATCAATCAGTCACGAACCGCCCTCGAGGCCCAGATCGGTGCGGTGGGGTCCGAAGTGTCGTTCCTCCGTCAGGACCTCCGGAAGGCGGTCGACCGAATCACCGAGGCCGAGACGAGGGTCTCCGCGGTTGAGGATACTGTCTCCACCCTCCAGAAGAAGATTGACAAGCTGGCCATGGTATCTAAAGAGCTGGAGGCAAGGGCCGAAGACGCGGAGGGGCGGGCCCGCCGCAACAACATCCGCCTGGTGGGTTTTCCAGAAGGTTGCGAGGGATCCTCGATGGGTGGCTTCCTCTCAGAATGGCTCAAGGCGCGACTACCCGCAGATGATATTTCTTCCTGCTTCATGATCGAGAGGGCCCATCGCGCCTGACCAAGAAGCCGCCGCCGGGAGCGCCCACGCCCGGTTATTGCTCGCCTTCTAAATTATGCTGACCGCGATGCCATTCTTCGCTTTGCCAGGACGCATAAGGATGAAATGATCTTTGAGTCCCATCCCATCATGGCCTTCCCGGACTACACCCGGACGGTTCAGCAGCAACGCCAATCCTTTGTTGCGGCCAAGCGGCGGCTGCGGGATCTGAACCTATCCTATGCGCTCATGTTCCCGGCCCGTCTGAAGGTCATTTATGATTCAAAAACATATTTCTTTGATACTCCAGAGGAAGTATTTGCGTGGACAGATGAGCGCCACCACCTGAAGCCGCATTCCCCACCCCCTTTAGACTCTGACTCTTCTCAAAGCTCGCATCGGGGTGGACGGCAGGGAGGCGACGCTACTCATCGACGACATCGATCCCGCTCAAACTGGCGCTCCCAGAACAAGAAGGACCCTGCGGACTGAGGCAGCCCGAGGCTGGGACATACGCTGGTGTATTGACTCTTCCCGGTCTCATGCGACGGCGGAGCCCGTTGGCTGCTGCTACTGGCCGGGATATCCTGCCACTAAGAGCCAGGGACTTTTGCTCTTTCCCTGGAGGGAGTGGGTTCTCCACGCCTTCCCTGTTTTGAGTTTTTATGGGTAATGTTGGGTGGGGGGATCCTTTGGAGGGTCCGCCGGGGCCTCCACGTTTGGGGGCCAGGACGAGATTCCGCCGCGACAGGTACTCCGTGTTCTAGGAAGTATAGGGGTTGGGGGGCGGGGGAGGAGGGTTGGGAGGGCGATTCGTTGTTAGTTATACAGTTGTTTTTTAAGATATACGCACCACAATGTCCCATATGTCCACAATGTCCGCTGCTCTACACCTTACCGATAGCACATGACACATACAGCTAATGGCACTCCCCTAGGAGATCTCAATATCGTGTCTTGGAATGTACGGGGCCTGTTGAATAAGATTAAAAGAGGGGCTGTACTACACCTGGCAAAACGCTACTCAGCAGATGTCTTGCTGCTGCAAGAAACTCACATGCTAGGCAACAAGGCCCCGTGTCTGTCTCGCTATGGCTATGCCACGGTGTACCATTCTGGCTTCTCAAGGGGGCACGAGGTACGGCCATCCTTATTCACCGCAGGGTCCCATTTCAAGTTACACAGCATTGGTTCGACCCGGGTGGCCGTTTTACGGCCGTTTGCGGCACCCTGGCTGGGAACAGATTACAATTGGGAGCATATACGCACCACCTCCTCTAGGTCGGACGTTCATTGACAGACTGACGCAACTCTGGGGGAATTCCCCGACGGCCTGACTATCCTGGGTGGGGACTGGAACGACGTAATGGCTCCCCCGGATAGGTGGCGGGCACGACCGCCGACCACCCCTCCTCCTAGGTCTAAACTCAACATCTTGGCCCATACATTGGGTTGGGTGGACACATGGCGGGCTTATCATCCTTCTGAAAATGGATTTACATACGCATCATCCGTCCACCCCACCCTCTCACGTCTGGATTACATGTTCCTCCCAGGCAGCTACCTGCATCGGGTGTCACATACCTCTATCTTCCCACGTGGCCTGTCTGAACACTCACCCATTCAGCTCAAACTCCGTCTGCAGACCAGTCGTCCCCCTATCACTGGCGCATGTCTCCCTGGTTGCTTAGAGATCCCGGGTATCGGGAGATGCTCCATCGAGCCACGGCAGATTATTTTGCTTTCAACACCGGGTCCACTCAATCCCTGATAATATTGTGGGAGGCCTTTAAGCCGACAATTCGGGGCGGATATTAGCTATCGCACTGGGGAAAAGCGGCGCCGCCTGGCACAGATCCAAGATCTAGAAGATAGACAGCTCGCTCTCCAGGCCTCGTTAGTGGAAAGCTCCGACGCCGGTGCCCGCCGTAACCTGCTCCATGTCCAACAGCAGCTGCACCAGCTGCTCACGGACAATGCAAGGGATGCCTGGCTGGCGACCCAGCACCGGATATATCACTGGGGCGATAAGTCTAGCCAGATGCTCCACCGACTATGTCAGGCGAGGGCCTCCCCGACGCAAGTCCCTCTATTGAGGTCCCCTGCCGGTGACATGTGCGTCACCCCGGGGCGGTGGTGCAGGCCTTTGCCGATTTTTATACGGCCCTGTACTGTGAGCGTGAGGAACTCGCTGCACCGCTTATTGATGCCTTCCTTGTAGATATCCCTCCAAAACGCCTCTCTGATGTGCAGCGAGCGGTTCTTGACGAGCCTATCTCGGTGGAGGAGCTGCAGGCAGCCCTCACAAATACCCACCCAGGCCGTGCACCAGGCCCCAACGGGTTCCCCTGCGATTTTTGCGCTCCCAAATGGGGACCGTTGGTCCCCACCTTCTTGGCGCGCTGCACCAGGCGTTGGAGCAGAAGATCTTGCCCCTGGACTGGCGCCATGCCGAAATTGTGGTTTTTCTCAAACCGGGCCGCCCTCCGGAGGCCCCGGGCTCATACCGTCCCATATCCCTATTAAACTTCGAGCCGAAACTACTGGGGAAGGTGTTGGCTGAACGCCTCCGCACCTGTATTCTGGACCTCGTCCACCCGGACCAGTCAGGCTTTATGCCCCAACGCTCCACTAGGCATAACATACGGCGAGCACACAACGCTGTTGCCGAGGCCCACCGTCTGGGGCCGCCCTGCGGCGGTCCTGCTAGCTGACATCGACAAGGCATTCGACTCCTTGAGCTGGACCTACCTTTTTAAACTTTTGGAAGCTGTCAACCTGGGGCCCCGGTTCCGCGCGTATGTTAAATTGCTGTACACAGATCTTACGGCCTCGATCCGGGTGGCTGGCCACCGTTCTCCCTCCTTCTCCATCCGCAGAGGGACCAGACAGGGTTGCCCCCTCTCTCCGCTTCTGTTTGCTTAGCGATAGAGCCACTGGCTGAGTGGGTACGCAGGGATGCGGTTTACCGGGGACTGGTCTGGTCGCCCGAGTGTTCGGACAGGATAGCACTATATGCTGATGACGCGCTATTTTTCTTTTCTGACCCTTGGGTCACCGGACCGAGGTGCTCCAGATCTTGCGGGTGTTCGGTGAGACGACAGGACTACATGCCAACCCGTCCAAGTCGATCCTCTTTCCCATATGCGGCGCACAGGAAGTCAAACCTGGGCCTCACAGCTGGTCATTGCGGACGAAGGGTTTAGATACCTCGGCGTCCATATCTCTAGATGCCCCGTCGTGGCGTGGTCGCACAACATAGCCCCCTGCTTCCGGCAGTACGTGAGGAGACGACGGTATGGTCCCACCTTCCCTTATCCTTATACGGCCGGTCTGCAATATTCAAAATGGTATCACTGCCACGCTTGCTTTATAGGTTGCAAAATTTCCCGTTCCCGATCCCTCCGTCGTGGTTTCTTCAAATCAATGCGCTCCTAAATAGATTCCTCTGGGGGGTGGGGCGGTCCGGGTGGCTCTGGCGACCTGTATCCAATCCACCTATTGCGGTGGCATTGCAGCGGCGGACGTACGGGCGTATTATTGGGCGTCCCAGCTCTTAGTCATCAATGAATGGTGGTATAATCCTCAGACTGATCCGGCCTATGCGGTGGACCGGCTCTTCCTGGCGGCACATCCACTATTAGATCTCTTATACAGCAATTCGTCCTTGGAGGCTCTTCCCCCGCCTGTAGTACCGTAGTCCAGATCTAGAGACGAGTATCCCGGTCCATGGGTTGGTGGGATACGCTTACAGGCGCGACTCCCCTTTGGCGAGGCACGCGCCTTCGGCCCGTCTCCACTCTAGCCGGGTTCCGGGGATGGGATACTATTGGAATCTCTACATTGGGTGATGTGATGCGAGGGACCACGCTTAAATCCTTTCAGAGTCTGCAGGAGGAGTTTGATCTACACAAGTCCCAGTTCCACAGGTATCTTCAGCTTCGCCATGCCCTGTCCCCCCTGATAAAGCACCTAACGTCCTTACCCGAATTCCACCCACTAGAGGGCAGACTGTTGATGGGGGATCTGGGAGGGTACAAGATCCGTCAAATATATCAGACCCTGACAACGCACTCCAAGACGCGCATACACCGGACTAGGGCAGCTTGGGAGGTGGATTTACCGGCCCTCACGGACGATGATTGGACTGAGGCCCTTGCCAGCCCCAGGTATGCTGCCGTCTCCTCTAGGTACAGGTTGATACAGTTTAAGTACCTTCACAGGGTATATTATACCCGCCTTCGCCTTTGGAAGATGGGGGCTATTCAGTCCCCAACCTGCCTCCGTTGTAATTCTGACGACGGGTCCTTCCTCCACACGGTCTGGAGTTGCACGGCACTACAACACTTTTGGTCGGGGGTGCTGTCCTGTCTGGGGCGGGTGTTGTGCTGGGACCTCCCGGAGGATCCTCGATTGATACTTCTTCATGGCACGGAGGACATCGGGGAAACAGATATAAGAGGCACCTTCTATTCCTCGGTCTCACCTTAGCCAAGCGTGATATAGCGCAGAATTGGAAGTCTCCCTCTCCCCCGGGGTGGCGGCCTGGAAGACAGCCCTAGATACATGTATGTCGGCGGAAGTGGCGGTGTTTCAGGCACGGGGTTGCCCGCAGAAACATGGGAGGATCTGGTCCAAGTGGGCAGAATACCGGGGCATTGACCTATCTATCCATACACAGTCAGCGAATCCGGACCCTATTGCAAGACTCATCATCAATGATTCCCCAATCTAAGGTGCTCATTGGCTGGGGCATTCGACACAGTGTTATGATCCTGTATGTCTTTCTCATTTCAGGTGGGAAGAGTGGTGCAGGGGAGGGGGAGGGTGGGATGTTGGACTGCATGTTTCGCAGATTCTTTGGTGAAACCCTTGTAGGTATCGGTTGTATATGCATATTGATATGTGTCTCTATACTGACTACAGGGGTTCACCCACTGGGTGTTGTAAACTCAATAAAATTTGTTGTTAAAAAAAATAAAAAATCAGCGATAACCAGCGACAGGCCTGCAATTCCCACGCGTCATGCGGGAAAATGCACAATAAAAGCAGGGAAAAAAAAAAGACAAAAAAAAATAAACTGCGTAGCACCATGGATGCACCCGGACCGAGTGCAGAGGACAACGCGAACCCCACAAGCCCCACAGACGACCAACAAGGAACCTCGGGGTCGGGGAAGGCCAAGGAGAAGAGGAAGAGGAAGACGCGGTTCAGTCCGCAGGAAAACAGGATCATCGTTACGGAGGTGATAGAACACTACCAACAACTGTTCGTCACCTCCAACGTGTCATTGGCAACAAAGACTCAAACATGGCAGACTATCTTGGACCATGTGAATGCAGTTGCAGAGTTGAGGAGGACAATGGAAGAGGTCAAGAGGCGCTGGGATGATGTGAAGGGCAAAACCAAGAAGAAACTCGATGCCAACATGAAAGCAGCAACGCAGATTGGAGGTGGGGGTCCAGCGGCACACCAGGAGCTGGATGACATGGAGAGAATGGTGGCCACAGTCATCAGTCGGGATACGGTGCCAGGAGTAGTGGATCCGGACACTGCTCAACATGACCTGACACAACATCAACAGGGTGAGTACCAACCAGGGACTGGGGGGGCGGGGGGAGATGGGCACAATGGCACACATGCACAATTAAGTAGAGCACACTGCACACCCACAATGACTCTGGATCATGTTCCTGATCTCCTTGGCATACTGCAGCACACATAGAAACAGCAAGTAGGCCCCCGTCGACAATGTGCCCATAGGGGGCCCTGCCTACACATCACTAATCTCACAACAAACCCATACACATGTGCTGAACCCAGCAAAGCTGCAGGTCCGTGAGCCACACTGACAATGCAAATGACACTGCATGACGATTAGCATGGCTGCAGTCCAATTATCATAACATGGTGCACGCGACAACACTGAGGTGACTGAGTGTGGACCACATCCGGAAAGGAGCAGGTCACACTCTGACACATCCACGTGCACAAACAACCCCTGACGTCAACAACACATCTGTGGACAAACCATGCCCAAGAGTCACAACTCGACCAAGAGCCCAATTTACCCAAGTCCGCAACATCTCAGCACTGTAGAAGCACAGAAGTCAAAGGCAAACCGCCTGAAAGGGATAAGGGGCAGCCAAATCAGAGCTGCAGGGGCGACTCACCCACAATGCAGCACACACACATAAGAATAAGAGCACCTCAACATTGACAACAATGTGGTACAAACTGCAACACTTTCACAACAGAACACATGACACAACTGGTGCCGCATGTGTGTACAAAATGGCCAATCACATCTGGCATAGCAGGAAACTGTGAGATGACAATGTACGAGTACAACCTCACATCCGTGATGTAGTACAAATGTCCACTGTCCCGCATCAAATAGGCATCTCCTCACAAACAGTCACAATGTACATTGTCATGCAGTCTGTATGTAAGCTCCGCCAATGCGTCAACATACATGGAACACACTGTGAAACTGCATCTCCCCTTTACATTGCAGAGGGGCAATCAACACCTCCTGCAGAGCAGACCCTACATCACGTCAGTGATGATGGAGACGACCCCCAGGACATCGACTACGACGAACTCCAACCGTTCATGGACAACCTCCGCACCCCACCTCCAGTAGCAGGGCAGCCCAGCACCATCGAGGTGATCCCACCCCCTGCACAGGCCACACAGCAGGAAGCACCCACCACCATGTCTGGCTCCCAGCACCTCACCGAAGAACACATGGCGTTCCAACGCCGTGTGTTAGACTGCCAGAAGGAGCTGGCTGAACAGGTGCGGGTGGGGTTCGACCTCATGGCAGCCAAACTAGATGCCATACGTGGGTGTCTAAGTACCATCAGGGACCACTTACACTCCCTAACGGACACCCACAGTCCGCCCCATGCCCTCTAACAATCCATGGCTGGCGTCGCTGGAGTCATGACTCGGAGACAACAACAACTGTCTAGTCAGAGTGGCTACAGTGATGTCATCCATGATTTGGGAAACATAAGGAGGGCCATGGAGAACATGGAGCGGATGCAGGCGCAAAGAATGGCTACCACGGCTGCACACGAGAAAGCTGTAGATGGGATCTTCCATGCCCTGCAGATCCTCATCATGGGAGTGATGCCACAAGACATTGCGCAGATGAATGCTGCTGCTACTTCTACATCCACATCTACGGCCCCTGATGTGTCAGTGTTACACAGTGCTGCAAACCAAACACCACCACCCACATGTGAGGCACATGAAACGTCAGAGGACGAAGATGAGGATGAATCTGCCTTAGTGGTAAGGAGGAAGCAGTAGCATTCATCTCCGCCATATGGCTTGTTCCTGCTTGGGTCTGCCCTCTGCATCATGCCCTGGAATAACACCTTCCACTGTCCCCCGACACACTCTGCGACACTAACCATGGACCTCGACATGGACTGCCATATTTTGTATGCTCAACAATGACACAGCAATCAGCCTGCGGACTGGACTCTTCCCCTTCCGAGTAACTTATCACTCCCTAAAAGACTCTGGCTGGCCCTCCACGGGGCAACATTGTAAAGTGTTGTCTGCATGGCCCAGTACTAAGACAGCCTCAACACTCCACTGAACGTGAATAATACATTCTAATACACACAGATGTGTCATTTCTATGATTAATCAAGTATGAAAGCATGGACAAATGTAGGGGCAGTGATTCCCCCTTACGTCCATGTAGCTCATGTTGTGGGACTTGAGTCACAGGGTGCATCCCTGCATCATGGTGGTACATATTTGACCCCAAAAGAAGCCCTGTTGTCAATTGTAGGTCACAAATGACAGCCTATATGTAATGATTTGGGACACATGTGAAACGCTGATGAGTGGGATTCCGTACTATCTTTGACACATAGAAATGGCATTTCGAATACGTGACACCCTAAACAGCCTCTCTGTAGAGAGGTGACACACCCACCATCTATTTCCAATTAGTGAGATTGTTAGCCTTACATGTTGCACTTACACTTGTCAGAGTGATGTGCTTGTACAGAGGAGTAACATTCACACAGGGAATGTGTGTTGTAATGAATTTATTTGCACATGCTGTGCCTGTGGTCATTTTGTACTATCCCATGATTGCTAAGGACTGTGACAACGTGACGTGCTCATGTGAAGAAATTGTCAATGATGGTGTTCCTACGGGCTATTCCTGCTGCTGCTCAGTGGGGTGCGGTCCACCTGCCTCATCTCACTCATCATCGTCCGGTGCATCTGGCACTTATAGCCATGGGGCATTGGTGCGTACACATATGTTGTGCAACACACAACATGCAACGATCATCTTGCACACGATGCCTGGGCTGTACATCGTGCCTTCCACCTGTGATGTCCAGGCACCTGAAACGTGACTTCAACACGCCAAATGTGCATTCCACGATGCCCCTGGTGTGTTTGTGGGCCGCATTGTACTGCCTCTGGGCCTGTGTGTTCGGGGCTCGGAGGGGTGTCATCATCCAAGGGCAGAGTGCATATCCTTGAGCACCTGTGACAGTGCAGAGAGACATGAGTCAAAAGTTGATTCTGCATGATGTGTTGGCAGGCTCACTAGTTCATTGGTGTGTGATATGTGTGACTTAAGGATTCCTGTTTGACAGGTACTGCTTGTAGCAAATGAGCGGCATCAATGTGTATTATGTAGCCTCACTGCTGCTCCTCCCTCCCCCGAGCCTATTTACTAGTGTGCGCAGCGCGGTTGCATCACTTGCACTCCTACGGCACACCATTGTCATGCCTGTCTGCGCATGTCCACAAGCCTGACAACGACACTGTGATGTTATGCGTTGAAGGTGGGCGGCCACGTGTGTGTAGGCCTATGGTAAGGATAGGGCGGACACAGATGTAGAGTTCATGGCTGGCTGAACTCGCGATGCGGTTGAGGGTAGACCTTTGGCCTATGCTGCGGTAATAGCGACACACACAACAGTTGGCATGTATGATCCCGGACCCCGAGCGGGCTTGCGCTCCTTCATTTATCCCTTCGGCCGAGCCCGCACTCCGGGGGCATGCTACATCGCAACATTGTATATTGCGGGACGGGTGGCACCGACACTACAACAGAGACACACACATTAGTTACTTCCTTGGCAAGGCCAACACTTAGCAACGCCAAAAGCCCCGGGCTGATTATCCACACCCCTGCGCTGGACTGTCGTATGCCAGCCCACTCCGCTTACGCTTACAGGGGGGTACGACACAGCTACATGTCCCAGGTCTTCCCCACTGCCTGAGGTGACATGGTTGCATCCGCTGTACACAGCACAATGTCATGTGGTAGGGCCCGGGGCCCTCATGCATACATAATGACCACACGGACACACTTAGATAGTTTGTGGAACTGGCTACGGGCATGTGCGCCCGGCCCATTTTATTGCCAGGGTCACATGTCCAGTGACGCCTGTGCTGGATGGGTGTGGGGTGAGTGTAAGCCAGCCCTCAGGGAGTGGTTGGTGCTGGCAACAACTGCAACAGTGATCAGACAATCAGAAGTTCAAAGTTCAAACAGCAAGGGTCCATGACTTGAGCTGCACAGAGTTAGTGGCCCTGGATGCACTGCGGCCGGCACAGGCACACCGCCACGGGACGGTGACTTGCGGTGCACTGAGGTAGGGCCACGAGAGCTGAGCGGGTCCTCGTCGATGTCGAAGCTGAATGTCGCGGAGTGTTTCGGGGGACAGTGGAAGGTGTTCTACCATTGCATGATGCAGAGGGCAGAACCAAGCTGAAACAGGCAATATGGAGGAGATGAATGCTACAGACTCATGTTTAACACCAAGTCAGTACCAGCTAAATGATGATGAAGACAACCCCCAGGCCATAGACTCAGATGCCACCAAAGTTCAACCAGTGAGTGTCCATGATTTTCGGTGCACAGAGTTAGTGGCACCAGAGCTGAAAGGGGATGCAGTCTGCGATGAGGCGTGTACAATGGTATGAACTCTGCCATTAACAGATCAAGACTCAGTTCCAAATGTGTGACCTACTTGACCGCAGTGTAGGCCGAAGGCAGTAGTCAGAAAGAGCCCACAGACACGTGTCGTTGGCTTGCGATGCACAGAGTTGGTGGCACCAGATCGAAAGGAGTACAGTGATATAAATGCTGCCATTAACATATGAACTCGGCCATCATGAAATCAAGACTCAGTTCCAAATGTGTGACCTACTGGACCGCAGTGTAGGCCGGAGGCAGCGGTGGAGTACGTCAACGAGAAAGGAGTGCTGGGGCCCTGTGTCGCAGAGGCCGTGATGGTCTGAGGAGGCTGCCAAGGTCGCGGGCCTCGGGCTTGGAGCTTGCACCGGCACGTGGTGGGCCCTCTTTGACACACGCCGGTGTCGGCAGGTGAGCAGTGAGGCCTGGTTGCGCAGGAGTGGCCAAGATGGGTCTGGGGACCAGCGGCCTGGGGTGCAGCAGGCGCACAGGATCGCAGGCACCGCCGCTCACGGCGTCGGCCTCGTGGCGGGCTGAAAGGCGCCGCCCTGGCAGACATGTTGGCCATTCCGGAAGAGAACCACGCCCAGAGCAACAGGCTTTTTATTCACACCCCTACGCTGGCCTGGCGTACGCCGGGCCAGCCCACTCCGCTCACGCTTACAGGGGGGGACGTAACAAGCTACATTTCCGCGATCTTCCTCACTGCCTGGGGTGACATGGTTGCGTCCACTGTCCACTACACTCCAAACACCAGCAGTATATGTCGACATGGACATGTCTGTGGTCTGCATACTGCAGTCTGGCCAGCACATCCATGCCACACTTGGCATTGTGTACATTCTCATTCATGGGTCACTTGCCTCCTTCGCACATGCCTGGTTCCCACCTCTCCCCACATTATACTATTGTGTGGCTGAGGTGCCATGCCGTTGATGGCTTGTGTACATGGCTAGCCCAGGTTACCACAGTAAGTTATGCTGTCGTGTCTGGTAGGTGGGCATGTTGATTGGCATGTTGTATGTGAGTTTGTAACGTGTGCATTCCCAGAGTCGTGAGTTGCATGACTGTGGAGTTGAGGTGTGTGGTGTGTTCATTTGCTACTTGCCAACGAGCAATGCATTCCCATAGGTGCCAGCCTCAAAGCGATGGTTGATGATGGACTGTCGGAAGATGAAGGAATAATGCACACTGCCTGGGTAGTTGGCGACGACATTGGTGAAGAGTCCCAGGTGGTCCACTATTGCCTGCACATTGATGGAATGCGTGTGCTTCCTGTTGTGGTAATTGTGTGCAGTGGTGGCAGGGGGCACGAGGAGTACATGTGTGCAGTCGATTGCCCCCAACACGTGCGGGAAGCCAGCTATGGCGTAGAAGCCTTGCTTGGTCTCCAGCTGTTCCTGCGCAGTGTGTGGGAAGTGAAGGTGCTGGGGTACCAAGCTGATGATGGCATACAAGACAGGTGTGAGGAACTTGGATAGGGCTGGCTGTGAGACTCCTCCGACTCTGGCAGTTGTTGGTTGGAAGGTACCAGAGGCCAACAGGTGCAGCACAGCCAGCAGCTTTGTCTGCGGAGGGATGTTGGTTGTCCGCTGTGTTGGTACCGTCAGCCTGTGGGCAATGATGGTCAGGATGCGGAGGATGGTTGTCCTTTTGAGCCTGTAGTGGGCAATGACATCCTCTGGTGTTAAGTCTGTGAGGCTGGTGCGTTTTCTGAAGGTCCGCTGTCCTTGTCTGCGCTGCCTCTGTGGTAGTCCGGGGGGGGTGAGGGGGAGTCCGGGGGGGGTGGCGGGCCTGGGTGTGGTGGCGGTGAGTGTTGTGGCCCTCTTGGGGCTCCGAGCTGCATGATCACTAGCTCCATGGCCTCTGTTGTTCTTCAGGTGTGGCTCTGGTCTGGACTAACTTTTGTGGTGCAGGTTGTCGTCCGACTTAACACCAGGTAAGAGCAGGTGTTAAATCCCTGCTGCTAACGCGCCTTATTGCCTGTTTTGGGATCTTATCGCCGATCTGGCTGGTCGTTGAGAATATTGCGAAGTGGTGTTATCGCGGTTTTTTGCACAGGAACGCCTACTCTGCATCTCATTAGCGTTAGTTGCCGGTGTTATCCGTGGTGATGTTTTTTGCGGCTGCTATCGCAGGAAAACTGGCGATATCGGCTGTTAGCACCAGCTTGTGAATAGGGCGATAAATCTATCACCACTTTGGCTGCGATAAAGTGCAGCTAACTCGGCGATAAGTCCTTGAGAATATGCACCTATGTTGTTTTTCTATGGCAGCAGTACAGATGGGAGTAGGGCAGTCATTAACCTACATAGATTTTTAGGTCCGGCTTGACTGTGCAAATGTCACCTGACCTTTTAGCCTACACCAATAATATTCTACAGTTCTTTACCTTCACAAAATACATATCCATTTCCATGCTATTTACTTGTATGCTTCATATTACCATTCAACATTCCTTTAAAGCCAGACCTATTGGCACTGGCAATGCCTGTTATATATTGGTCTTACTTAAAAATATTTTAAGTACCTATAAAGGAAATGTCTGAAAATGAGGCAAATTGTTATTTTCTTCACTAATTAGTAATACACTATTATTGGATGATGGAGATTTTTCCAATGTTTTATATTTCTTTTTATTCTCTTGACTTTACTAAAAGTTTTCATAGGTGGTTTACATATTTCTTTACTAAAACTTATGAATAGCAGATGTGTTTTGTTGAAATATTGGCTCCAATTTGTAGATGTATAAAATAATATTACATTTTAATTTTTGGCAGTCAGCCCATGCCCAATAAACAAAAGCCTGCGTGGATCGGACTTAAATAAGTCTGGGAAAATCATACCTCAGTGAAGTCCAGGAGTATACACTAGCTTGCTAATGAGCCTATGTACTAGGGTTAGTATTCTTAGCGGTAGCAGTAGAGACCTGCATCTGTGATGGAGGGTAAACCAAAGAGGGAGGGATCTCTTTCATGCAAAGTATACATCTGCCACTGGAAGTAGAAAGTAGGATGGAAGTTTTGGCCTGCTCCAAAGCAATCTATTTAGAGTTTGTTTTTGGCACACATTGGTAAAATGGCTATAGGCCTTTTTAAGAAAAACATTAGATTGACACAATTGATGCTTAAAAAAATTCACCAATAAAAATGACTTTAATTTTCAATATAGTACTAAGTAGGGAAACACTCACTTTGTAGCAGCTATATGACAATTCCTGGAAAGAAATATGTTCATGCTGAACAGAATTTGCCTAAGTGGGCTGGAGAAGCCAACTCCTCAACACACCACTTTGGTGACAATGGTGCTCGAGTCTTTCTGCTGCAGTGCTGTAAACTGGTGGCCTTCGTGGGGCAGCACCTGCAGCATGTGCTGAGCCTGTTCAGGGTAGGGCACATCACAGGGTTCATATAGATGCTCCTCATAAATCATGCCAAACTCCCCTCAGGAAGAGGGTTGACTGCTCATTATAGTTCATTTCTCAGTGTGTGTTCAGACACGTCCAGCTGCTGTTGCTTACATTGTCTGGCAAATAATGTCTTGCTTTTTCAAGGAGAGTTAATATTAGTCCATTATCAGTGAGTGACTCACATTTGCATTTAAAAGGCTATTTATGCTCTCTCAGCCACTGGACCCCAGAAGCACCGAAAACATGTTTAGTGATCAGCTGGTGTCAAGTCATGAAAATATTTGGCTGGAAATCTGTCAAATATATTTCCATGCCAGTAAGCAGTAAGAAGAGTCCGTGGAGTTTCGTGAATGGGTGGAAATCGGGCAGAAACGGGCACTTCACCCTGCTTGTGATGATTTTTAGTGGTGGGACCACATGGCACGCCAGAGGGCACTGCTTCTTGAGTTGGTTTTGCTGCAGCTCGAGTAGATTTTCTACTCGAATGGCAGCAGTCTCACCGCGAATGGTTGCCCCTGCCTGCGACCGCTCGCATTGGGAAAATCTTACCGGGTGCCCTTCCAGATACTGAAAATCACGCTAATGGACGCAAATTCTCGCTTGCCAACTTACTGTTGGAGAGCCGCATGTGAGAAAAATCTCTGCAATGCAGTGGTTGGCGGAATGTGGCCAGAACTCCACAATACATGTGTAACATGGAGAGGCTAAAACGCCATCGGCGGAGTGGAATTTATTGCACACCACTAGTCAATATGTGATTTAAATATATTCAGCATTTTACTTATGGATCATAATTTTGACAGGAAAACAGTCAACGAAACAATGTAAATTAAAAGTATGCTCTTAAAGTATCTTCAATTGTCTCTTACATATGTAATCAGTAATGGGAACAAGTATTCTTTATGCAATACACAAAGCTATACGTTGAATAAAGAACAAAATATACTGTCACTATAGATCACATAATTATCTGTAAATTAGTGTAGACAAAATCATTAAATGGCATCTCACCATTATTTCAATACTTTTATCAGTGACACATCTCGCAGATACAGTATTAAATGGGGGAAGGTTGTTCCACTTCAGTTTTCTGGTTTATCTGGATAAATGGCTATGGCTAAGGGAAAGACACATTTTCATGTGTATCCTTCTAGGTGTATCTGATGTTCAAAATGCATATGGCTGGATGGATTTCTATAACACCTCATAGAAAACGTCTATTCAAAATCCAAGAGCAATGAACAGGAAATCCAACATATTACAAAACAATGTTCCCTATAACCTACAGCAAATCCAAGCTCCAAATAATCAGGCTTCCTACCTCCTGGGAATTTTGAGCAAGCATGGGTAACATGGAGCAGCACATTAAAGAGAAAACCAGAACCAAACCAACACCTATCATCATCCATCTACATTCACCATTGATCTATAAATTCATGAAAATAATCTGTGATTCTATGAATTGGAGCAAAAACTCTGCAAATCTGCAGATTGATAATGCTAGAATTAGCAGAATGTTTTGCCTGAATCCAGTTTGGGCCAGAGCGCACAGCACAGACCTCTGACACGTTATAGTGCGGAAAAGGCTGCTTTATTGAAACAGGTGCACATCACAACCATGAACATCCCTAAACAATTTGCCTAACAAATCTATCGAAATCACTAATGTATCAAGCTTCATCTACCATTTATTCTACCCCACCCCTAGATGTCCCCCATGCTTACCCTAACTGTCCTGCTTACCCTGTATCTACATTCTGTTTCCTGAACTGACCATAACTGTAACCTTTAACTTCCTGCCTTCAACAACTGTGAACCTACACACACACCCCCCTCAAACTGCTTTCCCCACCACAACAGCAATAAACCAAAAGAAGCATGCCAATCTCTGGGCAAACGGCCCCTGCACTTGCCTCCGGTGATGACATCTAAGAATAATTCAATCCCTTGCACACCTGTTCCAATAAAGCATCCCAGATATCACCCTTCCACCAAAAACCTAAATCTCTAGAGTTGGGTGGGTGGGATAAAAAACCTTCCTCTCTCACCTAACCTACGCTACCAGCCACTTCACAGAATGGTGGCTGGTAGCACAACTACACCCTACTTATATCTAACTTCCTGCTCATACCTTCTAAGGCCGCCCAAAGGTGCCACCAGACCTCTGGGCTGTGCCGCCCACCCAACATCCCTGGGTGCACACCTCCTCTTGGTCGGCAGCCCCCCCCAAGATAGTACTGGGCGAGAGGGTACAGCACAGACCACTGGCATGTTATAGGGTGGAAAAGGCCGCTTTATTGAAACAGGTGTACAACAATGAACATCTCTAGGCAATTTGCCTTACAAACTACTATTCTCACTAATACATAAAGCCTCATCTGATGTTTTATCCTACCCCCACTCCTAAATGCCCCCCTACACTTACCAAAACTGTCCTACCTGCCCTGTATCTACATTCTGCTTTCTGTACTGACTATAACCGTAACGTTTAATTTCCTGCCTTCAACAACTGTGAACCTACTCATCCCTTACCCCTTTCCAACTCCTTCCCCCACCTGAAAAACAATAAACAGATTGAACCATGCCAACCTCTGGACAGGCTGCCATCCAGAACCCTATAATACAATAGCAAAGCCGGTTTTGGTTATAGAATTCGCCTGCACACCGTTTGTCCCTGCTAATCTTCAGTACAATGCTCACTCTTCCGGGTCAACCGAAAAAACCCCAATCTATTCATCCAAATTTACAATTTAGAGGAGCACTGTATCTATACTTTACTCAATTACCTAGACATTCATGGTTAGTCAACAGTACCTCAAAAATTGTGTAATATTCAAGCAAAATGACAGCAAGTGTCTTACTCTCCACTCAATTAAATGTTAACAGGAAAAACATGTACTAATTACATAACACTCCACATGTCGAATTGTTTTCCTTCTTCTTTATTCTTTCAAAATATATTCTGTTACAAAAAAGAAAGACAAGTATACGTTGTGAACAGCCTACGCATTCGTCCCTATTCTCCTGGGACTTCTTCAGGGCTGTTTAAACATAAACAAATGTGACACAAAAATTACATCAAAGAACAACCAGACATAGGAACCACTAGACCAACATCAAGAAAATTTCTTTTACAAAAATAAAATCATTATATAGTTGACATACTCTATGTACAAACATACAAAGGACACACATTTTAAAAACACATAAATTAATACCCATATTTCATAAATTCACATGTAAAGGTTAACTAAAACACAATTTACATATTTACACCAATTTATAAGCTCTTCATAACCTTTACAAAAGCAACATAGAAGTTGAGACAATACCCTTAATCTCATTCCTGTTAGTTGATCTATCTACATTTTTCCTGTAACATAACTCTTCAATTTTAAACCAATATTACTACCTAAGTGTAACTCTTATCCACTTGCTGTCTAATAATCCCCTCTCCATTTTGCAGTCCTTTATTTCGGACTTCTATTTTTTCACAGTTTATTTTTCGAGTTCCAAGCAAAGTTAATGGATTCATATTGTTAAATACAACAAGATCAAATGGTAGTGCTAATTTCATTCTTTAACCCCTTCGTTGCTCATGACGAGCTCAGCTCGTCATGCTGCGCGGTCTGAGTGTTCGCATGACGAGCTGAGCTCGTCACGACCACGCCCGCGATCGGAATGTCCAGCACCTGGGCGGAATTCCGATCGCGGCGAAGGTGTTAAATTACCATTGATTGTTCAAGTTATTATTCATCGTTATCATGATTGTATCTAGTTTGATTAACAGTAGTACCACCTGTTATCCACTCACAAACACTTCACCCCAATTCAATGCTGTCCATAAAGTCTCCTGAAAGTAATCTGCATTAGCTTACCACTAGTTCAAATTGCAGAAAGTCTTGTAAGCATTCAATTTATGTGAATCCAAGACCGGACCTTTAGTATAATGTTATAACCTAAATGGTAAAAAAGCATAGAGAAAAGGGAACCTTTTAAATGCCCTACCAAACAAAAGTATCTGAGCAGCCCAATTCTAGACCCCAACCCATAAGGGCACCTGCTAAATGCCAATTCTTACCTTCAGTGAGTCCCCTGTCACCTCTACAGTTGGTGAATTGTTCTACTACACCACTGAGTACAAAGGAGGTTTCACTGTTGTTGAATTCTATCAATAGAGGAGAACAAGCACCCATTACAATCTTCTTTCATAAACAAGTTCTCCATAAAACCAAATTTATACTGTAATTATACAATCAACACCATAATGAAATCTCACCTTCCCTACAGGTTCTGTGTTCAGTAACCAGGTGAAGAGAGCATATAACAAACCGCTAGGGACAAAGCTTCAAGACCGGCATCAATTACTACCGGCCCCTTTCCAATTGTTCAAACAAAATGGGCATGTGATGCTCACTAGAATAAGAAAAAAAGAAAAAAGAACAAAGCCTCAATGGTTCAAATTCACTTACACTGGCCTTTCACTCTTCTTAAACATCTCTATTTCGCCAACAATACGTCCTACAGCACTAGGACTGCACGAGTACACAGACGCAGACACTCAAGAAATACAACCCAATGTGAACGCTTGATTATGCTCTCCCATTGGTATCAAAAAAACACATTTTCTAGTCAATTTGGCTCATGACATCCCTCTAGTGATAAACGTAAAACAGTCAAAATGTCTCACACTGTCCGCGAATTCCTATCCAGACCCGCGTTTCATACAGAGTCAAATAGGCAAATCGAATCAAGACGCGCATCAAGCACTTCTACAATTCACTAAGCAGCGCTACATCTCATGTGAGTGAGACCAAAGAAAAATTCAAAACAAACGCCGCTTGCTGCAATTATATTAAATACTCTCCCGTTCCCGCAGCACAAGTAGAGGGCGGCATTACATATCGGCAAATCTAATCAAGACGCGCATCAAGCACTTATACAATTCACTAAACAGCGCTACATCGCATGTGAGTGAGACCAAAGAGAAATGTAAAACAAACGCCGCTTACTGCAATCATATTAAATACTCTCCCATTCCCGCAGCGCAAGTAGAGGGCGGCATTACGTATCGGCACACGGAAAGGGAGAATATAGCTAGACAAGCCAAACCCTAGGTCGGACACTCGCCCCCCAGAACCCCAACGCGAAAAGATATATACATGGAGGGCAACATAAACTTTGTATCTCTCAGCCAGCCTGAATTCAGAATTAGCACAGGGAGAGTGAAACAGCTCTACCCACTCCCACCTAGCACTCTGTCATACCTGCTTTGTGTCGGCGTCCCTCGTAAGTAGTGTCCGGAGTAAACGGGAGCCGCCATTCCTCCGTCTTTAAAAGTGCCTCCTCTCCTTCCAATTGGTGCAAAGTCACGCGACACTTTCAAAGACGGACTGAATCTCGGACAATGATTGTTGGCCATCTTGTAGTATGTCCTCATTGCCTCTTAAGAATAGGTTTTTGTATATTGAAAACAAAGCCCATTTTAAAATAGAGCCAAATCACAATATTCTTGATCCATCTCAAGACATTTTCATTGATCATTGGAGTGGCCCAACTAAAGGATCAAGGTTCCTGCATGAGCGCTACGCGATGTACGTCACGCAAAGAATTTTTTGAAAAAAAGGGGGGGGGGGGACTAAACCTTAAGGCATGTATGTCGGCCATCTTGTGCTGCGTCCAAGTCAACTCATCCGATAGATATTTGATGAGCAACAAAATCCGGTTCACATTCAAACCTCCAAAAAACAATCGAGTGCCCCAATTAGAGGTGCCCACATTGAGGAGACATAGCACCTGCAAACACAAGATGCCATATATATATTAGAAATTAATTCCAACATGTCTAACCTTCAAATTACAAAATCCAAAACAATCCCCTAAACTTCAAAGCACTCGTAATCCCATTCCATCAAAATATATCGTTGACTTAACAGGGAATGCATTTCCAAGAGCAGCGTTGTTAACTCCTTTATTCATCCCCAGAAACAGCATGGACACCAATGTTTCATGATAACATCATAGGACCACCATTCTAAGAGTATTCCTTTAAGACACGTTTGTAACTAGAATTTCCGAGCCTCATTTACTATAAGCACCTTATATTTCAACATTATTCGTTCCATCCCACTTTGACGGACCACCACGATCCAGGAAGGGGATTTGCATTTTTTTATAACCTAACTTCATCCAGAGGTAACACCAGATACCACATTCAACACCCTATACACCACCAGTCCAGTTTATGGTTACAGGTATTTCATAAAAACTCTAACCCAATTCAAGAGACCGGTCCAGATCATTTCAACGACGACGCATGCATTGTACGCCATATCGACACACCAGGAATTGATACCCCACATTGACCATCTTAAAGAAAATGATGGAATTCATGTTCAACATTCAATCCTGATTCCACTGTACGCAAACGCAAAATCCAATTGGATTCCGTTTGCCTCAGCGTCAACTCTCTGTTGCCTCCTCTCTCATTAGTTTTAACCACATCTATTCCATGAAACTTGAAGGGAGAGTCCTTCTTCCTATTGCAAACATGAGTTGATAAGAGATAAGATGAGTCATTGTTTTTAATAGCACTCCAATGTTCCGCAATCCTGTATCTCAATTCTCTAGTGGTGCTACCAATGTACGCCTCACCACATGTACAAATGATTGCATATACAACAAGAGTGGTACGACAGTTAATGAAACTGTTGATCCTGTATTCCTTTTTAGTATTGATCCTAAAACTCGTTGTTTTATCCAGTCCTAGCTGCCACATGCTACAGTTTCTACACGTGTAGTAACCCCTGGGTTTGGGGGGCAACCATGTTTGCATCACTGTTTCCCTCTTTTCTCTTGTATAGCTTGGGCTAACTATATCTTTGATGTTTCGTCCTCTCCTATATGTAACCTTGGATTTTTCACTCACAAACTTCCCCAGACCTGGTGTGCCCTCCAACAAACTCCAATGTCTATTTAGAATACGCCAGATCTGATCGCTTGATGTATTATAGGTAGTAACCAAGGCCAACGGTTTGTCCTTCTTATCTCTAGACTTTGTCTTCAAGAGATCCCTCCTGTTAATCTTAGCCACATTTTTTCTTGCCACTCCTAATGTCTTTCTGTCATACCCCCGTGACGTTAGTCTGTTAGTCAGACTATTCAGATTTTTTTCACATTCTTTATCCTTGCTGCAATTTTTTTTTATTCGCAGCATTTCTCCAAAGGGTATTGCTTTAATCGTGCAGGCGGGATGCGCACTATCTGCTTTTAAAATGCTATTGCATGCAGTTGGTTTTCTGAAAAGGGTACTTTGGATCTTACTGTTTTCTATGTAAAGTTCAACATCCAGAAACGATATTCTCATCTTACTGGAAATCATGGTGAACCTGACATTTAAATCATTGTCATTAAGGTACTCAAAATACTCCTCCATCAGGACCAGAGTTCCAGTCCATATCAAAATGATATCGTCTATAAATCGTCCCCAATAGTGAACATACTGTGTCCACTTGGAGGCCCCACGGGCCCAGGCATGCCTCTTCTCAAATCAACCCATAAATAAGTTGGCATAAGAAGGGGCAAACCTGGACCCCATGGCTGTACCCTGTAACTGCTGGTACCAATCTCCCTCGTACAAAAAGTAGTTATTGGACAGTATGATGTCAGTAAGTTCTTTCAACATTTCTGAGTGCTCATATAAACTTGCATTTCTAGTAGACAAGAAAGAGTCCAGAGCCATCATGCCAAGATCTTTTTTATGCAAGTATATAAGCTCTCAACATCTAATGTGACGAACATCATTTTATTTTCCTCCCAAACAACATCTTCAAATTTCTGCAATATATCCAAAGTATCCCGCACATACGAAGGCAAGTTCAAAACAAAAGGTTTCAAATATACATCCACAAACTCCGAAATATGCTCCGTGGGAGACCCAATACCCGATATTATCGGGCGTCCCGGTGGGAACTCAGCTGTTTTGTGAATTTTTGGCAGTGTGTACAGGCACGGAAATCTCGGGTTGTCTATCTTGAGGTATTTATGTTCTAAATCTGTTAAGAGACACGACTCATGCCACTGAGATAATTTCTCATTGATCGTTGTCTTTATACCAGGTATTGGGTTAAAATTGATCTTTCTATAACAGGAGGACACTTGAAGTTGTCTCATAACTTCCGCATGGTATTGTGAGTGGTTCATTACAACCACATTCCCTCCTTTATCCGCTTCGCGGATTACGAGGGATGTGTTGGACTTAAGGTTACTGAGTGCTTGAAATTCTCTTTTGGACAAATTTCTCCTGTTATACCCCTATTTTCCATATCTATCCATATTATCCTCAAGTTTGTGGAGGTCTTGTACCACACGTTTGCTAAACAGGTCTATACCACTAAACTGTGTGCTCTGGGGGATAAACTTTGATTTGGGCCTCAGTTTACTATCACTAGACAAATCTGGTTGAATCTGCAGGTCATGAAGTACCTCATAAATATTACACTCATCATTAATGGAAAGTAAACAATGAATATCTTTCACATCTGCAATAGTCATATCTGTTGCTTCAGTAGTTTTATTTATGTCAAAAATCTTTCCAGGGTTCACAGCAAAAAAACTTTTCAATTTTAACAGTCTTACAAATTTGTACAAATCTACATGAATTTCTGTAAAGTCACAAGCATAGCTCGGGCAATAACCAAGTCCCTTGTTCAACACTGCGATTTCTTGATCGTTTAATTCATGATCAGACAAATTCACTATCAAGTTCACATCCCCATCTGCACTGCTGTTTAAGTTCATGCCAACCTCTGCTTCCCCTTCATCTGTAATCGTGTTCTCACTCCTGTTCTTTGATCTGTTCTTTCTTGATTTGACCCTTCTCCCCCCTCTCCTGATCTTGTTTGATTTAGATTTTGTTTGGCCCCCATTCTGTATCGTTTCAGTTCCTCTAAAAAAGTCGAGGAACCTAGTGGATTGAATGCTGGTTTAGACGGACCTGCAGATTACCCTACAGATGACACGTCCGAGCTACTCTCCCCACTTAAAAGACTTGGGGGATTACCCTATTGAACCTGCTTTTGTTGGGTAATCACTTGGTCAAATCTTTTCGCAAAGGTGTATACCCTTCCATTGTTGTAGTCTCTGTCGTCTCTCTGTACTTTACGCATCTTCCTATCCCTTATCATATTCTGATGTTTATTGATCTGATCCTTCAAAATCTCATAATTTTTCTCTGTTGCATCTTTCAAATTCAATTCTAGAATTTCTTTTTCTACTTGAGCTATCTCTACCAATAATTTCTCTGATTTCCTTTCCGCATGTTTAATCAATATGTTCATCATAGTAGCTGAACTATTAGATAAATTATCCTCCCAATCCTGGAGGAGATCAACATCCAAATCATCAAAATTTGGAAAGGTGAGGATACGTAATCCTCGGGGACTTTTTATTTTCTAAATATTTTCTTAATGTTATTCCGTCCCACCACTTGGAGAGCTCCAACTTCCTTAACCTCTCCAATTTCTGAAATTTCTGTTTTAAGCCTTCAGTGGTACTAGATTGTAAATCCCTCACTGTTGTTGTCAATGTTGCTGCACTACCAAACAAAGCTTTGGCTAGTTCTTCCCTATTATCGTTAAACATAGCCATGGTCAGAGTATAATCACAAATCAAATGGGAAACAGGTGCTGGCAAAAACCAATATATACAATAATACAATAGCAAAGCCGGTTTTGGTTATAGAATTCGCCTGCACACCGTTTGTCCCTGCTAATCTTCAGTACAATGCTCACTCTTCCGGGTCAACCGAAAAACCCCCAATCTATTCATCCAAATTTACAATTTAGAGGAGCACTGTATCTATACTTTACTCAATTACCTAGACATTCATGGTTAGTCAACAGTACCTCAAAAATTGTGTAATATTCAAGCAAAATGACAGCAAGTGTCTTACTCTCCACTCAATTAAATGTTAACAGGAAAAACATGTACTAATTACATAACACTCCACATGTCGCATTGTTTTCCTTCTTCTTTATTCTTTCAAAATATATTCTGTTACAAAAAAGAAAGACAAGTATACATTGTGAACAGCCAACGCGTTTCGTCCCTGTTCTCCTGGGACTTCTTCAGGGCTGTTTAAACATAAACAAATGTGACACAAACATTACATCAAAGAACAACCAGACATAGGAACCACTTGACCAACATCAAGAAAATTTCTTTTACAAAAATAAAATCATTATATAGTTGACATACTCTATGTACAAGCATACAAAGGACACACATTTTAAAAACACATAAACTAATACCCATATTTCATAAATTCACATGTAAAGGTTAACTAAAACACAATTTACATATTTACACCAATTTATAAGCTCTTCATAACCTTTACAAAAGCAACATAGAAGTTAAGACAATACCCTTAATCTCATTCCTGTTAGTTGATCTATCTACATTTTTCCTGTAACATAACTCTTCAATTTTAAACCAATATTACTACCTAAGTGTAACTCTTATCCACTTGCTGTCTAATAATCCCCTCTCCATTTTGCAGTCCTTTATTTCGGACTTCTATTTTTTCACAGTTTATTTTTCGAGTTCCAAGCAAAGTTGATGGATTCATATTGTTAAATCCAACAAGATCAAATGGTAGTGCTAATTTCATTCTTTAAATTACCATTGATTGTTCAAGTTATTATTCATCGTTATCATGATTGTATCTAGTTTGATTAACAGTAGTACCACCTGTTATCCACTCACAAACACTTCAACCCAATTCAATGCTGTCCATAAAATCTCCTGAAAGTAATCTGCATTAGCTTACCACTAGTTCAAATTGCAGAAAGTCTTGTAAGCATTCAATTTATGTGAATCCAAGACCGGACCTTTAGTATAATGTTATAACCTAAATGGTAAAAAAGCATAGAGAAAAGGGAACCTTTTAAATGCCCTACCAAACAAAAGTATCTGAGCAGCCCAATTCTAGACCCCAACCCATAAGGGCACCTGCTAAATGCCAATTCTTACCTTCAGTGAGTCCCCTGTCACCTCTACAGTTGGTGAATTGTTCTACTACACCACTGAGTACAAAGCAGGTTTCACTGTTGTTGAATTCTATCAATAGAGGAGAACAAGCACCCATTACAATCTTCTTTCATAAACAAGTTCTCCATAAAACCAAATTTATACTGTAATTATACAATCAACACCAATATGAAATCTCACCTCCCCTACAGGTTCTGTGTTCAGTAACCAGGTGAAGAGAGCATATAACCAACCGCTAGGTACAAAGCTTCAAGACCGGCATCAATTACTACCGGCCCCTTTCCAATTGTTCAAACAAAATGGGCATTTGATGCTCCCTAGAATAAGAAAAAAAGAAAAAAGAACAAAGCCTCAATGGTTCAAATTCACTTACACTGGCCTTTCACTCTTCTTAAACATCTCTATTTCGGCAACAATACGTCCTACAGCACTAGGACTGCACGAGTACACAGACGCAGACACTCAAGAAATACAACCCAATGTGAACGCTTGATTATGCTCTCCCATTGGTATAAAAAAAACACATTTTCTAGTCAATTTGGCTCATGACATCCCACTAGTGATAAACGTAAAACAGTCAAAATGTCTCACACTGTCCGCGAATTCCTATCCAGGCCCGCATTTCATACAGAGTCAAATAGGCAAATCGAATCAAGACGCGCATCAAGCACTTCTACAATTCACTAAGCAGCGCTACATCTCATGTGACTGAGACCAAAGAAAAATTCAAAACAAACGCCGCTTGCTGCAATTATATTAAATACTCTCCCGTTCCCATTCTGCTTTCTGTACTGACTATAACCGTAACGTTTAATTTCCTGCCTTCAACAACTGTGAACCTACTCATCCCTTACCCCTTTCCAACTCCTTCCCCCACCTGAAAAACAATAAACAGATTGAACCATGCCAACCTCTGGACAGGCTGCCATCCAGAACCCCCACCCCCAAACTGGGATTTTCTGCCCGCCAGAAACCTCTCCTTTCTTTTCTTCCCTTACAAGTTCATACCCCAAATACCTACCACTTCTCTTTAGTCTCACCCCCATAACCTCCGCCAAGGCCTCCCTCATCTGCAACAAGTATAAATCCATGCCCATTGCAGACAAATGTACCGCATCCTGGCACAAAAAAACTGACTGCCTCGTATCACAAATCTGGGTGCACTTTCCTGCCAATTCCTTCCTTCATGCAAAACGTATGTAAGTCTCTGTTGATCTTCCTTCTGGCCTTATCAATCATTGCTGCCCTATCCACTTCCTGCCATTTCTTTCTCTGTATCAATTCTGACCACAACAAAAAGGTCACCGTCCAGGTTTCCTCAACCTCTTTCAAGTCATGCTTTATTGCCTTGAGCAATGCCAGACCTTTCACACGTCCTAGGTCGTTCTCCCCCAACATCAGGACAACCTCTTCCATTCAGCAATGCCAGCAATAGCTCCCATCACAACATACCCACTTTCCCAATCCAC
Source organism: Calotriton arnoldi (assembly GCA_963921515.1). Classification (NCBI taxonomy): domain Eukaryota; kingdom Metazoa; phylum Chordata; class Amphibia; order Caudata; family Salamandridae; genus Calotriton; species Calotriton arnoldi. The sequence continues at coordinate 141,306 of CAWUFW010001834.1, read as the reverse complement.
TGAACCAAAGCTGTCTATGTCGCCACATCAAAACCCAATGGAGTTCCATGTCATCTATTGAAAGCTTGTTTTTTTGCCCATTTAAAGATTGAATGGCCCACAATCCACACTGACATTTCTTCTCTCTCCGTGCCCGGTACAGAGCCTACAAGAAATAGCATAAATTCAATTAGACACGTCTGACTCCTTCCCCTTCATCCCCCCCTCCCTCACATACTGTTTGAGGCAACTCCTCTCCTATCCTCTCAGCGGACAAACCCCTCCTGCCTGCCTCCTTGGCTGCCACTGCGAACGAGACAGAGCATTTGTAATATTATTCTCTGTGCCTGGCATGTGCCTCGCTCCAAACATAATTGTTAGACCTGGCTTTTACAGCGGGTTTATCCCCAGATTTTTTGCTTTGTGGCCTTCTGTTTCTGACCTGTTTTTGTTGGTTTTCTGACTCTGGGCACTTTACCACTGCTGATCAGTGCTACAGTGCATATGCTCTCCCTGTAAATTGTAAGTATGGATTGGTGTTTCCATAATTGGCTGATTTGATTTACTAGTCAGTCCCTAGTACAGTGCACTGTGTGTGCCCAGGGCCTGTAGATCAAATGCTGCCAGTGGGCCTGCAGCACTGATTGTGCCACCCACATAAGCAGCCTGTAATTGTAACTCAGGCCTGCCATTGCAGAGCCTGTGTGCAGTCTGGTACTGCCATGTCGACTTGACAAGTGCGCACACTTGCCAGTCCCTAACCTTCCCTTTTCTTGCATGTTAGTCACCCCTAAGGTAGGCCCAGTGTACCCCTGTGGGCAGGGTGCAGTGTATGTGAAAGGTAGGACATGCCCTGATGTGTGTGGCATGTCTTGATAGTGAAATATTGCCAATTTAGTTTTTCACTATTGTAAGGCTATCTGTTCCCATAGGATAGAATGGGGAGTTTGCTTATAACATCTTCTAAGCATAACTGCCCCTGGGAACCAGATAGGAAAATAAAGTTTAGTATGCCTGAACTCAGAATGTTAAAATGCATCTTTTAGTGAGGGTGATTTTTACATTCTGTATTTGAAAATACCACTTTTAGAAAGTAGGTATTTTCTTGCTTAGCCATCCAGTGTGCCTCTGCTAGGATGTGCATTGACTGTCTGGCTTTGGAGTGACAGGGGCTGGTGATTTGCAGTGGCTCCAGAGAGTCTGGATGAGTCAGCGCTAGGCTGAATAGGCCTGGTCTGCATTTGGAGTGGTGGAAGGAGTAGCACCTGCACCTGCCTTCCACAATGATGGCTCCACCCCCCTGTGGTGTGTCTGGAGCCAGGGCTCACACTGACAATAGAGGTTGTTGTGCACTTGCAAAGTGCCCCCCAGAACTGGTTTGGACTAGGCTCAGAGCCCTGGGCCAGGAGAGAACAAAGAGATTTACTGTATAAAAAGAGGGGCCCAGACCTCAGACTTTTCGATCACTTCTGGGATTCAAGAGGAACCTTTGCCAAGGAGAAGAGCTGGAGAAACTGAGGAGGAATACTGCCTCTGTGCTGTTTGCTGTCTGGGGCTTGCCTGCAGTGGCTACTTTCTGCCAAGAAAAGGGAAAAAGGACTTTGCTGTTTGCTGTGTCCACTGCTTGAGGAAGATCTCCAAAGGCTTGAAGAAGAGCTTGCCTCCTGTTCTGAAGTCTCAGGGACACAAAGACTTCACCCCCAGCTCCCCTGAACTTCCTTGCTGGGAGTTCTGACCTGTCAAGAGGTGCTTGTAGCTGTTCTGGGCCTCTGGAGGTTGTTCTGGCTTTGGGAGCTGGAAAAGCAACGCAACACAAGAAGTGTGATACATCCGCACCTGTTTCCGACGAAACACTGAAGAAATCATCGCAGTGCCTGCCCGCGGCTCGAAAATATGGCTGCACGCCTCATCGAGTGCACCGATCTCCAAGATCACCTCACCGATTCCGACGCAAGCCCTGCTGTGTGGCTTCAAGAACCCACGCATCGTCCCGGATCGTCGCATCTAATTGAGGCGCCAGGTCTGTCGCATCGTTGGGGGATGCAGTAAGAAACCGATGCATCACCTCCTCACGTAGTAAGAAACCCACGCATCACCTCCTCACCTTCCCTGAGCAGCAGTAAGGAACCGATGCATCACCTTCCCAGAGCAAAGAACCGACGCATCACCTTCCCTGAGTGTAAGGAACCGACGCATCACCTTCCCTGCGGCCCTTTTTGTTTGTGTGCGCGACGCATCCAAGGTACTTTGTGTGAAAAGTGTTGCATCTGCAATTTGCTTTTAACTGAACTATTTCTACCATTTGAAAGTCATATTTTTATTACTGTATTGTGGATTTTTGTCATTTGGTATTGTTTGGTTTAGATAAAGATTACTTATTTTTCTAAACTGGTGTGGTGCCCATTTGTAGTGTTTTCACTGTATTACTGTATGTGTTCACAAATGCTTTACACACTGCCGCTGAGATAAGCTTGTCTGCTCGTGTCAAGCTACCAAGGGGGTGAGCAGGGGTTATTTTAGAAGTGTATCCCCTTTACCCTGACTAGAAGCAAGGGTCCCTATTTGGACAAAGGTACCTACCTCTGCCAACCAGAGACCCCCATTTCTAACAATAATGTTGTGCGTCAGACAGCCAAATGCAAAGTCTCTCAACAACTTAGGAACCTACATATCCTTGGCTGGCTGCCTGTTTACTACATGCACCAGCATCATATTGTCTATGTTTTAAAAGAACTGTCTTATCTGCAAATTGGGCACCCCACACATAGACGGCCACCGCTAGTGGGAAATACTCTAGAAAAGCGTTACGTCTCCTGCCATTCTTCCATGCCTGGGGTCACTGTTCAGCGCACCAATGCCCTCTCCAGTAGAGGGCAAAACTATAACCCCTGCTACATTTGAAAATACCAGCATGTCCTATTCTTTCTTCTCACTAATTCTCTCCAAAGGAGTGCCATTAAAATGCTCCAAAATACTCACCACATCCTCAAATCCTTTTTTACATCCACTGACAGCTTCACACTGTGGTGCAGCATACCTACCCCTGTCAAAGCCAAGCCCAGTCTCCGGCAGAAAGTCATCCCTGCATGCAAAATTCAAACCTCCATCACTTGATATTTTTTCTTGGCCAACATGTTGTGCAGCAGAACCAATATTGCCATTCTCTTGTCCTCTGGCAACCTCACTTTCATCTTCACCGTATCAATTTGAATCCCCAGGAACGTCATTGCTGTGTCAGGCCCTACTGTTTTCTCATCCACATGTGCCCCCCCCACATCATCCATCAGCTCCCTAAAACTAGTCAGCATCTGCTGATAGTCCATGGAGCCCGGGGAAACAACAAAATATAAATCATCCAGGTAATGTGTCACTGTCCGGTGCCCTGTCACAAATGTGAAAAGCCACTGTAACAAAGTACTGAAAAGCTCAAACAATTCACATTGGAGCAGCCCATGTGTAACGCTTTTTCCAGATACCACTGTCCCTCGAACTACATGCCCAGAAGCTATAAAGAGGATGAACTGGTAGGAGGTGAAATACCGACTTAATGCAGTGGCATAGCAAGTGGGGTGGGGGGCGGTCTGCCCCAGGCATCACGAGGTTTGGGGGTGGCAGCCTCCCCCCCTTACCTGTGGCCGTCGCGGGACAGAATCGTCAGCACCCCCCTGCTCTAACCTGTGCCTGTCACGGATTTACCAGCCTACCCCCGTAACATACGGCCACCACGGGCGGCAAACGCAGGGGCCGCCACAGGCGGACAAATGTCTAGCTACGCCACTGACTTAATGTCCCTCTTCGCCATTTGCGCTCCCTTTGCTACTGGATTCACCAAGTTGATTGCCACATCAACCAATGAATGGGTCACTGATGACAATTCGTCAGCTATGTAGTCATTCACCGAGTGGCCTTCCGGCCATATTAGATGCTGTATCAACTGGAACTGACCTGGCTCCTTCTTCGGGACCACTCTAATCAGGAAGATAATCAGGTTCTCTAATGGCCATTCATCATAAGGACCTGACATTCTGCCCTCCCAGATCTCCTTCTGAAGCTTATATCTCACCACCTGTCTTTTACAGGTTTACCTCCTCAAGCTTGGTACAGTATATCCCAGTTGAAACCCTTTGTCAAATCCCTATCATAACAAGCCCAAGTCTTCCTTATTTTCCCACCACTGAAGCCAAAGCTTGAGTGTCTGGAGCTTAACCGATATAAGGGCCCTTTCCTCCCTGTGCCCCCATCCTCAAGTGTGGTTGTTGCCATGTGCCCCCTTGAGTTCCCTGCTGTCCCTCTGTAACCCCATACAATGTATGAGCGAGTGTCAGGCTGCACACATGGAACACTCATGTTAGAATTTCCAATATTCCCTTGTATTAGATCCCCTATTGTATGCCCTGCATGCCCCTGGCTGTCCAGTCTAACCTCTTGATCTCTACCCATCGACCCACCCTTGAAAGGGCCTATATACAATAGGCAAGCCACTAGCCGTAAACACCATTGGCGCTGGCCTCGCCGGTCCCATTGTATGGAGCCACAAATCACTGTCTATTTCCCCTCTGCATCTGCCACCAAACGAGCCCTGAACCTTTCATTGTACCTCACCCACGCATATCTGCCAAAGGTCATACATGCCTTCCAAATAATATAAAAATGCTGCAGTCCAAATTTCATTTGTGACTGGTGCCTTTGGCCATTTAGGCAACTTGTCTTCCTCCTCCTTAGACTCCTCTTTTTCACTGTGCTTCAACTTGAAGACTCCCCATTGCAAATTTTTTCTTGTGTGGGTGTCATTAGATGTGCGCCTGAGGCCTTTGTAAAACCCACGTAGAGCAGTTTCTTTATTTTTAGTTCTTTGCTCTCTTCCTTCTACCCTTCCTCTTTGTCCTGTCCCTCCTTGTCCTTCTCTGTCATCACTCCAGACCTGCCCGTCGCCAAGATGTCGCCCTCAACTGGTGATTTTTTTCACCCAATCATTCTTCTCCTCTGTCTCTATTGGCTTAGTCAGGTTATTTGGCCCGACCTCTTTGCCAGCCACATAAATCCCCTTTCTCAATAATGCCTCACTGTCCACTCCTCCTTCTATGTCCCTTGCGTCTACCCCCTGTTGTTACCATCACAGGTTTCTGATTCTTCTCGAACTGCTTACTTGAGTGTAAGGTTGGCTCACGCACTGCCGCCTCACCAATCTCGCCTCCTCTTCCTTACCGACAGGCGCCGTAACCACTGTTGCTACACTGCCCTGCAACAGACTAGCAGAATGTTGTTAATTCATGCCTCCCCTACCAACCCCTTGCTCCGTGAACCACCACTCCTTTTCACCCCATGAACCATCTGGACCATCCTTTATCAACTCCTCTTCTTCCAACTCATCTTCCTGGTAATCTAGCATTAGCTCCTCACCATCTCCTCGTGATACTCCGTGACCACCATCGCCACGTCCTGTGTTGGCTAGGAATCTCCTCATCCCACCAAGCATCTTTTGTCCGCTGTGCCCTCCAGTCGGCGGTGGCCTCATGAAACCATCTTTGCCATTCTGCAGTGGAGGACCCACAGCACCTTTCTTCCACGCCCATACCAGAGGCCTCTCCAGACTTTCTCCGACTCTTTCTGGTCATGTCCATTGCCGTACTGGGACTGACTTCCTGGACCCTGCTGTCACTTCCCATCGGCGTCTGTGAGCCACACTGGGCTCTCCTGAGTCTGGAATGACTTCTTGACCTGGAACCCAATCACACACAGTGAAGGCTAGAGTACTAGCTCACCTCCTCTATTTACTTCACCCTACGCCTGCTCTGGTGACCATACCCACTCCCAGTAATCCATTAAAAATGCCAACAATGTGCAAAGGTGTACCAACCAGATGAGGGAACTACTGACCACCAGAGGAGGCTCTGATGCACTTGCCAGATGTCTATCAATGATCAATGGAGGCTGCCCACATGACCAGGTAGAAAGCTTCCTAAACGTCAGGGACATTTCTTCATTCTTATAAACACATCTCTATTTTGAGGATATGTCTCTGAAATTATTCTTGGCAAAAGGGGTTGCTCCTCAGCCCAGGTGCTACAGAATCTCTCTGCAACCTTCAACATGGTCTCCCGTTCCTGTGTATTGGAACTACTGAAGGTGGCAGTGTAGAGGAGTATGCTCTAGCTTCTAGCCTGGGTGGAGCCTTATCTTTCTGAGAGATCCTAAGCTGTATGGATGAACCAGGCTTTAACAGAGTAGGTCACAGTATCTTCCAGGGGTCTCCATTAAGTCCAACTCTTTTTAATTTTTTCTGTACAATCCTTGGCATTACTAGTCCTCTCCTATGGGCTGACGTCCACCTGTTATGCTGACGACACTTAGTGGATCAAAGGCAGAATGATCCAGCTACTACTTTTATTCGATGTATGTTGACAGTGACAAACTGGATGCATACCAGTTCATTAAAACTAAATTCTGATAAGACCGAAATACTGATGATTGAATATGAAAACTCTCCCAAATCTATACCGCCTGGTCTGGGGCCATAACAAATACGACCTTCTCCATCGTCTGTCCTTGCCGTTTAATGCCTGAGTGTTCACACTATTTTCAGTTGGCTCGACAATTGCAAGTTTTTATTTTTGGTTTCTTTTTTTACTTTAATAAATCAACTTCAATGGATTCCGAATACTGCAGCTTACTTGGTTCTGGATTATCCAGTGTTTTTTGGCTTCCAAGCATTGAAAACCCCTCTTCAGAACCCTATATATAAACAGATTGAATCCAAGGCTGATCTGGTGTGCAAGGCTTTTTACTGTAAGGATGCTCAATATCGGCCAATACATTTCACCACTATCTTCCTACCTGTTGCCTAAGATCAGCTAAGGCAAACCTTCTGGTAGAGCCTAGGATTCACCAAACTCAGATGGGAGGTCGAGCTTTTTTAATGGCAGCAGCTAAGTCTTTGAAGTCATTGCCCTTATATTTAAGGCTGAAGGACACTCTGCCTTGGTTTCCCAAGGTTCTGATACCTGGCAGTTTCCTAAATGAGCTGGTCCTATATATGCAATATAATATTTAGTCTAGGCAGCACCAGAACACCTTTTAGTATTTGTGCACTGTACAATATGCCATTACATTACATTAAAACATAAGTACAAGTAGGTTGCAAAAACATTGCAGCCTGCTTGGCATGCAGCTATGCTGAAAGCGCATCCCCCAGCCCGATGGATGCACTTTAAACCTCTGCATTAACCCTAAAGTGTGAGCACATGCTAAGCTCAGTGGACAACATTGCCACTTCTTATTTTTTGAATAACTGTCCTAAAGAGGGAATGTAGCAGGAACAGTCCACAGCAGCCCAATATGTGCCACTACTTTAAATGTGAAGTTCAATGGTTACCACTGACTATGGTGCAGTTAAAGGTACATTTCACCAAACCTGGGACAAAAACCTGCCTTGGCTGCTGTTAAATATGATGATGTTTCTCATTCTGAATGCTACAACAGCTGAGTAATTATTTGGCAGTGGAAAAGAACAAATATTTGAACTAATTTGAGGTGATTATGTCTGACTCAGTAAAAGAGCTAATGTTTACTTATAGCTTTAAAGGCTTTTCGTCAGTCTCTGGAAGTAAGTCCTGCTGAAGGACATTTTATTTTTTGGTATTTTTTTTTCTAAACTGAGAATGATTTGAGGATTTCTGAATGGGAGTGGTGTGAGACCTAATGAGTTCCTAATACTATCTAGAAATGGAGAATATGTGATATTATTACATTTGCTCAGCGAAACATTGCAGAACAATAATGTGCCATGGCCAAAGGTGAACCTTAATTAGGCTAAGTGGTAACTGAGATTGGTAGCTGTCATGATCACACTAAGGGCCCGATTCTGATGCGGGTTGGAAAAGCTTCCCGACCGAGGGCCTGATTCTGATGCGGTTAGGAAGGCCTCCTAACGGCATTTGCTCCTTCCAAATCGGATCGGGAACGTGTCTTCCCGACCGAGGGCCCAATTCTGATGCGGTTAGGAACAAATGTTCCCATTGAAGTCAATGGGAGTTCAACCAAATCGTATCTGGAAGCATCCGGATGCATCCTACTCCGCCGGTCGGACTTTCCCGATCCGAGTGGGTCGGACACCATTTCCCAACCGATTCGGTCGGGAAGCTTTTCCAACCCGCATCAGAATCGGCCCCTGATTCTTTCATCAGACAGTTATGCCTGAAGAATAAAGCTACATAGGGCCTCCTTTAGAGTTGGGGGGATGGGAGCACCATTATAAATAGATCGTTCCCTGTCAAACCAAACTTGCCCATGCCTCATTCCATTTACAGTTGGAGGAACTTCAGGGTTTCCGATCGCGGAGCCTCAGCTTGCTCCGTTGTTAGAAAACCCTTTACCCAATTGTGCACCCAGGCTGCTGGGTCACAGTGGCATAACTCAACTTGAAGGGACCCCCCTGCAAAGTACATGGAGGGGGTCCCTACGCTCCGGACCCAGTCAAGAGCTCTCAGGTCAGGGGCCTGCTGCTCATGCACAGTGCCGGAGGGAGTCCCCAGGAGCACAGGGGCTAATGTTGTGCCACTGTGGGTCACAGCAGATTTTTGCCGCCTGGACCCACCATGTGAGGCGTTACTGACTCATGCAAAGAAAACAATGGATCTCATGGACAGGCAGAAAAATCCCTGCATATCAGGCCCGTTCTTTGTTTAACGGAATAGTATGCCCGCTTTTTGAGTTTCCCTAAAATGACAACTGAATCCAAAGTCACAAAATAAACATATCTATTTATATGTGGAAGACCAATGTACTCTTTGTTGCTTTCATGACATTATTATGAGGGGGAATGCAGTCATAACCCTAAACCATGCCACGTTCACAAGATATCAAGGTTTTATGCTATCAGAATGGAGCCAGTGGCATCATAAACAAGCAAATGCTTTCCAAAGAGAAGCCAGAACTGTTAGTTTGGTTTCATTGAAGCCAGAGTTCCTCTCTGCTCCCCCTCGGTCCTGTGATCTGAGTGGAAATGCTTTACACCCCAACACTGGACCTTCCACATGGCTCTTATTGTCAGCGACTGCCCACAGTACAGAATAAACTGTCTACTGTTTTGACTAATTATCATATTGGTCTAAAAAGGGCATTGGTGTTTGATCCTTAACTACCTATTTTTCTTTGTAAATCCCGGTAGGACTCTTCTTGCCATCTGTGTATTGTGCTTAAACGAAAGTTTAAAAAAATGAGTTTATTTAGAATATAATAAAGCACAAAATTAAGAAACAAGCACAGAGAAAGTGAAAAAGGATTAGTTAAACATCTCTACCACAATATAAATCGTCTATAAAAAATAACAATTATTCATGGTCAAAAACAAGAAAAGTTTGATTAGCATAGGCAATATATATAAAGTTGCATATAGAATTAAAATAACAATTATGATAATTAATTAACTAAGTGAAGATAGAAGGAAAGTCAGGGAGGTTGGGCGGGTGTGCGTGCAAAGGAGTGTTGTACACTATCATCTAAAAACTGTGTGATGGCGGACCACAAAATCTGACGTTTCAGAGCTAGAGACATAGGAGAGACAAAGTTTGTGTCCAATCTATGATTATAGCACACCGCATACCACCAAGCTTAAATGATACCTTGGTAGAATCTTTCCAATGCTTGGTGATTTGTTGGAAGGCCACCGCCAATAAAAGATCCAAAATACGAGTGTCACACAAGGCTGAGAGCCAAGCCTCAGAGATGCTACCTAGAAAAAATGTAGAAAAAGAAAAGGGAATTGTAGTGTGAAATATTGAATTAACTTGAACCCAAACTTCTGTCCAAAAACGCAGCACAGAAGGGCATGTAAAAGTAGATGTTTTAAATCCCCCTGTGGGAGAAAGCATGTCCAACAAGCAACTGTCGTAGCTGGGTGCATTGTGTGCAGACGGGCAGGAGTTAGTAAAAGTCTGTTATATATAAAGAAGAGGGATTGCGTGGTATTTGCTGCTCTGGATGACTTGATTTTATTCCAGATTTTTACCCAGAAAGAAATTGACCAGTTAACCTCAAATTCAGATTCCCAAGACAATTCCACCTTTGATTTAGTTCTATTAGAATCGGAGGAGAGTAAATAAGAATAAATGGAAGATGCTCTTGGGGAGGAGTGCTACAGAATAGACCAAAAGTTAGTAGGGGATGAAACTGAAGGAAGAGAAGAATGAATACGTTCATAAGCGGTAGAAAGAGCATTACACAATATTTTGTATTTGCGCTCAAATGATGAGGGTAAATCAAACTGATGACGAATTTGGGAGATAGGTAAAAAGTATCATGTTCAAAGAGTTGGTGGATCCAAATTATACCCTTGTTTCTCCAAGATTTCCAATAAATGGATTTATTATTAACTAATATATTTTTATTATGCCAAACGGTAGATTTAAGAAAAGCATCTGTGTCTGTAGGAGAATTATGGAGAGTGGAATCCAGTAATCTACAAGAGTGTTTAAGAATAGGCGTAGAAAGGGACTGTGGTTTGCGAGTAAAGGATAAATATTCCTTGAAGGAAAAAGGAAGGAAAAAAGACCTTTCCATATCTACCCACAACAGGCATATTGACGAGGGATCAGAAAGCCATCTAGATGATTGACGCAACAAAAAAGCCTTATGGTAATTAGAAAAGTCCGGGAATTTAACTCCACCTTCTGACTTTGGGCGGGTTAATTTAAGTAGGGACATATGAGATTTTTTATGACTCCAAAGAAATGAAATGAGGATAGAATTAATCTTCTTGAAGTGTTTACAAGGTATGGTCACCGGGAGATTTGATATAGTAAACAATACAATGGAGCTTAGCATCATTTTAACAGTAGCCAAATGACCCCACCACGTGAGGTGAAGCGGGTGCCATCTGGTAGTTAAAGTGGTCAATTTATTTTTATTTTTTTCCAAATTTAGAGAAACTGAGGTAGAAATAGAGGGAGTAAACCACAAACCAAGATATTTAATGTGTTTGGGATTCCATGTAAAATTGGACATAGCGAAATCTTCTTTAAACGTGAATTTAGTCAGGGGCAGTATCTCACACTTCTCATTATTCAATTTATAACCAGAAACATTACTATATGAGGCAACTTCCTTTAAAAAAGCTGGCAATGATGAGAGGGGCTGGGAAAGGAACAATAGAACATCATCAGCAAAAGCTGCAAGTTTGGTCTGCAAGCCATTAAAGGGAAATCCACTAATCTCCTGATTATGTCTTAATCTGGAAAGAAAAGGCACAAGCGCTAAGTTAAAAAGGAAAGGAGAAAGCAGACAACCTTGACGTACTCCTCTTCCCAAGGAGAAATAGGAAGAAACAAAGCCATTGGCACAGATAGCCACTCTCGGGCAGAATATAGAAGAGAGATGAGGGATATGCTTTTTGGACCAAAACCGAACCAACGAAGAGCATGAAAAATAAAAGGCCAATAAACTCGATCAAATGCTTTCTCTGCATCTAAAGCAATTGCCGCAATGGATTCAGACTTAAGAGGGGACTTGGAAAGAACATAAAAAAATAGACGAGTATTATCAGATAAACAACGACCTTTAACAAAACCTGATTGCCCCTTATCTAGCAGATCTGGGAGGTATGAATTAAGTCTCAAAGCTAAAGCTTTAGAAAATATTTTATAGTTAATATTGACTAAGGAGATGGGCCTGTAGTTTTTACAAAACTGAGGATCCTTATTTTCTTTGAGGATAAGACAAATTAAAGCGTCCAGAAAAGAACCAGATGAAGAACCAGACAGGGAAAAAGAGGTTATGAGGGAATGCAGTTTGGGGAGAAGTAATTTAGCAATCAGGGCCAGGCGCCTTATCCCTTTTTAGTGTGTTTAGTGCAGTGTGTAATTCAGGCTGTGAAATATCAACTTTAAGCGATGAAAGATCAACACATTTGCCTGGTGGCCTATGAATAGATGAGAGTAATTGAGAGATATTAAGGTCAGAAGTTACATTCTCAGGTGTATACAAGGATTCATAATATCGAACAAATTCATTCAGAATCTCAGAATCCTTATACTTCAACGTTTGAGTTACATCAATAATTGATTCATAGCTAAATTTGTCATTTTTAACTTTAAGGTAATTCGCCCATAATTTACCTGCCTTATTCTGACCCCCATAAAATTTTGCACTCGATTTTAGTAAATACAAAGATGCATTATCTGTGGATTCTTTGTTAAACTGAAGCTTAGTACGTATGAGTTCAGAGAGACAATCTTTTGACTTGGAGGTATAAAAGGAGTGTTCCAGTCTCTTTATCTGGGCTAAAAGGTCAGCAGCATGAACACGAGATGCCTTTCGTTTCTTAGCAACATAGGAAATAATAAAATCACATGCTGTTGCTTTAAAAGCATCCCAGATTATATGAAAGGGGAGACTATCTGTTTGATTGAGGTGAAAATAATCCTGAAAAAATAACTCAAAAGAAGAGGTGAAGTTGGGATCTAAAAGAAGAGAATTATTAAAACGCCATCTGCAAGGGTTACGAGAGTAGGAAGGTAGATCCAATTGGAGGGAAACAGGGGCATGGTCAGAAATTAGGATTGATCCAATATCAGCAGAACGTAGAGACTGCGAGATATTGTGGGATACAAAAAAGTGATCAATAGGAGATTGTGTTTGATGGGCAGGGGAAAAATATGTGTATTCTCTTAAAGTAGGATTACAAAGACGCCAGGCGTCAACAAGCTTCCTTTGCTTAATAGTATAAACAAAAAGTTTATGGGCATTATCTGGTATGAAGGATCGACTATCTGGTTATAATCACCGGCTAGAATAAAATTCTCTTCAGGATATTTAATAAAAATCTGATTTAGGTCAGACTAAAAATGGGAGTCATTAGCTGTAGGAGTGTAGATATTTAACAAAGAGACTGGAACCTTCCCGATTGATAATTTAGTATACAACCATCTACCTACATCATCAGAATCCTGGGAAATCAGTTTAGCACACAACGATTTATGACATTAAGTAATGACCCCATTTCTTTTACCATCACCTGGGGAGTAAAACCCATCACCCACCCAACCTCTTTTTAGTTTTAGAGATTCTTGTTCAGTATGATGCGATTCCTGGAGTAAAGCTATACTGGCACCTAAATGGGCCAAATGTGACAAAACACGTTGGGGCATATTAGCAAGACCGGCGATAAAATTATCGCCGTTTTAGCGGCAGGAAACTGCCGCTAAAACGGCGATAATGGGCTTGCTAATATGCGTTATAGAATTCAATAGAAGCCCAGGTTAGATGTCCTGCACATCTAACCTGGGCTTCTATTGAATTCTATAACGCATATTAGCAAGCCATTATCGCCGTTTTAGCGGCAGTTTCCTGCCGCTAAAACGGCGATAATTTTATCACCGGTCTTGCTAATATGCCCCGTTGTCTTTTATTTAATAGGAGAGTTTAAACCTCTGACATTCCAAGAAACAATAGTTAAGGACATAAACATATTTTGAGAAGTAAAAAGTACAATAAGTCATACCAAACATGAAGAGGAAAAATTGTAGACCATATCATGAGATATAAATACAAAAAAACCATAGAGCAAAGAAAGACTGAAAGTATGAATATGAATGAGAAGGAGAGAAGAGATTTTGGATTATTTATTGTGATATTGATGTATGTACACGGTAAGATGAATTGATAGTTTATGTATTTATGTATATGATTTTGTTTGTACTACTCATGGATTGAATAAAAAAGTTAAAATTAAAAAAAATAAAAAAATAAAAAAGAGAAGGAGAGAAGAAAAGAGTAATAGAACAATACGAGAAAGAAATGTTGTGAGAGAGAAAGCAATCCATAAAACAAGAAAAAATACAACAGTAATAGAAACAAGGGTGGGTAAAACATACCTATGAAGAGTAGTATCCAAGGAAAGGTGGGGGGGATGAGGCCACATGGGATAAATGGCTCATCGGGATTCTTAGGGAGAGGACGAGAGGAGCACATCACATAGTACATAATATGGGGAAGACCACAAACATGAATGAGATACCTGTAAGAGAAGCAAAAGAATTAATACTTCATATTAAGCATAATAAAACTATGAAAATGATGAGGGAGAAGACAGCTCCTGAATATCCATAAGAAACAGCAAAAACATTTACTATAATACAACAGAACAATTTATATAACGATCAAAGTTCTAGGTCAAAGTTTCCTGGGAAAAAACAAAATAACATAAAGGAGCACCATTTAAGAGGTGTGGGGACCTGAGGTGTCCATATTTTCTATTTTGCATGCATTGATGAAGCTCTTCAGTCTGACCGGGTCCTCATAAGTCGTAGTCTTATTTTTGTACGTAACCTTAAATTGGCAGGGGTGAAATAGGCAAAAACGAGCTCCAAGTATACGAAGATCTGGTCTCAAATTAAGGAATTCCTTGCGCCTGTCAGAAGTAGATTTGGCATAGTCTTGGGAGAAAAATAAAGGTTTCCCTGACCAAGAAATATGTTTTAAAGACTTAACAGCGGCAAGGACTTTGAGGAGATCAGTGTATTCAAGAAAATACATGATAACAAACCTAGGGTTACGTGCCTGGGAAACAGATGTTGACTGATGACCCAACCTATGGGCCCTTTGAATATTAAGGTGAGTATCTTCAGGTAAATTCAGAAGCTTGGGAAGGAAGGACTGTAAAAAAGATATAGGGTCGGAGCCCTCCGATCTTTCAGGCAGACCATAAAGGCGCAGATTGTTCCTTCTGCTTCTGTTCTCCAAACTTTCGACCTGTTGATGAAGAGAAGAGACTTGGCTTTGAAGAGACTGAATTGTGCTGGTAGCGGATCCAAAAGCTGCAATGGTCATCTCTGCTGTATTCAGTCTTTCCTCCATTTGGGACCATTTATCTGTAAGATGTTGAAACTTAGAATTGGTTTCTTCCCTAAATGGTCTTAAGGCACATATTTCTTCTAACAGGAGTTCCATCGAGACGACTGAAGAAGACTTTGTAGGCGACTGAGGATCTTTTTGGAATCAGATGCAGAGCTACCCTTATGTATAGCAACCAAAGAATCCTCCATATTTGAAAATTTTGAAAAAATGGTGGAATTGTTGATGAACTTATGAGCAGAAGATGAAAAAGAAGTGTTTGCCTTTTTCAAAAGTCCCATATATATATATACTTGTCATGGGACAATAAGCAATGAGGCAAATATCACGAATACAGTTATGCAAAGCATAAAGAAACTGCCCATAAAGGAGGAAAATGCTCAAAGAAATCACCTATGTAGTGAAAGAATAGGTAAAAGTCATACAGACAGCATAAAAAAGCAATGCCTGGGGCAGGAATCTGTATATATGGAGCTGAGTACATTGAAAGGTGCAGAAGCGGCAGGCAACTGTGAAAAAATAAAAAGCCTGAAGAAATCTTGAAGAAATAAGCTCATTACTGAGGAAAGTCCCTTAATTCTGAAGGGAGAGCAGCTTCGCGCGCATCAGCAGGGCAGGCAACATGGCGGCCGGCATTCTGAGGAGGCAGTAGACGCTTCACGATAATTACCGAAGCTGCAGCCGTGAAGAAATGTTGCCGGGCCTCACCGCATCGTTATGCGCTCGGACAGGACTCAAGTAAGTCCCTGGGAACGCTGCAAAATGCTCGCAGCTCGTACCGGGTGCCGGAGGTCTACCCGGATGCCGCCATTACCCGTGGTCTCCAAGCCACGCCCTTCTATTGTGCTTAAACTTAATTTCAAATTTTTACAATTTAAAAAATAGCATTTGTAATTTTTGTTCAAAAATGTAATGTTGCGTGGCCAGCCATCATGGCCGCTCGGACGTGAATCCGATCGGCTCTGCTCCAGGCCCCGTGCACGGTGCTGACGAGACGCTTGAAACGCCACCAAAACGAGACAAGATGCAGCCCTGAACAGCGGGACCTCGGGGGAACACTCGAAACCCCCACCGGCTGCCCGGAACACCTCGCAGGAGATTTAGATCGGAGGGGCTTGTGCGTCGCGAATCAGCCCAAGATGGCAGCTCCCTCCGGTCCACACGAAAGCAACTTCTGGCGCCGCTCTCCGCGGGCTTGAGGAGGTGTACCGGTAACAGCAGAGACCAGCAAGAAGAGTCCCACCGCCTGCCCAGTGAGTGAGGGGGGGCAGCGGTGGATCAGAGGCCCGATCTAAAGTGAATGACCCAGGCGGAGACATCCCGCCCCGCTGGAGATGCAGTGAAAGAGAAAACCGCCAAGGAGCCGATTGCCAGGTGGGGAGACCAGAGGTAAACGGAGGGGAGAGGTTAGATGCCGGGACCTCCCCGGTGGTGGGCGCCTGCTTGATGGGAGACCCTGAGCTTAAGTGGATTGGGCGCCTGACCCCCACGGACAATGTCCGACTCCAAGATGGCACCGGCCGCATAACATCGAGATTGCAAGGCAAGAAATCTGGGGCGGCCGACACGTGGGAAGGCCCCCACCTCAGAGGCGCTGGAACAGGAGAGGCAACCCACCTACAATATATGATCGCCCAGGAGAGGGTACCTGTGAGTGACGGGTAGGGCTGCACCGCATTAAGCACCCCTGGGTGGCTGGCTGTAAGTTCCTCGAACACTCCCGGCTGGCACTGCAACACAGAAGAGTAGGAGCACCCCGGGGAGCCCCACAGTGGTCGACTGAGGGGCGGCCCCTCGCTGACCAACACCCTCTTCCCTATGCCACTGAAGAAGGCTCTCAGCAATAGTCTCCAGCTACTTCATCCCATCTGGCGCTGGAGCAGGTAAGGAGGGAGAGGGGCAGGCCAGAGCTGGCATGGCCCTTACACAAGAGGACTTGCTGGTGTCCCTATGGGACTTCAAGAAAGAGCTGAGGGAGGACATAAAAGCAGACATAGGCGCCTAATTTGAAGAGTTCAGGGCAGAGATGGGAATAAAGCAAGTGGCCCTACAAGCGGACGTAGACTCGGTTGGTGCTCGTGCACTAGACCTTGAAACAAAATACCAGGAGCTTGAAGATCATATGAAGCCTCTGGAGGAAAGCTCCGCCGACCTGCACGACCAGCTGCGCACCGCTGCGCTCCAGTGCGAAGATATGGAAAATCGCTCTCGTAGAGACAACATAAGGGTAAGGGGCCTAGAGGAGGGCTGCAAGAGACCCAATCTGGAGGCGTTCCTGGTGGGTCTCTTTTCCACGGTCCTGGGAGAGGGAAGCCCGGAGGTTCAGCTGTAGCGGGTCTACAGAGTGGGTCCACATCTATAGAGGGATAACAGACGGCCCAGAGATGTTCTCGCCAAATTCTGCTCCTTCAAAATTAAAGAAATGGTCCTCCAGAAAGTGAGAAACAATGATAAGATCACATTCCAGGGCGTGACGTGCTCCTTCTTCCAGGATGTGGCTCAACCTAAACTAGCACGAAGGCAGCAGTTCTGTCCGATCACGGAGGCCCTAAGAGAGCGCCAAATCAAATATCGGTGGACTTACCCCTTCGGCATAGCCTTCCTCCTCGACAACAAACACCTCCACTGCACACAGTTAGCGGAAGCCGCGGATCTGCTGGGTCTCAAGATCACTCCTCCAAGACAGGCATCAACCTCGAGGGATGAAAGACCGGATCACACGACGGAGCGACGCGGCTTGGGTTCCTGGCAGACACCTGGGAGAGGTGGCAAGAAGGCAAAGGGTTGACACATGTGGAGACTCTGGACTCTCGCATCGTCCTAAACTTAATTCACCCCGCGGACGTGATTCCACCAGCGACATGGTAAGGTGGCACAGAAACTAACAGGTGCATTATGATCTCTCCCCACCCGACGAATCAGGTGCCAGGACTTTTCAAGTGGAACACATTTGGCGTATCTGCCTTGTACTAGTTAAATCTTGGTTAAGTTAGAAAATGAAAACCTGATAGGTGTCAAGCATCTTAGAAGGTATGCAAGTGGGGCTCTGGGAGCAGAAGTGGGCTCGCCCCTGGAGCTACTCAAAGTGAGGTTCTCATCTGGGATAGGGGACCTCCCAGCTCAAAGTTATTGTTGTTATTTGTTCTTTATGTTTTTTATCATGGTGTTCAAAAATAAGCCTGTTAGGTTGCCGGGGGGAGGGAGGAAAGGGAGGGGTGGGGGAGATGCCTCAGAAGCGAGCTATTGACTGGTCTCTCCGAGTGGAGATGCTGTATGGCCAAGGTTAAATGGCGGTTAACTGTATGTCATGGAATGTTAGGGGGCTCAACTCCCCCAATAAGAGGCAGCGTCTATGGAAATTCTTAGCAGATCACCACATTAAGATAGTTGCCCTACAAGAAACCCACCTGAAAAAAAGTGAAGAGCAGCGCCTGAAACATAAAGCCTACCCATTAATTTTTCGCTCCTCGGCCACCACTAAGCAGAATGGGGTGACCCTCCTTCTCCACTCCTCGATTCCCTTTTATCTTCATGCTACTAAAGCTGACAAAGCAGGGAGATCCCTGATGGTCAAGGGTGATTTGAAGGGAAGACCATGCACTATTGCCACGTTCCACACACGGGGCAACTAGATTTCCTCCTCACATTCCTATCTACACTGGAGGGGTTCGCCACGGGAGATATAATCATGTTAGGAGACTTCAATTTAATATGGGACCCAACGCTCGACACAACGCACCCACATAGATCAGCGGGAGGGGGTCTCAGTAAATCACTTAAGGAATCCCTACAACCCATGGGTCTGATGGACGCATGGAGGGGTCTCCGCCCTATGACACAAGATTACTCCTTTTTTTCCCACTCCCCTAGAACCTACTCCAGGACTGACCATATTTTTATCAGCCAATCTTTATTCTTCTATCTCAGGGACACACTTTCACCTGATCTGCCTCTCGGATCAAGCCCCCCTCAAGATAATATTTAACTGGCCAGCTCCTCGTGCGAAGCATGTTAGATGGTACTTTCCTAATTTCCTTAGCAGAGACAGGCTCCTCAGAGACGAACTGAGGAAATCGATTAAAGAATATTTTGACATGAACGATCCCACAGTTACATCCCACACGAACAATTGGGATGCCTTCAAGGCAGTCATAAGAGGCAAATGCATCTCTATGGCCACCATGCTTAAAAACCAACAGAAGGGAGAGAGACTCCTACTGGAGGGGAAATTGCGGAAAGCCGAAAAAGCACACAAAGATGGCCCTTCGGTGCAGGCCCTACGGAGGGTAACAGCATTAAAGGGGAAGCTTCAGGCCATATACACCAATAGGGCGGAAAAGACCATTTTATGCCTGCAGGCCTGGGGTTACGAGGGGGGAAACAAAATAGGTACAATGTTGGCGCGTCAGCTTAGGGCAAAACAAGAAAAGGAATATGTGAAACAAATAGTGGATGATGCTGGCGTCTCCCATGTGAAGAGGGGAAAGCGAACGCCTTTGGTAAATTCTATTGCACCCTTTATACTGCTGACCTCCTGTTGCCTCAGGACCAGATAGGATACTTAGAGACCCTAGACCTCCTGCAGGGACCTCCCGCCTCTAACGAGGAACTTAGTAAACCTATCTCAATAGAAGAGGTGCAAAAGGTGATAGACGCGCTTAAATTACAGAAAGCCCCAGGGCCCGACGGGCTAAATGCTCAATTCTATCGAACATTTGCGCCTGAGTTAACTCCTCACCTGGCAAACCTCTTCAACGACATAGTGAGCACACAACAAATATCAGCTACCATGGGGGAGGCTCTCGTCACCATAATCCCTAAAGCAGGAAAAGACCCTAAAGTGTGCGCCTCCTACCGGCCTACAGTACTTCTAGATTTAGACACTAAACTATATTCCAAAATACTGGCCAGTCGTCTAGAAAATCTACTACCCGTATTAGTTCATCCAGACCAATCAGGATTCATCAAGGGGAGACAGACCCACGATAATCTACGTAGAATTGTATACGTAATAGAGAAAGTACAGAAAAAACATATCCCTGCAGCCCTCCTCTCATTAGATGTGGAGAAGGCTTTCGACCGCGTTGACTGGTCCTTTTTAAATGCGACACTGAGGCGTTTTGGGTTCTGTGAAACCTTTATAGGTATGGTCCGGGCCAATTACCATTTTCCTAGATTCCGAGTCTTGGTAAATGGGGTAGCCTCAGATTCCTTTCGATTATTGCGGGGAACGAGGCAGGGATGTCCACTCTCCCCCATGCTTTTTGGCATATGCATTGAACCACTGGCGGAGCGGATAAGGGCAAACCCATACATCCTCGGAGTACCGTTCGGCACGGACAAGCACAACATTTCCCTATTTGCGGATGATGTCCTGCTCCCCATCACTGACCAACTGAGATCGCTACCGGCAATCCAAGCTGAACTCAACCTTTTTGAAAGGGCCACAGGATTCAAGGTAAACCTGGCTAAATCCTTTTTACTGAATTTGACACTGCCCCGGAAGGTGATAGCTGGGATTGAGGAGACTTCCCCCTTCAGCTTCTTTATAGAGCCAACTTCCCTCCCTTGTTGGCGACAGCGCAAAGCTGACTTTAACAAATGGGGATCTGCATTTATCTCATGGATAGGCAGAATAAATGTTATTAAGATGAATGTCCTCCCTCGTTTACTGTATCTTTTCCAGGGCCTGCCGATTCCAGTCGAAAGGGAGTTGTTTGTAGAACTGAAAAATTTGACAACTAAATTTATTTGGCAGGGACAAAGGGTGCGCTTATCCCAATGACTCCTAACTAAACCGCGCCTGAAGGGGGGGCTGGCCCTTCCTGACTTCCTTAGGTACTACAGGGCCGCCCAACTACGGGTGATGACTGAATGGTCCCTCAAAGCCTCTGAGAAACATTGGCTCCATATGGATCGGCAGATAACAGGTAGAACCATATGGGACCTTCTGTGGAAACAGAAACGGGACAGGCCGCTCAATGACTACCTCAGCACCCCCACGGCCTCCACTCTACAAACTTGGGACAGCCTCACCAGGACCCTGCCTCTGACAACCTTTCCATCCCCCTATACTCCTATTCGCTTTAATCTTGAATTCCCCCCGGCACTTCAGGAGGGACCCTTTGATGGGTGGCGGGCAGGTGGTTGCCTCATGATATCAGACCTCTACAAGAGGGGAAAACTGCTTACCTTTGCAGAGTGTGCAGGGCTGTTTAAGTTATCACCCACAGACGAATATCACTACTTACAGCTTAAACATTGGGTGAAACAACCTCAGGTGCGGCTGGCCGTGACCAGAGACCTACTCCCAATTGAGAAATTTGCACAATCAGGTACTACAACTAAGGCTTACATTTCATTTCTGTACTCCCTCATCCTGGCGGTGAGCCCCCAGTCGGCTCCACGACACCGGAAATTCTGGGACACTATCCTTATCACCCCCATAGGGGAAAAACAGTGGGGCTCCCTGTACAAGGACATCACCAAATATAACCGCTCTATGTTTCTGAGAGAAGCCCATTACAAAATCATTTACGCGTGGTAGTTTTATCCCCAGAAACTGCACAAAATATTCCCTAACACTTCAGATAAGTTCTGGAGGGGCTGCGGGTTGCTGGTAGACTTTTGCCACATCTGGTGGGACTGCCTCTCTATTCTAACCTTTTGGAAAGAAATACTCTCTCAAATTAAACTAATCCTAGGCTACCCAATCCCAGACACCATAGAACATACTCTCCTGGGGATACAGGATCCCAGTCTGAAATACCAAACACAAGGGGATCGCTCCATTATGTGGCTATGCCTGGGAGCTGCCAAAATGCCAATAGCCGCAGCCTGGAAAAAAGCGGAGGCCCATTCCCTTACGCAATGGCATGCTAGACTATGGCGGGCACTGGCCCTTGAAAGAATGACGGCTATAGTAGAGGACACAAGGAAGGGGTTTGACTATATCTAGACCCCATTGGTGGGATATCTGCCAGAAGGGTTGCCCCTGTTTGCTTGTGGCCTCAGACTGAGAGCCCTCCACCTCTTTCAAATATAAATGACCGGAGGACGTCTTTGGCTCCCCGTGCAGTGAAGTCCTCCCGAATCCCACATCACTTCTAGTGTGATTGTCGCTCTGCTCCACCAGGGGGCAGTGCGAGAGAACCTGAGGTGTATCGGATAGGAAAAGCGGTGGCCTCTCCCGACCACCCCCCAGTCCCAGTTGGATCTTTAATACAAGTCACCATGATATGAGTTTTATGTTCATGTTTTATTTTGTCTCGAAGCTGTTGTGTTTTATAAGGGTGCACGAGCACTAATCATATTCGCATCCCAAAAACTATGGAAGTTCTGTATGTGTAACCTTGCTGTGACAGGATTAATATGGTAGGGTTGGGAATGAAGGAAATTAAGTCATGCTGAGACCTTGTGAACATGCTGTGTTTTTTTTGTGATCCCTGTAACTCTTGGCTTACGAATTGTGCTAGATGCAGCTTCCATTATTGAATTGTTGTTTAAAATCAATAAAAAGATTTTGTAACAAAAAATGTAATGTTTTTATTTTGACCCTCAAAGGGGTATATTCACAAGAACGTGCGCTAAACATCTCCCAAAAATGTTAACGCAACTTTACACATCGCAGTCTATCGCGGGAAAATAACCCCGTGTTGACGTGGAATTCACAACACGGCGGTACCATGCGATAGCCTCCCGAAACCGCGAGCAAAGTCTGCGATACAACCACCGCGATGGCGATAAAAACACAAACCCCAACGCTTAAAAAGACGCAATGGGGCCAAACACGATAAGAAAACAGTGATAACCAGCGAGAGGCCAGCAATACCCACGCGTAATGTGGGAAAAAGCACAAGAACAGCATACGGAAAATGCCACTAAAAAGGAAATCAACAGCGGAGTACCACGGATGCACCCGACCGACTGCAGAGGACAACATGAACCCCACAATCCCCATGGAGGAACACGCAGGAATCCAGGGCCCGTGGAAGGGCAATGAGAAGAGGAAGAGGAATACGGGGTACAGTCCCAAGGAAACCCCGATTATCGCCACGGATGAGACAGAACACCACCACCAACTGTACGTCACCTCCAACGTGTCATTGGCAAGAAAGAGGCAAAGATGGCACACCCTCTCGGACCATACGAATGCCGTTGTAGCACCGAGAAGGACAATGTAAGAGGACAAGAGGTGCAGGACTGATGTGAATGGCAAAACCAAGCAGAAACTCGCTGCCAACACGAAAGCAGCAACGCACCTCGGAGGAGGGGGGTCAGCAGAACACCAGGAGCTGAATGACATGGAGAAGATGGTGGCCACAGTCACCAGTCAGGAGACGGTGACAGGAGTTGGGGATCTGGACACTGCCCAACATGACCCGACACCACATCAACAGGGGGCGTACCGACCAGGGAGTGGGGGGACGGGGGGAGATGGGCACAATGGCACACATGCACAATCCAGCAGAGCACACTGCACACCCACAATGACTCAGGACCATGTTTCTGATCCCACGGGAACACCTCAGCACACACACAAACACCAAGTAGTCCCACGTACACCATGTGCCCAAAGGGTCACCCACCCAACACATCAACAATCACACAACCAACACATTCACACGTGCAAAATACAGCAAACATGCACATATGTCAGCCACACTGACAATGCAAGAGACACCACATGACGAGTAGCTTGGCTGCAGGCCAATCATCATGACAATGTGCACGACACTGAGGTGACTGAGTGCGGACCACAACCGGAAAGGAGCAGGTCACTCGGACACAACCACCTGCACAAACAACCCCTGACGTCAACGACACATCTGCGGACAAACCATGCCCAAGAGCCAGAACTCGACAAAGAGCACAAGTTACCCAAGTCTGCAACATCTTATCACTGTGGAAGCACAGAACTGAAAGGCACACCCCATGAAAGGGATAAGTGGCAGGCCAAATCAGAGCCGCAGGAGCGACTCACCCACCGTGCAGCATACGCACATAAGAATAAGTGCACCTCGACATTGACAACATCCTGGGACAAACAGCAACACCTCCACAACAGAACACAGGACACAACTGGTGCCGCATATGTGCACAACATGGCCAATCACATCTGGCACAGCAGGAAGCTGTGACATGACAATGTACAAATACAACCTGAAACCTGCAAATAATATTTATTCAGACATGCTGTGCTTGTGGACATTTTGTACTGTCCCATGATTGCCAGAGATGGCCACAATGTGATGTGCTCATGAGAAGAAATTGTTGATGATGGTGTTCCTATGGGCCATTCCTGCCGCAGCTGCAGTGGGATGTGGGCCACCTGCCCCATCGTCCTCATCATCGTCCGGTACTTCTGGAACTTGGATCCATGGGGCATTGGTGTGTACACAGATGTTGTGCAACACACAACATGCAACGATCATCTTGCACACGATGTCTGGGCTGTACAGGAGCTTTCCACCTGTGCCGTCCAGGCACCTGAAACGTGACTTCAACACGCCAAATGTGGGTTCAATTATGCCCCTGGTGCGTATGTGGGCCGCATTGTACTACCTCTGGGCGGGTGTGTTCGGGTCTCGGAGGAGTGTCATCATCCAAGGGCAGAGTGCATATCCTTGATCACCTGTGACAATGCAGAGAGAAAAGAGTCAATACTTGGTTCGGCATGATGTGATGGCAGGCCCACTAGTCCAGTGACGCATGTGCTGGCTGCGTGTGGGGTGAGTGTAAGCCAGCCCCCAGGGAGTAGCTGGTGCTGGCAACAACTCCAACAGTCATCAGGCACTCAGAAATGCAATGTCCGAACAACAAGGGAGCATGACTTGAGTCGCACAGAGTTAGTGGCCCCGGATGCACAGCGGCCGACACGGGCCTACCGCCACGGGACGCTGACTTGCAGGAGACTGGGGTAGGGTCATGAGGGCAGAGCAGGGTCTCGTATGTATCAGAGGTGGTTTCCGTGGAGTGCCTCGGGGGAGAATGGGAGGTGTACCCCCAGGGCATGATGCAGAGGGCACATGCCAGCTGTGTTCGGCAACATGGCGGATATGAATGCCACAGACTCATGGCAAACACCAAGTCCGTTCCTGCCCGTTGCTAATGACAACCCCCAGGCCACAGGCTCAGACACCAACGATGTTCGGCCAGAGGCTGACGGTCACTCACGGCGCACAGGGTTAATGGCACCAGGTCAGTCCTTGCTACTGGTTGACCTCCTCCGTAACGGTGATCCGTGTTTCCACCGGACTGAGACGCATCTTCCTCTCACTCCTCACCCTGCGTACACTGGCATGGACTCTGCCATTAATTAATGTTGACTCAGTTCAAGATGTGGGACATACTGGACTACAGTGTAGCCCGGCTGCAGCGGTGGAGTATGTCAACGAATGAGGACTCCTGGGGGCCTGTGTCATGGAGGACAGCGATGGCCTGAGGAGGCTGCCAAGGTCACGGGCATGGGTCTTGGAGCTAGCACCAGCATGTGGTGGGCCCTCTTTGACACACGACAGTGTCGGCAGGTGAGCAGTGCAGCCTTGGAGCGCTGGGACGGGCAGGCCTGGTCTGGGTATCAACGTCCTGGGGTGCAGCAGGCGCACAGGCTCGCAGGCCCCGCTGCTCACGGCGTCGGCCTCGTGGCGGACTGAGAGTTGCCGCCCTGGCAGTGACGTTGGCCTTTCCGGGAGAGCACCACGCTATGCGCCACTGGGTTTTTGTCCACACCCCTGCGCAAGCCTGGCGTAATCCGGGCCAACCCACTACGCTCACGCACACAGAGGGGACGCAGCGAGTGGCATTTCCGCAATCTGACCCACGGCCTGGGGTGACATGGTTGTGTCCACTGTTCACTACTCTCCAGACACCAGCAGTTGATGTCTGCATGGACATATCTGTGGTTTGCATACCCAAGTCTGTCCAGCACATTCATGCCTCACTTGTCGTTGTGTACATTCCCATTCATGGGTCACTTGCATCCTTCGCACATGCCTGCTTTCCGCATCTCCACACGTTCAGCTGTTGTGTGGCTGTGGTGCCATGATATAGCTGGATTGTGTACATGGGGAGCCCAGGATCCCAATGGAGTTGTGTTGTCGTGTCTGGTAGGTGGGCATGTTGATCGACATGTTGTATGTGGTTTGGTCACGTGTGCATTCCCACAGTTGTGCGTTGTGTGATGGTGGCTTTGAGGTGTGTGGTGTGTAGATTTGGTACTTACCAACAAGCAGTCCAGTTCCATATGTGCCATCCTGGAAGCGCTGATTGATGATGGACTGTCGGAAGATGTAGGAATCGTGCACACTACCTGGGTAGTTTGCGACGACATTGGTGAACATTCCCCGGTGGTCCACTATTGCCTGCACATTGATGGAATGCATGTGCTTTCGGTTGCGGTAGTGGTGTGCAGTATCCGCAGGGGGCACAAATGGGACATGTGTGCAGTCAATGGCCCCCAACACGTGTGGGAAGCTAGCAATGGCGTAGAAGCCTTGCTTGGTCTCCAGCTGTTCCTGCGCAGTGTGGGGGAAGTGAAGGTACTGGGGTATGAAGCTGATGATGGCATCCAGGACAGGTGTGATGAACTTTGATAGGGCTGGCTGTGAGACTCCTCCGACTCTGGCAGTTGTTGGTTGGAAGGTACCAGAGACCAACAGGTGCAGCGCAGCCAGAAGCTTTGTCAGCGGAGGGATGTTGGTGGTCCGCTGTGTTGGGACCGTCAAACTGTGGGCGATGTGGGTCATGATGCGGAGGATGGTTGTCCTTTTGAGCCTGTAGTGGGCAATTACTTCCTCGGGCCTTAGGTCTGTGAGACTGGTGCGTTTTCGGTAGGTCCGCTGTCTTACTCTTCGCTGCCTC
Source organism: Calotriton arnoldi (assembly GCA_963921515.1). Taxonomy (NCBI): domain Eukaryota; kingdom Metazoa; phylum Chordata; class Amphibia; order Caudata; family Salamandridae; genus Calotriton; species Calotriton arnoldi. The sequence continues at coordinate 114,618 of CAWUFW010001834.1, read as the reverse complement.
TGTGGTGGTCCGGGGGGGTGCGGGTCCGGGTCCTGGGGGTGGTGGCGGTCCTGGGGGTGGTGGCGGTGGGTGTTGTGGCCCTGTTGGGGCTCCGAGCTGCATGATGAGTAGCTCCATGGTGTCGGATGTTCTTCAGGTGTGGCTGTGTGCGGGGCTCCGTTGCCTGCTGCAGGAAGTTGTCCTGCTTTAATCAATCAATCAATCACGGCATTTATAGAGCGCGCTACTCACCCGGGAGGGTCTCAAGGCGCTGGGGGAGGGGGTAAGTTACTGCTCGAACAGCCAGGTCTTGAGCTGCTTCCTGAAGGAGAGATGGTCCTGGGTTCGCCGAAGGTGAGTGGGGAGGGAGTTCCAGGTCTTGGCTGCCAGGTAGGAGAAGGATCTTCCTCCGGCGGTGGTTCTGCGGATGCGTGGTACGGTGGCGAGGGCGTGGCTGGTTGATCGTAGCTGGCGGGTGGGCGTGTAGAAGGTCATGCGGTCGTTGAGGTACTTTGGGCCCAGGTCGTGGAGGGCCTTGTGTGCGTGGGTGAGGAGTCTGAACGTGATTCTCTTGCTGACGGGGAGCCAGTGCAGGTCTTTCAGGTGTCCGGTGATGTGGCTGTGTCGGGGGATGTCCAGGATGAGTCGTGCGGAGGCGTTCTGGATGCGCTGGAGTCTTTTTTGAAGTTTGGCTGTGGTTCCGGCGTAGAGGGTGTTCCCATAGTCCAGTCGGCTGGTGACGAGTGCCTGGGTGACGGTCTTCCTGGTTTCAGTGGGGATCCATCTGAAGATCTTGCGGAGCATGCGCAGGGTGTTGAAGCACGAAGATGAGACGGCGTTGACTTGTCTGGTCATCGACAGGGAGGAGTCCAGGATGAAGCCCAGGTTGCGTGCGTGGTCCGTTGGCTTGGGCGAGGTGCCCAGGGCCGGGGGCCACCAGGAGTCGTCCCAGGCGGAGGGTGATGAGCCCAGGATGAGGACTTCCGTCTTGTCTGAGTTCAGTTTAAGGCGGCTGTTCCTCATCCAGTCGGCGACGTCTCTCATCCCGTCGTGTAGGTTGGCTCTGGCGGTGGTGGGGTCGTTGGTGAGGGAGAGGATCAGCTGGGTGTCGTCGGCGTAGGAGATGATGTTGAGGTTGTGTTGGCGTGCGATGGCTGCGAGGGGCTCATGTAGACGTTGAAGAGGGTTGGACTGAGTGAAGATCCTTGTGGAACGCCGCAGATGACTTCGGTGGCCTCGGATCTGAACGGGGGAGGCGGACTCTCTGGGTTCTTCCGGCGAGGAACGAGATGATCCATTCCAGTGCTTTCTCTCGGATTCCGATGTTGCTGAGGCGCTTCACTAGGGTGCGGAGGCAGACGGTGTCGAACGCCGCGGAGAGGTCCAAGAGGATGAGGGCTGCTGTTTCCCCGTTGTCGGTTAGGGTTCTGATGTCGTCGGTGGCTGCGATAAGGGCGGTCTCGGTGCTGTGGTTGGCCCGAAACCCGGACTGCGAGGGGTCGAGGATCCATTCGTCTCGAGGAAGGCGGCAAGCTGTCTGTTGACGGTCTTCTCGATGACTTTGGCCGGAAACGGAAGGAGCGAGATGGGACGGTAGTTCTTGAGGTCGGTGGGGTCCGCCGTTGGTTTCTTCAGGAGGGCGGTAAGCTCGGCGTGCTTCCAGCTCTCCGGGAAGGTGGCGGTGTGGAAGGAGGAGTTGATGATGTCCCGGAGATGGGGTGCGATGGTGGCGTCGGCTTTGTTGAAGACGTGGTGTGGGCAGGGGTCGGTTGGTGATCCGGAGTGGATGGAGTTCATCGTGCGGGTGGTGTCTTCGGTGCTGATCGGGGTCCAGTTGCAGAGGGTGGTGGTGGCGGGCGTTGGTTCGGCGGTAGGGTGCGTGGTTTGTGCGTCGAAGCTGTTATGTATGTCGGTGATCTTGCGGTGGAAGAACGCGGCGAGTGAGTTGCAGAGGTCTTGCGAGGGGGTGATGTCGTTGTTTCCGGTGCTGGGGTTGGAGAACTCTTTGACGATGCTGAAAAGTTCCTTGCTGTCGTGGGCGTTGTTGTCCAGTCGTTCTTTGAGTGCCGACTTCTTGGTGACACGGATCAGCTGGTGGTGTTTGCGGGTGGCGTGCTTGAGGGCGGTCCTGTTGTCTGTGGTCTGGTCGAGTCGCCAGGTTTTCTCGAGAGTGCGGCAGTTCTTCTTGGATTCCTTGAGTTCGTTGGTGAACCAAGGGGGTTTCTTGCTTCCGGGTCTGCTGGGAGGGTTTTTTAGTGGTGCGAGGTCGTCGGCGCAGGCGGTCAGCCACTTGGCGAGGTTGCTGGCTGCTTCGTTTGGGTCCGTTGTGTTGGTGGGTGTGTTCTGGCTGAGGGAGGCGGTGAGCTGCTCGGCGGTGATCTTGCTCCAGCTCCGGCGGGGAGCCTGTTGCGGGTGGTGGTGGGTCGCAGTCTTTCTGAAGCTGAAGTGGACGCAGCTGTGGTCGGTCCAGTGGAGTCCGGTGGCGTGGCTGAAGGAGATGTGCTTGCTGGAAGAGAAGACGGGGTCAAGCGTGTGGCCGGCATAGTGGGTGGGCGTGTTCACCAGTTGCTTGAGTCCGAGGTTGGCGAGGTTGTCCAGCAGGGCGGTGGTGTTTCTGTCGTTGTTGTTCTCCAGGTGGAAGTTGAGGTCCCCTAGGAGGATGTAGTCGGCGGAGGGCATGGCGTGCGGGCTGAAGTCTGCGATGTCTTCGCTGAATAGTGTGCGTGGTCCCGGGGGTCTGTAGATGAGGGTGCCTCGGAGGGTGGTCTTGGGGTCAGTGTGTATCTGGAAGTGTAGGTGTTCGGCGGCGGTGAAGGTCTCGTCGGAGTTAGTCGAGATGCGGATGGTGTTCTTGTGTACGATGGCGATGCCTCCTCCCGTCTGGTTGACGCGGTCCCTCCGGGTGATCTTGTATCCGTCCGGGATGGCTATGGCGATGTCGGGCGCTGAGGAGGCGTTCATCCAGGTTTCGGTGAGGAAGGCGATGTCCGGTGCTGTTGCGTCGAGCAGGTCCCAGAGTTCCACGGCGTGCCTGTGGACAGAGCGGGTGTTCAACAGGATGCATTTCAGGTGGTTGCTGCTGGTGCTCGACTTGGCGGAGGTGGTGCACGTCCGGGGGCAGGTGAATCGGCAGGTTTGGCAGGTGAAGGGTCCGTGGGTGCGTCTCGGTGAGGCTCGGTAGCAGGCAGGGTTCCGGCCGGCATTGAGTGCGGTGAGGGTGGCGGCGTCGTAGGTCCGTCGAGTAGTGTTGCATCGGTGGGATCCAGGGGTTCTGGCGCTGGGCGCGGTCCAGTCGCGGACGGGCGCAGACGGGCTTGCCTTAGGCGCGGCCGCGCAGCGGCCGCCATTTATGGGCAGGTGGGAGGGAGGAGCAGCTGGGAGGCGGGAGGCAGGGGCAGCGAATGGGCAGTCAGGGGGGCGGGGCCGCAGGGGACGCAGCGGCGGGAATGGCGAGAGGCAGCGGGGGCACAAAAGTACAAGGGGAGAGAAAACAGACAAAAAATACGGGCACAACGCAAATGGGGCAGCGAGGGGCACAGAAAGGAAAATGGGGGAGAAAAACAGACAGAATTACGGGCACAACGCAAATGGGGCAGCGAGGGGCACAGAAAGGAAAATGGGGGAGAAAAACAGACAGAATTACGGGCACAACGCAAATGGGGCAGCGAGGGGCACAGAAAGGAAAATGGGGGAGAAAAAACAGACAGAATTACAGGCGCAACGCAAATGGGGCAGCGAGGGGCACAGAAAGGAAAATGGGGGAGAAAAACAGACAGAATTACGGGCACAACGCAGATGGGGCAGCGAGGGGCACAGAAAGGAAAATGGGGGAGAAAAACAGACAGAATTACAGGCACAATGCAAATGGGGCAGCGAGGGGCACAGAAAGGAAAAAGGGGGAGAAAAACAGACAGAATTACAGGCACAACGCAAATGGGGCAGCGAGGGGCACAGAAAGGAAAATGGGGGGAGAAAAACAGACAGAATTACGGGCACAACGCAAATGGGGCAGCGAGGGGCACAGAAAGGAAAATGGGGGGAGAAAAAACAGACAGAATTACAGGCGCAACGCAAATGGGGCAGCGAGGGGCACAGAAAGGAAAATGGGGGGAGAAAAACAGACAGAATTACGGGCACAACGCAGATGGGGCAGCGAGGGGCACAGAAAGGAAAATGGGGGGAGAAAAACAGACAGAATTACAGGCACAATGCAAATGGGGCAGCGAGGGGCACAGAAAGGAAAAAGGGGGGAGAAAAAACAGACAGAATTACAGGCACAACGCAAATGGGGCAGCGAGGGGCACAGAAAGGAAAATGGGGGGAGAAAAACAGACAGAATTACGGGCACAACGCAAATGGGGCAGCGAGGGGCACAGAAAGGAAAATGGGGGGAGAAAAAACAGACAGAATTACAGGCGCAACGCAAATGGGGCAGCGAGGGGCACAGAAAGGAAAATGGGGGAGAAAAACAGACAGAATTACGGGCACAACGCAGATGGGGCAGCGAGGGGCACAGAAAGGAAAATGGGGGAGAAAAACAGACAGAATTACAGGCACAATGCAAATGGGGCAGCGAGGGGCACAGAAAGGAAAAAGGGGGAGAAAAAACAGACAGAATTACAGGCACAACGCAAATGGGGCAGCGAGGGGCACAGAAAGGGAAAATGGGGGAGAAAAACAGACAGAATTACGGGCACAACGCAAATGGGGCAGTGAGGGGCACAGAAAGGAAAATGGGGGGAGAAAAAACAGACAGAATTACAGGCGCAACGCAAATGGGGCAGCGAGGGGCACAGAAAGGAAAATGGGGGGAGAAAAACAGACAGAATTACGGGCACAACGCAGATGGGGCAGCGAGGGGCACAGAAAGGAAAATGGGGGAGAAAAACAGACAGAATTACAGGCACAATGCAAATGGGGCAGCGAGGGGCACAGAAAGGAAAAAGGGGGAGAAAAAACAGACAGAATTACAGGCACAAAGCAAATGGGGCAGCGAGGGGCACAGAAAGGAAAATGGGGGGAGAAAAACAGACAGAATTACGGGCACAACGCAGATGGGGCAGCGAGGGGCACAGAAAGGAAAATGGGGGGAGAAAAACAGACAGAATTACAGGCACAGCGCAAATGGGGCAGCGAGGGGCACAGAAGGAAAATGGGGAGACAAGCAAGAAATACGGGCACCGGGGCCACAAGCGGAGGGGCGATCTTACCTGCAGAAGCAGCGGGCAGACAACACAGGCGGAGCTGTGTGGTGGGGGAGCGACCTACCTGCCTCATGCTTTACACCAGCATGAGGCAGGTGTTAAATACCTGCTGCTACCGCGGCTTATCGCGTGGTTTTGACTCGCATCGCAGATCTGGCAGTTCGTTGTGAAAGTGGTGTAGTGGTGTTTTCGTGTTTTTTTGCACGGGAACGCCTACTCTGCATCTCATTAGGGTTGGTTGGTGGTGTCACCCGTGGAGATAAATTTGGGGGAAGTTATCGCGGGAATACTGGCGATGTCTGCAGTTTGCACACGCTTGTGAATGGGGAGTTAAATCTATCTCCACTTTTGTTGCGTTGAGGTGGCGATAAATCGGCGATGAGTCCTTGTGAATATGCCCCAAAGTGTCTTGTTCTTCAAAGAGGAATAATCTATAAAACGAATTAGCTGCCACCATCCCTGCAGGTTTCCAAGAATGTTAGGGTGCAGATTATGGTGAATGAGTGGTTGTTACATTATTGCACTTGCATTTGCACAATGAAAATATAATTTCGTGTAGGGATCATGATCAACAAGATTGCAGAGCCAACGATCTCTGGGATCAAGCTGGCCAAAGCTTGTGGCCATATGTAGTATATAAAACCTGTAAAAGTACTGTAAAAATCCATTTGAGCACTTTACTCCTCATGGCAACAAGGCAGAGCAGAGCAAGGTTCAATAAGAGAGGCGTGGTGGGTAAGAAACCCAGAAATGAGCAACACACACACTAACACTCATAAAATCAATGCAGAGCCAGTGCTTTAACTTTATAAAGAAATCAAATTCAGGTTCATTTACAAATTGGAATCCCTTCTAAAAGTGCCTTGCAGAATAACTAGGATGTAATTCACGTACGCCAATGTAGAGGCATCTTACCCTATAAATCTCGTCTGTTTCCATTATCTTCAATGTGCCTTGTAAGAATTTGTGCAGCAATAGGTCCTAACTCTAAAAGCATCTATACTAGGCATGGGCAGTGAACTCTGCTCCGCTCAAGGAGTTTGCAAAGTTTTTCCCACTCTGCGCTCCGTGTAGAGTGCAGAGTCTAGAAAAACTCTGTGGAGCGGAGTTTTTCTTCTCTCGCGGCTCGCAAACATTAAGTTGGTGAGCGTGGGTGAGGAAAATCCAATGCTAAACCACCTCCCGGCAAATATGCCGCTCATGTTGAGGAAGCTGCCACTCGAGGAGAACATCTACTCGAGTGGCAGAAAGTAGTTGCACCCTCTTGCGCTGCACATGGCACCGTTCACATTGATTTTACAGTTTGAGACAAAAGCCTGGTGCTAAAAATCAGCACGAGCAGCGTGACTTACCTCACTCCGCCCCTTGTGGACTCTGCAAGGCGTATTTCTTTTGTCACTTTGCTGAGTTCTGCATGGCGGAAATCCGTGAACCCTGCTCAGGCCTAATCAATACCCTTATACAGGTGTGTTGCAAAAGTATACATGACTTTTCACTAATCGTAGGTCATGCATATCTGCTTTGTCAGATGTATTCACAACCACGATAATAAACCTACAACCTTTGGCAATGAATTTTGCAATTCAAAACATACGCACATTAGCATTAACGTAGCATGAACAAGTTTTACATTTTGCAACATATAAAGCTGAGGCTATTGGCTTTATCATGATGAGACCTTCTCTTTTGGACATCTAAATCACATTTGTTATTGCTTTCAAATTCTCCTAAGAGACTTATGGCCAGATGTAGGTAACTTCAATTTAGCGAGTCCTTAATAGCGATTTTTACCGAATCGCTATTAAGGACTCGCTAAATGGAATGTAGGTAGGAATCGCTAAAATATTAGCGATTCCTTAACATTCCTTAATAACGAATCGGTAATTGAGATTCGTTATTAAGGAATACCTAGCCATTCATTCCTATGGGCTAGGAGGCCCATAGGAATGAATGGGAAGATATTCACTATTAGCGATTCGGTATTACCGAATCGCTAATAGCGGGAGGTATTTCAAGGGTGCCAGGGTGTCCAAAGGACACCGAATTTCGGCGTTACCGACCGGTATTTCGCCACCTACATCTGGCCCTTAGTGACTTAACGTTCCCAGAACTTGAGGCAAAGTGGGACGAGCTATGGTACTAAACGCTACCAGGCGGTTTGATGCTGCCCGCAAGTAGGCTGCCATAGTGCCTTTGGAAAGACTTCTTCAAAAAATGCTAATTGTCTGCCTGTGCAAGGGGATATGCTTTTAATTTTCTTTTTCCGACCTTAGTGACATTTCAATCTTTTTATGATGCCGGTGTGTGAGAAATTGGCTTACTGGTTGAGGGGGGTGAAACCCTACTCAAGCAACAATCACAATTCTTGTCAGGGTGAGGCATAAGCAAACCCCAAATTAACCTGTGCTCAACCTTCTGGTAGCTTTGCACAGAGCAGTCAGTCTTAACTTAGAGTCAATGTGTAAAGTATTTATGCTTAACTTCAAACAGTAATAAAGTGACAACACACGAAAAATATCACACCAGTTTAGCAACATAGAGCATAATTGAAATACATATATCAAGACCAAAATGACAAAGATCCAACCAATAGAACCAGAGATATGCCATTTTAAAGATTTAAGTGAAAATAGAGTCAGAAAGCCCAAAGCGTCACTTACCACAGTCTGGTCATTCGAGACTCGGAGAAAGTCACAAGTTCAGGCCAACCGCAATGGAGCTATGGTTAGATACAGGAACCAGGTTAGTCCCACTGAAAATGTACCTTCTCAGTCCAGTGCAAAGAGTCCCGTTAGAGCTGGAGGGGGCCCCGAGGAGCAGAGAAGCATTGCAGATGATTGTTGATGAAGCGCAAATAGTAGGCCTGGTGTAGCGGATGGTCGTTGTTGTAGCACGAAGATCTTGTTGTCGTGAGCGGGAGTGCTAGAGCTTCGCAGTGGCACTCTTTGTGAACGATCGATGCTGTAGCGCAAACAGTCCTGATGACGGAACTTCACATTGTAGGGCAGGTTTTGGCCCCAACATGCCAGTTTGTGGTCACAAGGAGCCAAAAAACTTCAATTCAGCCTCTGTGAGACAACACCAAGGGTCCAGGACCTGAAGGGCACCACTTGGGCATCACAGGCTAGTACCAGCTTAATCTGAGTGCTGGTGTAGGTGGTTAGGAGCCTGTTATGTCCCTGTGGCTCTGAACAGGAGGCCAGCAGACTATCCCTTTGAGTCACTCTGGGAGTCCTGGGATCAGGTGCAGGTGCAAACCCCTCTGACTCAGGTGGGAGGACAGCAGGGCAGCAATCCTGCAAGGCAGCAGTTCAGCAAGGCAGTAGTCCAGGAGGGCTGCAGTCCAGCAGAGTGAGAGTCCATTCAGTAGCACAGCAGTAATTCTTCCTGGTGGAGGTTCCACGGGTCCAGAAGTGTACTTAACACCTGGTGTCTGAGGTCCAATATTTATACCTGGGTCTTCATTTGTAGTGGAGGAGTTTATAAATGTTTAATTTTGAAGTGCACAGGTCTACTGCCTCCCCTGCCCTGGCTCTAGACTAACTACAGGGGTATGCAGACTTTGTGTGGAGGCAAGACACAGCCTGTTCAAGTGGAGGTAGGGCTGTGCCCAGCTTCACCCTCTCATCCTGCCAGTGATGGCCCATCCAGGCACACCGAAGCTCTCTATTGTGTGTGAATTTCTAGGAGGAATAGACAAAGCCCAACTGCCCAGTAATGTACGCCCAGTAATGTGACCCAGTGACAGGCTGCTGGCACAAAATGGCTAGGCAGGAAAAATGCCAACTTTCTAAAAGTGGCCTTTTCAAAATTGTAACTGAATATCAGACTTTAGCAGGAGAGATAATTTTTTATTACAATTTCAAAGACAGCAAACATGAACTGGTTACCTGCTCTCAGTTGGAAATTACTTATTAAATGTAATAAGGCAACTCCAATGTTATCCTATGGGAGAGGTAGATCTTGCAGTGATGAAAAACGAATTTAAGAGTTTTTCACTACCAGGACATGTAAAACTTAAGCGTGCATGTCCTAATTTTCAAATACACTGCACCCTACCCTATGTCAAAGGCCTTCCATAGTGGTGACTTATGTGTATTATAAAAGAAGGTTTGGGCCTGACAAAAGTTTAATTTTGCCAGGTCGAAATGGCAGTTTAAAACTGCACACACAGGCTGCAATGGCAGGCCTGGGATATGTTCTAAAGAGCAACTTAAGTGGTTGTAACAATCAGTGCTTCAGGCCCACTAGTAGCATTTTATTTACAGGCCCCGAGTACACGTAGTACACTTCACTAGGGACTTATAAGTAAATTAAATATGCCACTTGGGTGTAAACCAATTCGACCATGTTTTAAGGAGAGAGCACAAGCACGTTAGCTCTGGTTAACAGTAGTAAAGTGTGCAGAGTCCTAAGGCCAGCAGAAATGAAGTCATCAAAACAGGAGGGCTGAAGGCAAAATGTTAATGGGAAAAACACGCCAAGGATGCCTGGTCTAACACGGTGTAACTGTCCTCAGGGGCATCTACTCACTCAAACTGGGGATTGTTCTTGTTGTCCTATGTCCTTGGTGGCACACAATACGCCCCTTTCCAGACACCCACCTATGTGATCTGTACAAACCTTCAGGCTGCATTGATGTGGCAGTGCAAATCAGATGTTAGGAGGCCCTGGCAGGGACAGATGCCATAGGGAGGGCCACTGCAGTCAGAGCTGGGAGTCTGCTCATTGACAGCACGTTATTTCCTCCCCATCGTAGCATGACCCACAAGAGTTTGGTCACCCACCACATGTGCCTGCGTTACAGTGGTGTAGGGGACTGGGCTCAGGAGTGCTCTGCAGTCGCCCAGAATAGCAATCAACACTTGGGGAGAAGAAAGGAGCAGGTAATTCTGCCTCAATCCAATTACTAGGTTTGCAGCAAGGTACCGCATAATCATGTTGAAAATGTTTTGGAACCGGTGCAGAGAGTTTTAGAGTGGCACATGAATGCCAGATTATTATGCCCCTGACTGAGCAATACTGACACATTCCAAGAATGGTTTGGTCCTAGTGGCGGGCTCCATCCACCATGACCAATCTGCGTGGCCTCCAGACCTCCAGACTTTAATGAGGAATTTTCATGGCAGCCTCTGGCAATACTGCTTCCTTCTCCAACACATTAGTTATAGGGGACAGGACGTGGCATTCCAGGGCCGTCCATGGCAGTTCACTCTCTTTACCTCCAACTCTCAGCCATCAAGCATTGTGCCGCTTACAGTGTCACTGTGCAAAAGAACAAATGTTTCCTATCACCACTCATGAAGCACCAAAAGAGGAGCAGTCCAACAGAAGTCCACCGGACATGAGAGAGAAAATTATGAAGCTGGCATGACCAGCCGTGGAGACTCCAAACAAATCTAGGGTACAAGTCTCTGGTGCAAACCAGACGTTTTAGACAACTGTTCAACAGCTAAACCTGTCCTTTGTCTATTCTTCAGGGTCCCTATGTGCATTGCTGAGCCTGCACAGGGACTTAAGAAGGGAGTTGGAGTTTCTGTGATTGGTGGATACCCACTTTAACTGATAGTGGCATTTATTGTCACTTAAATGAACCAGAACACTGTCTATCCTACCCCTGTGTTTCATTTTGGTTAGGATTAAAATGTTTTTTCAACACAAATGTAAAGCACATTCTCTCTGAGTTAATATTTGTTCACCTTGGTTTGTCTGACCTCTTCAAAACTTTTCAAAGGGACCAACTCCTGCGAAACAGGGAAAGATGTCTTTCCCTTTCCATTGTTCACTCCTTGAAGCTTCTCTCTTCTATATTAGCAAGCAAACAGTTGCTGAATGATGACTATGGAGATTTCAACCCCACTCCTTTCTGCCAGCCGGAGATGCTTAGTCATCATGGAATGGTCCTATTTTACCTTGAAACCTTTGATCTGCCAGCCAGTGGATTAGAGAAATTAACCCACTAAGCCACAGAAATATGTCAAATCATAATATGTTAAGGAGTTTAGCTATGTTTAAAGTTAACTGTTATTAGATTCCTGGCCCAGCATTTTATATTCAAGAAAGTAGTGCTGACTTTTGAATCCTGTTTCAATCTGGTGTTACAATTTAATCACAGTTTATAATACACATAAACATATTACTCATGATACACTTAATCCAAGCGGGACATTTCTCTCAGTCTCCAAATAAATCATATAGATCTCTACTGAGCTTCGTATGTCACAATGCTACCTGTGCACAGAGGCCAGGCTGTGCCACTCAACAGTCTTCCCTGTACAGCCACCGTGTGTGCACGCTCATGCATGTGTTAGCACGTCATGAGCAACCTGTTCAGATCCTGTTACCCCAGCTGTCCACAGCAGCTCAATTTATTTTATAAGGTGGACACTGGAGGCTACAGTTGAAAACCATTACCAAGAACCATTATGGTAGGCAAGACCACATTAGCAGGATACACTCCCTAGCAAAAGTCTAAAAACCAGAGGTCTAAAAGCAAAATCAACTTGAGGTTTTCTTGCGCAGAACCGACTTCTTCACATGTATGAATAAACATGTGCATTTAGAAAAGAACTTGTTACTTCCTTCCTCATTTATTCCCCAATGTAAGTGGTAGAGGAGGAAGCTTTTACCCAGACCTAATGAGGGATGAGCAGTGGAATTCTCATGTTAGCCAAGAAGAGTACAAGTCAATAGCAACTATCCAAAGAAGTCCAAGAGAGCCAGAAGGATCACAAGAAGGTGGCCATGATGGCTTGGCCAACTATTAAAGAGACGGAAAAGATGCCTCTTTGTTCCAAGAAGAACACATGAGGATGGGTTATTGATGGTTTCCTAGAGGTGTCGCCACAAGCGACGCTTTTCTTTGTATTAGCCAGATGTCTGAGTGAGCCCCACCCTGCATTCTTCAGATGTAAGTGTTGAGAATTCTCGTGGTCAGCTCGCGCTGCTGCGATGGTTCCACTCTAGAGTGTTAGGGCTTGGGCGGCAGTTGCTGCCAGGATCTGGAGGTTGCTGGATGAAATAAACTGCACTCCTACCTTTCTACTGCCGCGTCCTCGTCTTCCTTTCAGTGGCGACGAGTGGGAACCGGCACCTCCAGCTCCACGTGTGAAGGCGCATCGAAGAACTCGGTAGCTGTGCCATGCTGCGGGGAGCTTCGTGACCTTGGTCCACACAGGCGTGTGTGTCCATCCCCTTCTTTGAGCGCCAGAGGTTTGTGAAGCCACCCGTCCTTCCTCCCAAGTTGGCGAAGTGAGGAATCGGGGGCAAATTTCGGGATTCCTGGCGCTCGAGCTTGCCTTGGTGCGCGCTGTCCTGTTGCTAAGTAACCGGTGCGCGCACCACGAGTTGTGATGTGTCACGTCGGTGACGTCATGGCGCCTACGTGCGGCGGCCATTTTTAGGTCAGGCTACTGTGAAGACATCCCTGGAGTTACGTGTCTTCGATTGCACCGGCCATTTTGGAATCAGGCTGTCGTTCACGGAGCAGCTGCAGCGTATTCTGTGTTAAGCTCACCTTCGAGTTTCAGCTGGATTTCTCAGTATTTTTAAATCCTGGGCAGCGCATCCGGTGATGCGCACACCATTCTCACGGCATTTTAAATTCACAAGTACATTTTTGTGTGCTCAGGAGTTCGTTCCTGGTGTGTACTTTGTGTATTGGATTGATTGTGGCAGCAACTCACCCACATTCGGCCATGGATCACATTTCTGCCCCTCCACCATTTTTACAATCGGCTGGTTCACCTCCTGTTCAATGGGAGCAGTGGAAAGACACCTTCGAAGCATATCTTGAAGCTATTGACGGGGAGACTTTCACTTCAAAGAAGAAGAAGTCCCTGTTAGTTTATAATTTAGGTGCTGAGGGCAGGAATGTTTTAAAAACCTTACGTCTTGAGACAGTCAGTACGCTGGTAAGTGGTGACAGTGGTGATTCAATCATTGTTGATGACTACGCTACTGTAATCAAAACGCTTGACAAGAGATTCAGTCCCAAGAAGAACATAGTTCTTGAACGGCATAGATTTTTACAACGCGCTCAGATTCCAGGAGAGTCAATTGATGATTTTGTGGCTGCTCTTAGAATGTTGGCAGTCAATTGCAGCTATAGGGAATTTAGAGATGAGATCATACGCGATCAATTAATCGAAAAAACATCCAACAAGAAAATTCAGGAAAAACTTCTGTCTTCTGATGATCCAGATCTAGAAACTACGCTTACTTTAGCCAGGAGTGTTGAGCATTCTTTGTTGTGTATGAAGGAAATGAATAATAGTGCTTCTTCTAATGAGGTTAAGGTTCTTAATACGAAACCTGTCTCCAAATCTAAGAGTTTGTCACTTAACCCGTCCACCACTTTCCTTTCCAGAGACAAACCTGAACATAGTACCAATACTCCTGTTTCTAAAGGTAAAGGTAATGAGATCATGTGTTTTCGTTGTGGGAGCAAATCACATCTAAGCAATGCTAAGTTTTGTTTTGCTGTCAACCAAACATGTTACAAGTGTGGAAAAAAGGGTCATTACTCTAGAATGTGTAAAGCTGTCATAGCAAAAAAGGATCAGACTCGCATGGTTAAGACCATTGAAGAAGATACAGTTGACTCTGGTGAGGAAGGTTATGAGTTGCTGATGTTATCACCTTCTGCATCGACATCTGGAGGGGTGGTAGAATTATCTTCATTGAGAGGATCAGAGAAAAGGAAATCTCCTTCTTGTAAGATTCTAGTCAATGGCACCTCTCTTGGGTTTCTTGCTGATTCTGGTTCACCGTTTACTCTCATTAATGCAAATGATTTTGGTACATTGGCCGATGTACATTTGGCACAGTCAAGTATCAAGATTTTTGCGTATGGGGGCAAAAGAGTGGATGTCACGGGGAAATTTACTGCGAATTTGGGTTTTGACACCAACCAAGCCAGTGCCACTGTATTTGTAGTGAGGGAAGGTGCCAATTTGTTGGGGTGGGATGAGCAAGGTGCCCTTGACATCATCTTGGACCCCAACCATCCCGATATGGTAGTGTCCCGTAGTTCATTATGCCATCATAAGTCTGGTTCCTCAAGTGTCCTGTCTAAGGTCGAAGTTTCTCAAGTTTCAAGCAACAAGTGGGCACAGATTTTTCCTGAGGTTTTTAGTGCTGATTTAGGCAAACTCAAAGGATTCCAGCATCGCATTGTATTAAAGGACGGTGCAAAGGCTGTGGCCCACAAAGTACGGAAGATACCCTTAAGTTTGCGTAATGAGCTTAAATGTGAGTTGGAACGGCTATGTAGTGCAAGGGTCATCGAACCAATTGAAGGTTCAGAGTGGTTGGCCCCCATAGTTTTAGCACGTAAGGCAGACAAATCTCTTCGCATGTGTGTTGACTTGAGGGACCTGAATGCGAATATTTGGATTGATCGGCAACCGTTACCCAACATAAACGGGATGTTGTCCACATTGAAGGGTGCTAAAAAAATTTCCTCACTAGATATCTCCTCAGCGTATCATCAAATAGAATTGTGTAATGAGTCTAGACATCTGACATCTTTTGTCACTCCTGATGGTGCTTATCGTTATATTCGCATGCCCTTTGGTCTTGCGTCAGCTTCGGCTGTTTTCCAAAGACTGATGACCAAGTTATTTAAGGACATAAAAGGGGTAGCATTTTTCCAGGACGATATCCTCATCTATGGGAAATCCGAGGTTGAACATGACGAAAAAGTGAGACAGGTATTGTCTATAATTAGATCTAGTGGGTTAACATTACGAGCGGACAAGTGCAAATTTCTTCAAGAAGGTGTTGATTATCTTGGTCACCATATCTCTTTCAATGGAATTGAACCTAAATTAAAAATAATTGAAGCTGTCCAGAATGCGCCTGTACCTATAAGCAGAGATCAACTTCGTTCCTTTTTAGGTTTGGTGGAATATTATTCCAAGTTTGTTAGCAACTTTTCCACAAAAACTGCTGCCATGCGCAATTTATTGAAGAAAAATGTCAAATTTGTATGGGATGCTGATTGTGACAAAAACTTTGAGTCTATCAAACATGAAATTGTGCATGCTCGTCCCCTTAAGCTTTTTGACATAAATGACTTATGCATTGTATCCACCGATGCCAGCAATGTGGGATTGGGTGCAGTACTACTTCAAAGAAGGAGTGATGGTCGAGAGGAAACAATAGCGTTTGCTTCTAGGACCTTGAGAGGCGCAGAGGGCACTTACTCAACGATTGAAAAAGAGGCTTTGGGATTGTGGTGGGGTGTTCATCATTTTAGGAATTTCTTATGGGGAAACGAGTTTATTCTTAGAACTGACCATAAGCCTCTAGTTGATTTATTTACTACCAAGGGTGGTGGGAGAGCTACACCGCGCATTTCAAAAAGGCAGTATAGGTTGCAGGAATTCCAATATCGCTTGGAGTATGTGGCAGGGGCTAAGAATTTTGTGGCTGATTGTTTGTCTAGATTACCACTCTCTGGTAATGGGCTTGAGGCTGAGGATAATGATGATTTGGAGATGGTGTGTGCAGTGTGTTCACTGGAGGATACTATGAGTGGAGCTTTGTCGGAATGGGAATGGTTGGAGTGTGTGTCTGAAGACACTGATATGGTCAAGGTCATGGATCTTATAACCAGTGTGTGGCCCAGTGATAAGGATTGTCCTTCTGTGCTGACTCCGTATAAGATGGTGAAAGACGAGTTGTCTGTGGTCAATGGAGCGTTAAGACGTGGTGGGTTATTGGTTGTTCCCTTGTCCTTACGGAAGAGAATTTTAAATTTGGCTCATGAGGGTCATCCTGGTATACGGGCAATGAAGCGTAGGATCAGACAAGATTTTTGGTGGCCTGCTCTGGACAAAGATGCTGAACCCTTTGTTAGGGATTGTTGTACTTGTGTTACAAGTGATAAATCTCAGGTAACACATCCCTCACCTGTGGAACCTATTGTTGTGAAAAATACTCCGTGGACAAAATTGGCTTTTGATATTGCGGGTCCTTTTGGGCTAATTGGGAGTTCCCCTAAATAAGCCCTGGTTTTGATCGACTACATGTCAAAGTGGCCTGAAGTAAGGTTTGTGGAGAATGTCTGCTCGCTGTCAGTTATCAAGTTTTTGCAAGACGTTTTCCTCAGGGAAGGCTTCCCTGAGGAATTAGTGTCAGACAATGGGACCCAACTGGTTTCTAGTGAAATGGAAACTTTTCTAAAGGAAATTGGTGTCAAACACACTCTCACGTCCCTCTATCACCCCCGCAGCAATGGCCTTGTCGAGCGTTTCAATCGTGTTGTAAAGGAACACTTACAGTTAGCATTAATAAATGGGTTACAGTGGCGGCAGGCGGTGAGTGATATGTTGTGGGCTGTAAGAACTACCCCACATGTTAGTACTGGTATAGCTCCGTTTACCTTGTTGAGGGGAAGAATAGCTGGTTCCAAGTTAAACAAGGAATGGATGTCCAGAAGAGTGGTTGATTTGGAAAAGCTTTCTAAAGTAACTGATGTCAGGGCGGCTGTCTAAGCAAAGTATAGCACCAAGGGTGATGGTAATCGTGCTTTGTGTGTCAAGACAGGGGAGTGGGTGAGGGTCAGAAAACCGGGCTTTCTTCGCAAGGGAGAGTCCCGTTTTTCAGCTCCTAAAAGAGTGTCTGAAGTGAAGGATCGTGTAGTGGTGTTGGAGAATGGTAAAGTGTGGAACAAGTGTGCTATCTCCAAGGTGCCTGAGTCGATGCTCAGCTATGTCAACCGGAGATTTGGGGTTCACTTTCCTTCTAATGTTACACCTTGTGTTGTTATGGACAAGGAAACTATTGCTCAAGATCAGGACGTGTCTAGGCCTGTGTCATCTAGGTTAAAATCCGTTCCTGTTAAGTTTCATGACTATGTTATGTCAACAAATGTTCATGGCAGGGAGTCTGTCTAGCACGACCTATCGTATCAAGAAAATGCGTCTATCTGATGTAAAGCAGTCCCTAGTTGATTTGCTGATTATGAAATGTATTAATGTAATTGTTTTTCTCTTTTGTGATATTTGTGAAGGAAGGGGGGTGTGTTGGGAATTCTCGTGGTCAGCTCGCGCTACTGCGATGGTTCCACTCTAGAGTGTTAGGGCTTGGGCGGCAGTTGCTGCCAGGATCTGGAGGTTGCTGGATGAAATAAACTGCACTCCTACCTTTCTACGCGTCCTCGTCTTCCTTTCAGTAAGCTAAGTACTTTTCACTGATTTCAAAAACACACAAGGCCTTTTTCTCTTCTATGCAATTAACTGATCTGAACATCCCATGTGCTGTCTACTTGGTACAGTATTTTGTAGTACATTCCACTTAAAGCTGCAGACAATTTGCTTTTTGGTGAAATAACTGCTTCTGATAAATGAATTCCGCATTGTCTAAAAACAGGCATTGTAAATGCTTGATAGGCATGTTATAACCTGTTTCAAGGTGATAGCTTGTTATTCATTTTTAGTACTGGCCTAGAGACAGTCTTACTTCTCTCACCACTGATGAAAATTTCAAATATTAATACATCAGATTATTTATTCTCAGTAATACTAGATACAGAAAGGAGCTTTAGTTAAGGCTCCGTCAGCCACCGCTAACTATATGTGAAATTTTAATGTTGCTATGCTCTAAGCTGGTACCCTTTACAAAACGTTGCCTGTGAATTAAAATTCAACCAACAACTTTTTTAGTTAGAGCATTCTCATGTTAAAAATGTTTTTGCAGAGAAAGATTATTTTTCCGGAAAAGTTCCTTTATGTGATTTTGTTTCTCCATACGTTTCTAATTTTGACATCTTTCCAACCTCTGTAAACTTCAAAAGTTGGTAAGAATTGTAAAACAACTTCACGAAATTTCAGAGGAAAACCTTTACAACATTGCTCAACTCTAACAGGACTATGCATGATGTTATGGAAATGCGTGCATCCTACCTGGGAAAGGAATCAAAGATCAGCCACTTATTTTGCTTACCTTTGCTTTCCAGGTACAATAAGAGAGAAAGGATTTTACTTAAGGGTTCTCTTGAAACTTGTATTCTTTTTAACTCTGAAATATCCTTTGTTATCCATGTGACAAAGATTAAGTAAAAACACTTTTATTGTTTATTTAGCTGAGTAGAAAATCCAAACATTGGCTAATTCTCCAATCTACAAAGGGAATTTTTTCGCTATAATATTATTATTTGAATCACAATCTATTTTTCTTTTCTGCAAATTGAATCATATTGGCATTTTGATTAACAATTTAGGTTTTTGTCATAAAGGTATTTTTCTTAACAAGAATAGATTTATTTTGTATTATTTCGATTTATTTTGTATAGGATTGTTTAATCATTGTAGCACATATCATATTTGTTTTGTAAAAATATCTTACATTTTTGTCATTTTTTTGTGTGAAAATTTGGTGTAAAATAAAGTAGTAATTTTGAATTTCCTGTGAAGATTCATTAGGCCTATAATCTGCCCATTTCGCTTTTGGGCAACTTTATTTTGTCCAGAAGTCCTTTTTTTTGCCAAATTGAGACCTGTGAGGTCTCTTTGCTAATCAAAGAAAGTATTTCTTCTGGGAGAAGATTGGATGGTGCTTCAAAGATCTTACAGGTATTGTTCCTATTTAGGGACATGTGGTTAGTTTAGTGGCTGACATATACTAGTCTTCCTGATCCATTACACTGAGGGGGAATCGTCGATCAAAGATCATTTCCTTCAGAATATTTGTCCTCTCTATAATTTTGGTAGCTTGAACTATTTGTGCATGTTAATACTACCGATTCTCAATAAAATGACCTGGTTTTGCAAAGGGGGCACCTGCGTTTTTGGTCCCGGGCTCAGCGGCCATCTAGGTAAATCTACCAAACCCACACATTTCTGAAAGATAGATACCCGGGGGAGTCCAGGGAGGTGCAACTTGAATGGATCCCCCAACACTTTCCTACCCAGAATCCTCTGCAAACCTCAAATTTAGCTGAAAAAATTACATTTGTCTCACATTTCTGTGTGGGAAAGTTGTGGGAACACTGGGTGACACAAATTTCCTACCACCCAGCATTCCCCCAGGTCTCCGGATACAAATGGTACCTCACTTGTGTGGGTGGGCTAAGTACCCGTGGCAGGGAAGGGCCCAAATCATATTGTGGAGACATCAAAATTTTAAAATTACCAGGTTTGGCAAGGAGGCCACCTACGTTTTTGGTCCTGGGCTCAGCGGCCATCTAGGGTATCCTTTCAAATCCAGACATTTCTGAAAACTGGACATCCGGGGGAGTTCAGGGAGGTATGGCTTGCATGGATCCCCCAATGTTTTCCTACCAGAATCCCTTGCAAACCCCAAATTTAGCTAAGAAAATCACATTTTCCTCACATTTTGTCTGGGATCACTGCGCTGGCACAAATGTCCTACCACTCAGTGTTCCCCTTAGTCTCCTGAGTAAAATAATACCTCACTTGTGTGGGTGGGACAACGGCCTCCAACTGGAAAGGGCCAAAAACATAGGGATTGAGGGGATATCACAGCGAACTCAAAGCGCTATATTTTTTTTAAAAATACGTTTTTAGGCGATTCTGCATTGGACACCCACACAAGCGTGGTATCAGCGGGAGACCAAGGGGAACGTTGGTTGGTAGGACATTTTTGCCGGCGCGGTGATCCCACATAGAAATGTAAGGAAAATGTGATGTTTTTAGCTAAATTTGAGGTTTGCAGGGGATTCTGGGTAGGAAAACATTGGGGACCCATGCAAGTAAAACCTCCCTGAAGTCCCCCGGGTGTCTAGTTTTAATAAATGTCTGGGATTGGTAGGTTTCTCTAGTTGGCCGCCGAGTCCGGGATCAAAAATGCATGTGACTCCCTCGCAAAACAAGGTATTTTTGTAATCGATAATTTTGAAATCTCCACAGTGCGTTTTGGGCCGTTTCCTGTCACAGGAACCAGGCCTACCCACACAAGTGAGGTACCAATTATATTGGGAGACTTGGGGAAAAGCTGGGTTGGTGGAAGTTTGTGGCTCCCCTTAGATTCCAGAACTTTCCATCACAGAAATGTGAGGAAAATGTGCTTTTTTTTTTACAAGGTTTGAGGTTTCTAAGGGATTCTGGGTAACAGAACCTGGTGAGAGCCACACAAGTCACCCCATCCTGGATTCCCTGGGTGTCTAGTTTTAAAAAATGTACAGGTTTGCTAGGTTTCCCCAGGTGCTGGCTGAGCTAGAGTCCAAAATCCACATCTAGGCACATTGCATAAAAGGGTCCGTTTTCTGTGGAAACATGTGATGTGTCCACATTGCGTATTTTCCTGTCACGGGCACTAAACCTACCCACACAAGTGAGGTACCATTTTTATCAGGAGACTTGGGGGAATGCTTGAAGGTGGAAGTTTGTGGATCCAGGCAGATACCAGAACTTTCCATCACAGAAATGTGTGGAAAATGTGTATTTTGTTTTACCAAGTTTGAGGTTTGCAAACGTTTCTGGGTAACAGAAACTGGTGAGAGCCACACAAGTCACCATATCATGGATTCCCCAGGGTGTCTAGCTTTAAAAAATGTACAGGTTTGCTAGGTTTCTCTAGGTGCCAGCTGAGCTAGAGCCCAAAATCCACAGCTAGGCACATTTCAAAGAAAGAGTCAGATTTCTGTGGAAAAATGTGATGTGTCCACGTTGCATTTTGGCCCATTTCCTGTCACGGGCACTAGGCCTACCCACATAAGTGAGGTACCATTTTTATAGGGAGACTTTGAGCGATGCTGGGTGGGTGGAAGTTTGTGGATCAGTGCAGATTCCAGAACTTTCCATCACAGAAATGTGAGGAAAATGTGTTTTTTTTACAAAGTTTGAGGTTTGCAAGGGATTCTGGGTAACAGAACCTGGTGAGAGCCACACAAGTCGCACTATCCTGGATTCCCCTGGATGTCTAGTTTTCAAACTTTTATAGGTTTGCTAGGTTTCCATAGGTGCCGGCAGAGCTAGGGTCCAAAATCTACAGCTAGGCACATTGCAAAAAAAGGGTCAGTTTTCACTGCAAGATGTGATTTGTCCACGTTGCATTTTGGGCCGTTTCCTGTCACTGGTACATGGCCTACCCACACAAGTGAGGTACCATTTTTATCAGGAGACTTTGGGGAATGCTGCGTGGGTAGAAGTTTGTGGCTTCACGCCGATTCCAGAACTTTCCATCTCAGAAATGTGAGGAAAATGTGTTTTTTTGACAAAGTTTGAGGTTTGCAAGGGATTCTGGGTAACAGAACCTGGTGAAAGCCACACAAGTAACCCCATCCTGGATTCCCCTAGATGTCTAGTTTTCAAAAATGTACAGGTTTGCATGGTTTCTCTAAGTGTTGACTGAGCTAGAGCCAAAAATCCACAGCTAGGCACATTGCAAAGAAAGGGTCAGTTTTCGGTGGAAAAATGTGATGTGTCCACGTTGCATTTTGGGTCATTTACTGTCACGGCAACAGGCCTACCCACACATTTGAGATACAAAATTTTTATTGAGAAACTTGGGGGAATGCTGGGTGTGTGGAAGTTTGTGGCTCCACGCAGTTTCCAGAACTTTCCATCACAGTTTGAGGTTTGCAAGAGATTCTTGGCATCAGACCCTACTGTGAGCCACACAAGTCACCCCATTCTGGATTCCCCTCTGTGTCTACTTTTCATAAATGTATAGGTCTGCTAGGTTTCCCTACATGCCGGCTGAGCTAGGGTCCAATATCCACAGCTAGGCACCTTGCAGAAAAAAGGTCAGTTTTTACTGGGAAAATGTGATGTGTCCATGTTGCGTGTTGGGCCGTTTCCTGTCGCAGGCACTAGGCCTATCCACACAAGTGAGGTACCATTTTTATCGGGAGACTTAGGGGAACACAAACTAGTAGAACAAGTGTTATTACCAATTGCCTCTCTTTGCATTTCTGCCTTCCAAATGTAAGACAATGTGTAAAAAAAGAAGTAATTTTTAAAAATGTACTCTAATTCCCATGCTTGTATGGGTACCCACAATTTTGGAGAAGAGCAAATAATCACTGCTTCCAAGCTCTATATTTTATTCCCATTTCGGAAATATATAGGTTTCCTTGGTACCTATTTTTCACTCTTTATATTTTGCCAAATGTATTGCCATATACCTGGTATACAATGAAAAAGCATTGCAAGACACAGTTCAGTTATTGCTCTGGGTACCTCAGGTTCTTGGTGAACCTACAAGTCCTATATATCCCCACAACCAGAAGGGTCCAGCAGACATAACGGTATATTGCTTTTAAAAATCTGCCATACTTGGAAGAACTTACAGGTGAAAACGTTGGCACAAATAACTGTTTTTATCAACTCAATTTCAATATTTTTTTATTTCAATTGTTAGTTTCTATGGAAAAACCTTGGAGGTTCTACACAAATGACCCCTTTCTGAATTCAGATTTTGTCTACTTTTCAGAAATATAGTTTCCCGGGATCCATTATTGTTTTCACACCTGTTACTACCACTAACTGGAAGGAGGTTGAAAGCACAAACAAATAGGGAAAATAGGCTACATCCCAGTAAAATGCCAGAACTGTGTAGAAAATGTTGGTTTTCTGACAAACGTCTGCCTGTTCCTGAAAGCTGGGAAGATGGTGATTTTAGCCCCACAAACCCTTTGTTGATACCTTTTTCAGGTAAAAAACCAGACGCTTTCTTCTGCAGCATTTCTTTCCCATTTTTCCAAAAAAAGAACTAAAATTTGCTGTATTTTGGCCAATTTCTCGGTTCCCTCCAAAGGAATCCACAAACCCTGGGCACCTTTAGAATCCTTAAGATGTTGGTAGAAAAGGATGCAAATTTGGTGTGGATACCTTATGTGGACAAGAAATTACAGGAGCTGAAACACAAACTATCCCAAATAGCCAAAAAAAAGTCTTAACACAGGGGTGGAAAAGGCCTAGCAGCGAAGGGTTTCAACTTATATATATTTTTGGTATTTGATATGTATGACTTAAAACATTGAATGCGTAGTGTATCCAAACAGGGCTCCATCATGGTCGGCCTCTCACTTTGACTTTGTCCCGGTCAAGTGTGACCAGATGGCACAAAGTGGTGCTTTATGTTTTTAAGCACTAGAAGGCGTTAATTCTTTAAAATTCATATCTCCGGTTCTCTACATTGGATTGTTGTCATTTTGGTAGCCATCTATTCATAAAAATATAATCTATTTTTATAGTTTGGAGTTGGACTTTTATTGTGTGTTGTATCTTACTTATTTATTGTATTGGTGCTTTTAAATGCTTTACACACCTGTCTCCTAAGTTAAGCCTGCCTTCTCGTTGCCAGCTACCAAGGGTTGAGCAAGGGAATAATTTATTGATACCTCGACAGACTCTTTTATTGTGTTTGTGGCCCTATTACTAGTCACTACTTATCACTACTAATAATCCACTTTCTAATCCAACATGTAGGTTTTCAAAGAATCACTGGGTTGCACCTTATTGATTATGATCTAGGCTCTTATGAAGGACCCTCCTTACGTCCTTTTAATTGTCTGTGGATTAAAATCTCTTTAAGGGAGTAAATTCCCTTTCCACATGACTTCACTTGAACCCTTTCAGTAGTAGAGTGTGTTTTTCAATTCAGTAAGAATTTCTCCTTTGAAATTCCGAGGGGCAGTCTGTTTGCTCTGACAGCCAATCGCACAAAAACATGAGCCAATACTTTTTGAAAAGAATCCAAATGGAATTTAAAATTGTATTATAAAGCCTGTCTGCTTACCACACTTCACAAAGATGTTCAGCTGCTAATTATTAATACATAATTTCCAGTTTATTATTTTTCATGATCCTTTAAAACATTGACAGGATACATGTTTGGGGTTTCTTGTCCACCTGTAAAGAGTAGATGAGCTTAAGAATTCCCATTGGACTATCTCTTCTGGGACGGAACCAAGGCAATTTGCATATGATTGGTTCCTTCCTGTGGTGGCACATTCAGCTAATGCAGCTCAAAGTAAAAACCAAGGAATGAGATTAATTCAAGAGTTTCATCCATCAGTTATTGTTCTTCTCTGTGACTAATCCACGGTGTATAGGAGGTCCTTTGCTTGCTGACCCATAGGACTCATGGGGGTAAAAAAGGTGGCATTCCTTGTGTAACTGTACAGAGGGAACATGGCTTAGCAATTAAGACCATAACCTCCCTTTTGAAGCAGAACCAAGCCTGGGTAGAAATGTTACTTATGGGCTCCATGTTTGTTTCCATCTAACTTGGCTTTCTTGGTCTATGTAAGGGATGTGCATTGTTCTCAACAAAATTCCCTGGTATTTAATGACCTTTGCCTTGGATCACAGATTATTTGAGAGGAGAAGGTAAGTGTCTTGTGTAACTTTTCTTGTTTCTACTGGGAAGTGGCAATTTAACGTGTGGCCTATGGGTTATATAGCTAAGCCAAACAAGAAGGTGGCATGTCAGAGTCACATGATGACATCACTGATGACATTGCTGATGTCATCCCTTATCGACCCACCTCCAGTCCAGCTACAGGGTTGGTGATTCAGGAAAGCCTTTGGAGGGTGTTCCTTGGATTCACAGCAGTGAATGGTGAAGGAAGAATTCTCAGCAATCAAAACAAAGGTAAAAAGCACTTCAACTTGTCCCCAGGACAGCAAAGGTTAACCATCAATGAACAAGCATTAAGAGCACTTAAAATTTGATATGTATATGTTTTTACATTTTGTGTTCGTATTAATGGTCTTTGTTCAGTTGTGCGTTCACTAGACATAAAATTTCCCTGGGTTCCCTGAAATTATGAAAGTATGTACATTTGCTTTTTTCTCCAACTACAATGGGCTACAGATCTTTACTGGAAGTGGGCCAAGTACCAGCCATCATCGGAGTGAGAGAATACCAAAGCCAGAATATTGCTCCTATAAAGAAAGTAGAGATAACAATGGCATTGCAATTAGAACTTATGCTTAAATACCCTCATCACAACAATTGTCAACATTGAAAGACTGGTTGGTGCATAGAATAGCAACTGATAGGTAACAGACATGGCCATTGTTTTGTCGGCTAGCTGGATTCTGTAAATGATTGTCGCTTGATGATAGCTCAATCCGAGTTGTCAAAGTTGCACTTACTGTTTGAGCAGCTGCTTTATGAATGATTTCAATGTGGCAAGCAGTATTTCCAGCTTTCTTTTTCATGAAGTGCGCTGCTGACACGGCTCCTGCACTGTTAAATGGGCATACAAACGAGCCAGGTGAGAGAAAAACACACACACACACTCGCACGCACGCACACACACACTGCAGCTAAGAAGGAGGCTTTAAGACTGAAAATAGCAGAATAGGATTCAGTTATTAGCTTGGGATGGAAAGTAGAGAGTGAAAGAAAAATGAACAAGCATATATGTAAGTAAAAAAAAATGTAAGTCCGTTTTTATATAGCGCAGCTACTCACCCTTACGGGTCTCAAGGCGCTGGGGGCCGTAGTGGAAATTAAGTGAGCTATTGCCCAGAGTCACATGGTGCTGAGCTGAGCTACCGCCGAAGCGGGGTATCGAACCGTGAACCCTGTGCTCCGAAGTCAGCTGCCCTGGCCGCTGCACCACACCTCTCCATATTGGTCTCGCATTTACGAGCGTTTGAGCTATTGGCATTGTAAAGGACAATACCTGTTATGTATGTGTTTTGAAAAACTGCAAGCAGTGTGTAAACACACATTACTTATAGTTCTTGGGCGTAGTTACTGGCAGCCTTGCTTCTCGTAAGCAACAACTGTAAATACAAAGGGGCATATTCACAAGGAGCCATCGCCGAATTAACAGCACTTTATCGCAGCCAAAGTCATGATAAATTTACCCCCCCATTCACAAGCCGGTGTTAACAGCCCACAGCACCAGTTTACCCGCGATAGCAGCCGCAAAAAACATCGCCACAGAGGACCCTCGCAAATATCACTAATGAGAAGCAGAGTAGGCGTTCCCGTGACAAAAGCGATAAAAACACAAAACAGGCGATAAGGCGCGTTAGCACCAGGAAATCTACACCTGCTCTGACCTGGTGTAAAGTCGGACGGCAGCCAGCACCACAAAAGGGAGCACAGCCCAGGGCCACATCCGAAGGGCAGCAGATGCCATGGAGCAACTCATCATGCGGCCCGGACACCCAAGAGGTCCACAACACCCACCGCCACCACCCCAGGACCCCATCCCATACCCGGAACACCCCCAACCCCGGACTAAGAAATTGCACACCAACACCACGAATCCCAAAACAAACATCTTGCCTGATGTCGCACAAGCAGGAAAATAAACATACATGCGTGGCCAGAAAATGGAGAATCAGTCATACAGCAATGCAACCACCAACACAAAACACCAGACAAACAAAAGCAGAAACAACCCCTAGGATGAGTCCTAGCTGCTCCCACTGGACAATCCGTAGCACACAGCCCGGTAGACCAAATCCAAGAGAAGAAGGTGTGCCATGCGCGCAACAAAGGAAAGAGAGGGAGAGAGCGAGGGAGAGAGACGGAGTGAGATAGCACAAGCAGCGCAAGGCCGCACGGGCACCTGGCTCCACATGCCAACATGTGTGTGTGCATCGCCATCCGTACACCATGAGCCCAAGGCCGTGTCCCAATCTCAGCGCCAAAGCCACATCACATTCCCAAAACGAAAGTAGTAGTCAGACAAACATCAGGGATGAAAGCACCATTGTCCCATTGTCCCAATGCAGAAGGCGGGAGGACACCTGCACCTCTGACCTTGGTCCCGAACGCACCTGGAACACCCTGATAGAGATGCAATGGCAGATGGGGACGACTCCCACACCACGCATTCCGCAAATGAACCATCCGACTCATCCACAGCCCACACATAGAAGCCCCTGCCTGTGGTACGCCCGCATGGGATGCCCTTGACACCCACGGAAACAGCAACCCATGCCCCACAACGTTGCACACACATTCGAATCATTGCGCAGAGCTGTGGCATATCCTCCACACAACAGCCGCAGTCCAGAAGAGTGCCTGTTCACGAGACGCACCAACGCAATGGCAGGCCATACCGGGCACATGCACAACCCCCGTCACGTGGAACAGTACCGTGCACTTTTGCTGCATTTACTGGGCGCACTGCCACTGGCAGTGCTGCGGATCAGTTACAGGCTCAGCTTCTGCATTGCCCACGTCACCTGCGTCCTGCCCTGGTTCCACTGCCGAACATGCACATTCGAGTGTCCCATGGATGTCTGCCTATCCAACACAACTGTTGATGAATTGGACTATGACTTGTGTCTGCGCCCCCTGTTGGATCACGAACAGGAGTGTAACCGAGACAGCCGTGCATGGGATGCCTTGACATACTGCGTATGTATTGGTAGTTGTGCATGGGAGATGGCACAATTTCTCGTGTGCAGTGACTACATCGAGGCGCTCCCCTATTGGGCTGTGTTGCGGATCGGTGAGACGGCGTGTGCTGAGCACACCTGCCCGGACCACCTAATAGATTGGCTCACCCTGGTGTTCCTTGAACACGAGAACGACGTACTATTGGAACACATTGCACATGAAGCTGCACGGGCATTCATGGATGAGTAACTACGTACCTGCAGCCACATCCTATTGCCACCCACAGCACATGGCCCAACAACTTGTTGCACAGTGGGGATTGCTCACATATCCCACCAAAACAGAGGACACGTCTGCCTTCGGTCGGGCTCTGGATGCATGTGCGTGGAATAACGCGTGTGCACACACACCTGTGCAAGGCGACGCAGGTCCATGGTCCGAGCAACACAGCGTCGTCTGGCAACGTTGCCAATCCGGACACACTGCTGGGTGAGAGCACACACATGGCGATGTAGCACAACATGTGAACCTGTCGGACCTCACACCTGATCACTGTCAGCAGAGCAGACAATCGGCGCACCCCGGAGGCAGAGCACCATGCAGACCCCCCATGCAGTGAGTCGTGCCCCCTCACACGGGGCACTGTGGAGACGCCAAACAACACATGACTTGTCCAGCAAGGCAAGGTGGGCTGTGAGCGTTGCCATCTGTGATGAATCTTGTCCATTTCAGCCCCAACATTACCTGCCCCTCGTCATGTACCCATTCTGCGTGTAAGTGTCTTAAGCATGTCCCTGCCTGTTGTGGCCGTTGCCTCGTCCGTACTGACATGCACATGCCAATAAAGCCAATGCCACTCCACTGGTGTCTAACTGTGAGGTGTGTTGTTAAGATTGTCCACTCGTGTGCCACAATGAGCCTCGTCCCAACACAGGGAGGAACTGACTGTCGCATGTGCAATGGGGGTGTGTTCCTTTGGCAAGCTCCGCCTCTGTGAGCCAGACATTGTTTTGGGATAGGTGCTGGACGACATGTGCACTTACATGACTCCAGCCATGTGTGTATGGTGTCCAACCTCTGCCCATGTGGAGCAATGTCATACATCACAACAGAATGTGTCCACACAGATGTGTGTAAGTCGGTATGCGACGTGAAGTTCTGCTGTCACACGTGGCGTGGGATACCACTCCTGGCCTGCCACCGTTTTGGTCACTCCTACACACGGCCCTATTCAACACATGGACGTGTGCCTAAGTTGGGGTGTTGTGAGATTGCTGTTGATGTGCAATGAGGTCACAGCTAGTACTCACCTTCACAGTCATCCAATTGGCCATGTGTCTCAGGGATAGACATGCGCATAGATGTCAGTTAGCAGGGTGTACCTTCATGTGCAATCATCGTCCCCACATCCAGCCATACTTCCATACGTGAGTGAACATAATGATGACACATCTGTGTGATTCAGAATGTTTTATTCACATTCAGGTGATTGACAGAGCTGGAGCTGTAGCTGCCCATCCAAGCCCACAACACATGGAAGCCCAGTGGTGGCCCAACCAGAGTCCTTTGGGGAATGCACAGTGATTGGGAAGAGGGAGAGTGCAGTCCGCAGCAGGATTGCTGTGTGATTGTCCAGCGGTGAAGCAATGGCAGTCCGTGTCGGGGTCCGGGTGAATGTCCCAGGGTGTTCCGGAGGTCAGTAGGAGGTATTTCCCAGGGCATGATGCATAGGTCATGACCAGGCAGGGACAGGCCATATGGCGGTGATGAATGCTACTGCCTCCTTCCTCACACAGTAGTTCCCATCCCCTTCTCACTCCCCTGATACGGGTTCTGTGTCCGGTGTGTCCAGTGTGTGTGGCAGGGTGATGGCTGCATGGCTGTGTGCCCCGGACACATCAGACTGCGTAGGTGATGGGGCAGCATCACGGTATGCCAGGGGCACATCAGGGTTCGGAGCTGTGTGTGTCGATGTTCCCGCTGCAGTCATCTGGGAAGGGCTCAGTGGCAGCAATGGCAAGTTGGAGTACTGCAGGGTGTTGCTGTTCCCAGCCACTACTCGCTGGTGTCCAGCAGTGGCAGACATACTTCCGGCCTGCATCTGCTCCATGGTGTCCATTGCCCTCTGCATCCGTGCCATCTCTGTGCTGTCATGGCTGGTGCCTGTCTGACCAGACAGTGCTTGTATTAGACTCATGGCACCAGCGAGGTTAGCCAAGGTCTGTGGCAGAGCATGGTGCGTACAGGGGGTGTCCGATAGGGACTGTACGTGGTCCCTAATGGGACTCAGACACCCACGTATGGCATCGAGTTTGGCTGCCACGAGCTCGAAACCCACCGCAGCTGATGAGCCAACTCCACCTGGCAACCCAACACACGACGTTGGAATTCCATGTATTGGTCGGGGGGGTCCTGGGAGACAGCTGTGGTGGTGTGTGTTTCCTGCGGTGTGGTCTGTGCAGGTGGTGGGGTCACCTCGAGGCAGCTGGCCTGGCCTGCTCCTGGGGGTGGGGTGCAGAGGCTGTCCAGAATCCGTTGGAGGGTGTCTTGACATGTGTGCAGGTTGTCCTCTTCATCATCAATGGTGGGATGTGTGGTGTGCTCTGCAGGGGGTATTGTTTGTCCCTCTGCAATGTAAAGGGGAGATGCAGGTTAACAGAGTTTCACATGTATGGTGATGATTTGCAGATGTTCACATTCAGACTGCATGCCAATGTACATTGTGACTGTTTTGGGGGAGCTGGCTATTTGATGGCAGTCAGTGTGTTTTTCGACTACATGACGGATGTGTGGTAGTACCCGTACATTGTCATCACACAGTGTCAGGCAATGCCAGATGTGGATGGACAGTTACTACGCACGAGAGGAACCTGTTGTGGGCTCTGTCCTGTGGTGCTGGTGTTGCACTTTGTACCACATTGCCTTCATTGCGGATGTCCTGTGATTGCTATGTGTGTGTGCTGCATTGTGGGGGAGTTGCCCCTGCAGCTCTGATTTCGTGTAGCCTTCTCCCTTTGAGGCGGGGTGCCTTTGAATTGTGTGCTTTTCGGGGCCTGATTTGCTTTTGACTTGGGTCATGTGTGCTCGCGGACTGTTTTTGTGGCCTGGTGCATTGTTCGTCTGCTGCGTGTATTGTAAGGCATGGGTTGTGGGTGCACGTGGACACGTCGGAGTGTGACCTGCTCCTTTACGGATGTGATCCGCACTTGGCTACCTCCATGTCGCTTCGTGGGCCATGTCATTTTTTTGGGGCAGCTGCCATGCTATCGGACATGCAGTGTTACTTGCATAGTCAGTGTGGGTCATGGAGCCGCTGCTTTGCTGGATTCAGCACATGTGCACGGGTCGGTTGTGATATTGGTGATGGGGGGCCCCTCTGTGCACATTGTGGATGGGGGCCTACTTGGCGTTTCTATGTGTGCTGCAGTGTGCCAAGGCATTCAGGGACATGTTCCACGGTCATTGTGGGTGTGCTGTGTGCTGCGCGTAATTGTGCATGTGTGCCATTGTGCCCATCTCCCCCCGTCCCCCCCGTCCCAAGTGGTTACTCACCCTGTTGCTGTTGGGTCAGGTCGTATCGTGCTGTGTCCAGGCCCCCCAATCCTGCCACTGTCTCCTCACTGCTGACTGTGGCCACCATTTGCTCCAGCTCATGCAGCTCCTCCTGTGTCGCAGGACTCCCACCTCCAGTCGCCGTTGCTGCCTCCCTGTTGGCAGCGAGCTTATGTTTGGTCTGCCTTTTCATATCATGCCAGCGCCTCTTGACCTCCTCCAGTGACCTCCTGGACACTCCGACTGCATTGACGTTGGTGACGATGGCCTGCCATATTTCGGTTTGGGTTGCCAGTGCCGCAGTGGAGGTGCCGAACAGTTGTTGATGGTGTTCAGTCACCCCCGTGACGATGATCTGGTCTTCCTGCGGACTGTACCCGGTCTTCCTCTTCCTCTTGTCCTTGCCCTTCCCCGACAGCGGGGTTCCTGGATGGTCCTCCGTAGGGCTAGTGGTGTTCGGCTTGTCCTCTGCACTTGTTCCGGGTGCATCCATGTTGCTACGCAGTTTGAATTGTTTTTGGGCTTTTTTTCACTGTTCTTTTATGGTGCTTTTTCCCGCCTGACACGTGGGATTTACAGGCCTGTGGCTGGTATTCGCTGATTTCTGTACCGCGATTGGCCTCATCGAATGATTTCTCGCGTTTTGCATTTTTTTGGCGTGGTGTTGATTTTCACGCTGGCATTTGACGCGTTATCTGGTGACTATCGCATGGTACCGCCTTGTTGTGAATTCCACGTTGACACAGGGTTATTTTCCCGTGATAGGCTGCGTTATTGAAAGTTGCGTTACGCTACTCTTGCGGTAGTTATCACACGTTCTTGTGAATATACCCTAAAGTGCGTATTTATGCACCGCTTGTAGGTTTTCAAAATACATAAATAAAAGGCATTGGTATTTACAAGGCTAGTAGCTCAAATGCGAGACCTATTGCATTGCAAATGATTGTTAATACTGGCGATCTGAAATCTCCCTCGTGCCCCTTTAATATTCATGCTGTTTTTGAAGCAAACACTGCTGCCGGAAATCAATAGACATGTTTGATGTGCTTCACACTTGCTTGAGCTGCTTTAATTTGATTGTTTGTGAGCTCTGATATGGAATTAGCGATCTGTTTGATTAGATTGGGGCTGAATATGGTAATTGGAACAGATAGTGGCGTTGCCTTGTTTGTGCAGACACAAAAAAGAGGGGTTAAGGAGAAAAGTTTACTGTCTTTTGGGAAGGAAAAGGTGAGCGTTGTGATTCACCAAGAGGAAGGCATCATTTGACTTAAAGAAATATCCATTGTTGAAATGTAACACAATGATCGAATACCTCTGAATCTGCTTTTCCAGTTAGCCAAAATCTTGGTGGTGATCATGCCTCGCACAGTTTGCAAATCAATGCCGAAGTTTCAACAAAATATCAAATAGAGTGGATATTTCAGTGCACTTCTTCCCATCACTTGGAAAGAATGCAACTCAAACATAAAATATATTTCTTGTAGCTTCATTTCTCAACTTGCTTCGTTTTCTGTGGGCCTGTTGGATATAATAACATGCTGCTGACCCCGCCTCTGTGCACGCAGGAATTAAATGCCTTAGCGCCCCTTCTGCCCCTCCAGAAAATCACTCCCCCTTGTATTCTATACTCAGGATGCCTGGTCTGTTCTGCCCATGGTACTCTCTTACCTCGGTTTATTGTTTACGCAGATCGGGAGAAGCAGAGACTAAAGCATTCTCGCAAATAGACTGAATCTGTACTTCCTTTGCCCAGTAAGCCAAAGACTCATCCAGCACTGTAGCATAGGCCGCCACCATATTTTCAGGTCAAATGACAGAGCTCTAATGAAAAAACTAGAGCGTTAACCTGCATTTAAGTCAAATAATGCATGAGGTTGGAAGTCGTGTTGTTGCATCAGCCAGCTTTCGATTCCTTGACTTATTTAAGAAGCAGGCGAATTTTTGGGTGAATATGTACAAAGAGTGGCCTGCGCTAGAGGTGGTGGTGGGGGGGGGGGTGGGCTACACATGGGGATATTAGGTAGCCAGAGCAGGGGCACCGAAGACAGGAGCTGGCCTTGTAGTGTAGGAAAGGGCAGCAGAAGAAAAATAGTTCTGCCAAATAAATATGCCCTGAAATCGTGGTGAAACTGTCCTTGGTCGGTGCTCCTCAGCCATCAAAGGAACTGCAAGGCCGCAGGAACCAATTAGGAGCCAGGAACTACGAGCAACGGAGGACTTAACCAATGGCAACCAACAGACGGGATTACACTCCTGATTCTGATTACAGCAGGTTCCAGACAACACATGCGCTGTCAAGGCTTAACCTAAAAAGGACCAAAAAATAACAGCAGTAACTTAAAATAACTTCACACCACACTTCGGCCATTTCTAAGCGCTCCAAATCACATGTATTACTGTGTGTAGTATCCCTGTATGACAACATGCGCCTCACCTCGTTGGGGAAAATGAAATTCAAACAGCTATTCATAACTAGTACCCCTGTGTGCACAAAAGACCAGTCTAACACGTAGATGCACATATACTGTTTTTGGTCACATTTAG
Organism: Calotriton arnoldi; assembly: GCA_963921515.1. NCBI lineage: Eukaryota > Metazoa > Chordata > Amphibia > Caudata > Salamandridae > Calotriton > Calotriton arnoldi. The sequence goes on along the minus strand of CAWUFW010001834.1, from coordinate 81,046 downwards.
GCAATAGAATATGGCATCCCGAAGTACCTCTCACAACTGGTCAAATGCTGCATATCAGGTGTCACTTTACCCACCATGGGAAAGCAACTGCTTGTGAAAGAAACAGTGCTTGCCGCTCGTTTAGAGTAAGACTAGTACACTGAAGCACATACATGCTAACATTTTTGAAGAGTAAAGTGGGAGATTTTAAAAATATAATCGGTAGAATGTATTTTCCCAATTGACCTCTATTGAATCAGAGGCAATTTTTGAGACTCTTCACACACAGGTCAAGGAATGTTACAAGCTCTCTCCGTAGAGACATCATTTATTTTTCATTTAAAAGCTATAACTCGAGAATCCTGGCGAGGCAAGATGGCGACTGAGTGACATCTCGCCGCGGAGCTCCGCCGCCGGACCCCGAGATGTATGCCTAAACGCATCTGAGCCACTCCTTTCATAGGTTAAGCCTCGTAATTAAGTTGCGGAATAGAAGGCAAGAAAAATCACGAAAAGAAATACCCGGAATGTCTGGATATATTAAGTTATATCTACTCTGCGTGCTTGACTCCGGGAACGCGCTCTCACCTCTCTGCAGCCCTGGGGTTCTGTCTACGGATCGACCTTCCTGGGTCTCCCTTGCCCTGCGTGATCCATCACTAGCGCTGCCTGGAAGGAACACATCGGCGAATTACAGCGGGACGGCTGACAGAAGGAAAATCTTACCGGGAACACGCAGTGTCTACGCGGGAAGTGGATACTATTGGAAGATACTTTGTTGCAGCGGAAAGACCCGACAGAGCCGACAGTTTCGAAACCAAGTAAGAATGGCTGGAAAGGGTACCAAGACTCTGAAGGGGAAAACTGCGCAAATATGTGGCGCCTTAGCAAGTGTACCGCTACAAACTAGTACATTAATTACAGACACCAGGCAGAAAAAGATGGATACACGAGGTATAAAAAATAAAAGCAATGACAAGGGAGAGAAGGGAGAGAAGGGAGAAAGTAAAGGGAAAAATGAGGGCGAAAACTGCACTGAGAGCATAGAGAATCCCAAGAGAACACTTGCAAAGACCAACAAAGAGCCGGATTACTCACAGCCTCTAATCACTAGCAGCTTTTGTGTACCAGGATCCAAGACTGTGACAGAATCTACAGTCAGCATAGATGGGGGAGAAGAGAAGAGCGATAGCCTACTGAGCAAACAGAAGGACTTAAAAACGCCCATAGATCTGGTGCATTCAAGTACACCCTATCCCACAACCCAGGCTAATAAAACAATAACGGAGGCGCATTCCACCCCATTATTGCAACATCAATATACAGATGGGGGCTACAACCAGGACAAAGAAGGGAAGAGCAGCAAGTCAGGCAATGATGGTAGAGAAACTGTAGAAGTAATACAAGAAGCAATACAAGGCATAACAAATATGTTAACTGGTCAGCTACCTAAAACACCTGACAATCTTGAAAAATTCTACTCATTAACTGATGAGTCAGAAATCTCTGATATAAGCATTTCCCTATCAAGCGAAGAGGACGAGGCAAACTGGTATAGTAGTACAAACACAGACCCGCAGAAGAGTAGGAATGGACAAAAGAAATTATGGAAAAAAAGAAGTGGGAGCCGCCAAAAAAGACAAGAGATCTCTGATAAAGGTAGCATCGCAGATCTGAGATGGGACTACACGGACACACAATTTGCAATTACTGCAGATATAATGGATGCCTCAAGCAGCAATCAAACAATTATCAGCAGTAACTGCAGCAATAAAGAGGAGGAGGAAAGGGTAAAGTGCGAGTCTGCTCTTTCAACGGTGCTACATTCTATCAAAAGTTTCCAGGAAGAAGTTAAAGCAGATAACAGGAGATCACGTTTGGCTGCCAAAAAATTACAAGGGGCTGTCAGGAGGGTAGGCAAGACATGTGAAGAAATTGCCGATCGGATGGCTTCCGTGGAAGTACGGACCGAGAATCTTGAGAAAGATGTAGCTGTGCTAAAAACCCAAGCAGATGAGCAGGAAAGTGCAGTTAAAGATTTCATGTGGAAGATGGAAGCGCAGGAAAATAGACAACGGCGTAATAATCTCCGCTTTTTAGGAATCCCGGAAGGTGTTGAGAAGGATGATCCTAGGAGCTATATGGTCACACTTTTGAAGGGAGCCTTTCCAGAGTTACAATCCTGGGATTGGGATAAGGAAATACAGCGGGCACATAGGTTTCCGCTAACTCCTCCTAAACGCTCTTTAGCTACGCCTCAACATCCTCGTGCAATGCTGTTATTCTTTGGGAACTTTCTTCTACGTCAAGCTTTGTTTGATCTGGCAAGGCCCACGACAAGAAGAAACTTTGGGGGAATCACTTTTTTTACTAGACCCGACTTTGCACATGCTACAGTCGAACGAAGATGGAGACTCAGACAGCTCTTTGCTCCTTTTCAAGAACTTGGAGCAGATGTGTATCTGCAGAACCCGGCTAGACTAAAAATTGTGCATAAAGGGACCACACGTAGCTTCAACTCAGAGATTCAAGCAAAAGCATATCTAGAGGAACTCACAGTGAAACGGGGGAGCAGGGAGTAGGGAGCAGGGACAGGAAAGGGCATAGACTATGACTTCAATTGCTACTTAGCAAATATTATTTAAATATCACTAAAGTAGTAAGGAGGGCTTAACCTCTATCCTAGGCAATGTTGTATTAATTTTGTTCACATGAAAGGGGGAGGGCGGCGGGGATACGGGGCTCTGATCCCTCAGATGTCACCTCCTGGCTTTGGCAAAGCCAGGTAACCTCAGGTGTAGGTGGTGGGTGGGGGTGGGTAAGGGTGGGGGCTGAGGGTGGGGGAGGGTAAGGGGGAGGTTGGTCACAGACATGGGGAAGAATAGATATAGTACGATTCCAGTTAAAGCATAAAATTTCCGTTATATACAATGAGTGAATTGCGTATTGCCTCGGTAAATATTTGTGGCCTTAATGACCCTAAAAAGAGAAGGAACACCGCAATTGGATTGCGACTATTAAAAGCAGGTGTAATATGTTTACAAGAGACACACATTGAAAACACACAGAGACATTTATTGGGAACACTTGGATATGTGCTGGTGGGGGCTACAAAACAAAATTCCCGCACGCGTGGAGTAGCAATACTGGCCTCCAACCACTCCTTACAATTTAGTCGGGTGTCGGCAGATCAGCAGGGGAGGTGGGTAATCACTGAATGTAGTTGGAATAACGGAAACCCAATGACTATTTGCTCCATATACGGGAGCAATGTAGATGACCCAACGGTAATCTATCAAGTTAGCAATGAATTAGCTACCTGGCCATTGCCACTCATACTCTGTGGAGATTTTAATATAAACCTGCCAGCAGATAAAAATTTTAATCAAGATACAGTCTGGGTATATAAGGGACGCAAGCCAAAGGTATTTAGTGCACTGAAGGCACTATGTCAAGAACACGCACTTACAGATCTTTGGAACTGGCAGGATCCCACCAAATCTGGCTTTACCTATTACTCTTACCCACATAATAAACATGTCAGAATAGATTATATACTAGTATCACACTCACTTTTACACAATTGCAAAATGGAAACAAATCCTCGGATTTTAGCAGATCATAACCCATTAATAGCGGAAGTCAAGTGGGGCGGGCACAGGTAGAGGACGATTCCTATCTGGACTTTTGAAAGGGCATTATTGTTAGATGAAGAATATTGTGCTTACATGCGAGGGTGGATACCTCAGTTTGTAATAGAAAATGTAGGAAGTGCAGGAATTGAGGTTGTGTGGGACACGCTTAAAGCAGGTGTGAGGGGGGAAACACTTAGGTACTCAATACAGCGGAATAAAAAAAGACAAAAAACATTGAATGACCAACTAGTGAAATTAGCCATTGCAGAAGAAGAATTGATCAAAATAGTGCAAAATAGGGGGAACCATGAGGAAGCACAGGCAAAGGTTGCAGTTGCAAAATCAGCTGCAATGGAAACTATAGCAAAAAAGCCGCCGATAAATTAGCAGTATGGCGAGAGGAAGCCTATGAGTGCAGTGAACAAGTGGGCCACCATCTCGCAATAAGAGCCAGACAAAGGGCAACCCGGAATTTTATTACAGAAATCAGGGATCCTGAGCAAGGGTTAATCTCAGAGACTGTAGGCATCCGTAAAACATTTTATTCCTATTATCAAAAACTATATAACGAGGACGCAACACAAAATATGGCAGATATCGCTACATATCTCAATCAGATTCCCACAGAGCAACTCCCAGAGGAGGAACAGCAACAATTAGAAGAACCTCCTCAATGGCTAGAGACGCTGTTATGCATTAATAGTCTTCCAAGTGGCAAGGCCACTGGCATGGATGGTATCCCCTTGAATTTTATCAAAAATTCTCGGAACAATTGAAAGAATGTATGGAGTTGTTGGTTACGCATGTTTTTACAGGGGGCACACCCCCAGATTCTTGGTCGCATGCGAAAATTATAATTTTTCTTAAAAAAAATAAAAACCCGACAGACCCCGGCTCATATCGCCCCATTACCTTAATTAATGCCGATAGCAAGATCTACTCAAAAATCCTCGCAACAAGAATTGCCTCAGTAATCCATATGGTCATCTCTAACCAACAACATGGGTTTATACCCGGTCGAGGGACGACGGATCATGTAAGACGGGTCATTACACTCCTTGATACAAAAAATATCTCAAAGGAGCCAATAGCGTTAATACTTTTGGACGCAGAGAAAGCCTTTGACAGGGTTTCCTGGACTTTTTTATGGGAGACCCTGTCAAGGGTAGGAATCGGCAGTGGATTACTTCAAGCTCTCAAAATGCTTTATCATAAACCCACTGCAAGGGTTTTAGTCAATAGCGAGCTTACAGATTCCTTTCAGGTAACGAGAGGGACAAGGCAGGGATGCCCAAGTTCGCCGCTATTGTTTGCAATATATATTGATCCTTTTTTGCGCCAACTGGAAAGAAATAATATTATCAGACCCATTATAACCCATGGATGGGAAACTAAAGTTTTGGCGTATGCAGATGACATTGCCTTGGTGACTCCCTGTCTTGAAATGGCCCTACGGGAAATTGAGGTAGAAGCAGCAAAGTTTGGCAAAATCTCTGGGTATTCACTTAATCGTAGCAAAACCCAAATTATTTGTAACGAAAATGTAACTTATATAGATGAGCGGATAGTACAGAAAGCTACATATTTGGGTATAGACATTACAGCAAATACAGATTACATTGTTAAGGAAAATATTGAACCACTAGTGTTAAAAATCAAGCCCGAACTAATCAGATTACATAACCTACACTTATCCATTATTGGTAGATGCAATATTATCAAAATGCTGTTTTTTCCTAAATTTTTGTATCTTCTGCGCGCAATTCCCTTAGAATTTAACAATGAGTATTTAAAAAAGATTGACAACTTGTTTTCAAGGTTTATCTGGGGGTATGCGAAGCCTAGAAGAGCATTTAAATTTCTTACATTACCCAAGGAGAGGGGTGGACTCGCCTTGCCAAATATTAGGTTATATTATTGGACTACCACAATATTGTATAACCTAGCCCTTATTCAGGATAAACCAAATGAAGAGAAGGCGAGAGAGACACCGACACCACTTGAATTAGCTATGGGGGCAGAAGTTTGGGGATGGGCTTGGCGACATTTGAACGATAATCATTATAAGAAAGTTCGGTTCAAGACATTGCAAGTGGGATATAGGGTTATGAAGGCTGTACAGAAGCTTATTGGTTGGGGACGCCTGAATTTTTATACACCACTATATAATAATCCAATTCTTCCGACAATCTTTAAAGGGTCTATTATAAAAAGATGGAGGGAAGTCGGCCTGACTAAATTAGGTGACTTTTACTTTATATCAGGGATAGCTTCATTTGAGAATCTTAGAGAAAGGTATGGGCTAGATAGAAGAGACTTCTATAAATTTTTACAGGTACAGGATTTTCTGATCAAAAAAGGGGGTGGCCCGATAGGGTTTACTAATAGCGAGATTATAGATAAGCTCATAAGGAATAGAGATTTGACAATAGGGACGGTCTATAATCTCTTTAACACAGCAATGCAAGACGACATGGCAAGCCATGCTTTAAAATGGAATGTGGAAGCTGGCACCCCCGAAAATATGTTTTTTCATTCTTTAAAGCTAGCGCAGAATGTTTTAATACCAGCACGATTACAGGCGCAATATTACAAATCTTGCTTCTCGCTATATTACACTCCAAAGAAAATCTCTAAATGGGCAGTGGGGAAAGGGACTTTTTGTCCACGATGTGCTTTACACCAAGCTGATCTTAGCCATCTCTTTGCAACCTGTGGCGCGTTGGACAGCCTAAAACGAGAAATTACCAGCTTCTTTATCGGAGCCTTAGGGATACCCTGCTCTCTTACCCCGACGCTAATTGGATTGGGGGTAGATCAGGGGCTACAGGGAAAACCTGGTGAAAAATTACTTTTTATAGGTATGGCTATCCTGCGTCTATGTTTAGCATCAGCCTGGCTGGATCCAAACCCGCCAGGGTTTCAGCAATGGCTTGCACGATTTCTAGCAAATTATAACCTGGAAAAGGCTGTTTACGCAAAAAGGGGAATACGCTCACACTCCAAAGGCCAAGAAATCTGGGCCCCTGTGACTAGTTGGTTGAGCAGGAACGAATAGATGAACATGTAATTTGTATATAAACTACATTAGCTGGTAAAATATTGGTTGATGACCAAACCCCAAGTGGGAGAGGGGGTGGTGGATGGGAGTTTAGGGGAGGGAAAGGGGGGGGGGAATAGGTGGGGGAAAGGGGGAAAAAAAAATATATATACATTAATGCACTCTATTGTCTGCATGTTTTGATGGCACTTATGATATCCAATATGTACCAGGCATAATGTACGACACAAACTAAAATGTATTGGATATTGTTTTTTTTTCTCTCTTGATGGTGCACTAACAATAATAAAAATAATTAAAATAAATAAATAAATAAAAGCTATAACTCAGCAATTTGTTGCAGAGCGAGGAGGACGGCCGGCGCCGTGCTGCCACCTATGGACGAGCCACGCCTGTCCACTTTCCAATTATGTTAAATGTTATGTTAAAATTTCTTATAAAGCGCACATACACCAATTGGTTTCTTGGCGCTGACTTAAGAAATGACTGGAGCCCCATGTCTTTTAGTTGTCTGCAGGATCTAGATATAAGCTTGGGTGAATAGCCAATTCTTAAGGAGCCTTCTGAATCTAGAGAATTCGGTGCAGGTTCTGATGTCCAGAGGAAGAGTGTTCCAGAAGCTGGGTGCCAGTACCGCAAACCTGCATCCACCTATTCGTTTCCGTTTATAGGAGGGGATGGTTAGGAAGTTCTTGTGGGCGGAGCGCAAGCTCCGTGCAGGTATATATTTTTGAACGAGTCTGGATATGAATTTTGGGCTAGCACCATGCAAGGCCTTGAAAATAAGGCAACCAACTTTAAATGCACATCTTTGTGGGATAGGAAGCCAGTGTAACTTTCTCATAGTGGGAGAGATATGTTCCCATCTGGGTTGCTGGGATATCAGCCTGGCTGCCTGGTTCTGCACCATCTGCAGTCTTTTAATGAGATATAGCGGGATGCCAAAGTATAGAGAATTGGCATAATCCAGGTGTGATATCACCATGGCTAGGACCACCTGGATTAAAGCTTCCCGAGTAAGTAATTACAAAGTAATTACAAAGTCGAAGCCACATGATATGAGCAACAGAAAAGAAGTGAACTTGTTTGAGAGTGAAACATGTTCATCAGGTGCTTATATGGGTAAAATAAGATTGAAATACACTTTTGCACAAAAACTACATTTGCAGTGCTTTTTCTGTTTAAAGACGTAAATTGTTTTTAAAGGAATAGCAGAAAACATTGCCATTTTAGCTGTGAGCATGTAAATACACAAACTGAGAGCAATAACTGATGTTCTTCTGTGGTCAGAGAAAATGCACATTTTAAGCCTGAATCACAAACTGTATTTTGTGGTACTTAAAATGGTAGTCTTTTAGGACTTATTAAAAAATGCAATTTACAAATCTATGGGTGGAGATCTCCATCCCCGCGTTGGGGATTTTGGCACATTTAGGTACACGTTTTAGTATCAAATGGGACCGGGGGAGTGGTGGGAAAATTGGGAAACATTACTCAAAAATGGCTGGGAATAATTGAAACTTAAAGAGGGGTTTGGGAGTGGTATGCTATTACAAAACACATACCCACAAAAGAGTAAGACCATTGTAATTCACAAAATACACTTCTAAGGCTACAGCCCTAATGGTGCCTGTAAAAAAATGGAGTACAAGTTGAGAGGGCTGGGAAACCACGTCAAATAATATTAATGGTCCTTGTCAGGGTGAACCACTAAAACCACTAAATAAACCTGTGCTTAACCCGCTGGTTGCTTGACACAAAACAGTCAGGCTTAACTTAGAGGCAATGTGTAAAGTATTTATGCAGCACCTACACAGTAATACAATGACAACACAAGGGAAATCTCAAACTAATTTAGAAAAATAGAGAATATTTCTATAAAAAAATGACATTAAAAAGATAAAAATCCAATAAGTAGAACCAGAGGTATGAAGTTTTTATTAAAAATAGTACCAAAAAGTACAAAGCGCCAACCATGGTCGTAGTAAATCAGGTCAACGTCAAAAGTTAAGGCTGACCGGCAATTCAATGGCTTCTGCTTCGACGGTGAGCCTGGTTTCTGTCAGTTCTCTAGGCAGAAATTTGGCAAAAAGTTTCCAAGTCCCCCTTTTTGCAGTTTGAAGACAGGAAGAGAGAGTACACTCTAGCGCCAGCCCAAGGTTCAGGACCTAGGGGACAGAATTCACTCACACAAATGCCAGCAGGTCCAGTTTGAATTGGTTCAGTTGAAACTGGCCAGCTGGGCAGTTGCAGGGAGTGAGGGCTCTGGAAGCTTGTTGTGTCCCTATTGCTCAAACTGGAGGTCAGCCAACTTGGAGCCTTGGAGTCACTTCTGGGGTCCTGGTTTTAAGACAAGCTGGTCCAGTCTTCCTTCTCTTCTGGTTCTGTAGGCAGCAGGGCACGCTTTCTTCTGATTCTCAACAGGAGAGGTCTGTGGGGTTAACTTTTATGCCAGGAGCCAGCCTTTGGGTTGGACGCAAGGCTTTGTCCATCCCTAAACCAGTTCTGGTCAGTTTCTCCAGCCCCTTTGGATTTGAAGTCAGCCTCACTAGAGAGACCAAATGTTGCCAGGCTTAGGTGTGAGCGTCATTTACCAGTCACAAGGTAGGCATCCTTTGAAGCTCAGGAAAGGGCTGGCCACAGCCCCAAGGCCATCCAAGGAGTCCCCCTAACCCACGCAGAGCCCTTTCTCCACTCTCTGGGAGCAACATACATCTTATCACTCTGGAGCCATCAGGGGTCAGGTGACAGATTAACACCTGCAGCAAAGCCTTTCGGTTTTAAGCAGGAAAATGGCAACTATCTAAAAAAAATTGATTTACAAAGTAGTAATTTAAAATCCAACTTGACCATTAAGTTGGATTTTAAGTTGGATTAAAATGACTATTAAATGAGTCCATGGTGCATTTCTCTAGCTACTCCCAAAATTGATTTAGCCCTTATTAAATGTAATAGTGTAAACCAGTGTAACCTCGGTCAAAATTTCACCTTCGGTCATAGAAACTTTTCTGGAGGCTTTTTCTCTCAACGTCGAGCTGTCCCCGTTAGAAGGCCAATTTCAATGCAACATAGTCAGATTGCTTCTCTACAAGGCCTTAGTCAAATCCTGGAAGTCTGGAGCTCTGTAGCTTTCAGTCGGATGAAGCTGAAATCCAGGCTGGGTCGTGGTTGAAGATAGCCAGCTTGACTTTCGACGTCAAGCCGTTCACCTAATGGAGCTTTTGACAAAAAGTTCCCAAACTTCACCAAATGTCTGGATCTTCTTCCAGAAGGTCTCATTGAGGGTTCAACGTGTCCACAACACATATCCAAGGGTATGGAATCTTCTAGATGGTCCTTGTGATGTCTGGACTACAATTCCCACAATGTACCTGGCCAAATCCTTAAAAGTCCACTGGACGCAAACCAGGATGGGGACTCTTGGTGAACATGATGCAGGTGGGCTCTGTTAACCTGTAGCTTGCAGGGAGTCGACTCCTTAATCCTTCTTGAAGCAAGGGAATGTTCTTAGGGCTGTAGTACCAGATTATGCAGCAGTTGCAATCCTTCAGTGTGCAGTCCTTTCAGTGCAGATCCAGATTCCAGCAGGGCAGTCCTTCTTTTCCTTGTAGTTTCACACAGCAGATATGAGGAGCTATGCAGCTCTCCCATATTTATTCACAGTTTCTGTGCATCTAGCAGGGGGACATCCCTGACCAATGGGATGCAGGGTGCCACCCAGGTGTTTGCCCACTTCCTCCAAAGTGTGGCATATTCTTGTCCCAGAAAGCACTATTCTCTCACAATCCAACATGGAGAAAGTTTCTCCTTTGGGGTTAGATCTGGCTAAGCCAACCCACTGGTGTGGCTAAGTTTTACCAACACACCGCTTCCAACCTCCTGACTAAACTAATTACTGAGGTTCCTGTGTGGCTGGGGGTTACAGGATGTAAAGGTCAGCCTGTTCTGGTCCCAAACTGTAATTTTCCCTTTGAAGACCAGTTTGGCTCCCCGACCCTTTTCCTGCCTTTTGGCTTCTGCAGCTAAAGTTCTTCACCCACAGGAAATCCATTGTCCACTCTGACAGGACACTTCACACCTCATCAAGCAGCATTGGCTCAGCCTGGGAAAAGCTGGTCAATCTGATGAGGGCAGCTGGAATGCTTGATTTTGGCTCATAGAAAAGAAAGTTTAATAACTTAGGGGCTGATTAAGATGGCGGACGTACATACGTCCGCCAGCCACCCTATCTGACACGGGACCGCCCGACAGGCTGTCGGCTGTTTCGACATAGGCATCATGATGCGTCCGCCACCACGGCGGATGCAATGCCTATACTTTGCAGTGCGGCGGGTACTGCTGGCTGCAGCACCCACTGCAATGCAAAATAGGGACACCGGAAATATCCCTGCACTACGTGGCAGGCACCATGCGGTGCCTGGCACATGGTGCAGGGATATCTAGGAGGGCACCATCGGTGCCCTGTAGTGCCCATATCGGAGGTCCAGGAGGAGAAGGGGGGCCCGCTACGGGCCCCCAAAGTCACTTTCCGCCTACCTTTTCATGGCAGATTAACCGCCATGAAAAGGCAGGCAGAAAGGGATATTATAATCCCTACGGCGGTGCCTGGCAGGCACCGCCACCGCGGTAGGGAATACAACCCCCTCCGCCACACCGGAGGGCTCCAGGAGCCTGTCGGATGCGTAGCGGTTGGTCTCTCCACCCGCCACTTATTCACCCGCCATTGAAATATGGCAGGCGGATATCATGGTTCCGATGGCGGTAGGACCGCCACCGACGGGCTGTCGGTGGCGGTCCCACCGGCATCATAATCAGCCCCTTATTTTCTGTAATAGTTATTATAAATCTAACAGTCGCAAGTTAATGGATTTATCTTAACTATTAATTAGGTGCCTTGAAGTATATTTTTGGGTGGCTCCTGTCAATATTTATACTTAAACAAATATGTTAATGTTAGCCTATAGAGCCATTAAGTGTACTGGGCCTCTAAACCTACTTGCTCTATTATATACTAGGGACTTAAGCTAGGCTTTCAGTACCAAATATATTTACACCTAATTTGCATATCCTTATAATCAGAGCACTGGCTCTGGGTCTGGTAAGCAAAGCCCAGGGCGCAGTCAGAGTCAGTTATCACCAGGACCATGCAAAAAAATGTGGGTGATCAGGACAAAAAGGATGACTTTTCTCACACTACGTAACAGCAACATAAGAACTGGGGGTAGAAGATGCCTATTCGTTTAGTTAGGTAGTTACTTAACTGTATTCAGACGAAATATCGAGTTTGTAATATCGACTGACACAATTATCGAATTGTAAATATCGTGACACAGAAATATTGACAGCAGGAATATCATGGACAAGAATATCGATTTTAAGGTAAGTAAGTCGCTTTTTAAAATATAGAAGTCATTATTATCGTTTGCAAAAATATAGTTGCTTAAAATATCGATTTTTTAATCAGTGTTATGTATTTTAGTATATATTTTAAATGCATGTGATGTATTTTTTTGCATAAGTATTGTGTATGTTTTTCAATAAAAGTGTGAACTTTTCAGTAGTTATTAATTTTATTTCAATTAAATTTTGCGTTATTTAGTTCCGTAGTGGGTTGTGGGTTTATAGGGGAATAGGACGGTAAGTAATTTACTTATGTTAAATTAATGATTAGTTGTGAATTAATATTAATTAATTAATTGAAAAGTAATTATGGTAATTGTGCACATTTCTTTTAGGTGCGGGTTGTGGGGTTTATAGGGGTAAAGGGTGGGAAGTAATTTATTTTTAATTAATTAATAATTAGTTGATAATTAATAATAATAGTTGATAATTAAGTTTGTTAATTGTTTAATTATATTTTTTGGGGTGTGGGTTTTGGGTTTATAGAGGTAAAAGGTGGGAAGTAATGTATTTTTAATTAATTAATAATTAATTGTTAATTTATATTAATTAATTGATAATTAAATATGGAAATTGTGTAATTTATTTTAGGTGTAGGTTGTGGGGTTTATAGGGGTAAAGGGTGGGAAGTAATTTATTTTTAATTCATTAATAATTAGTTGATAATTAATATTAATCAATTAATAAATAATTATGTTAATTGTTTAATTACATTTTATGGGTTTTGGGCATATAGGGGTTAAAGGTGAGAAAGTAATTTATTTTCAGTTACTTAATAAATAGTTATACATTAATATTAATTAATTGATAATTAATTATGTTCATTGTTTAATTACCTTTTTGTGTGGGGGTTTGGGGTTTATAGTGGTAAAGGGTGGGAAGCTAATTAAATTTTATGAATTTTAATTTGTTTTTTAATTAATAATATTTGTTTAATTGATAATTAATTATGTTAATTGTGTAAATACATTTATGTTTTTTAGATTTTAGATGTGGGTTGTGAGTTTTGTGGTGTTATAGGGTAGGAAGTAAATAAACTAAATATATGTAATAAATAATGTTTTTGTTAATAAATAATTTCTAAATAAAAATATGTATTTGTATGAATTTTTTTTTAAATTTTATTTAATATAATATTTGTAGGTATTTGTGATGTGTATTTAACATTATAATGTGTTTTTATTTTTAAAATGTTTAATATTATATATATTTTAATTTTAATTTTCAACATATTTATATATTTTTTTATTTACTTTGTTTTTAAAATATTTTAATTTTTTTGATGATATTTTGTTTGTTTTTAATTTTGAACTGACTGGAGTGGGAATAGTGAAATTTACCCCTCCGCAATCCAACACTTTCCCTACTGTTGTACTGACTGGAGTGGGAATAGTAGATTTTATCCCTCTGCCATCCAACACTGTCTCTAGTGTTGCACTCATTGGAGTGGGAATAGTAATTTTCACCCCTCCACTATCCAACACTTTCTCTACTGTTGCGCTCATTGGAGTGGGAATAGTAATTTTTGCCCCTCCTGTATCCAACACTTTCTCTACTGTTGCACTCAATGGAGTGGGAATAGTAATTTTTACCTCTCCGCTATCCAACTCTTTCCCTACTGTTGCAGTCATTGGAGTGGGAATAGTAATTTTTACTCCTCTGCAATCCAACACTTTCCCTACTGTTGCACTGACTGGAGTGGGAATAGTAATTTTTATCACTCCGCAATCCAACACTTTCCATACTGTTGTATTGACTGGAGTGGAAGTAGTAAATTTTATCCCTCCGCTATCCAACACTTTCCCTACTATTGCACTCACTGGATGGGAATAGTAATTTTACCCCTCCGCTATCCCTCACTTTCCCTACTGTTACACTCATTGGAGTGGGAATAGTAATTTTTGACCCTCCGCAATCCAACACTTTCCCTACTGTTGTACTCATTGGAGTGGGAATAGTAAATGTTATCCCTCTGCTATCCAGCACTTTCCCTACTGTTAGACTCACTGGAGTGGGAATAGTAATTTTTACCCCTCTCAAATCTAACACTTTCCCTACTGTTGTACTGACTGGAGTGGAAATAGGTAATTTTATCCCTCCGCAATTCAAAACTTTCTCTACTGTTACACTCAGTAGAGTGGGAATAGTAAATGTTACCCCTCTGCTCTTTAACAGTTCCTTTGGTGTTGTATCAGCTGGAATGGGTGTAGTAAATATTACCTATGTGTAATCTACCACTTTTAGTACTGTTGCATTTAATGGAGGGAGATTTGTAAATGTTATTCTTATCAAGTTTTAATATTTCTGTGTTGCGCTAAGTGGGAGTAGTAGATTTTTTTTATATATTTACGTTTGCGTAGTTTTGTTTAAATTGTAGTGGGAATAGTATGTGTATTAAATGTTATGATTTATTTTTTATTGTTATAATTTACAATATTATGTTTTGTTTATTTTAAAGTATAATGGGGCCCATTAGGATGGCGGGTGGAAGCACCACCGCCGTGCAGGCGGATGCAAAAAGCACCAGTTACCGTCCGCCCGCCACAGCACACACGCCCGCCCAATTAGGATGTGAAAAGTCAGCCAAACACCGCCCGTAAGCCAGCTACGCCCTCCGCCATCAAAGTGCGCCCGTTCACGGAGCGGCGCGGCCTAATGGAGACACACCGCCCGACGAAATCACATACCGCCTGGCGGTCAAATTACGATGCCAGAACCAAACAGTTCCCCCGGCTAAGAGACACCGCACGTGAAAGCAAGGCGGAAAACTGAACGCACAGTACGGATAGCAAAGAGGCGGACCCCCGAGCATGAATCCAGCACTGCAGGCCCTCCCCATGCTCTACCTGATGCAGCACCCAGGAGTCAACGCACCGTGGCGACGCAGGTAGGCAGACACACAACAGGGGCACGCAAACAGCGCACACAGTGCAAGGGCGGGAAAACTGTATATGCCCCCCCCCGACACCCCTGCGTGGACACGACACATCCACCACTGCACACACACATGCGCACAACGCAGAGGCCAACGGCAGCGCAATGCATGCATCGCACACAAACAACACAGGGTCACAACCAAACACCACACACACCAGCACCACCCACAACGCACATGTCACGTGACAGCCCTGCCACAGTCATGTCCCCAACCGGCAATTCACTGTTGCCAACCTGACATCACACAAGTGACCCGAACATGTCAGTGACGTCACGCCAAATTAGGACACACCCCTGTGTGCAAAACACGGCGAAGCACACAGCGGCGGCAACATCACCCAGCAGAATATGGACCCCGTCGGAAAAAGGTACGCCAGTACCACACAGAAACACCGATGCCACCCTGCACCCAATAACAAGACATGCAATACGTAACATCAAAGATACCGGGGACAGACAACAGGTGGGACCAATTATAACACAAGGCCCAACGTATAGCGGAAACGCAGCCTGCCGCCCACACACGGGAGAGGAGACAGCACTGAATGACCTTCCATTCCCACTCTGAAACCACAACCCGACTAAACAAGCCGGAGACAACATTCATTGCACCAAAAAAGCCCAACACAGGCATGCAGAGGGAAGCGGCCACAGGGCAGATAGCGCATAACACCAAAGAACATTCAGAACGGAAAAAAGAAATGACAACACTCCCCCATGTGGTTCACATGCAAGTTATCTGGAAGGAGTCAGACACCACTGATCTTGACCATTCAGAGAAGCATGTGGGATGAGGGCCCGTGTCCTCCGCTTAAGCCAACATAACACAAGTCCTGCCTCCCTACGACCATTACAGAATTCCCAGCAACGTCGGAGGTTGCACCCTGCAGACTGCACAGACAGCCGGAGCACGCCACCACAGCGCCCTGCAGCAAAATGGCACTTGCACCACACCTACCCAACTACGCCGGACAGATTAAGCTGTACAAACATAACCTGATACAGATATTGGGATGTGACAATCTGGCCTTGCTGAACGTAAGTTACCGACTAACTTACCGCATCGCATTGTTCAGCTGCGTCATCCCCGTCTTCTACTGTCGGAGGTGTCCCTTCTACTATCCTGTGGATTTATGTCTCTCCAACCCGGCATGTCCAAGGGCGGACCTGCTACAACTATTCAACCCCCTGGACGTCCACGACAGGGTCTGTTCAGCCTATGGGGGCATGGCGTATGTGGCTATTATCGGACCCACACTGCAATGGGACCACTGTGCCTCCACACGACGGATAATGGATCACAGTTACATCGAATGTCATCCAACATGTCCCATCATGCTCCTACAAGGGACAACTCACGACCAACACCTTGACAGCCACCATCCGCTACATTGGATGGCATCCATGTCCACCACCAATGCCATGGAAGCCCTGCTGGAAGGTATTGCATACCTGACAACCTGTCAATTCGTCAGGCCCCGCCGCCATACCCCCAATTGAGCAATGATGTCCCACACCGTACCCATGCATGGCCTCCGCACGGACTGGGCAGTTACCAGTACAACAACTATACCATACAACCTGCAACTGACACCACACCATCAACTACACTGCAATGACATCGGATATATTCGGGACATGCACTCTGTTCCTCATCACATCCAGTAACTCTGCATGAACAGTGGGAGGCAGAGGCATGGGATTTGTGAATGGCAACCACATGGACAGAACTGCACGTACAACCATGCCATAATATGCATCCTGCGCCCATGAACATATGCACCGGTCAATGGACAGTAATCGTCCGGCTGTAGTATGTGAGAGCTGTCACCTCACCTCCCCCTGAGCTTCCGTGCCAGGACCTTTGCATGACCATTAAGATATAATGGGGTAACCCACAAAAGTCAATGGACCTGGGTACTAATTGATATAGAAAAACAATGGTCCTAGACTTATGTTAAATCTTAGTTGTCTGAAGCAATCATAGACAGCATAGGGTACATATACAGTTTAATTCAATAATGTACCGTTAACTTATTTAAAACACATTCAAATATATCCTCAAAATCCAAAAAGAAATCCAAAAAAGGCACACACAATTGTTTTTATGTGACTCGTATTTTATTCGGTCACTTTTCATACCATTTTATCATATTCAATGTTCAAAACAGAGGAGTGGTTGCTCCAAGGGAAAAAGTGAAGAAAGAAAGTGCTCGTGGAGTAAGATAGAATATATAAGAGGGAGATCCAATCAAGAAAAACAATGATTCATCATTATTTATATTACAATCTTATTAGTAAAACTGGTCGTGATTCATGATTGCACCAGTTCTACATTGAGGCCTGTCCATTAGTTAGTTCATGGTTAATCATTTTGTTATTTCTCAAAAAATGCGCAAACAACGTTTGTCTGTAAGCAAGTAGGGCTGGGATAATAACAGGTACAGGCCCCGAGTAGGGGAGAGTGTCGACGTTTCGACCCTAGTGCAATGAGGGCAGTTTATATCCTCTGCAAGCGGGTCTTCCTCAAGACAGAAAGGAGGGATGGGGGATGCGGGGAGCAACTGATCATGGGTGATGCACAGTTAAAGTGCCGCCCCTGGGTATAGATATAAAAGTCCGCAATAGAATTGCGGCTTGGTAACAGCAGTTTACCTTCAATTAATGGGTGAGAAAATCGCCCACAGCGTCTTAATACATCATCTTAGCATGGCCCGGGGGAATCCAGCTGGTCTGCTCGAGTGAACATATGCACCGGTCAGTGGACAGTAATCGTCCGGCTGTAGTATGTGAGAGCTGTCACCTCACCTCCCCCTGAGCTTCCGTGCCAGGACCTTTGCATGGACAACAAGTGCATCCACCAACAACATGACCCCAGCGACTGTGACATGTCCAGTAGCCACCACATCGCAACAACAAGTGGGACGCCGTTGCATGCACATAAGTCCATGCCCTGATGTCACCTCCACGCACGTGTGTATGAGTAACTATCACAGCAAACCTGTAACATGGAACTGAGATGCACTGTGCCCATGATGACAAGCGGACTGGTAGGCTAAATGTATACTGTCTGTGTCAAAGTCAGCAGCACCTCAGTAAGTAGCAAATGTACATTAGCACAGCAACGGCTAAGCAGTCGTAACTCTGAAGCCCACATCCCACAGTCAACAACTAATCACATCTACCCCTACACCCTATGCCATGTGTAATCATGCGGAGTATATCCTCCACATGCATTTTGCTGCCAGTAGTGTCCACTATACTGCATCACAGAGGACATAAGTACCAATACATGTGTAGAAGCAAAAATGTGTCTCTGCTGATTCATTTCACAAGTATGAATGAGAGAGGATGAGAGTGTGAGAAGTACACGGCAGTTGTGAGATGACCATGTAGTCCACTGTCATTGGATGTCAACGCAAATGAGTAGCACAATTGTGGAAGACACACATGTGTCATGTGAAGCGGGAGTCACGCATGGCTCAGGTGGGTGGGTGTGACGGGTAGGTGCGCACATGCAATGTTGAAACACGCTGTGTTGGGAGGATAAAGGAACAGTACATTGGCGCTCTCCTCGGAATTTGTAAAGACCACCTGTCTTGGGATGAATGTGAACTCGTGTGTGCACAACAGGCGGGCACACGATCAATGCTGCATCAAGTGTAGACGTCAGCCCACCCTCCTTGGACATGCCGGATACTGCTGTGCGTCCGCAAGGCTCTTGCCAAGGCACTCACATCCCCTGTCGACCAGGTGTATCCACAACATTGTCCACCTGCACAGGCAATCCAGGACACGGGATGGCAGTGGAGCATGGTGGGTGAGAGGTCATGGCACGCTCCTCCTGGTCACATCACGCAGGCAACACATCCCCAATGTGTAGTATGGCACAAGTCATATGGAAGTAGTGGGGGACGCACACATCACGAGCAGTAGTGACATCACGGAAGGTGGCTCGCACCATCCCACCCATTGCCTAGATCTCCACACACGTTACATGCCATTGCAACAGAGAAGCCAGCGCGTGCACAAGCAGCTCCGAGCTCGCCCCAGAGAGGCCAAAGTGTGAATGTGTGGGTCCATGAGCTCCAGTTGGACGCGGCCTGGGCCGCTAGGGCAGCTACAGCCTCTGTGTGTTGCAGGTGGTGTATCCGGACTGCGGAGCCTGTCATGCATTGTCAATGTTGCCCGGGTCTCGAGTCGGGGCACCACGCAGGTGGACGGCGTCCTGCCACATATCATACCGTGAGACAGACCACTTGTTCAACTGGACCCACACATACACTCCTTGGCCTCTCTGGGGCGAGCTTGGAGCTGCTTGTGCATGCGCTAGCTTCTCATGTGCAAATGCATATTGGTGTGAGTGAGGGGAGGCCATGAGGACAGTGTAAAAGATAACTGTTTGACTTTCAGTCAGTTTAAGGAATGCCCCTGATGTGGTCAGAAAAAGACGTGTCTCGTGTGTATTGCAACTAGTAGATAAGCCGATGACCTTCCCATGTCTTGCATGTAGCCCCGCACCCAGCCCCGCACACTCGACACATCAAAATGAGTACCAGCACCACATTCCTCCCATTCGAAGCACTGACTGGGGGTGACAACCATTGGACAGTCTTGTGTAGTCCACCCACGCGTACATGTGGGCCCTCCATGATCCATGTCACCTGCGGCAAAGTGATGTCATGGACAATGACGGTAGTGAGCAGAGCTGTCTGCCCCACGCACAGATGGTGCATCAGCTCAACAGACCCAGCACTGAGGGCAGCAGGGGTCACATGTGCAGGGGTAGCTGTGCCTGTTGTGAAGGCACATGCATATAGACAGCACATCGTCCAATGTGTAGTCTGCCCACATCTACAGTCCACTGTCAGGCGGACCTAGCAAAAGATCACAAGACAACACATCTGTGTGGGTGTACCCACTGTGACCAACACTGCGCAACAATCAACGTACCCGCCCTGTGCATGGCCCACCCCGCAACGGAGGTCACATTCAGTGCCACTATCTCACACACACATCCCTGTCACGAGGCATGGTGTGTCCAATAGACAGGACTGAGTGAGCACCCATCCGGAGAGTCCTGAACAGGAGACACATGTAACCCACTAGGCAGTCTGTGTTGTCACCTACTGGCATTGTGCAGTCAATGTGCAGGCCAAGCCTGCTGGGACTGAGAAGGGCAGCATGGCCCCAGCCTGACATGCACACGACCAACAAGTGCACTGAGACCTGCATTGCCAATTGGCTGGGTCACTGGATGTCTGACATGAATTTGCCATGTACCACCACTCATGAGGGACAGACAGGTCAAAGCGCCCGAGAGCACACATACCCATGCCACCTGCAGTCAGCATGGTGAGCAGTGGATGTTTGAACACCACAGGCTCTGACTCATAGTGCTGCGGATCAACGACATGTGTGTCACCCACATGCACCCACACACACACTGCAGCTGTCTCCCACACACAAATTTCGCAAGGAATAGCCATGTGCAGTGTGCGTGGAGCTCGGAATCCAGGATCTCCAGCTCCTCGCTGGTGAGTGGACCTGGACATGTCCTCAGCGTCATCGACCTGTAGGTGGAGAGGTGGCAGCAGCATGTGTTCTCGAGGGTGCCAGGCTGCAGTTCCAGGTAGATGTGGTAATGCCTGTCCCACTCACACACACATATAACCCCCTGGGTCAGTTACAGTGGGTCCAAGCTGCTGCAATCCGTGTACCATGTCTGGCAGCTTCAATTGCAGACGTAGGCCTGCTCCCAGCTGGCCCGGGACGCTTCCCTCCATAGTGGAACACGCAGGGTGCAACCGCGAGGGACATTGGAGTTGGCCGTAAGGGCCTGGACCATGGCGGGTACAGTCCGCTGATGCCATGTGCACCATACAGTATGATGTGCGCACTGCATCTGCAGGTGTGGCCTTGATTTGTGTGTGGGTGCAGGTGCACAATGGACGGGGCCACAACATGCTGTGTGCATAGGCAGGGACGGCCAGTGCTCAGCCTCCACATGTCTGTTGGCACATCATCATGTACACATTGGCATGGGAGCATGGGATATGCATATGCACATACATGCCATCTTTCACTATGTACATCTGCCACTTGGCACGTGCAATGTTACGTGTCACTTGTGATGTGTATTTGCAAGCACACAGCCGTGTTGGCATGGGGCCGTCAATGTGTACACCTGTCAATGTTTCTGGAGGTGTGATCCGTACAGTGCTGTACATAGGGTGCAGTGGTGACACCAATGACTGTCTCATATCCCCTCGTGCCACAGGTCCCACTTGTTTTGGCCGCTCAGCCTGTGTCCATAGCGTTGTTGGTGTGTGCCATGCTCACCCAGCCTCGGAAGCAGTGTGATGCACAGCAGCAAGTCATGTTGCCGCGGTGTTGCCGCTTGCCGAATATGCAGTATGTTACCATCAGCATGCCTTACAAGTCATTGAGGCCTAGATCCCCATGTGCATGCCCATAGCAATGGTGTGTGTCACTGCCCATTGCTATTGGTAGGGGACCTGTGTAAGTGTATTGTGGCTGTGCTGTCCCTACTTGTCAGCTGTTCTGTGATTCAAGTGCTTGTTCAGTCATTTGTGTTTTGTGTATGTGAATATGCCATGTGGCGTCTTGCTTTGACATGTGTCCACTTCCATCCTTCCTAGGCGGAGACCAAACATTCATCGCCCCTACCAATTGCTGTCAGATATGGAGGATGTAGAGGTCATCCGTAAATATCGTCTGGACCGACCCACCCTGCATCGTCTATGTGCCATGTTGGAACCCCACCTCCGTCCTGGCAGGGTGTATCCAACAGCATTCACCCCCACGGCTAAGGTGATGGCTGCACTGCATTTCTTCGCCACTGGGTCATTCCAACACACAGTGGGCAGTGGAGGTGGGATGTCCCAGCCCATGTTCAGCATGGTGCTGAGGGATGTACTGTCAGCTATGATGCTGTACAGGAACAGATACGTCCGATTCCCCAGGGCTCGTGAATTGGCGGCAGTGAAGGGTGCTTTCTATGCCCTTGGACGGATCCCCCACGTCGTCGGTGCTATAGATTGCACCCATGTTGGCCTTGTTCCACCACAGGCCACTGAGCAGCTCTACCGCAACCGGAAGCACACGCACTCCCTGAATGTGCAAGTGGTGTGCCTTGCGGACATGGTGATTTCCCACGTGTGTGCCAAGTTCCCAGGATCGGCACATGACGCGCACATCATGCGCAACAGCATCCTACCACGACTGATGGCCAATCTGCAACCGGACCGTGGCTGGATTGTCGGTGAGTATGTGGAGTAGTGTAGCGTGCTGGCTGTGCGATGCTGTCTTGTGTCCAGTTGGAATTGCAACGGTTCTCTGTGTCCCTCACACCCAGGTGACTCTGCTTACCCGAATGGGCCCTGGCTGCTCAGCCCATTGCGACGTCCTGGGGGCCCAGCTGATGTCCGCTACAATGAGGCACATGGGAGGACCAGACGTGTGGTTGAGCGTACCTTTGGCCTCCTCAAGTCCAGGTTCAGATGCCTGGACCGCACCGGGAGTGCACTGGCGTACTCCCCACAGAAGGTGTGCCAGATAATAGTGGCTTGCTGCATGCTGCACAATCTGGCTATTCGCAAGCAGATCCCCCTAATTGTGGATGACGGAGATCAGCCAGGGCCCCAGCCTGCAGACCAGGACAGCTCGAGTGAAGAGGACAGTGGAGAGGAGGAAGCTGTGAATGTGCGTCAGCAGCTCATCGCCCGCTACTTCACTTGACGGTGAGTGTCCATATACGACGGCTGATGTAGCTGTAGTTGTGCAGGTGTATGTGTGCTCTGTCACAGGGGCCTTTTGTTCACTGAGTGCTGTGTGTCAATGGTCCATGTCCAGGTTGGTATGCCACTGGCAGCGGCTGTAGCAGTGTGCCCTGTTGCTCTGTGTGATGTGTGTACATTGCTTGTAGTTGGTGACAAGTACTGTGTGATGAGTGTGTGACACACTCATTGAATGTACTCTTGTTCTGTTTTTCACCCCTAGGTCCCTACAGCCTCTCCTGTCCCATCGACATACCACACAGCAGATGCATTTCTGCTCATGGTGGCGATTGCACATCGTTGAATAAACCCAGGACACATGAAGCAGATTGTGTTCAAGGTGTATTTATTTACAGCGGTGACATGTGATTGTGTGCAAGGTGATGACAAACGTGGTGCATGCTGTGACAATTAGTTGACGGTCATGGCTGCGTGATGGTCAGGGTGTACCCATGAAGTTCCATGTCCACAGTCCAACAGACACATGCCATTCACATGGCAGTGTGGGGTAGGATCGTAGTACAAGTCAATGCAGTAGGTGGTCAAGGTGGCTGGCTGACTCACTGGCGTTTGGTGCGTGCGAAGTCCTCTCTGGACACCTGTTTCCTCTTCGGACGACCCCTTCCACGTTTGGTAGGGGGGGGTGTGTTGATGTGCCGCTGGTGGTGGCTGAGGAGTGCTCACTCGCTGTGGACGCAGGGGAACGCGATGCTGCACGAGCCTGCGCCACAGCAGGTGGTGGCGGAGGTGGTGTTGCTGGCCTTACTTGTGCCCTCACCACCACCACCAGCTGGCCCATTAGGTCCACAAGTTGGTCCATACGGGTCACGAATTGTCCCATATGGGCATCCATGGACCTCAACACCCCAAGGACCTCCCGCGTGTCGGTAGCCGACCTGGCCCATTGTCCTTGGGCCTCTTCATAGGCCCCAAGGACTCTGGCGATTTGCGGCAGGGCTTGGCTCCCAGGCTCAGATGGCGTTGGCCTGGCCCTGCTCCTCCTACCAGTACTGCTGCCACTGACCTGCCCACTAGCCACATTGCTCACCACGGTCCTCGCTCTGGCTCCCAGGGTGGAGCCTGACGGCCGTGCCACCGCTTGCGCAGGGGCTGTGGCCAGGGATGGCGTGGTGGTGGTGGTTGCGGCGGTGGTGGTGGCCGCAACGGCCGTGGCAGCAGGGGTCTGTGACTGGTCAGCAGCCCTGGGTGATGGGTTGGTGGGCAGGAGGGGCCCTGGGGAGCGGTTGTGCCCTGCCACTCCAGATGGGCCTGCTGGGTGGTCCGTGTCCGGAGAGGTGTCCAGCTCCTCTACATCCATGAGTCCGGGTCAGGGGCTTGCGGACTGGCTGTGCTGGCTGCTGTCACCCTCTCCAGCATCCAGCAGTTCGGCACCTGTGGGGAGAATGAGATGGGTCATTGTGTTGCACCTAGCAAAGTATGTATTGGTTGTCTGACATTCACAGTTCGTGCACTGTCGTGCACAGGTTTCCCAGTGGCGTGTGTGTGGATGTACGATGTGTGTATGCGTGGGCTAGGCAATGGGACTGTGTGATGTGGACATGTGGCATGGGTCGGATTAGCAATGCCGATGGGTGTGTGTTGCTATGCTCCTACATTTTGTGGCTCGGGTGTATGCGTACTCCAGGACCATCGATGATGTTGGGTTGAACGATGGTTTCGGGGGAAGGATGGAACGCTTAGGTACGCTGATGCCAAAAGGGGGTACAGCCCCCTAAACGATCTTGGGTTGAAATATGCTTTTGGGGTACATACTGTGGGTAATGGGTGCAGAACGTGACATGTGTTCTGGCAACATGACAGTGCATAGACAAAGGTGTGTGTCTGTCTCACATGCCCGGAATATCTGCTGACTGTTATCATTCATGGACATCACATTGGTAGCATTGTTGTGAGTTCGTGCTTGTTGTGTGCCACACGACATATTGCAGATGGGCCAAATCCTTTGTGTGCGTGCTGCCCTGGTACATGTGCATCAGTGCTGTGCTCTTGGGGTGTTGACTATATTATGTGTGTTGTTACTCGCAGTGTGACGTGCGCTTCAGTCACTGCAGGCCCTTGATTTGTCATGGGCAGGTATCTTTGCATGACTACTGTATGAGGGCCAGCTGTTCGGATGACATACCTTTCATGACACTGTGGCTGAGAGATGAGATGGATGATATGTTGAATGTGCATTGTGTGCCTGTGTGTTTCATGGGTCCAGTTGTCTTTGTGTGCAATATAGTGGTTCCAAGCTGTTACTTCTAGTACGGTCTGTCTTACGTGGGCGTTGTTGTACGATGTGTAGGTGACAGGCAGTGAGGACTACATGGACAGGACTTCGATGGTGTTGCTGATGTGTGTGATGGGTGGCACAGTGCCTGCCGTGTGGGTCTGTGCTCCAGTGGGACTTGTGCATGCAGACGTGGCTCCTTAGGTGTTGCTGTATCTGTGATGGGTCATGTGGGGTTTGACTCTGTTGAACATGTCCGTGTGCACATTGGTCTCATGATTGTGACTGGGAGCAGTGCTGCGTGTTCCTCTGCTACGTGACATGTCCCATGTGTCAGTCGTAGTACAGTCCTCATGCCTACAGACGCCCCGCCCTGTACATTTTCCCACCTACAGGTTGTTTCTCAGTGCGCAATGCAATGGATGCCACATGGTACTGGGAAGGAGGGGTGCTCCACCTTGCTGGTCTGTGGTAGTGGGGGCCTGGTGGGTGTTTTACTTCAGCTGTCCCCCCTCCGACCCAGTGTCTTTGTGTTCCGGCTACTTACCTGTTTCTTGTCGGTCAGTGCAGCTATGGCAGACACATGGATGTGGGGTGTGCTCCACCTTGCTGGTCTGTGGTAGTGGGGGCCTGGTGGGTGTTTTACTTCAGCTGTCCCCCTCCGACCCACTGTCTTTGTGTTCCGGCTACTTACCTGTTACTTGTCGGTCAGTGCAGCTATGGCGGACACATGGATGTGGGGTGTGCTCCACCTTGCTGGTCTGTGGTAGTGGGGGCCTGGTGGGTGTTTTACTTCAGCTGTCCCCCCTCCGAACCACTGTCTTTGTGTTCTGGCTACTTGCCTGTTACTTGTCGGTCAGTGCAGCTATGGCGGACACATGGATGTGGGTGTGGGAGTGCTCATTCTGGCGCATCTTGAGTACAAGGGGACCTGGTGGAAGTTGCGGTGCTGGCTGACTGTACACATGCCCCCATGGTTTTGTTAGTTGGTAGCTTTGGGCTGAGTGTGTGTGGGTGTCTGTTGCATGTGTGGGTGATGTCTTGTGTATTGTGTACTGGACATGGGGGTGTTTGTCCCTAGGAGCTATGGCATGGTGGTAGTGCATGTGATTACATAGCGGTGTGCTGGTATACGTTTGTTTGTACTTACCAGCCTCCACTCCCCCTGGTAATCCGGTGAGGATCTCCGGATGTATGATGACTCGCACCTTCTCCTCCCACGCCTTGAAGGTCTTGAATAGCGCGGGATTCCCTCCGCTAGTCCTGGCAGCCAGCTCTCGATTTTTGCTCTCCTTCTTCTTGACCACGCTTTTGAGGTCGTTCCACCTTTTGTTAATTTCTCCTCTGTTGCGTGGAACGTTCCCGACTGCATTGACCTGGTCTACGATCCTGCTCCACAACCGGTTTCTGGTGGATAGTGGTGTCTGTTGGACCTGGTTGCCATAGATTTGTGGGTGCACCTTGACGATCTCGTCGACCATGACCGTCAGCTCGGTGGAAGTGAACTTGGGCATTCTGTGTGATGCCATGGTGTGTGTTTTGGTGTTTGTGGTGCTGGTGCGGTGTGTGGTGTGTGATGTGCAGGGGGTTTGTGGGTCAGGTGTTTGGTGGTGGTGGTGGTGATGGGTGTGATAGGTGCGTGTCTGTGGTGGCTGCTGTCCTTTCTGTCTCGCTGTGTTGTGTGCTTTCGTCCTCAGTTTGTAATGTTGCAGGGGGTTGTGGTCTGTGAAGGGGCTGGTTTTGTACTTACCTATGTGGGTGTGTCATGATGGTCTGTTGTTTTCAGGTGTGTTGTGGCTGGTGTTCTGGGATTTGTTCTTGATTTTTTGGTCCGGGGCGGGTGTGTTTCCGGGATGTGTACTGTGTTTGGGTATTTGTGCGTGGGTTGCTGTGTGGACTTGTTGGCCATGTTGTGTGTGTTTGTTTTCGTCAGCGGATGGTTTCTGTGCATGGACGTGGCCGCCAGGGCTTCCGCCGTGTCCATTTTCGTCACTGTTGTTTGCGCTGGCGGGCGGTGTATTTGTGGATTTCCCGCGCTCATGTCGGTACGATCCTAATTTCACGGGCGGTGTCTCGGTCGTCAGGGCGGGCGGTTTTGGCTTGTCGTGCGTCTTTCCGTCCGTGGCGGGCGGATGGACTTAGACTCGGACATGGGCGGGCGGTATTTTCTGTTTATTTTCCGCCTCCGGCGGTTTTCGGTTCGCGGCATCGTAATTGCTCGGTCGGTATTCAGACGGTGTAGGCGGGCGGATTTTTGCCACTGTGGTTGATGGCGGATTTTTATCCGCCCGACATCGTAATGGACACCAATGTTTTTAATTATTAATATTTGTATTTGAAAAATAATTGTAACTAAATTTAAAGATTTTTAAATAGTTTAATGTTTTAATTTAGAATGGTTTGATTTTGATAGATTTTATTTTATTGGAATATGTATATATATATATGTATATATGTATATATTAGGTATGAGATTGGTAAAATAAGACAGCACTGGAGCCTAGATTTACTAAGGGTTGAGCAGGCACTGTTGCTTTGCTGCACAAGTTTGCTCTGTGCCCACTAACCATTTTAATAGTAAATGAGAGCGATGCTTTGCGTCACTGCCGCTTGTAAGCTTTCTCGTAAAATGTTATTAATGACCTGGCAAACTACCCCTTGAAAACTGCTCTAGATGCAAGTCGGATTGCTGTAGAAAGAGATGTAAGGTAAAATATATCACAACTTGTATTTAAGAAAGATATCTATGATTGAACCCATTCTATAAAATATTGAAAATTAAAGTTCCTTGTGGTATGTGGAGAGAGTGTTCTCCACCTCACTTTCTCCTGGGTGACTAAGTTGGAAGATGGGATAGCACCTGTTTTGTGGATTTAACAAATGTTCTATGATCAGATCAGGGGCCATATTGCACAAAGTGCCCTGAGAGCACAACGGTCGCTTGCGCCCGCTTTATTCGCCCCCTAGGGCACTTTGGTATTACAGAAGGGGCCGCAGAAGCTTGTGTGGCCCCGTCTGTAATACTGATAGCGCTGGCGCACATAAAGTGCCAGCGCTATCTTCAGGGGGTGTTCCTTCATTAGCATGGGGGCATGCCCCATGCAAATCAGGGAATCCCTTTGCCTCTTGCCCTATTACAGACACGGGCGTAGAGGCAAAGAAGCTCTCAGGAGGCGCACTGACAGTGCGCCACCTAAAAGGTGGTGCACGGCCAGTGTGCCCCCAAGAACAGCCCCCAAGAACAGCCCTCTGGAGGGATTGAAGGGGGTTCCATGGACCCCCAGACATCCCCTTGCAGGCGGGTGCAGTCACTGACTGAACTGGCCTGCAAGGAGCTCTCTAATCCCCTTTAAAAGTGCAGGCAGGTGGCGTCTGCACTGTGAAAACAAAGAGCGGCTTCAAAGCAGCTGCTCCGTTTTTCACATGAATGCGAGTTTTATATGAGCGCAAGTTCGCAGCTGCCCTGATGTCAGCACATTCATCATAATAATATGCATTCACCTTCATTGCACTGGGCGCCCCAGGTGTTCTTCAAGGTGGTATTCTGAAAAAAGTGACTAGGGGTAATGGGTTCAAGGTCACCTATTGTCCAAGCGATGTTTTGGAACTGGTGCTCATTCAAGATTCACAAGCTATGTTTATCAAACTGTAAGCTGCTGAGGGCTGTCAGCCAAACCACTGGTATTGTTTGGTTTACATACATACTATAAAGATGGGGACGAGGAATAAAAGGGAGTGGGTGTACTGCTTGGGTACGACAAACAAGACATTTTTGTTAATATAAAGTGCAGGCAAGGTGTTCTGCTTCGCAACCTAAATCATTCTCATAGTCTAAGGATTGTGAGGAGGCTGTGTAAGGATAAAGGTAAAAAACCATAGTGGCAAGTAATCACAGCATTGTAATCAATACAAAATAGTGCTTGTGTAAGTTTTCAGAAGTTCATGGACATGCAATAAATGACTGTTTTTCACAGAATGGTTGTTATGTGCTTGTTTCATGATGTCTGGCTTTTTACCTTATCTGAAGAGCCGAGAGGGGACATTTTTAGCCAGTCTCTATTTCCCAACATAATTTAAAGGCTGGAAACCTGCCAATGCTAAGAGAAGACTCTATGCTTTCAATCTGTATTTTTGACCAGAACTGCTGTGGGGGAAAAACACTAAACCCCAAAGCGTTGTTTAAATCTAGGGGATAAATTGAAAGATTTGCAATGTGGAGCATGGGCCGCTAGAACCTGGGGGGTGTGGGAAAGAATGGGAGAGAGTCCATACCTCGCAAGCAGACAGGTAAAGAAAAAGTACCGAAGGCTAGAACCCAAATGTGTGCACACACGTGTCCATACCGACACAGAGATAACAAGTCTGATCAGCATGACGTATAATTTTAGGGAACTTAACTACCCTGCTAAGCGGATAGGCAAATTACACAAACTAATGTTACTTATCACTAAAATAGGGGTTCAACAGGAAACCCACCTCGTACGAGAGGATCAGAAGCACCTGAGGTACAAAGTTTTTCCTACACAGTATTTCTCTTTCAGGTAAGAAGATAACTGGAGCATGAATCCTGATCAACCATAAAATCCCCATCCAGATAGGGTATCTAAAAGATAAGGAAGGCAGATGGGTAGAAATAAAAGCAGTGCACAATGAGGAGCCCCTTGTGATTTTATTAATATATGGTCAGAATCAAGGCCAAGAGCTGGTCTTAAGTAAATCACTCCTGGTGGAGGACTGCAATTTAGTCCCCCACCCCTTTATATGAAACTGATATACTCAATGTGAGTTTATCTGTATTATTCTGTGTACATTTTATTAATCAATTGAGAGGTGACTATATATTTACTTATATGGGAACCACCCGTATATTTAGCTGGTTTATAATAACTGTATTTACCTTAGAGAGAAAATTTATACCTTCCTAAGATGTACTCGAGATTTTTACTAATGCTAACTATATTTGCTTAAGACAATTCTGAATCAATGGTGGTCTAACTTGCAAACAGGACTAAGTTGCAGGCTTCAGTTTCATAATTGTTTGCCAGTCTCTTGTTTCTTCTCTCCTGTGCAGGTGTCTTATCATTGTGCTCACTTAGGGGCTCATTACGATGGTGGACGGAAAAGCATTCCGACCGCCGTGCTAGCGGGAAAGATCCGCCCGCAGGTACCGCGGCAAAACCGCCAGCCAGATTAGGATGCACCGCCAAAAACACCCTACCTCGGCGGTCGGATTCCAGGATTCAGCGGCGGAAAAGCTGAAAATCCGTCCGCGGCGGTCGGATTTGCTGCGGAAAGGCCAAAGACCGCTGTTTCCCCAGCAGCCAGGAACACATGGAGCTATCCGCAATATTGCCACCGCCATCCTCGATTGGCCGGATTCTCCGCAGCGGTGTGGTGGGCTGTTTGTGGCATTGTAATACAACCGGCGGTCGTAACCGCATTCCGCATGGCGGTCCCTCCCTTTTGGCTCCGTCCGCCACCGCTGCGGAAGGGGATTCCTGGCGGTTCCCGGAACACCGCAGCGGACGGGAAATGGGCTATCTTTGCCCATCACAATACGGCGGACGCAAAGACCGCCGATGGAGTGCGGAAAAGGGCATTTTCCGCCAGCACCGCGGATGTGCTTCCCCCGCCATCGTAATCAGCCCCTAAGTTAGAACAGGCTCATTGTTTATTTACTAGACTGGTAGGTAACTGCACCTTAATTAGAAGTTGGCATCAGATATGGGGACAGCGGTAGAGATCCTCCTGTACCAGGCAGACCAGACTGATGTTACATCCAAGGCTGCCCAGATAATAGCTTCTTTGTTGAGAATTGGTAAATTAGGGAGTCTATCTGTTGCCAGAGAAAACTGTCTTCAGATTGGTTAATTTGGTGGAAGCTGACATCTTCTTTCATGCTTTAATTGTGTGCTCTTTAGAATAGCAGACCACACCCTATCCTGGCTTTCACAAGGAGAAGACTTCTTCTCAATGCTGCTGATTTCCCTTGAGTAGAGTATTGAACTTCATGCTTGAGCCCTCATACTTTTCCCCTTGAACCTTAAACTTGGTTCACGTGATGCTTACACATTGTTCATACTATTTTCCCTTGCTACTTGGTGATATTATGCTTGCTGTATGTGATTCTAGTTTGCATCGTTTTCTTTACAATATGCGAATTCAGACTGCATGATCATTTAAATAAGCATGATCTTGCAATGTATGTTCTTCAATTTTGTTGACTGATTTAATTGTTAG
This sequence comes from Calotriton arnoldi, assembly GCA_963921515.1. NCBI lineage: Eukaryota > Metazoa > Chordata > Amphibia > Caudata > Salamandridae > Calotriton > Calotriton arnoldi. The sequence continues at coordinate 49,762 of CAWUFW010001834.1, read as the reverse complement.
TAAAACCCTTAAGGTTTGAACACCATCCTCTCTGTTGTTCTTGTGAAGTCACATTGTTTACACTGTAATTGAATTGTATTGCTGATATTAGCTCCATTCTTACACTTCAAGACAACAATCAAAGGTCCATGCAACCAGTGGGGGATTCTCTTTGATGATTTTAATAAGCGATTGAGATTCAAGAAACCCCACTCTATCACTGCCAATAGTGGCATGGACAGTACCCCCACTAGGAATAGGTGGGAATCTAAACTTCATAACGAGTCGATATCTAGGAAGGATGCAGAACAAATTGGGAGGAACATCATTGATCTCCTTTGGGTGTAGGAAACTTATAGAAGAGTTGGGTTGGGTAGATAGCTGGATAATCCGACATCCGTTAAGCATTGATTTCTCTCATTATTCAGCTATGCATTGGAGCTACACTCACATAGATCATATGTTACTGTACAAGCAACTGCTCCCAAATGGGCAAGACATAATACAAGACCTCATCACACTGTCAGACCATGGCCCAGGTATGTGCATACTTCATTGATTTAGTACGAACTTACAAAGGTCAGGGGTAGTGGTGGCTCCAAGACTCACTTTTAAAGAATGCAGTAGTCATATACACCATAAAGCAAAGGGTCTCAGACGATGTCACACATAATTACATGGGCGAGGTCAAAGCAGAGGCAGTGAGGCTTAAAAATATGAGGATTGCTTTGATAAACATGAATAAAGACAAGCTCAGGGAGTTGGAAATGACCCACAAATGAACACAATCCCAAAATATTTGGAGGAAGATCACAATAGAGTGGAGGAAGATTAAAGCCCTGGAAATAGATTAGGCAAATTACATCTTTAGACAACTAGATCAAAATGACTATGAAGCGTGTGTCAAGTGAAAAGCTACATGGTAGCAAAAAAGGCGAAAATGATAAAGAGAAGGCTAAGGGGTTGATTCCGATTCGGGCCGGAAAAAGCACCGACCGACTCGGAGCCGGAATTAATTCCGACCGACACGTACCTGTGGCGCCCGACACGCCAAGTACGATGCAAGGCGTGCAAAATCCGACCGACACGTACTGAACCCAAGCCGAACGACCGAGCCGCACGGAAAACAGCAATCCGGCCGGAAAGACACGCGAATCGAACCGACCGACACGCACCCGGAACAAATCCAACCGAAACGTACACGCGAACTCCAAACCGCTAAGTACGATGCAAGGCGCGAAAACCACGACCGAGTCGTACGGAGGACAAGCCGTACGACCGACACGCATACAAAACCGAGCCGAAGTAACACAAAACACCGCGACCGACGCGTACGCAGCATAGAAAACTGCACAAACACAGCGTGAACGAAACGGAGAAGACCGTACGAGACAAATGCAGGGTCCGACTCGGTCACAAGAACGTTTCCAACATGCACAGAAAGTACTAAGGAAAAATACACAAAAAAAGGCCAAACAAGCAATTACAAAGCCAATAAATACTGGGGGGTGGGGACAGAGAACAAAGACACACCCACAACTCCACCCATATAAAGGACACAAATCCCAACCATGATCCTTTGCAAATGCTATTCTACTGCCAGCACTCAACAGACAGCAACCACACACCCACAGCTCATCCCTCACACAAGCCACACACCATCAGCACACCAACAAATAGCTACCTCACATACACCCAGCAAAACACACACTCACACACCCTCACCTGCACACCAACACACACATCACTCACCATCACCACCCATCACCATGCCCCCAAGAAGAATCACAAGTTCCTAGATTGTGAATTGGAAGTCCTGGTAGACGAGATCCTCAGGGTAGAGCCACAGCTGTTTGGCACACTGGTCTAACAGACACCCATCTCCCAGAAAACCAAGATGTGGGAGAGGATCATCAACAGGGTGAACGCACAATCACCATGTCTGCGCACAAAGACTGACATCCAGAACAGGTGGTATGACGTGCGCAGGAGGGTACAAGAGCTGCTCAAGAAGGACTACCTCCTGAGCCAATACACCGGCAGTGGCCCTCCTGCCAAGCCAGTATACCTCAGGCCCTGGGAGGAGAAGGTGCGGGCCATCCTTCCGCCAGTGAGCGTCTATGGACTAGAGAACATCCCAGAGCCTGGTGAGTACACAACAAATGTACACAACATTCTGCCACAATACACACACACATCACTGTCAAGGAGAGAGTCAAACCATGCACTCATAGCAATTACACAGCAACCAGAACAGAATCATCCCAAAATGTGTATGTCAGTTAGATAAACACAACACATGCCATCTCAAAGTTACATTTAACCGTGTCATCACATGTACAAACACAACTACAACTACAGCTAGGCAGTGGCACAAATAGAACTAACAAACACATCCAGACATGTAGCCACCACTACAACACCAACACACAGTGAAGACCACTGAAAGGAAGGAATTCTGTGTATGCTGGGCAAGTCAGTGTAGCCAATAGCATCATGGGAGTCGTAGTCACACATATTGCTCACCCCCACAACTGTCCCATCAACACCACCATGAACCATGCGCACATCACAGGGAGTGGAAAAGGACTCACAAGATGGCTGACACTGGCTACTGCTGTGGGGAGCACAAGGCCCTGCTGGCAACTGTGCAACAACCAACAGCAGGACACCACTGACTGACATCCTGAGAGACAACTTCCACTCCCTGCAATGGAAGCACGTTCCATGGTGGGATATCTGGCTGGGTGGAAAGGAGGACTCGCAGCACTGATCATAGTCACAAGCACCTCCCCTCACACACCCCCTCAACACAAACTCCACAGAACCCACCTGGGAGAATGCAATGCCTCACATCCTAACTCAAGATCCCACAAAGAACCACCACCCTGGGTTATGTTGTGTGAAGCACAGGGACACTCTTGGGACTTTTAGCCAAACAACTGCCAGGACAACACTCCCAGCCATCCTGTCAGCACAGGCAGCCCACCCCACAGGGAAGCAGAGTCAAAAGGAAGGAAGCATGGGCATGCTGGGAGGGGGTGGAGGCAATAGCATGATGGGAGTAGTAGGCACAGATATTGCTCAGCCTCACAACTGGCCCATCAACACCACCCTGAACCATGCTCACATCACAGGGAGTGGAAAACGACTGACAAGATGGCTGACACTGGCTACTGCTGTGGGGAGCACAAGGCCCTGCTGGCAACTGTGCAACAACCAACAGCAGGACACCACTGACTGACATCCTGAAAGACAACTTGCACTCCCTGCAATGCAAGCACAGTCCATGGTGGGATAACTGACTGGCTGTGTGGGAAGGAGGGCCGGCTGTCAACCAAATACAACCAATGCAGACCATGTTCACACCCCAACAAATACATAGAAATGCCCAAATAATGCAGGACAATGTGCTACACCAATATCAACCCCTGACTGTGACAACTTAGGACAATGCAATGTACAGGTCCGCACCCAGAGGCACAGTCACAACTGTCAGGTGTGTCAACCATTGATGCCTGCAGAAACATAACATACATTGTGTGTGTCTCCCAAAAACAGGTGATGATGGGGACACAGCAGCAGACGCTGAGGAGTCCCAGTCCCAGGCTCAAGAGGATGCGGAGCTCACTGGTGTCGTACAGCCTCTGCCCTCCTCGGACGAAGACGACCAACCTGGCACCTCCGGTGCAAGTCATCATGCTGCACCAGCAGGACCACCAGCTGCAGCACCAGCAGGACCACCAGCTGCACCCCCTGCACCCACCCCTCCAACGACTGTCACCACAAATACCATCCCTGCCGACATGGACAGAACAAGGAGCACCACCAGCACAGGGACCCTGGACCAACGTGGGGCCATGGACACCACCACCACCACCAACCCCCAAGGGGGACCAGGGTCATCTGTGCGTGCCACTGCACGCACTGCACATGTCGGCAGGGGTGGTGGGAGGGGTGGGAGACAGAGGTCGCTGCTTGCAGAGGTTGCTGGTGTGCATGATGACCCACACTGGTACACATAGCCGATGTGTACCAGTCCAGCACCGGAGATCTCAGCCAGGTAGTGGGGCTCCTCAGAGACATGAAACAGCAGCAGGCTGCCCATCATGCCCGCTTGGACTCACACATGTCCCGCGTGGAGTCCAAGTGGGACGCACTGCAAGAGATGACGGCGGTGCACAGGGACATATTACAATGCCTCCGCCAGATGAACAGCAACCAGTCCACACCTCCCTGTGTGCCAACAACATCTGGTGCTAAACAAACTGCAACTGCCACAGGGAGGGAGGATGACTCTGGCGGAGAGTCCCCTGCACCACAGCAGCCTGTACTTGAGGGCCCCCCAAAGAAGAGGGGTCGTCCGAGGAGGGGCAAGTGAGAGGCCGATGGCCAAGTGCAACCCCCAGGAAGCCTGAACCTGTTCTGGATGTTCACCTTTGTGCACAAACTGTTCACCCTGTTGACGGCAACACAACTCCCACACATGACATGGGGAGTACAAGTTGGACCAATGTCTCAGACAACTGTGGCCCCGATACTGGGGATTTTGTCTACCAGGACTTTCAATTCACCTAGGAACTTCTGATTGCAAGATATATGTACAGCACTAACCATCCTAGGCACTATTCACACAAATGTATCACAATAAACACACTAATACACCATACTTGCCTCTGTTGTGATTCCAACGTGGGTGCTGTCATGGGGATGATGAACTGCAAAATTACACTGTGTATGCAAACTGCAACAGCAAGTACAACACAGGCATGTGAGTAAAGGCAACGTGACACATATGAGGGAGACACACCACCAGGGCTACACAACACATACACACCTAGGCCATCTGACTCATTGCCTACACTGATGTTGCCAGGGAAGACGGTGCAATGCACAGACACCACACCTATTCCCAGTTGTAGTCAAGTAGCCCACAGGTGCAGTAAGCAAATGGCAGTCAAATGTGTGACCACAGACAACGCACATCACAAAGTGAAGCACAGGTTTATTACACAGTTGCAACATGTCGTAACCACTACAGATGCAAGGTAATCCCACCTGGCAGCGGGCACACAGTCAACAACTGTAGAAGGAAGGAAGTCCATGGGGTGGCGCACATCACCTGTAGGGACACAACAGCTACCACCCTGGAAGTACAATCACGTCGTCGGTGGACACAGTTGACCAAACGAATCTGAAAGTACCCTGTGAAGGACAGAAATGACACACAGTCAAAAGCAATGGAGAACAGGACAGAACAGCAAAACTCATGCACAATACATGTTACAAGATACCCACCCAGAACCAAGTTAGCATGTCAACACTGTTGGGGAGTACAGACCACCTGTAAGCACACATCGCTACACACATCCAGTCAAGTAGCCCATGGACACACTCCAACAGCACCAGAGCACCACCTACACATATCATGCCAACTCACATCATTGACATGACACCTCAGGATACTCACATTCAGCTAAAGAAGTTGGTGATGAGCTGTGTGCGGACATCACCCTCATCATCATCATCACTGGCATCGTGGTCCGGTCCAGGCCAGGATCCTCCACAGGTGGTGGATGTTGGTCATTGTCATCCTGGATGAGAGGCAACTCCTTCCGCACTGCCAGGTTGTGGAGCATGCAGCAGACGATGATAATCTTGCACACCTTCGCTGGGGCATATGGGAGGGACCCTCCTGTCTTGTCCAGGCAGCGGAAGCGGCTCTTCAGGAGACCAAATGTCCGCTCAATCACTCTCCTGGTCCGACCATGTGCCTCATTGTAGCGCATCTGGGCTGGTGTCACAGGGTTCCTGAGGGGTGTCAGCAACCACGGCATGTTGGGGTATCCCGAGTCACCTACGGACAGACAAGTGCACATTAGCTGACTTGGAAAAGTGGGCGGAATACTACAGATCAGATCACACACAATGGCACAAAGTCAGTACACACCGACAAGCCAGGCACGCTGGTTCTGCATCTGTGCCATCATCCTGGGGATGCGACTACTCCTCATCACAAAGGCATCGTGTGCTGAACCAGGGAAACGGGCACACACGTGTGTGATGGTCATATCTGCAAGACACACCACCAGTGCATTGACCGAGTGGTAGTGCTTGCGGTTACGGTAGGCCTTCTCCTGGGCCTGTGGTGGTACCAAAGCCACATGTGTCCCATCAATGGAGCCAATGACATGCGGCATCCTCCCCAGGGCATAGAAGTCACTCTTCACGTCAGTGAGTCGTTGCAGTCTAGGGAAATAGATGTACCGGTTCAGGAATAGCAACATTGCCTCCAAAACATCGCGGAGCACACGGCTCAACATGGTCTGTGACATCCCACCAGCAGTCGCCACAGTATGTTTAAAGGTACCGGTGGCAAAGAAGTGTAGGGCTGCCATCACCTTCACCTTGGGGGTCAGCGCTGTAGGATACGGCCGGCCAGGCTGCAAATGTGGGACCAACTGCACTGTCAAATCCTCAATCAGCTGCCTGGTGAAGCGGTACCGTCGGATGCTGTCCCGTTCCACCATCGTTGCCAGGTCTGGGAATGGTCTATGGACAGCAGGAGCCCTGCAGTGCAGAGGAGAAGAAAGCAAGATTGTCAGTCACCCCACATATGCGGCATTGAACACACTCAATATCACAACATACATCATTATGAGGCACAACTACATGAAGTGTGTTGGTACATATATGGCCAACATCTGTCATCACGGTTCAACAAGTGGCATCAATAAGTCCCAGGTTGGCCCATTGGATATCATGAGGCTGTGTCACAGTTCCCATCTCCTGCTGCCGTGTCACAATCACCCCCCACAGTGACATGTGAGGACAGATGTGCCCCAGGCATCACAGCTCAACGACAGGTACATTCCCAGGGACCCTGTATTGCCACATGGACACTGGCATTACATGGAGTATCATGTATACACCACAGCAAAACAACCATGACCCCCACAGGTAGTGGTCCCACTTGCCACTGCAGGACAGACATGGACGTCTGTGACACACACACGCACAACATCAAAGGCCATGCACACACAACGTGGATGTGGAGACTGTCTCCCATTGTGCACATGAAATCAGAGACATTGTAAACACTACATGCACACAGACTGTGGAGGACCATCACTATTGTGCCACTGGGACACCCTGGCTCAAACATACCGTCCCACATGGGACTCACGGGGTATGTGACATGACATACACATACACCACCGTGAAATGTGACCATGGCACATGCACAGATATGAACAGTTGCACATCACAGTGGTCATGTACACGTAACACCCAGGATCCTGTCCCCATGAACACGTGCACAGCCTGGGGGTGGCTGCCCCCAGGTGACACCCACAGGACAACATGTACACCAACATACACACAATAGGAAATGCAGCCTTACATGCCTTATGATACAGTTTGGACAGGCTGTCGTGTTGTAGGTGTGCCCCTCACTCCCTGGGAGCTATCTGTGGCTGGCATATGTTCATCTGAGACAGGCATGGTGACATATGCCAGTCACTTGTACAGGGATGCATTGAACAGCAATGGACTGATCGGTGCCCCCGGCCGGCCCATTGCATTCAATGTGTGCGGGTACGCGTTGTACCCCTGTACGTGTTGTACCGCAATGGACCGATCGGTGCCCCGGCCGGCCCATTGCATTCAATGTGTCGGGTACGCGTTGTACCCCTGTACGCGTTGTACCGCAATGGACCGATCGGTGCCCCGGCCGACCCATTGCATTCAATGTGTGCGCGTTGTACCCCTGTACGCGTTGAACAGCAATAGACCGATCGGTGCCCCGGCCGGCCCATTGCATTCAATGTGTGCGGGTACGCGTTGTACCCCTGTACGCGTTGTACCGCAATGGACCGATCGGTGCCCCGGCCGGCCCATTGCATTCAATGTGCGCGGGTACAGCGTTGTACCCCTGTACGCGTTGTACCGCAATGGACCGATCGGTGCCCCGGCCGGCCCATTGCATTCAATGTGTGCGGGTACGCGTTGTACCCCTGTACGCGTTGAACAGCAATGGACCGATCGGTGCCCCGGCCGGCCCATTGCATTCAATGTGTGCGGGTACGCGTTGTACCCCTGTACGCGTTGAACAGCAATGGACCGATCGGTGCCCCGGCCGGCCCATTGCATTCAATGTGTGCGGGTACGCGTTGTACCCTGTACGCGTTGTACCGCAATGGACCGATCGGTGCCCCCGGCCGGCCCATTGCATTCAATGTGTGCGGGTACGCGTTGTACCCCTGTACACGTTGAACAGCAATGGACCGATCGGTGCGCACCCATTGACAATGGCCTAGCCTGGCAACGGACGCGTTTTCGAAATTCGAACGAGTCGGTTGCTGGAAATTCAGTTGGTCACCCACAACAATGTTGCAAAATCATGTATGTCATGAAGTTGAAGATTTGAAGGATGCTGTGGGCGTGTATTGGTGCTGCTATTCCATGGATTGGCCAGATTCAGAAGATGCAAACGACTTGGACCTATCACTTTGGACACATGGGACAGTATCTGCCTCTCCAGCACATATATATTGCTGGCTGTTCCCCTGAGAGCTCACTTGCCTGCACTACATGCTCCAGGACGACATCTGCCACTGCACTGCTGCTGTCTCTGCCCCCTCTGGACCCTGCAATGGCACGTACTGTGGAGAGAGCCCCAGCCTTCAGCCTTGAGGAGAACCAGGCCCTGCTGGACAGCCTACTTCCACAGTACAGCAAGCTGTATGGGACACCAGGGGAACAGGTGAGTGTTCTGTGCACTGCCTTTCTGAATGTGCATTTTGTCTGACTAGCAAGGCTGAAAGTCTGCACGCCACTGGCTAGCAGGCTCACTGAGTAGTTGTCACCCCCCATAGTGTGTAGTGACATGCACTGGACAGGTATGGTGCAGTGACAGTGCATTTGAACAAGGTTTTACTTCCCATGCAATGATACCATGTAGTGACTTCTGGCAAACTGTCCATGGGCAGCGTTGCACTGCCTGTGTACATCATGTGCCCCTGTGATTGAGACATGTATATACAACTGTGTCATGCACGGATATGTTGCATGTGTAGTAATGGCCTTTTCACTTTGTCATCCTCACAGGTTAATGCCCATCGGAAGCAGGAGATCTGGAAGGACATCGTCCAGGCTGTCCGGTCCGTGGGGGTCTACAAGTGCCGGATCCGCAACTGCCAGAAGAGGTGGCAGGACCTTCGGGGCTGGACCCGGAGGATTGCACGGGTCCAGCTGAAGCTGTCACCTCCTCGCAGGAGGGGCGGAACACGGACCCTGACCCCCCACATTCTCCAGATCCTGGCAGTGGTGTGTCCAGACCTGGATGGGCAGCTGAAGGCCAGACAGCAGCAAGGAGGGGGTGAGTCAAAGACTGCACTGTGAACTCTGTATTACATGCTATGTGCCCTCCTCTGGCCTGGTTAAACTGCCACAGTACAGCAGTCATGTTGTCCAGGAGCCATGTCCCTCTATTGTGCACTGCCCACTCCTCATCTGATACCCAGGTGTGGCCCTTACATTCAGGGAATTGTGTCACTTGGGACTGTGTCCTTGCAGTTTGCTTCACTCAAGGTGGGGGACAGCATCTGTTTCCCTAACTCTGTTGTGGGCATCATGGGTGGGTCCATTGTTCACACAACGCCTGTGTTCGGACATGTAATCTGCGTGTTGCTTTGATATGCGGTCCACTTGCTGAGCTGAGCCACCACATGTGCCTGGGGTATCTGGCACACACCCATGCAGTGGGTGGGAACAATGTTTGGGCCCCAGGAGTGTGCAGATTACGTGTGTCACACATACATAGCCAGCTATCCACTGTCCAGGGCTCATCCCTCATTCATGTGGGGCAGGACAGTCATGCCTACTCCAGGCCATGCAATGCACTCTGTACTTCCACTCCCGTGTATCAGCTGACACATTGTGCGCAGTGATTTGACCCCTCAGGTGTCTGCCTCTGTGTCAGTGTGCTGTGGATTTGTTGCCAGGACTGCTGGGGTGTTTCTCGGTAGGGGCTCAGCATGCCACTGGAGATGTGACCATAGGAGACGATACTTGTGTGTCACATAGGTGTTTGATCAGCTGCCCGTGCAGACTGGGGTATGCGAATGTGAAGTTCAGGCAGCTGTTTCCCATTCACAGCAGATTGTGAGGGGCTCAGGTTCAGAGGGTAGTGTCACAGGTCTCCCATATGTCCAATCAGTATGACCTGGACAGATGAGGGTTAAGATGATGTGTTGTGTGGGGGATGTACATGTGCACTTGTGCAGCTCCAGGACTTGCATTCCCCATGACCTACTATTGTGACACAGTGCAGAGTGTTGTTGTCTGGCTCCCAAGTCATACATCACTGAGACAGTGATGTATGACTTAGCAGTCATGCCTCTGCCATGGCATGTGTCTACTTATTGGTGATCCTGCAGGGGAGTGACATGTGCTACATGCACACCATTGTGGCGATGGCTATCAGGACATGGGTGCATCATGGTGTCTGTCGCTGGTATGCATCACATGCATTTCCTATTTGACTCTGGGCATCCCTTTCATCCGGAAACCTGTACTGACTCAGTGGCAAGAGTTGTGATGTGTGCATGTCCACATGCTACACCGTGTCCTCTGCACTGTCCAACTACTGTGTAGGTGGTGCATGTGTCCACACTGGGGTGTTGCTATCCAACAGACACCAGACAGATGGGTGCAAGGCCATGTGGGATGTGAGTGCCATGGTTGGCATCAGACTGACAATTGGCTTCTCCTGTTCAGTTAGGGCACTTTTAGCAATGTTCAACTAATGATGCCAGGGCTTGCTCTGTAATGTGCTGTGCTCACAGTGGTGTGTGCGTTTGGTGCAGGTGACTGATGTCTGTCTGTTTCCCCATTGTTTGCAGATACATCCACGGCCACGGAAGGGGACAGCTCCACGGACCAGGAGGAGCCGGAGAGCCAGACTGGGTCAGCAGCCGAGGAGTGGTCGGAGGGACCCAGTGGCACGGAGGGCGAGGGGAGCCACACCGAGGAGTCCTCAGCACCATCCACCTCAGCTGAGGACCACAGCAGCTCGGAGGATGACTCCCTTATGGAGGCGGGTGTCAGCAGCCACCACACCCCAGCTAGTGTTTCTGTCCCCGCCACCACCAGCACCACCACCGCCCTCCCATCGGCTCCCATTCCCCAGGTCCGTGGAGGCTCCCATGTTCGGGAGCGTGTCTCCTTTGGGCCAGGCACCGCACCCCCTGCCCCTGTGTCCCCTGCTGCCCTGAGTGAGGAGTCGGTGTACCTCCTTTGCCAGCTCCATGTAGGGCAGACAGCCATGCTGAGTGTCCTCCATGCGCACACCGCTCTGTTGACTCAGCTGGTGTCGTTCATGGAGGGCATCTCATCGGGCATGTCTGACCTACACAGGGGCAATAGGTCCATGGACTCCTCCCTGATGGCAGCAGTGTCCCTCCTCAGACAGTCCCTCACCCCTCCTGCCTCTGCTCCATCCACACTCCCCAGCACCTTACCCGTCCCAAGCACACACACACCGGCACAGGCACACACCAGCACACACACATCCAGCACACAGACACACACGCCACAAACAAAACGCACACGCACGCACAGTCAGGGGACTGAAACCAGACTCACAGGGGATGGGGCCCTGGAACACACACACGCATCCACGAGCACTGCGCAGTCCTCAGTTGCCTCTCCCTCCAAAGCACCCTCCCTTGCCTCACCTGCAACCCCAAAGACCCAGCGGCTCTTCCTCAGTGACCTCGGCCTCTTCCCCTCCGATCCAGCTGATACAGCATTCAGGGGGAAGAGGAAGCCCACCCACACGGAGCAGAGTGCCCCTCGCCCCCGGACACCCTCCCCCAGGTGCAGACAGACTGAGGCCCCCACCCGCAAGTCCCCCGGAGTCATAAGAGCAAGACCCCACCACCACCCTGCAGCTCAGGCACCAGGTCTCCTTCCTCCATCCCTCAGGCCCCCACTCCACAGGTGCCCCCACCACACCCTGCCCCAGGTTCCCCCACCCACAGATATACCATCCCCAAGAGGATCCGGCCTTCTCCCCCTGCCACTTGCTCTCCCGGCACCACACCCCCGCTGCGCTTGTCTGTGCCACTGATGTGGTGAGGGTGTCCTCCCCTCTGTCCAGCCCACCTTGCCTGTTCCCCATTCTCCTCCCCTGGTGGTAGGCACTGCAGTGGAGTCCACTACCACCCTGTCTGACTTGGGCACTGCAGTGGCGGACCTGTCCACTCCATCTGCAGGGTCCACTGCAGTCGTGCCGGCACCCACAACATCTGAGTCATGCCCCCAGTTGTGCCGGCACACACCATGTCAGACACCTCCACTGCAGTTGTCAGTGGCTCTCCAGCACCCACCACCCCTTCCCTGCCTCCTCCTGGTGAGCCCTGATCCTGTCCCTGCGGTGCCTGGCCTGCCCCCCGGTTGCCCCTCCTAGTGGATTGTCCCTGGTTTTGTGCAGTGCAGGCATGCGTAGGGTGACATCTGCCACTGTCACCCTGTTTGGACTTTGACAATGGACTGGCCATTGGCCTTTGTGTTTTTTCTGGACTTTCACTTTTCAATACACACATATGCTGAATAAAGCAACTTTCTGTTCTCTAGTGCTTATGCTTCTGATGTACATGTTGTTGATGATGCTAACCATGCCCTTGCTGCAGTGATGGTGATATTTGGTCTCATGATAATGAAGTGTTACTGTGCAGGAACCCATGTGGTCCAGGGGGAATGTGTCCTATCCTGTGGTGTATCCATGTCATCCATAGCAGCATCTGAGGGTGTCATGTGTTCAGTATTTGGCAATGGGATTTCCTACTTACATTAGCAATTTCACATCTGTGGCTTCCACCCCTGCACATCTGTTGTGCCTGCCATTGTTCAATTCGTCTACTTCCCTGGCCGTGTGGCCATCTCCAGTGGACATGCAGGTTTGGGCATCAATGGGGAAGGACTCATCTGTGTTGTCAGTGCAATATTGCTATACAAGTGTGTTGGATCTGTGCTGATGATTTCGTTGGCACTTCCATGACCAGGCTGATGTGACAGGAGCCTTCATTTGGTGCTAATTGTTGATTGTGTGACCAAGTGCTCAGCTGACATGATGGGGCCCTACTGAGGCAACATATGGCACAGCTTTCCTCACACAGGAGTGGAGTCCCCTCATGGCAGTGTGTACTCCTGTGACATTGCCTGCGCCCAAGGTGTGTGTTGTATGAGCATGTCTGTGTGTTCACTTCCGTTTAGCTGTGCATGCTGTGATCCCTAGTGTTGTACCTGTTTGTGATGCTTGCTGAGTTGACCTATGTTCCCCAAAGTCTTCTCCCTGGGTTCTCTGTGATGTGGGTGCATGGCACATTACTGGTCATCAGGGTGCCACCCATAGGTGTGTTTGCTGTCAGGGCTGAGTTTGTGTGCAGACGCAGATGGGTCACAGTCAGGTTTCCCCTTGGCACTTGTTGTTTGCCCCTGTCATGTGATTTCCAGTTTGTGTTATCTTTCAGTGATTGTGACACGTTGTGTGTGTGACTGCTGGCACTCCTCAGGGTCCGGGCTGCAATGTTGGTTGTTGTCTATGTGTGTTCTTTGTGGGTGACCTTGGCTTCTTCATTGGTGTGTGACTGTGGCTGGGATCCCATTGGTTGGTGTGGTATTGCCGTCATGTCCAAGTACAGCGTAGTGTGCAGTGTGTCAGACATTTAGGAGTCTTGTTGAGTGGCCATGTGTGATGTGTTTCTGCACCTTGGTTCCCACCCACCACCCTGGAATAGTCATGGGTGCATGTGCAATGTCACCAGTGCATGTGTGCCTCACTGCTGCACATTGTTGGAGGTCGAGGTGTGTGGTGTTGAGTGTGTGCAGATGAGAGTTGTTGCCCGGCTAGACCCCTGCCTCCATGTTGGCCTTGGCTTACTGGCCGTGCTGATTGATTTGTGCTTGTGTAGGTGTGATGGTAGTTTGTTGCTCAGGACACATGACTGTGGTTCACAGTGTGAACGACATTTAGCTTTGTCATCACAGTGGGATTGTAATGCAGCCCAGGGTCACCACATTGTGGGGGCCCTGGGGGTAGTGCTGTGGTGTGTCTGTGTCTTGCTGTGTCAGTTGCTGTTCCTACGTGCCTGTGTGACATGTGTGATTTGTGCTCCCTCTTATCTGACAATGCCTGCTTGCCCACACAGGGGATTTGGATCCATGAGTTACCTTTGTGTGGCACTGTATGCACATCTGTATGATTGGTATTCAGGCCTCCTCATGTGTTGTGTGGTTGCCTGGGGACACTGGCACCCCCCCCCTCACCTGTTGTGTATGATGTGCAGTGTGGGTCTGCCTGTTTGTGTTTGTGCAACTGCACCACTGCATTGGCATATCTTGGGTGTGCCATTGGCTGTATGTAGTTTGGTGGGTTTCCCCTGCTGACCCTGGGACTCCTAGGTCATCGGTCAGCACAATGATCATGGTTTGTGTGTCCCATTGCTGCCATGGTATGGTATCTGTTCACCTCACATCTACAGTCTCCACAGGGTATCTGCATTTGTGTGCCCATTGGTGCAAATATGTGGGTCTGCATTCTGATGGTCACTTCTGTCATTGTGTCATTGATGAATGTTGACAGTGTCAGCCCCCATGGGTGTTGTTTGTCTGCACATGGCCAAAGGTATGTCTTATTTGCACTGCAGTATTTGCCTCCCCCAATCTATGTTGCAATGGGACACATGCACTACTTTGCCACTGATGTGTTTTATGTTCTGTGACCAGGAATCATCCATGCAGTTTGGCAGTTGCAGCTTTTTCTTTGTCAACACTTACATTTTGGTCACTGTGATGATGGGGGTTTGGACCCCATTGCCACAATGTTCAAAATGTGCTTCAGCTATGGACCCCACACTTACCTTTTGGTCACTGTGATGATGGGGGTTTGGACCCCATGGCCACACTGTTCAAAATGTGCTTCAGCTATGGACCCCACACTTACCTTTTGGTCACTGTGATGATGGGGGTTTAGACCCCATTGCCACACTGTTCAAAATGTGCTTCAGCTATGGACCCCACACTTACCTTTTGGTCACTGTGATGATGGGGGTTTGGACCACATTACCACACTGTTCAAAATGTGCTTCAGCTCTGGACCCCACCCTTACATTTTGGTCACTGTGATGATGGGGGTTTGGACCCCATTGCCACAATGTTCAAAATGTGCTTCAGCTATGGACCCCACACTTACATTTTGGTCACTGTGATGATGGGGGTTTGGACCCCATTGCCACACTGTTCAAAATGTGCTTCAGCTATGGACCCCACACTTACATTTTGGTCACTGTGATGATGGGGGTTTGGACCCCATTGCCACAATGTTCAAAATGTGCTTCAGCTATGGACCCCACACTTACATTTTGGTCACTGTGATGATGGGGGTTTGGACCCCATTGCCACACTGTTCAAAATGTGCTTCAGCTATGGACCCCACACTTACATTTTGGTCACTGTGATGATGGGGGTTTGGACCCCATTGCCACACTGTTCAAAATGTGCTTCAGCTATGGACCCCACACTTACATTTTGGTCACTGTGATGATGGGGGTTTGGACCCCATTGCCACAATGGTCATGGCCTGCTTGCATTGTGGGGGCCACATACATATATGTGTGGCACATGTGATAGGGGGTCACATTGTATGTTCAAAGTCATGTTCAGTGTTGTAGGCATTTGACACAGTCTACACACGCTTCTCATGGTGTTGGGGGGATGTCTTTTTCTTGCATTCCCTAGGTTGTGGTGTGCTGGTTGTGTCATGCATTGTCCATCCTATGAGTGGGGGTGGTGTTGGTGGTAGGTATCCAGCCCCCCATGGGTAGAGGTGGTAGTAGTGACAGGCATCCAGCCCCCCCTGGGTAAGGGTGGTAGTTGTGATAGGCATCCAGCCCCCTGGCTAAGGGTGGTAGTAGTGGTGGGCATCTGGCACCCCATGGCTAAGGGTGGTAGTAGTGGTAGGCATCCAGCCCCCTGGCTTAGGGTGGTAGTAGTGGTAGGCATCTGTCACCCCCTGGCTAAGGGTGGTAGTAGTGGTAGGCATCCAGACCCCTGGCTAAGGGTGGTAGTAGTGGTAGGCATCTGGCACCCCCATGGCTAAGGGTGGTAGTAGTGGTAGGCATCCAGCCCCCTGGGTAAGGGTGGTAGTGGTGGTGGGCATCTGGCACCCCCTGGCTAAGGGTGGTAGTAGTGGTAGGCATCCAGCCCCCTGGCTAAGGGTGGTAGTAGTGGTAGGCATCCAGCCCCCTGGGTAAAGGTGGTAGTAGTGGTGGGCATCTGGCACCCCCATGGCTAAGGGTGGTAGTAGTGGTAGGCATCCAGCCCCCTGGGTAAGGGTGGTAGTAGTGGTAGGCATCTGGCACACCCATGGCTAAGGGTGGTAGTAGTGGTAGGCATCCAGCCCCCTGGCTTAGGGTGGTAGTAGTGGTAGGCATCTGGCACCCCCATGGCTAAGGGTGGTAGTAGTGGTAGGCATCCAGCCCCCCTGGGTAAGGGTGGTAGAGGTGGTGGGCATCTGGCACCCCCCTGGCTAAGGGTGGTAGTAGTGGTAGGCATCCAGCCCCCCCTGGGTAAGGGTGGTGGTTGTGGTAGGCATCCGGCCCCCCCTGGGTAGGGGTGGTGGTGGGCATCTGGCACCCCCCTGGCTAAGGGTGGTAGTAGTGGTAGGCATCCAGGCCCCCTGGGTAAGGGTGGTAGTGGTGGTGGGCATCTGGCACCCCCCTGGCTAAGGGTGGTAGTAGTGGTTGGCATCCGGCCCCCCTGGGTAGGGGTGGTGGTGGTGGTGCGCATTCAGGCCCCTCTGTGCATATGTGGCATTGGTGATGGGCATCCCGCCCCTATGGTGCTGCTGTTGCTGGTGTAAGTAAATTCTGCATCCCTCTGTGTGTGTGTGTGTGATGTGTCGTGTACGTGTTGTATGTGTTTTGTGATTGGTGTCTGACTTACCTTCTGCGCCGTACGAGTCCGTGCCTGTTCCGGTAGTAAATGTAGAATATTGGTACGATCGGGACGAAGTGATTCATGGTTGGTTCGTGTCGTTCGTCTTTCTCGTTGCTTCGCGTCGTCCTCGTCGCTTCGCGTCGTCCTCGTCGCTGGCGTGTTCGCCTCGTAGCCGTGGATCGTGTTGTGGCGCGAATCGGAGCTTATGTGCGCCTCTCCCGGATGCTTTGACGTGCCGTGCGTAGCGACGGGTTCGGCGCGTACGGACAGCGCATCGTACTTGATCGGCCGGACGGGGCTGCATTTTCCCTTCCGTGCGACTCGATTCTGCGTTTCCGGATTCGCCTCGGTCGGAGAACAGGACCTGGATTGGGTGAGTACGACTCGGCCGGATTCTGTGCTGTTGTGCGCATCGTACTTACTCGTTCGGTATGATGTACGTATCGGTCGGGAAACAGGCATTCGCATGGCTTTTTCCCGACCGAATGGTATTGGGTGCGCCTCCGACCGAGATCGGAATCGGCCCCTCTATGTTTCCAAGGCCTCCACGAGCACCTCTATACAAAGTTTTTGCCCCTAGCCCAAAGAGGAAGGCATATCAAGAAGAGGAACATATACCTAGGTTGACAAAAATTGAGATGAATAGGGTGGATTACCTGATAAAAATAGAAGCAAAACTGAAGGTGATTTTCAGCCTGCATCTGCCAAAGGAATCAGGTTCGGACAGGTTCTCAGCTGCTCTCTACAAAGCTGCCAGCAAACATTTGCTACCCCTTCTTTATAAAGTCCACCAAGAGATCATCCAGAAAAAATAGATCATACAACCAAGTAAAAGGCCAGATGAATGTGCCTCATATAGGCAAATTTCATTTTTGACTATTGATCAAAGATAGCATAACTGTGGTTACAGTTTGTAATTGAGGATTTGGTTCTACCGGATAAGTCTGGGTTTATCCAAGGCAGGCAGGCCAGTGGCAGCACCAAGAAAGCTCTCTATTTCTGAAATGTAGTCAGTAAAGATAATGGAAGAGTAGTCGTGGTCTACCTGGACATTGAAACGGGTTTGACAGGGTAGACTGGGACTTCATGGCTAGCACCCTGGATGCAATGGGCTTTGGGGAAGAATTCTGTAAGCAGATATTTTCTGAATATCCAAAGTTAAACAACTTCTTCTTTTAGTGAGTAGCAATGGAAAGGGAGAGAGGTAGGTGTGTCCCCTTTCAACCCTCTTATTTGCCCTAACCCTGGAACCATTGGCCCTGCAAATGATATAATCTCTCGTTCAAAAGTATAAAGCTGGAGGTCACAAGAATCAAAACTCATAATGTTTGCTAGTAACATTTTGGCATAATTAACAGAGCCCTTGGAGTCCTTACCCCACTTAATGCACAAGTTTAACAAATACTAAAAGGTGTCAGGTTTCAAAATGAACCTACACAAATCTGACATTTTGAATGTCTCAACGCCCCAGGAGCGCATACAGAGTCTAAAATGCATATCCCCTTTTAAGTGCATGAGTTTTCTCTTAGATATTTGGGGATAGGCCTGGCAAACTTTCTGTTGAGAACCACAGAAATGAATCTTCAAACATTGAACAGGCTGATCAAGGTGAATCTAGGAATTTGGAAGCACAAAGATTTTTTATTGTTTTAAACCTCCTCTGAGATCAACAATATAAAAGTTACAAAATATGTGCAATAGTTATAATTATTCCTAAACTTAACATCTATAAAACATTGGTTAAAAAGTGTTAACAAATGTAAACACATTATAGCATGCTAATTCATTTGGTGGTGTTCTTATTAGGTCAGTCAAATCATTAATTCTAGAAATATTGTATCTAAAACATATAGGTTTTATAAAACGACGCCGAGCTTCAACCAAGAGTTTATTTGGGCAGACGTATAAAACGTGTGCGATGTCTTGAACACCTCCTCTACATAGATCACAAGAACCTGATTTATCAGTTGTGCCTCCCCAGTGTTTAGTAAAGGCTTTTAGTGGCAAGATCCCTAATCGAAGCATAAATATGCAACGTCTAACTCTGTGGTTTAATGTGAATCTGAGATATTTTTGGTTAATTTTGTATTCTATATTGGCTGTATAGGGCCTGTAGTGAGTTAACGGAGTGCAATATACCTTATGGAGTTCAAAACTCAGTCTCTGGGTCGCTTTTTCAGGAAAAACGACAAAAGTCCTAGTGACCAGGACTGTAAGAGATAAATGGAGCATTGAAACTACTCCAAAGCTATCTTAAGGTTGTTTTTAAATGTACATTGTCTTGAAATGACCGTAAACGTTTCCTGATTTAAAAGAGCTCTCAAGGAGCTTTCAGGTGCAAGAAGTAAATTATATGCTCATCTTAATATGTTTGCCAAAGCTCTTGTGAACGCACTGACTAATGTTATTTCTACTCGTCACACTTGGACCAGTGTAGCTTGGCTAATGGTGGTGATCCTACGCAATAGCTTGCCTTCATTAAGATTTAAGATAAACCACTTTTTGATAGGAATATACTCTAATGCGTAGGTTAAAATAGGGGAATCTTAACCCAATATATTTCGAGAAGGGAGTCAAAGTGTCTGCTCCCCGAGGATGAGTAAAATCTCTTTATTGCACTTAAATGGGCTACGGCCTTAAGTTCAGTATGCTGAAAAGGCATATGAATCGGGCAGGCTACCGCCAACGCTTCGACAAGCCCTGATAATCACCCTTTTAAAAAGAGACAAGACACCTTCCCACTGTGAATCATACCGCCCCCTATCACTTATTAATTTAGATGCGAAAATACTGGCAAAAATTCTGGCCACTAGGCTTCAACCTCTAATGCCGAAATTGGTCCTACCGGATCAATCTGGTTTTATTCCAGAAAGGTCCACGTCACAGAATTTGCGCACGATTTTTGCGATGTTTCATTTACTGGACCCCGATCTCCAGGCTGCTGCAGTTATGTTGGATGCGGCCAAAGCTTTCGATTTGAATGGAGTTATATGTTTCAAATACTTAAACGCATGGGGTTCTCCAAATTTTTTAATAGATGGGTGCGTTTGTTATACACGGATTAATCTGCGCAGGTTCGTGTGAGCGGACTTACATCTGGGCCATTTCAGATTGGCAGAAGAACCAGGCAAGGGTATCCTCTCTCGCCACTTCTCCTCTCTATAATGCTGGAACCACTGGCTTGCATAGTCAGACAGTGACACAGAGAGGCCGCCCTACGATTTGCACATCGTCCAGTAGGCATATCGCTTTATGCTGATGATATGGGGCTGTTCGTAAGGGAACCGCAGAGATATTTAGCACCTATACTACGTGAGTATATTAGATTTGGTCGCTTTTCGGGTATCAGCATTAACTGGAATAAATCAGTGGTGGTGCCTCTAACAGCGAATACGACTCCCCACACTCTGGAGTTCCCTCTCGTGTGGTCGTCCGACCCGATCAAATACCTGGGAATATGGGTGGATCGTGATCTTGAGATAGTGGTCAGGGAAAATGATGGCACTAAATGCACTGTGCTGGAGCAACAGGTGGGCAGATGGACGGAGATGCCGCTGTCCTTAGCTGATCGCATTGCCCTCATTAAGATGGTTGTTCTGCCTCCCTTTTGGTACTTGTTCAGTAACATACCAATAAAATTGACCCTGCAGTTTTTTCTAATGTGCGCTCGCTGCTGGTGCAGTTAATCTGGGGAGGAAAACAGCCTTGTGTGGGTTGGAACACACTCACCCTTGATTATAACAAAGGCGGCTTTAGTGTGCCAGATTTGCATTTGTATTATCTCTGTGCACAGGCGCAATATGCATATTATTGGTACAGCCATCATGACTTTATTCCACATGTGGTGGTGGAGCCACAATTGCAGCTTGGCAGTCTATAGGACAGCTTGCTGCGAAGATCCCACTATATGCCCCTTCACTCCCACTGGCGCACCATGCTGCACTCTCGACACAAGAGGAAGGTGTATAGACACAATGCAGGACCTGTACCCAAATGGTAGTTTTCTCACCGCAGAGGAGCTGCAATATATACAAAACACGTCACCACTATTCAAGTTCATATTTCACAGGCTAAAGCTGGCATTGCAAGCACACTACCGCACATTTCCAGCAGAGCCACCTATACTGCAAACTTTACAGATGCTATTGGTCAGCCCTACATGTCATAAATTAATCACTAAACTATATAGGGCGGCAAGAGAAGAGAAGGTTGGTGTTATAGATAAAAGCCTTGCTCGTTGGAATACAAGACTTAATCCTCCACTAACGCAGAAGGAATGGGAATACTGCTGCCAACTTACCAGTGCATTCACGCCAAATGGCAATTTGCGCATGATTCACTTTGAATATATTCACCAAGTACTCAATACACCACTTAAGCTGCACAAGTATGGTCTCCGTGATAGTAACAGATGCAAAAACTGTGGGGGATCAGGAAGCAGATTTCTGGCACCTAGCCTGGGAATGCAGGAGCGTGTCCGAGTTCTGGGTGGAGGTGTTGCAGCGAATACAGGTTATCACTACTGTCACGGATCACTGACAAAATATCGAAGGTCAAAAAATCGACCTACAAAAATATCGGAGCAAGAATATCGATGTCAACAATATCGATATCCTATCTACAACATGGTAAGTACAAAAATATCGAGAAAAAAATATCGATGTCAAAAATATCGGTTTTTTTTTGTTAAAAAAAATATGTAAAATAAACTAAATAATACTTATAAATAAAATAAACATAGTTAAAAATATTTTATAATGGTTAAAATTAATAAGTAATATATATAATTTAATAAAACATTAATTAAACATATACATATAATTTATAATATATATACTTACTTAATAATCAGTTTTAATAATTATTTTAATAAATTATAAAAAAATATTATAAATTACAAATACATCTATACACATAAAACAATACCATAAATAAAAATTAAATAATTATGTATAACAAATTTAAAAAAACTTAATTTACTTTTAATATTTTTAAAATTAATTATATACTACATTAACTAAAATAATACAAAAAATATTAAATAGCGGAGGGAATAAAACTACTATTGCAACTCCCAAAAAAACAACAGTAAGAAAAATGTTGGATAGCGTAGAGCTTAAAATTACTATTCCCACTCCAGAGAGTGCAACAGTAGAGAAAGTATTGGATAGCGTAGGGGTAAAAATTACTATTCCCACCCCAGGGAGTGCAACAGTAGGGAAAGCGTTGGATAGCGGGAGGGTAAAAATTAATATTACCACTCCAGTGAGTGCAACCGTAGGGAAAGCGTTGGATAGCGTAAGGGTAAAAATTACTATTCCCACTCCAGTGAGTGCAACAGTAGGGAAAGTGTTGGATAGCGTAGGGGTAAAAATTACTATTCCCACTCCAGGGAGTGCAACAGTAGGGAAAGCGTTGGATAGCGGGAGGGTAAAAATGAATATTCCCACTCCAGTGAGTGCAACAGTAGGGAAAGTGTTGGATAGCGTAGGGGTAAAAATTACTATTCCCACTCCAGGGAGTGCAACAGTAGGGAAAGCGTTGGATAGCGTGAGGGTAAAAATGACTATTCCCACTCCAGTGAGTGCAACAGTAGGGAAAGTGTTGGATAGCGTAGAAGTTAAAAATAACATACTTATAAATAAAATAATTTTTTTAAATAATTAATTAATTATTAAATAATTCTAAACTATTTACAAATACCAATAAATAATTATTAAAAACATAGGGGCCCATTAGGATGGCGGGCGGAAGCACCACCGCCGTGCTGGCGGATGCAAAAACCACCAGTTACCGTCCGCCCGCCGCAGCCCACACGCCCGCCCAATTAGGATGTGAAAAGTCAGCCAAACACCGACCGTAAGCCAGCGACGCCGCCCGCCATCAAAGTGCGCCCATTCACGTAGCGGCGCGGCCCAATGGAGACACACCGCCCGACGGAATCACGTACCGCCCGGCGTACAAATTACGATGCCACAACCAAACAGCTCCCCCGGCTAAGAGACACCGCACGTGAAAGCAAGGCGGAAACCCGACCGCACAGTACGGATACCAAAGAGGCGGACCCCCCGAGCATGAATCCAGCACTGCAGGCCCTCCCCATGCTCTACCTGATGCAGAACCTAGGAGTCAACGCACCCCGGAGACGAAGGTAGGCAGACACACAACAAGGGCACGGAAACACCGCACACAGTGCAAGTGCGGTAAAACTGTACATGGCCCCCCCCCGACACACCTGCATGGACGCGACACATCCACCACTGCACCCACAAATGTCACATCGGGCAAATTGTAACAACTCGCAACAACCGGGGACACACCACCTGGGACCAGGAACTAACGTCCCCGTCACGGCCCCGCAGCGCAGCGGCGACGACGCAGCCACACATGCGCCCAACGCATAGGCCAACGGCAGCGCCATGTATGCGCCGCACACAAACAACATAGGGTCACAACCAAACACCACACACACCAGCCCCACCCATAACGCACGTCACGTGACAGTCCTGCCACAGTCATGTCGCCAACCGGCAATTCACTGTTGCCAACCTGTTGACCCCATTGCCACACTGTTCAAAATGTGCTTCAGCTATGGACCCCACACTTACATTTTGGTCACTGTGATGATGGGGGTTTGGACCCCATTGCCACAATGGTCATGGCCTGCTTGCATTGTGGGGGCCACACACATATGTGTGGCACATGTGATAGGGGGTCACATTGTATGTTCAAAGTCATGTTCAGTGTTGTAGGCATTTGACACAGTCTACACACGCTTGTCATGGTGTTGGGGGATGTCTTTTTCTTGCATTCCCTAGGTTGTGGTGTGCTGGTTGTGTCATGCATTGTCCATCCTATGAGTGGGGGTGGTGTTGGTGGTAGGTATCCAGCCCCCCATGGGTAGAGGTGGTAGTAGTGACAGGCATCCAGCCCCCTGGGTAAGGGTGGTAGTTGTGATAGGCATCCAGCCCCCTGGCTAAGGGTGGTAGTAGTGGTGGGCATCTGGCACCCCCATGGCTAAGGGTGGTAGTAGTGGTAGGCATCCAGCCCCCTGGCTTAGGGTGGTAGTAGTGGTAGGCATCTGTCACCCCCTGGCTAAGGGTGGTAGTAGTGGTAGGCATCCAGACCCCTGGCTAAGGGTGGTAGTAGTGGTAGGCATCTGGCACCCCCATGGCTAAGGGTGGTAGTAGTGGTAGGCATCCAGCCCCCTGGGTAAGGGTGGTAGTGGTGGTGGGCATCTGGCACCCCCTGGCTAAGGGTGGTAGTAGTGGTAGGCATCCAGCCCCCTGGCTAAGGGTGGTAGTAGTGGTAGGCATCCAGCCCCCCTGGGTAAAGGTGGTAGTAGTGGTGGGCATCTGGCACCCCCATGGCTAAGGGTGGTAGTAGTGGTAGGCATCCAGCCCCCCCTGGGTAAGGGTGGTAGTAGTGGTAGGCATCTGGCACACCCATGGCTAAGGGTGGTAGTAGTGGTAGGCATCCAGCCCCCTGGCTTAGGGTGGTAGTAGTGGTAGGCATCTGGCACCCCCATGGCTAAGGGTGGTAGTAGTGGTAGGCATCCAGCCCCTGGGTAAGGGTGGTAGAGGTGGTGGGCATCTGGCACCCCCTGGCTAAGGGTGGTAGTAGTGGTAGGCATCCAGCCCCCTGGGTAAGGGTGGTGGTTGTGGTAGGCATCCAGCCCCCCTGGGTAAGGGTGGTAGTTGTGGTAGGCATCCGGCCCCCTGGGTAAGGGTGGTAGTGGTGGTGGGCATCTGGCACCCCCTGGCTAAGGGTGGTCATAGTGGTTGGCATCCGGCCCCCCCCTGGGTAGGGGTGGTGGTGGTGGTGCGCATTCAGGCCCCTCTGTGCATATGTGGCATTGGTGATGGGCATCCCGCCCCTATGGTGCTGCTGTTGCTGGTGTAAGTAAATTCTGCATCCCTCTGTGTGTGTGTGTGATGTGTCGTGTACGTGTTGTATGTGTTTTGTGATTGGTGTCTGACTTACCTTCTGCGCCGTACGAGTCCGTGCCTGTTCCGGTAGTAAATGTAGAATATTGGTACGATAGGGACGAAGTGATTCATGGTTGGTTCGTGTCGATCGTCTTTCTCGTTGCTTCGCGTCGTCCTCGTCGCTTCGCGTCGTCCTCGTCGCTGGCATGTTCGCCTCGTAGCCGTGGATCGTGTTGTGGCGCGAATCGGAGCTTATGTGCGCCTCTCCCGGATGCTTTGACGTGCCGTGCGTAGCGACGGGTTCGGCGCGTACGGAAAGCGCATCGTACTTGATCGGCCGGACGGGGCTGCATTTTCCCTTCCGTGCGACTCGATTCTGCGTTTCCGGATTCGCCTCGGTCGGAGAACAGGACCTGGATTGGGTGAGTACGACTCGGCCGGATTCTGTGCTGTTGTGCGCATCGTACTTACTCGTTCGGTATGATGTACGTATCGGTCGGGAAACAGGCATTCGCATGGCTTTTTTCCCGACCGAATGGTATTGGGTGCGCCTCCGACCGAGATCGGAATCGGCCCCTCTATGTTTCCAAGGCCTCCACGAGCACCTCTATACAAAGTTTTTGCCCCTAGCCCAAAGAGGAAGGCATATCAAGAAGAGGAACATATACCTAGGTTGACAAAAATTGAGATGAATAGGGTGGATTACCTGATAAAAATAGAAGCAAAACTGAAGGCGATTTTCAGCCTGCATCTGCCAAAGGAATCAGGTTCGGACAGGTTCTCAGCTGCTCTCTACAAAGCTGCCAGCAAACATTTGCTACCCCTTCTTTATAAAGTCCACCAAGAGATCATCCAGAAAAAATAGATCATACAACCAAGTAAAAGGCCAGATGAATGTGCCTCATATAGGCAAATTTCATTTTTGACTATTGATCAAAGATAGCATAACTGTGGTTACAGTTTGTAATTGAGGATTTGGTTCTACCGGATAAGTCTGGGTTTATCCAAGGCAGGCAGGCCAGTGGCAGCACCAAGAAAGCTCTCTATTTCTGAAATGTAGTCAGTAAAGATAATGGAAGAGTAGTCGTGGTCTACCTGGACATTGAAACGGGTTTGACAGGGTAGACTGGGACTTCATAGCTAGCACCCTGGATGCAATGGGCTTTGGGGAAGAATTCTGTAAGCAGATATTTTCTGAATATCCAAAGTTAAACAACTTCTTCTTTTAGTGAGTAGCAATGGAAAGGGAGAGAGGTAGGTGTGTCCCCTTTCAACCCTCTTATTTGCCCTAACCCTGGAACCATTGGCCCTGCAAATGATATAATCTCTCGTTCAAAAGTATAAAGCTGGAGGTCACAAGAATCAAAACTCATAATGTTTGCTAGTAACATTTTGGCATAATTAACAGAGCCCTTGGAGTCCTTACCCCACTTAATGCACAAGTTTAACAAATACTAAAAGGTGTCAGGTTTCAAAATGAACCTACACAAATCTGACATTTTGAATGTCTCAACGCCCCAGGAGCGCATACAGAGTCTAAAATGCATATCCCCTTTTAAGTGCATGAGTTTTTCTCTTAGATATTTGGGGATAGGCCTGGCAAACTTTGTGTTGAGAACCACAGAAATGAATCTTCAAACATTGAACAGGCTGATCAAGGTGAATCTAGGAATTTGGAAGCACAAAGATTTTTTATTGTTTTAAACCTCCTCTGAGATCAACAATATAAAAGTTACAAAATATGTGCAATAGTTATAATTATTCCTAAACTTAACATCTATAAAACATTGGTTAAAAAGTGTTAACAAATGTAAACACATTATAGCATGCTAATTCATTTGGTGGTGTTCTTATTAGGTCAGTCAAATCATTAATTCTAGAAATATTGTATCTAAAACATATAGGTTTTATAAAACGACGCCGAGCTTCAACCAAGAGTTTATTTGGGCAGACGTATAAAACGTGTGCGATGTCTTGAACACCTCCTCTACATAGATCACAAGAACCTGATTTATCAGTTGTGCCTCCCCAGTGTTTAGTAAAGGCTTTTAGTGGCAAGATCCCTAATCGAAGCATAAATATGCAACGTCTAACTCTGTGGTTTAATGTGAATCTGAGATATTTTTGTATTCTATATTGGCTGTATAGGGCCTGTAGTGAGTTAACGGAGTGCAATATACCTTATGGAGTTCAAAACTCAGTCTCTGGGTCGCTTTTTCAGGAAAAACGACAAAAGTGCTAGTGACCAGGACTGTAAGAGATAAATGGAGCATTGAAACTACTCCAAAGCTATCTTAAGGTTGTTTTTAAATGTACATTGTCTTGAAATGACCGTAAACGTTTCCTGATTTAAAAGAGCTCTCAAGGAGCTTTCAGGTGCAAGAAGTAAATTATATGCTCATCTTAATATGTTTGCCAAAGCTCTTGTGAACGCGCTGACTACTGTTATTTCTACTCGTCACACTTGGACCAGTGTAGCTTGGCTAATGGTGGTGATCCTACGCAATAGCTTGCCTTCATTAAGATTTAAGATAAACCACTTTTTGATAGGAATATACTCTAATGCGTAGGTTAAAATAGGGGGAATCTTAACCCAATATATTTCGAGAAGGGAGTCAAAGTGTCTGCTCCCCGAGGATGAGTAAAATCTCTTTATTGCACTTAAATGGGCTACGGCCTTAAGTTCAGTATGCTGAAAAGGCATATGAAT
This sequence comes from Calotriton arnoldi, assembly GCA_963921515.1. Classification (NCBI taxonomy): domain Eukaryota; kingdom Metazoa; phylum Chordata; class Amphibia; order Caudata; family Salamandridae; genus Calotriton; species Calotriton arnoldi. Next base: position 22,144 of record CAWUFW010001834.1, on the reverse strand, counting down.
CGGGCAGGCTACCGCCAACGCTTCGACAAGCCCTGATAATCACCCTTTTAAAAAGAGACAAGACACCTTCCCACTGTGAATCATACCGCCCCCTATCACTTATTAATTTAGATGCGAAAATACTGGCAAAAATTCTGGCCACTAGGCTTCAACCTCTAATGCCGAAATTGGTCCTACCGGATCAATCTGGTTTTATTCCAGAAAGGTCCACGTCACAGAATTTGCGCACGATTTTTGCGATGTTTCATTTACTGGACCCCGATCTCCAGGCTGCTGCAGTTATGTTGGATGCGGCCAAAGCTTTCGATTTGAATGGAGTTATATGTTTCAAATACTTAAACGCATGGGGTTCTCCAAATTTTTTAATAGATGGGTGCGTTTGTTATACACGGATTAATCTGCGCAGGTTCGTGTGAGCGGACTTACATCTGGGCCATTTCAGATTGGCAGAAGAACCAGGCAAGGGTATCCTCTCTCGCCACTTCTCCTCTCTATAATGCTGGAACCACTGGCTTGCATAGTCAGACAGTGACACAGAGAGGCCGCCCTCCGATTTGCACATCGTCCAGTAGGCATATCGCTTTATGCTGATGATATGGGGCTGTTCGTAAGGGAACCGCAGAGATATTTAGCACCTATACTACGTGAGTATATTAGATTTGGTCGCTTTTCGGGTATCAGCATTAACTGGAATAAATCAGTGGTGGTGCCTCTAACAGCGAATACGACTCCCCACACTCTGGAGTTCCCTCTCGTGTGGTCGTCCGACCCGATCAAATACCTGGGAATATGGGTGGATCGTGATCTTGAGATAGTGGTCAGGGAAAATGATGGCACTAAATGCACTGTGCTGGAGCAACAGGTGGGCAGATGGACGGAGATGCCGCTGTCCTTAGCTGATCGCATTGCCCTCATTAAGATGGTTGTTCTGCCTCCCTTTTGGTACTTGTTCAGTAACATACCAATAAAATTGACCCTGCAGTTTTTTCTAATGTGCGCTCGCTGCTGGTGCAGTTAATCTGGGGAGGAAAACAGCCTTGTGTGGGTTGGAACACACTCACCCTTGATTATAACAAAGGCGGCTTTAGTGTGCCAGATTTGCATTTGTATTATCTCTGTGCACAGGCGCAATATGCATATTATTGGTACAGCCATCATGACTTTATTCCACATGTGGTGGTGGAGCCACAATTGCAGCTTGGCAGTCTATAGGACAGCTTGCTGCGAAGATCCCACTATATGCCCCTTCACTCCCACTGGCGCACCATGCTGCACTCTCGACACAAGAGGAAGGTGTATAGACACAATGCAGGACCTGTACCCAAATGGTAGTTTTCTCACCGCAGAGGAGCTGCAATATATACAAAACACGTCACCACTATTCAAGTTCATATTTCACAGGCTAAAGCTGGCATTGCAAGCACACTACCGCACATTTCCAGCAGAGCCACCTATACTGCAAACTTTACAGATGCTATTGGTCAGCCCTACATGTCATAAATTAATCACTAAACTATATAGGGCGGCAAGAGAAGAGAAGGTTGGTGTTATAGATAAAAGCCTTGCTCGTTGGAATACAAGACTTAATCCTCCACTAACGCAGAAGGAATGGGAATACTGCTGCCAACTTACCAGTGCATTCACGCCAAATGGCAATTTGCGCATGATTCACTTTGAATATATTCACCAAGTACTCAATACACCACTTAAGCTGCACAAGTATGGTCTCCGTGATAGTAACAGATGCAAAAACTGTGGGGGATCAGGAAGCAGATTTCTGGCACCTAGCCTGGGAATGCAGGAGCGTGTCCGAGTTCTGGGTGGAGGTGTTGCAGCGAATACAGGTTATCACTACTGTCACGGATCACTGACAAAATATCGAAGGTCAAAAAATCGACCTACAAAAATATCGGAGCAAGAATATCGATGTCAACAATATCGATATCCTATCTACAACATGGTAAGTACAAAAATATAGAGAAAAAAAATATCGATGTCAAAAATATCGTTTTTTTTTTTGTTAAAAAAAATATGTAAAATAAACTAAATAATACTTATAAATAAAATAAACATAGTTAAACATATTTTATAATGGTTAAAATTAATAAGTAATATATATAATTTAATAAAACATTAATTAAACATATACATATAATTTATAATATATATACTTACTTAATAATCAGTTTTAATAATAATTTTAATAAATTATAAAAAAATATTATAAATTACAAATACATCTATACACATAAAACAATACCATAAATAAAAATTAAATAATTATGTATAACAAATTTTAAAAAATTAATTTACTTTTAATATTTTTAAAATTAATTATATACTACATTAACTAAAATAATACAAAAAATATTAAATAGCGGAGGGAATAAAACTACTATTGCAACTCCCAAAAAAACAACAGTAAGAAAAATGTTGGATAGCGTAGAGCTTAAAATTACTATTCCCACTCCAGAGAGTGCAACAGTAGAGAAAGTATTGGATAGCGTAGGGGTAAAAATTACTATTCCCACCCCAGGGAGTGCAACAGTAGGGAAAGCGTTGGATATCGGGAGGGTAAAAATTAATATTCCCACTCCAGTGAGTGCAACCGTAGGGAAAGCGTTGGATAGCGTAAGGGTAAAAATTACTATTCCCACTCCAGTGAGTGCAACAGTAGGGAAAGTGTTGGATAGCGTAGGGGTAAAAATTACTATTCCCACTCCAGGGAGTGCAACAGTAGGGAAAGCGTTGGATAGCGGGAGGGTAAAAATGAATATTCCCACTCCAGTGAGTGCAACAGTAGGGAAAGTGTTGGATAGCGTAGGGGTAAAAATTACTATTCCCACTCCAGGGAGTGCAACAGTAGGGAAAGCGTTGGATAGCGTGAGGGTAAAAATGACTATTCCCACTCCAGTGAGTGCAACAGTAGGGAAAGTGTTGGATAGCGTAGAAGTTAAAAATAACATACTTATAAATAAAATAATTTTTTTAAATAATTAATTAATTATTAAATAATTCTAAACTATTTACCAATACCAATAAATAATTATTAAAAACATAGGGGCCCATTAGGATGGCGGGCGGAAGCACCACCGCCGTGCTGGCGGATGCAAAAACCACCAGTTACCGTCCGCCCGCCGCAGCCCACACGCCCGCCCAATTAGGATGTGAAAAGTCAGCCAAACACCGCCCGTAAGCCAGCGACGCCGCCCGCCATCAAAGTGCGCCCATTCACGTAGCGGCGCGGCCCAATGGAGACACACCGCCCGACGGAATCACGTATTGCCCGGCGTACAAATTACGATGCCACAACCAAACAGCTCCCCCGGCTAAGAGACACCGCACGTGAAAGCAAGGTGGAAACCCGACCGCACTGTACGGATACCAAAGAGGCGGACCCCCCGAGCATGAATCCAGCACTGCAGGCCCTCCCCATGCTCTACCTGATGCAGAACCTAGGAGTCAACGCACCGCGGAGACGCAGGTAGGCAGACACACAACAAGGGCACGCAAACACCGCACACAGTGCAAGTGCGGTAAAACTGTACATGGCCCCCCCCGACACCCCTGCGTGGACGCGACACATCCACCACTGCACCCACAAATGTCACATCGGGCAAATTGTAACAACTCGCAACAACCGGGGACACACCACCTGGGACCAGGAACTAACGTCCCCGTCACGGCCCCGCAGCGCAGCGGCGACGACGCAGCCACACATGCGCCCAACGCATAGGCCAACGGCAGCGCCATGTATGCGCCGCACACAAACAACACAGGGTCACAACCAAACACCACACACACCAGCCCCACCCATAACGCACGTCACGTGACAGTCCTGCCACAGTCATGTCGCCAACCGGCAATTCACTGTTGCCAACCTGACGTCACACAACTGACCCGAACATGTCAGTGATGTCACGCCAAATTAGGACACACCCCTGTGTGCAAAACATGGCGAAGCACACAGCGGCGGCAACATCACCCAGCAGAATATGGACCCCGTTGGAAAAAGGTACGCCAGTACCACACAGAAACACCGATACCACCCTGCACCCAATACCAAGACATGCAATACGTAACATCAAAGATCCCGGGGGACCGACAACAGGAGGCTCCAATTACCACACCCACACACAAGGCCCAACGTATAGCGGAAACGCAGCGTGCCGCCCACACACGGGAGAGGAGATAGCACTGAATGGCCTTCCATACCCACACCGAAACCACAGCTCAACTATTCAAGCAGGACAACACAGTCATTATTCCAAAAAAAGCCCAACACAGGCATGCAGAGGGAACCGTCCACTGGGCAGATAGCGCATAACACGAAAGAACATTCCGAAGGGAAAAAATAAATGATACCACTCCCCCATGTGGTTCACATGCAAGTTATCGGGAACGAGTCAGACACCACTGACCTTGACCATTCATAGAAGCATGTGGGATGAGGGCCCGTGTCCTTCGCACAAGCTACTATAACCCAAGCCCTGCCACCCTACGACCATAACAGAATTCCCAGCAACGTCGGAGGTTGCACTCTGCAGACTGCACAGACAGCCGGAGCACGCCATCACATCGCCCTTCAGCAAAATGGCACTTGCACCACACCTACCCAACTACGCCGGACAGATGAAGCTGTACAAACATTACCTGATACAGATATTGGGATGTGAAAATCTGGCCTTGCTGAACGTAAGTTACCGACTAACTTACCGCATCGCATTGTTCAGCTGCGTCATCCCCGTCTTCTACTGTCGGAGGTGTCCTTTCCACTATCCTGTGGATTTATGTCTCTCCAACCCTGCATGTCCAATGGCGGACCTGGTACAACTGTTCAACCCCCTGGACGTCCACGACAGGGTCTGTTCAGCCTATGGGGGCATGGGGTATGTGGCTGCAATCGGACCCACACTGCAATGGGACCACTGTGCCTCCACACGACGGATTCTGGATCACAGGTTCATCGAATGTCATCCAACATGTCCCATCATGATCCTACAAGGGACAACTTACGACCAACACCTTGACAGCCACCATCCGCTACATTGGATGGCATCCATGTTTACCACCAATGCCATGGAAGCCCTGCTGGAAGGTATCGCATTCCTGACAACCTGTCAATTCGTCGGGCCCCGACGCAACACCCCCAATTGAACAATGATGTCCCACACCGTACCCATGCCTGGCATCCGCACGGACTGAGCAGTTACCAGTACAACAACTATACCACACAACCTGCAACTAACACCACACCATCAACTACACTGCCATGACATCGGATATTTTCGGGACATGCACTCTGTACCTCATCACATCCAGTAACTCTGCATGAACAGGGGGAGGCAGAGGCATGGGATTTGTGTATGGCAACCACATGGACATAACTGCACGTACAACTATGCCATAATATGTATCCTGCGCCCATGAACATATGCACCGGTCAGTGGACAGTAATCGTTCGGCTGTAGTATGTGAGAGCTGTCACCTCACCTCCCTCTGAACTTCAGTGCCAGGACTTTTGCATGGACAACAAGTGCATCCCCCAACAACATGACCCCAGTGACTGTGTCATGTCCAGTAGCCACCACATTGCAACAACAAGTGGGACGCCGTTGCATGCCGTAAGCCCATGCCCTGATGTCACCTCCACGCACGTGTGTATGAGTAACCATAGCAGCAAACCTGTAACATGGAACTGAGATGTACTGTGCCCATGATGTCAAGCGGTCTGGTAGGCGAAATGTATACTGTCTGTGTCAAAGTTAGCAGCTCCACAGTAATTAGCAAATGTACATTAGCACAGCAACGGCTAAGCAGTTGTAACTCTGAAGCACACATCCCACAGCCAACAACTAATGACATGTACCCCTACACCCTATGCTATGTGTAATCATGCTGAGTATATCCTCCACATGCATTTCGCTGCCAGTAGTGTCCACTATACTGCATCACAGAGGACATAAGTCCCAATACATGGCTTGAAGCAAAAATGTGTCTCTGCTGATTCATTTCACAAGTACGAATGAGAGAGGATGAGAGTGTGTGAAGTACACGGCAGTCGTGAGATGACCATGTAGTCCACTGTCAGTGGATGTCAACGCAAATGAGTAGCCGCAACAGTGGCCACAGGGAAATACCACAGCTCGTGGAGCAGGACTTGTCACACTCTGAAGTCGCCCGAAAGATCATCACATCAACACTGACGGCCTGCTCACTACAAAGCACAGTCCTACACATGTTTACAATGACCCACACAGTCTGACCACACACTCAGCAAAAAAAGTGGGAGCCACGCTAAAGCATGCCACAGCAATGCCTGACGAAACACACACACGACATCAGAGTGGGTGGGCAGCACTGCACAGTGAGCAAGAACTGCTGAAATGCTGACATGCACAATTGGACTAGACACAATCTTGACAGTCACACACCCTGCACACACACAACGTCTGAACCATAACAAGTAGGAGTCAGCCTGAACTGCAAGGACACACCCACACACCGCATACTGTGCAACATACAACACACCCATCACATCATATTCAAAGACCTCAGCACGGTAACAAACATCCACCATGTCCCGGGGTGACATATGTGTGCTGTCGACATGGACACGACACACACGTACACACCAACGCTACCACAATCACACACCACACACCACCACCTCCCAAATGCACACATTGAAAGTAAGCCATGTGCCCAGTCACAATATCCATCACAGCCACCACTGTCTCAGAAGGAGATGGGTTAGTGTGCCTACCAATCTAACAGGATGCCAGTACGAATCGGTGCTGTGTGTGTGCTACGGGACAGTTGCAGGTCCGGCCCTGAGAGAGTAGCACAACTGTGGATGACACACATGTGTCATGTGAAGCGGGAGTTACGCTTGGCTCAGGTGGGTGGGTGTGACGGGTAGGTGCGCACATGCAATGTTGAAACACGCTGTGTTGGGAGGATTCCGGAACAGTACATTGCTGCTCTCCTGGGAATTTGTAAAGACCACCTGTCTGGGGATGAATGTGAACTCGTGTGTGCACAACAGGCGGGCACACGATCAATGCTGCATCAGGTGTAGACGTCAGCCCACCCTCCGTGGACATGCTGGATACTGCTGTGCGTCCACCAGGCCCTTGCCAAGGCACTCACATCCCCTGTCGACCAGGTGTATCCCCAACATTGTCCACCTGCACAGGCAATCCAGGGCACGGGATGGCAGTGGAGCATGGTGGGTGAGATGTCATGGCGCGCTCCTCCTGGACACATCACGCAGGCAACACATCCTCAATTAGTAGTATGGCACAAGTCTAATGGAAGTAGTGGGGGGACGCACACATCACGAGCAGGAGTGACGTCACGGAAGGTGGCTCGCACCATCTCACTCATTGCCTATATCCCCACACACGTTACATGCCATTGCAACAGAGAAGCCAGCGCGTGCATAAGCAGCTCCAAGTTCGCCCCCGAGAGGCCAAAGAGTGAATGTGTGGGTCCATGAGCTCCAGTTGGACGCGGCCTGGGCCGCTAGGGCAGCTACAGCCTCTGTGTGTTGCAGGTGGTGTATCCGGACTGCGGAGCCTGTCATGCATTGTCAATGTTGCCCGGGTCTCGAGTCGGGGCACCATGCAGGTGGACGGCGTCCCGCCACTTATTATGCCGCGAGACAGACCACTTGTTCAACTGGACCCACACATACACTCCTTGGCCTCTCTGGGGCGAGCTTGGAGCTGCTTGTGCATGCGCTGGCTTCCCAGGTGCTAACGCATATTTTGGTGAGCGAGGGGAGGCCATGAGGACAGGGTAAAATATGACTGTTTGACTTCCAGTCAGTTCAAGGAATGACCCTGATGTGGTCATGAAAAGACGTGTCTCGTGTGTATTGCAACTAGTAGATAAGCCGATGAACTTCCCATGTCTTGCATGTAGCCCCGCACCTAGCCCCGCCCACTCTACACATTAAAATGAGTACCAGCACCACATGCTTCCCATTCGAAGCACTGACTGGGGGTGATAACCATTGGACAGTCTTGTGTAGTCCACCCACGCGTACATGTGGGCCCTCCATGATCCATGTCACCTGCGGCAAAGTGATGTCATGGGCAATGACGGAAGTGAGGAGAGCTGTCTGCCCCATGCACAGATGGCGCATCAGCTCAACAGACCCAGCACTGAGGGCAGCAGGGGTCACATGTGCAGGGGCAGCTGTGCCTGGTGTGAAGGCACATGCATATAGACAGCACATCGACCAATGTGTAGTCTGCCCACATCTACTGTCCATTGTCAGGCGGACCTAGCAAAAGTTCACAAGGCAACACATCTGTGTTGGTGTACCCACTGTGACCAACACTGCGCAACAACCAACGTACTCGCCCTGCGCATGGCCCACCCCGCAACGGTGGTCACATTCAGTGGCACTATCTCACACACACATCCCTTTCACGAGGCATGGTGTGACCAATGTACAGGGCTGAGTTTGCGCTCATCCGGAGAGTGCTGAACAGGTGACACATGTAACCCACTAGTCATTCTGTGTTGTCACCTACTGGCATTGTGCAGTCAATGTGCAGGCCAGGCCTGCTGGGACTGAGAAGGGCAGCATGGCCCCAGCCTGACATTCACACGAGCAACAAGTGCACTGAGACCTGCATTGCCAATTGTCTGTGTCACTGGATGTCTGACATGAAGTTGCCATGTACCACCACTCGGGAGGGACAGACATGTCAAAGCGCCCGAGAGCTCACATACCACTGCCACCTGCAGTCAGCATGGTGAGCAGTGCATGTATGAACACCACAGGCTCTGACTCATAGTGCTGCGGATCAACGACATGTGTGACCCCCACATGCACTCCCACACACACTGCAGTTGTCTCTCACACACAACTTTTGCAAGGAATAGCCATGTGCAGTGTGCGTGGAGCTCGGAATCCAGGATCTCCAGCTCCTCGCTGGTGAGTGGACCTGGACATATCCTCAGCGTCATCCACGTGTAGGTGGAGAGGTGGCAGCAGCAGGTGTTGTTGAGGGGTGCCAGGCTGCAGTCCCAGGTAGCTGTGGTAATGCCGGTCTCACTCACACACTCACATAGCCCCCTGGGGCAGTTTCAGTGGGTCCAAGCTGCTGCAATTTGTGTACCATGTCTGCCAGCTTCAATTGCAGATGATGGCCTGCTCCCAGCTGGCCCGGGACGCTTACCTCCATGGTGGAACACGCAGGGTGCAACCGCGAGGGTCATTGGAGTTGGCCGTAAGGGCCTGGCCCATGGCGGGTACAGTCCGCTGATGCCATGTGCACCACACAGTTTAATGTGCGCAATGCTTCTGCAGGTGTGGCCATGATTTGTGTGTGGGTGCAGGTCCACAATGGACGGGGCCACAACATGCTGTGTGCATAGGCAGGGACGGCCAGTGGCCAGCCTCCACATGTCTGTTGGCATATCATCATGTACACATTGGCATGGGAGCATGGGATATGCATATGCACACACATGCCATCTTTCACTATGTACATCTGCCACTTGGCACGTGCAACGTTACGTGTCACTTGTGATGTGTATTTGCAATCACACAGCCGTGTTGGCATGGAGCTGTCAATGTGTACACCTGTCAATGTTTCTGGAGGTGTGATCCGTACAGTGCTGTACATAGGGTGCAGTAGGGACATCAATGACTGTCTCATATCCCCTCGTGCCACAGGTCCCACTTGTTTTGGCCGCTCAGCCTGTGTCCATAGCGTTGTTGGTGTGTGCCCTACACACCCAGCCTCGGAAGCAGTGTGATGCACAGCAGCTAGTCATGTTGCCGTGGTGTTGCAGCTTTCCGAATATGCAGTCTGTTTCCATCAGCATGCCTTACAAGTTGTTAAGGCCTAACTCCCCATGTGCATGCTCATAGCAATGGTGTGTGTCACTGCCCATTGCTATTGGTAGGGGACCTGTGTAAGTGTATTGTGGCTGTGCTGTCCCTACTTGTCAGCTGTTCTGTGATTCAATTGCTTGGTCAGTCATTTTTGATTTGTGTATGTGTAAATGCCCTGTGGCGTGTTGCTTTGACATGTGTCCACTTCCATCTTTCCTAGGAGGAGGCCAAACATACATCGCCCCTACCAATTGCTGTCAAACATGGAGGATGTGGAGGTGATCCGGAAGTTCCGTCTGGACCGACCCACCCTGCATCGCCTATGTGCCTTGTTGGAACCCCACCTCCGTCCTCGCAGGGTGTATCCTACTGCATTTACCCCCACGGCTAAGGTGATGGCTGCACTGCATTTCTTCGCCACTGGGTCATTCCAACACACAGTGGGCAGTGGAGGTGGGATGTCCCAGCCCATGTTCTGCATGGTGCTGAGGGATGTACTGTCAGCTATGATGCTGTACAGGAACAGGTACATACGATTCCCCAGGGCTCGTGAATTGGCGGCAGTGAAGGGTGATTTCTATGCCCTTGGACGGATCCCCCACGTTGTTGGTGCAATAGATTGCACCCATGTTGGCCTTGTTGCACCATAGGCCACTGAGCACCTCTACCGCAATAGGAAGCACACCCACTCCCTGAATGTGCAAGTGGTGTGCCTTGCGGACATGGTCATTTCACACGTGTGTGCGAAGTTTCCAGGATCGGCACATGACGCGCACATCATGCGCAACAGCATCCTACCACGTCTGATGACCAATCTGCAACCGGACCGTGCTTGGATTGTTGGTGAGTATGTGGAGTAGTGTAGCGTGCTGGCTGTGCGATGCTGTATTGTGTCCAGTTGGAATTGCAACGATTCTCTGTGTCCCTCACACCCAGGTGACTCTGCTTACCCTAATGGGCCCTGGCTGCTCAGCCCATTACGACATCCTCGTACCCCAGCTGATGTCCGCTACAATGAGGCACATGGGAGGACCAGACGTGTGGTTGAGCGGACCTTTGGCCTCCTCAAGTCCAGGTTCAGATGCCTGGACCGCACCGGGGGCGCACTGGCGTACTCCCCACAGAAGGTGTGCCAGATAGTAGTGGCTTGCTGCATGCTGCACAATCTGGCTATTCACAAGCAGATCCCCCTAATTGTGGATGACACAGATCAACCAGGGCCCCAGCCTGCAGACCAGGACGGGTCGAGTGAAGAGGACAGTGGGGAGGAGGGAGCTGTGAATGTGCATCAGCAGCTCATCGCCCGCTACTTCACTTGACGGTGAGTGTCCATGTACGACGGCTGATGTAGCTGTAGTTGTGCAGGTGTATGTGTGCTCTGTCACGGAGGCCTTTTGTTCACTGAGTGCTGTGTGTCAATGGTCCATGTCCAGGTTAGTATGCCACTGACAGTGGCTGTTGCATTGTGCCCTGTTGCTGTGTGAGATGTGTGTACATTGCTTGTAGTTGGTGACAAGTACTGTGTGACGAGTGTGTGACACACTCATTGAATGTACTCTTGTTCTGTTTTTCACCCCTAGGTCCCTACAGCCTCTCCTGTCCCATCGACATACCACACAGCAGATGCATTTCTGCTCATGGTGGCGATTGCACATCGTTGAATAAACCCAGGACACATAATGCAGTTTGTGATCAAGGTGTATTTATTTACAGCAGTGACATGTGATTGTGTGCAAGGTGATGACAAAAGTGGTGCATGCTGTGACAATGATTTGACGGCCATGGCTGCGTGATGGTCAAGGTGTACCCATGAAGTTCTATGTCCACAGTCCAACAGACACATGCCATTCACATGGCAGTGTGGGGTAGGATCGTAGTCCAAGTCAGTGCAGTAGGTGGTCAGGGTGGCTGGCTGACTCACTGGCGTTTGGTGCGTGCGAAGTCCTCTCTGGACACCTGTTTCCTCTTCGGACGGCCCCTTCCACGTTTGGTAGGGGGGGGGTGTGTTGGTGGGCTGCTGGTGGTGGCTGAGGACTGCTCACTAGCTGTGGATGCAGGGGAACTAGATGTTGCACGACCCTGCGCCACAGCACGTGGTGGCGGCGGTGGTGTGGCTGGCCTTGCTTGGGCCCTCCCCCCCAACACCTGCTGGGCCATGAGGTCCACAAGTTTGTCCATACGGGTCACGATTTGGCCCATATGGGCGTCCATGGACCTCAACACCCCAAGGACCTCCCGCGTGTCGGCAGCCGACCTGGCCCATTGTCCTTGGGCCTCTTCATAGGCCCCAAGGACTCTTGAGATTTGCGGCAGGGCTTGGCTCCCAGGCTCAGATGGCGTTGGCCTGACCCTGCTCCTCCCACCGGTACTGCTGCCACCGACCTGCCCACTCGCCACATTGGTCACCACGGTCCTCTGTCTGGCTCCGAGGGTCGAGCACGACGGGCGTGCCACCCCTTGCGCTGGTTGAGTGGTCAGGGATGGCGTGGTGGTGGTGGTGGTGGTGGTGGTGGTTGCGGCGGTGGTGACCACAACGACCGTGGCAGCAGGGGTCTGTGACTGGTCAGCAGCCCTGGGTGATGTGTTGGTGGGTAGGAGGGGCCCTGGGGAGCTGTTGGGCCCTGCCACTCCAGACAGGCCTGGTGGGTGGTCCTCGTCCGAAGAGGTGTCCAGGTCTTCTACATCCGTGAGTCCGGGTCGGGGGCTTGCGGACTGGCTGTGCTGGCTGCTGTCTCCCTCTCCAGCATCCAGCTGTTCGGCACCTGTGGGGAGAATGTGATAGGTCATTGTGTTGCACCTAGCAAAGTATGTATTGGTTGTCTGACATTCACAGTTCGTGCACTGTCGTGCACAGGTTTCCCAGGGGCGTGTGTGTGGATGTACGATGTGTGTATGCGTGGGCTAGGCAATGGTACTGTATGATGTGGACATGTGGCATGGGACGGATTAGCAATGCAGATGGGTGTGTGTTGCTATGCTCCTACATTTTGTGGCTCGGGTGTATGCGGGCTCCAGACCCATCGACGATGGTGGGTTGAACTATGGTTTTGGGGTTCAAATGGAACGCTTGGAAACGCAGATGGCAAAAGGGGGTACAGCCCCCTCAACGCTTTTGTGTTGAAATATGGTTTTGGGGTTCAAATGGAATGCTTAGAAATGCAGATGGCAAAAGGGGGTACAGCCCCCTCAACGCTTTTGGGTTGAACTATGGTTTTGGGGTTCAAATGGAACGCTTGGAAACGCAGATGGCAAAAGGGGGTACAGCCCCCTCAACGCTTTTGGGTTGAAATATGGTTTTGGGGTACATACTGTGAGTCATGGGTGCAGAACGTGACATGTGTTCTGGCAACATGACAGTGCATAGACAAAGGTGTGTGTCTGTCTAACATACCCGGCATATCTGCTGACTGTCATCATTTGTGGACATTACATTGGTGGCATTGTTGTGAGTTTGTGCTTGTTGTGTGCCGCACGACGTATTGCAGATGGGCAAAATCCTTGGTGTGCGTGCTGCCCTCGAACATGTGCATCAATGCAGTGCTCTTGGGGTGTTGACTATATTATGTGTGTTGTTACTCACAGTGTGACGTGCGCTTCAGTCACTGCAGGCACATGATTTGTCATGGGCAGGTATCTCTGCATGACTGCTGTATGAGGGCCAGCTGTTCGGATGACATACCTTCCATGACACTGGGGCTGACAGATGAGATGGATGATATGTTGAATGTGCATTGTGTGCCTGTGTGTTTCATGGGTCCAGTGGTGTTTGTGTGCAATATTGTGGTTACGCGCTGTTACTTCTAGTAAGGTTTGTCTTACATGGGCGTTGTTGTACGATGTGTGGGTGACAGGCAGTGAGGACTACATGGACAAGACTTCGATGGTGTTGCTGATGTGTGTGATGGGTGGCACAGTGCCTGCCGTGTGGGTCTGTACTCCAGTGGGACTTGTGCATGCAGACGTGGCTCCTTAGGTGTTGCTGTATCTGTGCTGGGTCATGTGGGGTATGACTCTGTGATACATGTCCGTGTGCACATTGGTCACATGGTTGTGACAGGGAGCAGTGCTGCGTGTTCCTCTGCTACGCGACATGTCCCATGTGTCAATCGTAATACTGTCCTCATGCCTACAGACACCCCGCCCTGTACAGTCTCCCACCTACAGGTTGTTTTTGAGTGCGCAATGCAATGGATGCCACATGGTTATGGGCGGGAGGGGTGCTCCATGTTGCTGGTCTGTGGGAGTGGGGGCGGTGTTGTGAGTTGTGGTGATGGCCTGACACCCACAGGAACCCCTGCATGTGGGGTGAGATGTCTACCTGTCGGATGCAGGTGTGCACTGCAGTGGCTGACGCATGGGTGTGGGGGGTGCTCCACCTTGCTGCGCTGTGTGACTGGGGGCCTGGTGGCTGTTGTACTTCAGCTGTCCCCCCTCCGACCCACTGCCTTTGTGGTGCGGCTACTTACCTGCTACTTGTCGGTTAGTGCAGCTATGGCTGACACATGGGTGTGGGGAGTGCTCCTTCTGGCGCTTCTGGAGTACGAGGGGACCTGGTGGGAGTTGCGGTGCTGGCTGACTGTACACATGCCCCCATGGTTATGTCAGTTGGTAGGTTTGGGCTGTGTGTGTGAGCGTCTGTTGCATGAGTGAGTGATGTCTTGTGTATTGTGTACTGGACATGGGGGTGTTTGTCCCTCGGAGCTATGGCATAGTGGTAGTGCATGTGAGTACATAGCAGTGTGCTGGTATACGTTTGTTTGTACTTACCAGCCTCGACTCCCCCTGGTAATCCGGTGAGGATCTCCGGATGTATGATGACTCGCACCTTCTCCTCCCACGCCTTGAAGGTCTTGAATAGCGCGGGATTACCTCCGCCAGTCCAGGCAGCCAGCTGCTGATTTTTGGCCTCCTTCTTCTTGACCACGCTTTTCAGGTCGTTCCACCTTTTGTTGATTTCGCCTCTGTTGCGTGGCACCTTCCCGACTGCATTGACCTGGTCTACGATCCTGCTCCACAACCGGTTTCTGGTGGATAGTGGTGTCTGTTGGACCTGGTTGCCATAGATTTGTGGGTGCACCTTGACGATCTCGTCGACCATGACCGTCAGCTCAGTGGAAGTGAACTTGGGCATTCTGTGTGATGCCATGGTGTGTGTTTTGGTGTTTGTGGTGCTGGTGCGGTGTGTGGTGTGTGATGTGCAGGGGGTTTGTGTGGCAGGTGTTTGGTGGTGGTGGTGATGGGTGTGATGGGTGCGTGTCTGTGGTGTGCTACTGTCCTTTGTGTCTTGCTGTGTTCTGTGCTGTCGTCCTCCGTTTGTAATGTTGCAAGGGGTTGTGGTCTGTGAAGGGGCTTGTTTTGTACTTGCCCATGTGGGTGTGTCATGATGGTCTGTTGTTTTCAGGTGTGTTGTGGCTGGTGTTCTGGGATTTGTAGTTAATTTGTTTGTCCAGGGGGGGTGTGTTTCCGGGATGTGTACTGTGTTTGGGTATTTGTGCGTGGGTTGCTGTGTGGACTTGTTGGCCATGTTGTGTGTGTTTGTTTTTGTCCGCGGATGATTTCTGTGCAGGGACGTGGCCGCCTGAGCTTCCGCCGTGTCCATTTTCGTCACTGTTGTTTACGCTGGCGGGCGGTGTATTTGTGGATTTACCGCGCTCATGTCGGTGCGATCCTAATTTCACGGCCGGTATCTCGGTCGTCAGGGCGGGCGGTTTTGGGTTGTCGTGCGTATTTCCGTCCGTGGCGGGCGGATGGACTTGGATTCGGACATGGGTGGGCGGTATTTTTTGTGTATTTTCCGCCGCCGGCGGCGGTTTGCGGCTCGCACCATCGTAATTGCTCGGTCGGTATTCAGACGGTGTGGGCGGGCGGATTTCTACCGCTATGGTAGATGGTGGATTTTTTACCGCCCGACATCCTAATGGGCCCCATAATTACCAATGGAAAATTTATTAACAATAAATTAATAATAAATACCAATAAATAATAATTAATTAATATTAATTACCAAATAATAAATATTGAACAATAAAATATTTTTAATAACAAAAAACATATTAATTATTAAAACTTAATTACCAATTAACTAATATTGAACAATCAAATGCTTTTTTATACCAATAATAATAATTATTAAACATTAATTATCAATTAATAATTACTTATTAATATATTAATTAAATTTATCAATAAATAATATTTAATAATATTTAATTACCAATTAATGATAAAACAATAAATTAATTTTTAGAACCCAAAAATTCTAATTTAAAAAAATTACCAATTAATAATTAATGTCCAATAAATTAATTATCAATACCCAACAATAAATTTAATAATTACTTAATTAGATTTCAATTACTTCCAACACTATTCCCCTATAAACGCACAACACACTCCAATAATAAAATAATACACTTAACATAATGATCAATTAATCAATTAATAAAAATTAATAACCAATTAATAAAAATTAATTACCAATTATTAATTAACAATAATATAATTATCAATACCAATTAATAAAAATTAATTATAACTTAATTACAATTAAATTACTTCCCACCCTATTCCCCTATAAACCCACAACCCGCTACAGAACTTAAACGCAAAAAATAATTAAAATTAATTTATAATTCCTAAAAATTAATAATTAATTTAGTATAATTAAATTACTTCCCACCCTATTCCCCTATAAACCCACAACCCGCTACGGTACTAAAAAAAAAAATAACTTAAAAAAAACATTATTAACATATAAAAATTGTATACATATATTTTTAGACAAGTAGAACACTTAACAAAAACACATATAACACATACATATTAAACACATAACAAAATACATAACAATAATACAAATATCGATATTAGTAACATCGATATTAGTAACATCGATATATTTGATTTCGATATTACTAACTTCGATATTACTTACATCGATATAAAAAAAATCAATATTACTTACCTTAGGGTCGATATTCTGTCCATCGATATTCTTAACATCGATATTCTGTCCCTTCGATATTGTCACCTCGATATTAGTGTATATCGATATTTAATTTTCGATATTTTGACTGCTCACCACTGTCACTTTACAATGTAATCCGAAGGTCTGTTTATTGTGCTTCACACCACAGCTGAAGGGCACAGAGGGAACATTTATTAGAATTGCACTGTTACTGGCAAAGCGAAGGGTGGCGCTGACATGGGAGAGTACTCTGGCCCCACTGCCAGAACATTGGATAAAAGACTTGGGGGCATATTCACAAGGACTTATCTCTGAGTTATCGCCACCTTAACGCATCAAAAGTGGAGATAGATTTAACACCCCATTCACAAGCGTGTGCAAACTGCAGACATCGCCAGTATTCCCGCGATAACTTCCCCCAAATTTATCTCCACGGGTGACACCACCAACTAACCCTAATGAGATGCAGAGTAGGCGTTCCCGTGCAAAAGCACACGAAAACACCACTTACACAACGAACTGCCAGATCTGCGATGCGAACCAAAAACAGGCGATAAGCAGGACACAGCAGTGCGTTTCTGAATGTTTAATGCACATCCAGTGGAGTTTTGCAGCTGGAGCAGTACAGGGCCATGCCAACCCCACTTCGCAATATGGGCCCGTGGAGGGCCAGCCAGAGTCCATCCGGGAATGACAAGTGCTGCGGAAGAGGAAGGGTACAGTCCGCAGTCTGGTCGCCGTGTCATTGGTCATCAAACAGTATATGGCAGTCCATGTCGCGGTCCAAGGTGAGTGCAGCGGAGTGTATCGGGGGTCAGTGGAAGGTCATGGGGCTATGTGCGGCACCAAGCAGAAACAGGCCAGGTGGCGGAAATGAATGCTAGTGCCTCCTTCTGATCTCAATCCCATCCACGTCCTCGGATGTGTGCCCTGCCCCACCTGTGGGTGTTGCAGTTCCGGCTGCGGCACTGTGTGCCACTGAGACATCAGGGGCTGGAGGTGGATTGTGGGCCGCACTGTGTGGCAGTGACACATCAGGTGCCAGAGTGGAGATGCCTGCCGCACTGGGAGGCACTGACACACCAGGGGGCGGAGATGTGGATGGTGTGGGGGCAGCAGCATTCATCTGCACCACGCCTTGTGGCAGCAATGCCATGATGAGGATCTGCAAGGCATGGTAGATCCCAGCTACATTTTGCTGATGTGCAGCGGTGGCTGCCATCCTTTCTGCCTCCATCCGCACCATGTCCTCCATGAGCCTCCGCATGTGTGCCAGCTCACGGCTGGGATCGCTGGAGCCACTCTGAGCGGACAGCTGTTCTTGTCTCCGAGTCATGACTCCAGCGATGTCAGCCAGGGCTCTTTGGAGACCATGGAGCGGCCCGTGGGTGTCCGTTAGGGACTGGAGCTGGTCCCTGATGGGACCTAGACACCCATGGATGGCATCCAGTTTGGTAGCCATGAGGTCGAACCCCACCCGCACCTACTCAGCCGTCTCCCTCTGGCCCTCCAGCACACGGTGTTGGAAGGCCATGTGTTGTTCGTGGGGGTCTTGGGAGACAGGCGGGGTTGTGGGTGCCTCCTGCTGGGTGGTTTGTGTAGTGGGTGGGGTCTCCTCGATGCAGCTGGGCTGCCCTGATCCTGGAGGTGAGTAGCGGATGATGTCAATGATGTCTTGGAGGGCTTGGGTGTCGATGCTGGGGGTGTCCTCCTCGTCATCAGTGAAGAGTGGCTGGGACTGCTCTGCAGGAGGTGTTGACGGTGCCCCTGCAATGTGAAGGGGCGATGGTGTGTTACAATGTGTCCACATGTATGTAGCCGAATGGTACATGTTCACATTCAGACAGCATGGCATTGTACATTGTGACAGTCTGTGGATCAGGGCCATGATCCAGAGTCATTGTGGGTGTGCACTGGGCTCTGCTTGATTGTGCATGTGTGCCATTGTGGCCATCTCCACCGGTCCCCCCAGTACCTGGTGGTTACTCACCCTGTTGCTGTGGTGTTGTGTCATGTCAAGCAGTGTCCGGTCACCCGACTCCTGCCACAGTCTCCACGCTGATGACTGTCGACACCAGCTCCTCCATGTCATCCAGCTCCAGCTGTGGCGCTGGGCTCCCACCTCCAGTCTGCATTGCTGCCTTCTGGTTGCCTGCGAGTTTCTCCATGGTTTTGCGCTTGATGTCGATCCATCGCCTCTTGACCTCGTCCATAGACCTCTTGTGCTCTCCGACGGCATTCACCTTGTCCACGATGGCCCGCCATATTCCATTTTTGGTGCCCAATGACACGTTGGAGGTGACGAACATTTGTTGATGGTGTTTCATCACCTCCGTGACCAGGATCCTGTTTTCCTGCAGACTGAACTTCGTCTTCCTCTTCTTCTTGTCCTTGCCCTTCCCTGTCCCCGAGGTCCCAGGCTGGTCGTCCGGGGCGCTTGTGGGGTTCTGCTTTTCCTCTGCGCCTGCTCCGGCTGCCCCCATGGTGCTTCGGTGTTGGTCATTTTGTGTTTGTGTGTTTTTTGTATTTTTGTAGTGATTTTCCCGCCTGCTGTGTGTGTATTGCAGGCCTGGCGCTGCTTATTGCTGATTTCCTCATCGCGGTTTGGCCCATTGCATGTTTTTTTGCGTTGATGTTTGTGTTTTTATCACCGTCGCGGTTGTTGTATCGCGGACATTGTCCGCAGTTTCGGGAGGCTATCGCATGGTACCGCCGTGTTGTGAATTCCACGTTAACACTGGGTTATTTTCCCGCGATGGACTGCGATGTGTAAAGTTGCGTTAACATTTTTTGGAGATGTTTAGCGCACGTTCTTGTGAATATACCCCTTGGTATACTGCAGGGAGAACCTTGAACTATATGCGGAGGAGCTACCATCTTCCTCACGACCCAAGGACATTTGGAAACCACTAAGGCAATACCTACGGACAAGAGACCAACCACCACTCTTGAATAATGAAGATTGATAATGCTATGCATGTATTCTTTCCGACCTGACAAAGATATCAATCAAACTGTGTGTTTTAGAGGGCAAACGGGTTAAGGGTTCAGCTGACCACATGTTGTTTGTTTTTGCATTGTTACTGTAATGTATGCTACATTGGATGTGTACATAATCTGAGAATCAATAAAATAAATTTTTTTTTAAAGTTCAGTATGCTGAAAATGGAGAGTAGTTTCTAGTGTCTGAGAAAAAACTCTCCCCAGGTAGGTTTACGTCCTTACAACCTCTACTGGGCTTCCTCCAAGTGTCCAAACAAAGCGGCTGGAATTCCTCCTTTCCCTAAAAGGTACCACTTTTGTTTTTGAGATGTTTACTTTTAGAAAGTTAGTTTCTGTATATCTAAAGAGAGCATCCATGTTACTCTGAAGGCCAATAGGTGTAAGGTAAAAAATGACCACATCATCAGCGTACATTAAAATATCAATATTTTGTGATGCTATTTTTGGCGGGTAACTATTTACTTCTAAAAAGCAATCGGGTAAGTCACTAAGAAATAATGAAAACAGGAGTGGGGCGAGTAGACATCCCTGCTTAAGAACATTCCAAGTAGGAATCTTCTGGGTGAGTTCTTTATCCCCACCCATCTGTACTCTACACCATGTAGATGAGTAGAGAGCTACTTTTAATCTTAGCAGAGCTGCCGGGACTCCTTTATTTGCTAGTTTCTTCCACAAGGTGGGTCTGTCTACCCTGTCGAATGCTGTAGAAAAGTCAACGAATACGCTATATGCCACCTGTGTTTTAATAGTCACATATTTATCGATTATAGTTTTCAAAATTGCAATATTATCAATCAGAGAGTGGTTTAGCCGAAAGCCTGCTTGAACCATGGGGATTGCGCTCCTGGACGAGGCCCAGTCTTTTAGATGGTCTAAGACGCTGGCCGCAAAGATCTTCCCCATTGCGTCCAGGAGAGTAATTTGGCTCTAGTTACTTGGAGAAAGGCGGGAGCCTTTTTTTAAAAGTGGAACGACAATGCTGCCTGTCCAAGAGCTTGGAATATGGCCAGTTTCATAGCAGTAGGCGAAGAGAGGGGCCAGAAATTTGCTCCATTCTTCCATATTGCTCTGTAAGATTTTTATGGGGATCATGTCCGGACCCATTGCTGCAGTCGCTCTCGCGTTCCTAATATAACGGTCAATTTGTTTTTCAGATGGTGCCATTCTTTGCTGGTCAGATTTATGCTGTGTCCTGAAGATGGAAGATTTTATATTGCCGAAATTAACTGAGTTTTTTCCATACGGTTCGGAGAGGTAATTTACCCATTCCTTCTGAGGTGACGTATTCAGTGTTTTTTGGCTTCCGCTCGCTCTTGCATTTAGTCCCCAAAAAGCCTTAGGGGCCGATTCCGATTCGGGCCGGAAAACGTACCGACCGACTCGGAGCCGGAATTAATTCCGACCGACACGTACCGGTGCAGCCCGACCCGCAAAGTACGATGAAAAGCGTGCAAAATCCGACCGACTCGTACGGAACACAAGATGAACGACAGAACCGCGCGGAAAACAGCTATCCGGCCAGAAAAGCACGCGAATCGAACCGACCGACACGCACCAGGAAGAATCCCGAACGAAACGTACCCGCGAACTCCGACCCGCCAAGTACGATGCAACGCGTGGAAAACACGACCGAGTCGCACGGAGCTCAAGCCGTACGACCGACACGCATACAAAACAGCGAGCCGAAGCAACCCAATACACCGCGACCGACGCGTATGCAGCACAGGAAACAGCACAAACACAGCGTGAACGACTCGGAGAAGCTCGCACGAGACAACTGCAGAGTCCGACTTGGTCAGAAGAACGTCTCCTACCTGCACAAAAAGTACAAAGGGAAAAACACCAAGAAAAAGGCCAAACAAGCAATTACAAAGCCAATAAATACTGGGGGGGGGGAACAGGGAACAAAGACACACCCACAACTCCACCCATATAAAGGACACAAATCCCTACCATGATCCTTTGCAAATTCAAATGACCTGCCAGCACACAACACCAACAGACTGCAACCACACACACACTCACAGCTCATCCATCACACAAGCCACACACCATCAGCACCTCAACAAATAGCACCCTCAAATACACCCAGCAAAACACACACTCACACACCCTCACTTGCACACCAACACACACATCACTCACCACCACCACCCATCACCATGCCCCCCCAAGAAGAATCCAAAGTTCCTAGATAGTGAATTGGAAGTCCTTGTAGATGAGATCCTCAGGGTAGAGCCACAGCTGTTTGGTACACTGGTCCAACAGATCCCCATGTCGCAGAAAACCAAGATGTGGGCGAGGATCGTTGACAG